>CM048754.1:9347500-10568421 GCA_026315105.1 Locusta migratoria
GAAGTATCGATTTTAAATTTTAACTTGCTTATACGTCCGTGCTTCGCATCGGTTGTTAAAGAAGGGCCTGTGCGTATCATGGCTTTTTAGGGTTCCGGACCTCAGTCAGTAAAAACAGAATCCTTGTTGAATCACTCTGCCAATAAATTCTTTTCCTTGCCAATACGTCAATTAACAGTATTGATAAAAAATCTGTACAATGATCACTCCGCAGTTGTAAAGACAACTGCTGGCACGTCTGATTCCTTCAGTGTTTCAGAAGGTGTGAGACAGGGTTGTGTCCTATCCCCACAACTGTACAACATCTATGCAGAACACGTCATTAGCAAAGCTCTTGATGGTTGGACCAAAGGCATCTCAATTGACGGAAGAACTGTCAACAACCTCCGTTTTGCTGACGACAATGTACTTTTAGTAGGGTTAGCAGACGTCCTCTTTTTCCCGGGCATGTCCTCTTTCTTGGACCCTAAAAATGGTCCGGTCGGGATTTTAGGAAAATGGGGGAAATCTCCTCTTTTGCGTTATGCAACTGTTTCAACTTGAAAGTGCGTAAATACAACTCTCTGAAGTGTCACAATCACTAAATCTAGATAATTTAACCGTTATTCAAACGACTTGATTTTTTTTTTCTAGAAATCTCTATACCGCCGCTGCTCTGACGTGAAGCTACTTTAGACTAACTGAAATAACTGGCGTGGCAATTGTCGCGGAATAGTAGCTGCAAGACAGCCAATTAAGAACACTGGTCTGCAACAATGCAAGATACACCGGCTTCTAAGAATTTCATGTTAGAACCAGGGTTGCCAGGTGTGGCGATTTTTCGCATTCTTGGTTACCTTTTTGTTATAATAGTAGCCATTCTAGCAGTCTGGCAACTGGCGATTAAATTTGGCTATTAAAGGAATTGGTTGGCGAGTTAATGGCTATTTTATCTTACTTCAAATACAACGAATGTAAAGCAATCACTCTTTAGACATTGCGTCAATAATACCGGCTTATCTTCGGTAGAATTCTGGGGAAATGTAATCAACCTACACAAGTTAGCACAAATGTTTTCGAGTATCATGGATGTGTGGGAGAGTATCACAGAGATGTAAACAAACTCAACTTACAGACTCTTGAAGATAGATGTAAACGACCTCATGTACCCTACTTACCATGGTTAGAGAACAGGCTTTAAATTATATCTCAAAGTATACTACAACACCGTATGTATGGCTCCCGCTGAGAACAAGAGGGTAAGTTCACATAAATTACAGGATGCAAGGAGGCATTTAAAAAGTATTTTTTCCGCGTTCCATACGACAACACAACAGAAATTCGTAACAACTGCTACTGTGAAGCGAGCCCTTTGCTACGCACTTCACAGTGGTTAACAATGATTTGCAGAGTATAAATGCCGATGGAGAACACGCGGTGATTTCCCAGTCGTTCTCATGGCTGAATTTTCAGTGTGTAACGACACATTATTACGAACTAAAGTCCATCTCGCCTCACACTATGAAATGCTTAGTGCATTATTATAAATTACCTCAAAATGTTGTAACGATTTTGTGTGTATTAAAGAAATGTTTGAAAGATTCAATAAGTCTGTTTAACATCTGTAAATATTTGTTTCTAAGAAGATGAAAGTGATTGGTAATCGAATGTATGCATGAGAACATCCCTTGTGTATGTTTCATAGAATGATTCTTGAACAGTTTTGTGTTGTAATTTTTATAAGTTATGAAATTAATAAATGTAATAGTTAAATGTAACTGAATTTCCGGAGTCTCTCTATTATATTTACAATGTGACAATATTTTGACTGCCCTCATTGTCAGTTGGTGGTGTGTCTGGGTTCAGTTCTTGGATGGACTCAGATAAATGTTCCTGTGAAGCATGAGTTTCCTTGGAAAGTTCAGTCTGATGTCTGTGTATGTGAGAGTGCCACAGTTTGTGTTACTTTTTACTCAGTAACCAGCTTACTCCCTGAATTTCAGGATTATTATTGTCGAGTAACATGCCGTAATAATGTTAACAGATTAAAGGTTGCGATATTTGGCTATTTTTACTTATGAAACGATGGTTATATTTTGGCATTTTATTGATGAAAATATGGCGATATTTTGGCGACTTTTTGTTTAAAATTTGGCGACTTTAGGTTTAAAATTTGGCGACTTTTGTTTAAAATTTGGCGACTTTTGTTTAAAATTTGGCGACTTTTTGTTTAAAATTTGGCGACTTTTTGTTTATAATTTGGCTACAGAGCAATAGGAAAACCTGGAAACTCTGGTTAGAACGATTATTTACAACTGCTTAATTCTCAGTTGTTGGCAGTGTTGCCAGGTCTCCGGAAGTTTCCGGAGATCTCCGGAATGTTTTATCTTCCAGGAAAAATAGGAAAAAATGTTAAAATCTCCGGATTTTTTAATGTAGGATTTTTTATTTTATTTTAGAAAAACCAGTATCTCTAGGTGAAAATTACATAGTTTGATTTCACTACTAATGCTTCTATAAATATAAAATGTAACACATAAAAACGAACACATCTGGTCTGGAGAAACGTTTCGGTACCGATATGTTCACTGTATTCTTCCCACGGACGAACCCTGGGAGATACTGACTGGTTAAATTTTACTTACGGTAGCGGTGTATTTTGCTAATGTTGGCAATGAAACGTTTGCTTTACGAGGATAATTAATTTACTGACCGTCAAGTGTACATGCCTGAACCTGTCAACCATAGAGCAGGAACAGCTTTAATTATTTCATGAATAACACAAAAAGGTTGATCTCACTCTACATGATTGGGTTTGCAAAGAGAATTTAGCGATCGTCACGAACATTACTACACAACACCGCCGCTGCCGTAAGTAAAATTTTACACTGACTCCATTATTTTTCCGATCTGGCTACATAGTTTGGAGACAATGTGTTTGGGTTTTGATTTTGTTTAAATGTGACTGGTAGGACCCCGAGGGACCAATAGAACTGTCTCATACTACTGTTAGTTGTATTTTTGTAAAAGTATTTTTACATTGTTTTTGAGGGTACAAACTATCATGTCTTGAGGGTGTGGGCAAAATCTTGCTCCACCTACGAATTAATTTCAACCAATAAAATCGCAAAAATTGCAGTTGGTCTCGGATATGGCATATTTCTATCATCCAATCAGAAGTAACCTTTTACAACAATGACTGTAATACAATAGATTTTCCTTTGTAGTAAGGCAGTATCTACCAACATGTTTCGCGGTTTAGACTGTTACACGTAGTACTGTGAAACCCACTTTCTATCAAGTAATTATTGGTTTCAGTGATTTCAGAAGTAGTAATAATGGATTCGAGTTCAGATTCCGACGCTACAGTGGTGTCAGAAAGAGAAAGTAAAAAACTAAAATGCACATACAGTACAAAATATAATCCCGAATGGGAGAAGGATCCAGTGTTTTGTGGGTGGTTACAGAAGAGCAAGAAAGGACCTTACTACGCTTATTGTTGTGCATGTGATTGTGATTTGAACATTTCATCAGGGAAAAATGACCTCAAGAAACAAGCGACCGGTAAAATACATCAAAGTAAATGTCATGCCAAATGCCATTGATATACATCATGAACATCGGAAAAGTAGAAAGCGATAAACTTTTTTCCTTTCATTAGTTGGGGTTGTCAGCAAGAAAAAGTCTCGTGATGATTTGAAATTTTGTTTAAAGTTTATTGCAAGTTGTTAAGTGCACTCTGTTCTCAAAAAGTTGACGAATGAAATCACGCGCCACAATATAGGGCAGTTTTCATTTTTTATGACGTTATATCGTATTAACTGTGTATCGTGGCTGGTTTTTGCCACCATAGCAAATGATTCCTGTCCTTCAAGAATATTTGTACCAAATTTGGTTGAAATGGTTCCATTAGTTTAAGAGCAGATAAAGAATATTATCGCATGATGCGGCCGTTTTTCACGAATGTCATTGTTTATGACGTCATATCTCCTGACGTATGTTGCGTAGGTGGTTCTTACCCCGACAGTGATTCTTGCCTGAATGTAGGGAACATGTATACCAAATTTGGTTGAAATCGATCCAGTAGTTTAGGAGGAGATATGGAACATACATACAAACATACAGACATACACACATACAGCCTATTTTATGTATATAGATTCGAAAGTGTCTCCGGAAATTGTGAACAAATCTCCCGATTTTTCCATTAGGACCTCCGGATTTTTTTTTCAACGCCTGGCAACAGTGGTTGTCGGTTAATTGCTGTGAAGGGAAGCAGTGGTCCTGTTTCATCGAAATCATGCCAAAACGCAAATGTGTGTTTAGTGAGGAACTAGAAAAAAGATTTCTTGGCTTCAGGCCCAGAAGAAACAGCTCCGAGGCAGTTTGTCTTACCTGCCCACCTGGCACATTCGTTCAATTGCCAACAAAGGTAAGGTTTATTACCTTGCAGCCGTTCGCGAACAGCTGAGCGTGCTGATGGCCGCGATCAGTCGCCTTGAGGCTGCTGCCTCGGACTGTAGCGTCAGTGGGGAGTCTGGTGCGTCGCATGGGGCACCTCAGGAGTCACATGCTTCACCCACGGTCCCTGCTGTCGAGACATCTTTGCGTGTACAGGAACCGGTTGGGCCACCCTCTCCCCCAGGGCAATGGCGGGTTCAACGGCGTTCGCGTCGCTCGAGGCGGAGGCTCAAAGGGGAGGCTGGCCGTGCGGCATCGCCCGCTCTGCCTGTGAGCGAGCATGTGGCCGCTCCTTCAGCAAGGTCCGAGCAGGCACACGGGGAGAGGGGTTTATTAGGGATCGGGAGCTCCAATGTTAGGCGGGTGATGGAGCCCCTTAGGGAGGTAGCGGAAAGGTCGGGGAAGAAGGCCAGTGTGCACTCTGTTTGCCGGGGGGGGGGGGGGGAGTCTCATCCGAGATGTGGAGGAGGCCCTTCCGGCGGCGATAGAGAGCACTGGGTGCACTCGACTGAAAATTGTCGCTCATGTCGGCACCAATGAGAAGATCTGGGCTGCAAATTTTTCGACCTCCGCTATCGGGTGGAGAAATGTAGGGTTCCCCTGAATAGGGTTCCCCTGCACTACACGCAGGAAGCGGCTACAAGGGTAGCGGAGTACGTGTGGAGTGCACATGGGGGTTTTTTAAGTTAGAGAATTCCCTCCCTAGGTCCGACAAGTTGCCTCCTGAGCCGCGTCAAGGTAGTAGTATGCAGAACACAACAGGAAAGGAAATGATCAATGTAGTATTAGTTAACTGCAGGAGCGTCTATAGAAAGGTCCCAGAATTGCTCTCAATAATAAACGATCAAATGTTCAAATGTTTGTAAAGTCTATGGGACTTAACTACGGGGTCATCAGTCCCTAAACTTACAAACTACTTATGCATTACCTACGAACTTGGACGGCACAAATATCCATGCCCGAGGGGGGATTCGAACCCCCGACCGTAGTGGCCGTGCAGACCGTGACTGGAGCGCCTCAGTACCCTCGGCCACCGCGGCCAACAGTAATGAACGATCACAACGCCCGCATAGTACTAGGGACGGAAAGTTGGCTGACACCAGATGTAAACAGTAATGAGATTCTAAACTCAGACTGGAATGTTTACCGCAGAGATAGGCTAGACAGTGGAGGGGGAGGCGTGTTTATAGCGATAAAAAGTGCGCTAGTATCGAAGGAAATAGACGGAGATCCGAAGTGTGAAATAATTTGGGTGAAGGTCAGGCATCCTGGCTCAGCAGCTGTTGCGGCAGAACACCTAAAGGATAATTTGGAAGACATTTCGAGTAGATTTCCCGATCACGCTATAGTTTTGGGAGGAGATTTTAATTTACCTGATATGATTGGGAGACACAAACGTTTATTATAGGTGGCAGGGACAAAAAATCCAGTGAAATTGTTTTGAGGGCATTATCTGAAAACTACCTTGAGCAGTTAAACAGAGAACCAACTCGTGGTGACAACATATTAGACCTTCTGGTGACAAACAGACCCGAACTACTCGGAACAATTAATGCGGATCAGGGAATCAGCGATCATAAAGCGGTTACAGTATCGGTAATTTCAGCCGTAAATAGAAATATTAAAAAATGTAGGAAGATTTTTCTGTTCGGGAAAAGTGACAAAAAGGGGATTTCAGAGTACTTGACGGCTCAGCTCAGGAGTTTTAACTTAAGTACAGACGGTGTTGAGGAACAGTGGTCTAAGTTCAAACCCATCGTACAATATGCATTAGATGAGTATGTACCTAGCAAGGTCGTAAGAGATGGAAAGGAGCCACCGTGGTACAACAACCGAATTAGAAAGCTGCTACGGAAGCAAAGGGATCTTCACTGCAAACATAAACGTAGCCAAAGCCTTGTAGACAAACAAAAATTACACGAAGCGAAATGTAGCGTGAGGAGGGCTATGTGAGAGGCGTTCAACGAATTCGAAGGTAGAGTTCTTTGTACTGACTTGGCTGAAAATACTAAGAAATTTTGGTCTAATGTCAAAGGTGGATCAAAATAAAGCGTCCAGACACTCTGTGACGTAAATGGCATTGAAACAGAGGATGACACTCTAAAGGCGGAATTACTAAATGTATTTTTCCAAAGCTGTTTCACAGAGGAAGATTGCACTGTAGTGCCTTCCCTAGATTTCCTAACAGATTACAAAATGGCAGATATCGAAATAACTGACAGAGGGACAGAAAAACAATTAAAATCGCTCAAAAGAGGAAAGGCTGCAGGGCTGATGGGATACCAGTTCGTTTTTACACAGAGTACGGGAAGGAACTGGATCCCCTTCTCGCAGTGGTGTATCGTAGGTCTCTAGAAGAGTGTAGCGTTCCGAAAGATTGGAAAATGGCACAGGTCATCCCCGTTTTCAAGAAGGGTCCTCGAACAGATGTGCAGAACTATAGGCCTATATCTCTAACGTCGGTCAGTTGTAGAATTTTGGAACATGTATTATGTTCGAATATAATGACATGTCTCGAGACTAGGAATCTGCTCTGTAAGAATCAGCATGGGTTTCGAAAAAGGCGTTAGTGTGAAACCCAGCTCGCGCTATTCGTCCACGAGACTCAGAGGGCCATAGACACGGGTTCTCAGGTAGACGCTGTGTTTCTCGACTTCCGCAAGGCGTTTGATACAGTTCCCCACAAACGTTTAATGAACAAAGTAAGAGCATATGGTCTATCAGACCAATTGTGTGATTGGATTGAGGAATTCCTAGATAACAGAAAGCAGCAGGTGATTCTCAATGGAGAGAAGTCTTCCGAAGTAGGAGTTATGTCAGGTGTGCCACAGGGGAGTGTCGTGGGTCCGTTGCTGTTCACGTTATGTATAAATGACCTTGCAGATAACATCGGAAGTTCACTGAGGCTTCTTGCTGATGATGCTGTAGTATATAGAGAGGTTGTAACAATGGAAAATTGTATTGAGATGCAGGAGGATCTGCATAGAATTGACGCATGATGCAGGTAATGGCAATTAAATCTCAATGTAGACAGGTGTAATGTGCTGCGAATACACAGAAAGAAAGATCCTTCATCATTTAGCTACACTATAGCAGGGCAGCAACTGGAAGCAGTTAATTCCATAAAGTATCTGGGAGTAGTCATTAGGAGGGATTTAAAATGGAACGACCATATAAAATCAATCGTCGGTAAAGCAAATGCCAGACTTAGATTAATTGGAAGAATACTAAGGAAATGCAGTCCGAAAACAAAGGAAGTAGGTTACAGTACACTTGTTCGCCCACTGCTTGAATGCTGCTCACCGGTGTGGGATCCGTACCTGGTGGGATTGATAGAGAAAGTGAAGATCCAACGGAGAGCAGCGCGCTTCGTTACAGGATCATTTGGTAACCGTGAAAGCGTTACGGAGATGATCGATAAACTCCAGTGGAAGACTCTGCAGGAGAGACGCTCTGTCGCTCGGTACGGGCTTTTGTCGAAGTTTCGAGAACTTACCTTTACCGAGGAGTCTAGCAGTATATTGCTCCCTCCTACGTATATCTCGCGAAGAGACCCTGAGGATAAAATCAGAGAGATTAGAGCCCACACAGAGGCATACCGACAATCCTTCTTTCCAGGAACAATAAGTGGCTGGAATAGGAGGGAAAATCGATAGTGGCACTCAAGGTACCCTGTGCCACACACCATCAGGTGGCTTGCGGAGTATGAATGTCGATGTAGATGTACGTAAACACCAATTATGAGAGTGATGCAGTGTACAAATTATTTTTGTGCAGGAGGTTGGACCTAGAAGTTCGGGTAAACACAAAACGCGAGGTCGTACTGCCGCATCTTTCTCCAAAGTTGATGACTTTTTTGCAAAAAAGGATTCTAAACGTAGTGATCTGGTACGTGCAGCTGAAGGCGCTTTGTCTTTTCACACGGTCAAACATCATCAAGGTTTTAAATCAATGGATTTTACAGGAAAATTACAGAAAGTGTTATTCAAAGACTGAAATATAGATAAAGAAATGTCATGTAATTGTTAATCATGTATTGTCACTCGACTCTGTTAATGTGTCTATTGACGTTTTAAAGGGTATTTCATGATTTGATTTTGCATCAGTCGGCAATAACCATAGTTGTACGAAAATGTTTCCAATTCTCATTCAGTACTGTGATGTAAAATCTGGAGGCATTCAAACAAAAGCATGCATCTTACATGTGCAATACTTATAGAAGTAGAGAGAACTGCAAACAAATGGTCACTTAGAGCTTTATTCGATCTAAATGTATCGTTAAGACTGTAGATGGAAGACTGCCTGTGAAAAGTGTGACAAGTTTCCTAGTCTGTGCAGCTCTCAACTGCAAAGTAAAATGAATGCAAGATGCACCAAATAAAGCGGCAACACTTCATGTGTATTGTATCATGCAAATTGTGAGCTGCTCAGAGACCGGATAGCGCAAACGCAAAGTGTGGAAAGTTCTTCAAAGTGTAGCAAACGCGCCGTGACCAATGCTGTATCTGAAGCTCCGCAGAGCCGAGTCGACAACCGTCTCCTTCAGAATTTCGTTCCTCGCTGCTCCACAAAAATCCTCTTGGAGGGCAGTACTCCAGCCAGACTCTTACTACAGTTACCAGCGAAATCAGTCGACACAAAATGAAGCATTCTTCCGTAGCCCGTCAGCTGCAAATTTTGCTCCAATTTATTAAACTAAATAAAGAAAAAAAAATTACAAATGTCGCACAGGACTGAAAAGCCGCAAAATATTTTCATGATATAACACCGTAAATGTAAAAATTATAATTTATCTTAATGTCAGTTAGGTAACTGGGCATCTACATCACCTTCGAAAATATTTGTATGACTCTAGAAATGTCCTCTTTTTTGAAGGTGGTCATCTGGTAACCCTAGTCGCGACTGTAGTAATAGATGACAAAAAAATTACGTTCCAATATAATTTATGAACGTCTCTTTCGACCTAGATGTAAGTATAAGAAAACATGTAAAGAACCGCCTAAAAATGTAGACATATAAAAACAAATTTAAGTACATTTTCAACCAGGTATACCTGAACATGTCAAGTGTCGAAAAAAGCTAGTCATGGAATATTGAAAAAAAAAATTAATTTTCAACTTTGAACATGTCTGGTTAACATCTACATCTACATACATACTCCGCAATTCACCGTAAGGTGCGTGGTGGAGGGTACACTTTACCACTACTGGGCATTTCCTTTCCTATTCCACTCCCAAATAGAACGAGGAAAAAAAAAAAAAAGAATGCCTATATACCTCCGTAGTTGCCCTAATTTCTCTTATCTTGTCTTTGTGAGCTTTACGCGAAATGTAAGTAGGCGGCATCAAGATCGTACTACACTCAGCTTCAAATTCCGGCCCTCTAAATTTCCTCAACAGTAATTCACGAAAAGAACGTCGTCTTTCATCCAGCGATCCCCAATTGAGTTCCGTGACATTCGCGAATTGATCGAAACTACCAGTATAAAATCTAGTTGCTCGCCTCTGAACTGCCTCTGTCTTCCTTTAAACTGATCTTCGGCGGGTCCCAAACACTTGAGCAATTCTCAAGACGTGGTCGTACAAGTGTCTTATACGTAGTCTCCTTTACAGGTGAAGTACATCTTCCCAAAATTCTCCCAATAAACCAAAGTCGGCTGTTCGCCTTACTCACAACTGTCCTTACATGCTCGTTCCATTTCATATCGCTCTGCAACGTTACGCCTAGATATTTGAACGTCGCGACAGCATCAAGAAGCTCACTACTAATGCTGTATTCGGATATTATGGGATTCTTTTTCCTACTCATGCGCATCACCTTACAGTTTTCTACGTTGAGGGCTAGCTGCCATTCATCGCACCAACTAGAAATTTTGTCTAAGTCATCCTGTATGCTATTACAGTCAGTTGAAGACGACACCCTCCCATACACCACAGCATCATCAGCAAACAGCCGCAAATTACTAGTTCCTCTGGCTATCGGATCATTTATATAGATAGAAAATAATAGCGGTCCTATCACACTCCCCTGGGGCACGCCTGACGATACACTCGTCTCTGATGAACACTCGCCGTCGAGAACAACGTACTGCGTGCTATTACTTAGGAAGTCTTCCAGCCAGTCACAAATCTGTGAACCTATTCCACAAGTTCGTATCTGCAGTAATCCAATTATTTTTAACAATTTTATATATCAGCCATCCGGTTGCGTAGTTTTAACGTACTGGACCTAGGCTTCGTTGTTGCTAGGGACAACTTCATTGGAAGAGTAAAAAACAGTTACATGAAACACATGACGTCAAAAATATTACGAGCAGTATCGCTCAATTCGATTACAAAAAAAAAAAAAAAAAAAAAAAAAAAAAAAAAAAAAAAAAAAAAAAAAAAAAAAAAGACGTGCAAATAAAATCAGTGTGCTATGAAGGGCATGAAGGAAGTTACGTAGACAGTTCCTTTTACTTGAATTCCAAGAATGCTACCTTTTTCTTTTTTTTTTTTTTCAATTGTAATCGACTTATGGAAATCTGCTCGTAATAAAATTCAAATTCAAATGTTTGTACAGCTTATGGGACTTAACTACGGGGTCATCAGTCCCTAAACTTACAAACTACTTACGTACTAGGACGGCACAAATATCCATGCCCGAGGGGGGGGGGGGGGATTCGAACTCCCGACCGTAGTAGCCGTGCAGACCGTGACTGGAGCGCCTCAGTCCCCTCGGCCACCGCGGCAGGCTGCTCGTAATATTTTTGACGTCATGTGTTTCATGTAACTGTTTTTTTATTCTTCCGTTGAAGTTGTCCCTAGCGACAACGAAACCTAGGCAAGTACTTTAAAACTGCGCAACCTGTTGGCTGATATATAAAATTGTTAAAAATAATTAATTTTCAGCTAGTATTTACGGTAAATGAATAGAAAATGTCGTGCTGCTGTGAATGTGCTACATTTAGTGACAAATCGACTAACGTGGCAACACTGTCTCAGAGAGTTGGCCGCACAGCTGAGACACGTGGAAAATTCCCCTCGACAGTATCTGCCCCAGGAGGATGCGAAACGCTACGCTTCCATTAACGCGCACCTTCGACTGCATCAAACAACAACAACTAGGAAAACAGTCGAAAATAACCGAAATGTGAGTACGGTCACGTGTTTCCCAAAATAGAGACTGCCTTTCGCGTCTAACTGTATCTGGCGGCTATCTGCTGTGATAATGGCTCCGTCTGGAAAATTCCACGTCGACGAACACGCGGCACTTCTGAATGAAAGCGGCACTGGGATCTCCTCGCTTTATTCCGCTGTCTTTAATCCTCGTCATATTCGTCGGAAGGACCAGTAGTTTGAGGGTAGACGGTGGCAGAAATGATGAAAAAAACATCACATTTTCTTTATTTGTTTATTTGATAGTAAATACGAGGCGCGTCCAGAAAGTTCCGTCTGGTAATAAAATGAAACTGTACACAGAAACAGAAGAAATTTTTATTGCACAAAATTCTACAACTCTTAAACAACTTTTCCACATATCTGCCGAAATTTTGCAGGCATTTGTCATAGCGTGGCACCAGGTTTTGTATACCTTCTTCCCAGACATCTGCCGCTTTTGTCTTCAACCAATTGGAAACAGTTTCGCCGGTCGCGGTGGCCGAGGAGACTAAGGCGCTCCAGTCACGGTCTGCACGGCCACTACGGGGGTTCGAATGCCCCCTCGGGCATGGATATTTGTGCCGTCCTAGTTCGTAAGTAGTTCATAAGTAGTTTGTAAGTTTAGGGACTGATGACCCCGTAGTTACGTCCCATAGACTATAGAAACATTTGAAAACATTTTTGAAACAGTTTCTTTCAGCTCGTCGTCCATTGCGAGAGCACTAATTGTAAACCTACGGTTTTCCTCGCTCTTGTCATCAATCGCGTGAACCAGTTCTTCTGTAACCAGCCGGCCGCGGTGTCGAGGGGACTGACGCGCTCCATTCACGGTCTGCACGGCCGCTACGGTCGGGGGTTCGAATCCCCCCTCGGGCATGGATATTTGTGCCGTCCTTAGAATTAGTTAGTTCATAAGTAGTTTGTAAGTTTAGGGTCTGATGACCCCGTAGTTAACTCCCATAAGCTATACAAACATTTGAACATTTGAATTTCTGTAACCAAAGGTGGACGCCCACTTCGTTCTTCATCGTGCACATCACTACTCCCGTCATTGAACTGTCGGACCCATCTTCTCATCATCGAATCACTCATCGCATTTGGTCCGTAAACACCGCAAATTTGCCGATAAATTTCACTCGTTTTCACTTTCCTCGCATTCAGAAACCGAATCACCGACCTGATTTCACAGGCGGCGGGATTTTCTATCAACGCTGACATTTCAAACAAGCGCAACAAAGCGTACGTAACTGACAGCGATCTCCAAATGGCGCACGTTCTTCTCCTTGATACACATCGTCTACAGCGCATGTGCGGAACTGCAATCGCAGCGCTGCAGCGGAGATAAATTGAAACGGAACTTACTTTCTGGACGCGCTTCATATAACTGAGATTATATCCCTAATTTTTTTTCTTGAAATTCGAACTACAAATTCCATAAAAAAATTAAAACCTTAAGCAGTGTAATGCACCATGCCAACTTTTCAAGGTACCCAAATGAAAGTTTCAATGCTCTTATTTGGTAGAGATGATCAAAGACTGTTTATTTCCAATTTGGTAGTGAAGATTCCTGCTTTGAAAGCTGCAACAGTGCTTAAGGATGGGAATGTAACAAAACTTCACATTCTCAGGGAGTTGGGCTTCTTGCACAATTTTGCCTTTGAACCAACGAGCTATATATAATTTCAGGTAGGTCTATGATCTGCGGTCGTTTTTATTGTTCGTACTTGGTCATTCGTTGATCATTTTGGCTCAGCCAATTTTTGGTGGTCAGTACACTTGATAAGAGTATGTCTATCGTATGTTGTTGTTAAGCTTGAAGTTATTTATTTAGTTTATATTATTGCCTATAACAATTCTTCCTGATGAAATACGCGTAGCCGGCCGCGGTGGCCGAGGAGACTGAGGCGCTCCAGTCACGGCCTGCACGGCCACTACGGTCGGGGGTTCGAATCCCCCCTCGGGCATGGATATTTGTGCCGTCCTTAGTATAAGGTAGTTGATAAGTAGTTTGTAAGCGTAGGGACTGATGACTCCGTAGTTAAGTCTCATAAGTTCTACAACCATTTGAAAATTTGAAAAAAAAATATATATATATATACGCGTAAACTGTGTTCAGCATTTAAATGCTCAAATCGAAGTGATAAAACAAGTACTTCGTTCAAGAATGCTAAATATTTTTGTGGTGTCGCACAAGTACAAAGTGCGCGCCACCTACTTTCCCCGCGCGCCGCCATGCACACACGGCGCGGCGTTCTTACGACGACAGCCACGAGCGCCCTCTGCTACAACGCCGCTCGTGGCCACCACTGAACGACATCGTCACTTGGGACTGAGTTAGGAACCAGTAAAGACTTCGGAATCCGATAGGCACCAGTGAAGACTTGGCTATCAGTTAGGCACTAGGCAGGACTCTAGCTCAACTATGTATCAACATTCTGCAGTACTATGTAAAAGTTAAGTATTGTATAAATTCTGTGCAATATATATCTCGTTCTAATTTACTCTAGTGTTTCTAGTTTCTGGCTGCTCCTCTCCGTACCTGCACCAGCGTGCTATCTTTATTCCTGTGTCGGTCTCATTCCACTCGGCCACCGACACCTACGACGGAAACGAGACACAAAAGCGGCGACGAGGCTGGGACACAAAAGTGGCGACGAGGAGTTATAGACGAACCTTGGATCAGCCCGCTTGCAGCAGCCAGACAGCAGCAGTCGAGCACGCAGAAATTGTTCCCGCCCACCCACCCTTATTATAAGATTTTTGGGGGAACATTTTCAGTTACGTGTTTGTGGACTTTTTTTTGTTGCAGAGCGTCCTCTTTCATATTGCATTTATGTTTTGTTATAATTTACTGGTATGCGCGGCGCCTTATCGGTCAGCATGGCCACTACCCCGAACCCAAACTTAATGGAAATTATTCAGTTACAGACGGCGCAAATAACACAACTCCTGCAGGCTGTGGCCCAGCTCACAGCGCAAGCAGCTAACCAGCAACAACAGCCGCCGCTTCAGCAGCCCACACCTGCCGCCGCAACGCTTCCTACGTTTCGCCAGTACAACGAACGTGAGGAAGAATGGAGCGACTACTTCGCACAGTTTCAAGAAGTCGTCGCGGTCAAATTACAGGTCAGAAAGTGAAGCATCTGCTATATCTGTGGTGGGCACCAACACCTTCGTGTTACTGAAAAAACTTTTCCCCGACGTATCTCCTCGTGATGTAGACTTTGAACAAATAGTAGAGGCACTAAATGCTCATTATGAGAGAAAAGTTCTCTTAGCTGCGGCACGGTACCGATTTTTCAGACTTAAAAAATTACCGCAGCAGTCACACCAAGAGTGGATTACGGAATTGAAGGGCTTAACCCGCAAATGTAAATTTACTTGCTCTTGTGGACTTTCGTATAGTGACGTGATGTTGAGGGATGCGATTACGCAGAATATTCAGGACCCCAGAATTAGAGCAGCAATTATGAAACAGTCTGACCCCTCATTAGACAGTGTACTGCAGCTTATAGATGCGCATGATACTTTTGACTTAGCAGATGTAGAAATGCAAAGCCACAGTGTTCATTCAGTGCGCCGTAACGGACGCTTTCCTAGCCGTAGTTCTCAGTATAGCACTAGTAATTCTTTAAATGCTACCGGCCGAGCTGAACAGACTGTGAACGGTAGCCAGTGTCAAAGTGCGACACAAAGGTCGCCACGTCGTGTTCGAAACAGTAATTTGCATAACGCTCATTTCAGAAAAATGTACGTAAATCTTGCCCCCAGTGTGTATCTCGCCACAAACGTGCACAGTGCCCTAGTCGCAACGCAACCTGTTATCAATGTGGCAAATCGGGACATGTGCAGTCTGTGTGTATGCAAATTAAAAACTCAAAGAACAGTAACGTTAGAAACATTGCTTCGCAAAGTGCGAGAGCAGTGCATACAGTCAGTGTCATAGACGCTGTGGAATTGAACAGTGCTTTGCTTGGTTCTCAATTGCAAGGAAATTCTTCTGCACTTATTCCAAAACTATGTACTGAACGACGCCGCTAGCGCCGACGAGCGCGTAAATCTGTGCAACGGAAAAGGGTTCGGGTCAAGCAAAATGACTATGAACAGTGCATTCCTGTAGTGAAACTAGTGCCTTCTGCAACTGCTCCTTATAATAGTGCCCAGTACTGTGTAGCTGGTGACAGTAAAATTGATGTAGCTACTCAAAAGTTTAGTGCAGTAGTTAGTGAATCTGTAGTAGCTTCGCAAGCTTGCGCGGACGCCGATCCGGCGGTAGTGCCATCTAGTGACAGTGTTGTTAATCCGCCGCGTGCCGAGTCTGCGCCGCTTCCTTCACTACGCAGCCCGCGCAAACGTAGTAAACAAGTTCTATCAGATGTTGCCCACATTCGCGCACCTGTCGAGCGCCACAAGCAAAAGCTTTTTGTGAATCTTTCCATAGAAAATAAGACTGTGCAATTTCAGCTTGATACTGGTTCCGCTGTTACTTTAATGAATAAAGACACTTATGAACTGCTGGGTTCGCCAAAATTGTCACCGTCACAGCAAGTGTTAACAGCATATACAGGACAAACTATTCCCGTGCTAGGAACGTGTAGCCTGCCTGCCTCTTTTCAAGGTGTAACAAAAACAGTTGCTTTTGTAGTTCTTCAGGCCAAATCGACACAGAACATTTTTTGGACTAGATGCTTTTGACTTGTTGGTTTATCAATTCAAAGAGATGTGCTTTCAAAATTTCGTCAATAGTGCCTCAGGATAAAATCAATGCATTGTGTTGACAAATATAGTGACTTGTTTTCGCCGGAACTAGGTTGTGCAAAAGACTTCGTGGCACATGTAAACTTTAAAAGAATCTGCAGTTCCAAAATTTCGTAAAGCTAGACCAGTGCCTATCGCCTTGCGTGATACAGTTGCCGAAGAACTTAAACGTGGCAAGATAGTGGGGTGATTTCTCCTGTTTCTGCGAGTCAGTGGGCCTCGCCTATAGTAATTATACCCAAGCCGTCAGGAAAACTTCGTCTCTGTGCGACTTCAAATCAACAGTGAACAGTCAAACAATTGTACACACTTATCCCCTGCCCAGACCTGAGGAACTGATGGTCAAATTAGGACAGTCTCGTTTCTTTTCTAAGATTGATTTAGCAGAGGCATACTTACAGATTCCACTTTATGACGAGTCAAAAAAGTTGTTCGTCATTAATACTCACATGGGCCTTTTTCAATTTCAACGCCTACCCTTTGGCAGTTCTTCCGCCCCGCTATTTTTCAGCGTTTTTTTGGAACAGCTGACAGTTTCTGTACCGTGTTGTTCGAACTATTTATTGTGGTATCCGGACGTACAGTTGAAGAACATTTAGCAAACCTGGAGTGCCTTTTCAAAGTGTTGACTTCAGCAAGTTTGTCACATCGCATTGGATGTCACGGTCGTCCTATTGCCTTTGCGTCCAAGCTTCTGACGCCAACGCAACAGAATTACAGTCAGATAGAAAAGGAGGCCTTAGCAATAATTTACGGCGTCACAAAGTTTCATCATTATCTCTATGGCAGAAAATTCTATTTGTTGACAGACCACAAGCTCTCACGTCGTTGTTCTCATCCACATAGCCAATTCGCCACGTACGGCACAAAAGCTTCAGAGATGGTCCTTGATATTGTCTAAATTATCAGTATGAGATTTTGTACCGACCTACCACTCAACATGCCAACGCGGACACACTTTCCCGACTTCCGGTTGGCCAAGATGTGTCATTTGATTCTTCAGAAATGGCATGTTGTCAGATAGACTCCAGAGATGCTTCCGCTGTTGCAGATTTCCCTTTGAACTCTCGTCGGGTTGCCCAAGAAACAGCTGCGGATGCAGACTTAAGTGTGGTAGCACGTTTTGTTCGCTCAGGGTGGCCTGCCAGAGCCAAAGACATTGATCGGCCTCTGGTTCGACGTTATTTTGCACAACGTCATGCATTATCTTTAAGTCAGGGTGTTCTGTTGTTGCATACCGACAACGACCAAGCAGGAGTGATTGTTCCTCGTTCCCTGCAACGAGAAGTATTACGCCTCCTGCATCAAGGACATTGGGGTATTGTTAGGATAAAGCAATTGGTCAGACGTCATTGTACCTTGGTTGGTATGGACGCTCAGATAGAGAGCATGACGTCACAGTGTACAGTTTGTGCGGAGCATCATGCAGCTCCTCCGCAACGTTTCTCAGACTGGCCTCGCCCCAAGGGACCATGGCAACGATTACACATTGTAATACATTTCTGGAATACGCGCTGGTTAATTGTTGTAGACGCTTTCAGCAAGTTTCCTTTCGTGATTGCCATGAACTCAACGACGGCGTCTAGTACAATCAGTGCCTTAACATCAGTGTTTTGCATCGAAGGTTTGCCTGAAACTATCGTCAGTGACAATGGACAGTGACAGTGACAGTGTTAGTGCGGAATTTCAACAGTTTTGTCGTGTGAATGGCATTCAGCATATCACCACCGCACCTTTTCACCCTCAGTCCAATGGTGAAGCAGAACGTTTCGTTCGAACATTCAAGTCTCACATGGAAAAGATGAAAGGTCAGCACTCCAGGCAGCAAGCTCTTCAAATTTTCCTGTCTAAGTATCGGTGCATGCCACGTGACGGCCCGTCTCCTGCCGAGCTGCTACACGGCCGCCGTCACCGCACTCTCCTTCATCTGCTGCAGCCTCCCACGCACCGAGTCGGTTCGTATGGCGCTACGCGTTTTCAGGTTTCCACGCCGGTGCTGTACAGGGTGTTTGCTGGCAACAAGAAGACGTGCTTACCGGGCACCATTCAGCGCGTGCTCGGTCGCAATATGTTTGTTGTACGTTCTTCCACAGGGTCGGAGCTGCGGCGCCACGCAAACCAATTGCGCTTGCACAGGCCGCGCGATCCTGTCTCCGGTTTCTTGATTCCAGACCCAGTTCACCGCCAGGGAGCACAGCCACATCGCTCGACGCCGGGCCCAGCTTCCCCGGGCTACGAGCTCCCGATGGATGTCGACGCGCCTCCTACGCAGTCGGCCCCTCCGCCTCCGTCGCCGCCACAGATGACAGCGTCACCGAGAGGGACTCCGGGACCGTGCGGGCCCCCCCAGCTTGGGCCACGCACCTCAGATGACCTGCTCCCTCTGGGCGGGGGTGTGCGCCCTTCCGCTGGTTTTCGCGGGTTTTCCAGCGGATCGCAAGGTGTATACCTGGGCGCGGACGGCGTCTCGATCCCAGCCTCAGCTACGACGCCCGACCCACCAGTAACGCCCCCGCCCAGGCCCTCCTCCCAGTGCCGTCGCCGTGGCCCTCAGCCCTACGCCACGACGGCGTGGCGGTTTGGGGGGGGGGGGGGGTGTCGCACAAGTCCAGAGTGCGCGCCACCTACTTTCGCCGCGCGCCGCCATGCACGCACGGCGCGGCGTTCTTACAACGACAGCCACGAGCGCCCTCTGCTACAACGCCGCTCGTGGCCACCACTGAACGACATCGTCACTTGGGACTGAGTTAGGAACCAGTAAAGACTTCGGAATCCGATAGGCACCAGTGAAGACTTGGCTATCAGTTAGGCACTAGGCAGGACTCTAGCTCAACTATGTATCAACATTCTGCAGTACTATGTAAAAGTTAAGTATTGTATAAATTCTGTGCAATATATATCTCGTTCTAATTTACTCTAGTGTTTCTAGTTTCTGGCTGCTCCTCTCCGTACCTGCACCAGCGTGCTATCTTTATTCCTGTGTCGGTCTCATTCCACTCGGCCACCGACACCTACGACGGAAACGAGACACAAAAGCGGCGACGAGGCTGGGACACAAAAATTTTGCCTTGTCTGATCTCATTGTGTCTATACTCAAACAAAATTCCTGACTGATGGCACTTAGCTGCTCCGAGAGTGAAGCTTCGGATGACCTATCCTGCAATTCCCTTAAAGTACACGCCATAAAAAAATTCTCAATTTTCTACCTAGTGGGTTTGAGATATTTATTCTTCTGTCGTTTCTGTGGTTGACGAAACCACACTTTTGAATGTCTACACATTCTTTATAAGTACTTTCATTTGTTGCTGACAATACTTGGTCGAGCATGGTTGACATGCAACCAGTGCAAAGTGTGGAAGCAGTTGTTACAGCCAGAATTTTGTCACTTGTATACGTCTGAGTTCTTTGCAACAAATACGTGTTATTTCTGCGTGGTAACAACGAAAGTTATTAATGACACGTTATTTCGGCGTGGAATGCTTTTGTGGCAGCTGATCCAGTCGCATTTTTATTGCAATATTCTGTTGCCACTTACGTCTTTCAAAAAATGTTCAAATGTTTGTAGAGTCTATGGGACTTAACTACGGGGTCATCAGTCCCTAAACTTACAAACTACTTATGAACTACTTACAACTAAGGACGGCACAAATATCCATGCCCGAGGGGGGATTCGAACCCCCGACCGTAGTGGCCGTGCAGACCGTGACTGGAGCGCCTCAGTCTCCTCGGCCACTTACGTCTTTGTACGCAAATTTCGTTCACCAAAGTCCACAACTAAACCGTTTAACAGCAATTTTACACGTTTGTACACTTTATAGGTTTAGTAAACACAAGATAAATGTATACTAGACTTTATGGAAGTAGTTGTGACAACACATTAACAACAGATGCAAATTCATTGTCATGAACTCATGATTGTTCGTAATAACACCATGTACTTGCATTAAAATCTACACAAATATTTTCTCAGCGGCACTTACGTTGTTATTGCAAACCGTATCTGTTATAATTCGAACTGGAACTGTAATACTGACAGGTTGGTGAGATTTCATTAACGAATTTTTAGGAAATTACTACCAGGCTCGTCAATTCGCAGCTTCGAAAAAGTTTGACGGAACTCGATGCACATCGGTATTCAGTAGACGATCTTTATTTAAAACGTGGAACTGTAAACAGGTACAATTCTCGAGTGGGTGTGGCATACCAGCTGTGAGCCGATACCCCAACTAACATGGCGGACCTGTCGCCACTCTAAGAAATTCAAGCTCGTTGCTTTGAACCTAGAAATATAGCTATAGAAGGCTGTGATTTTCAGCAGTGTTGTAAAGAAGGCTCTGGAACCATTTTCTGGTCTTAGCAGTGTGGAGTCTTCACTGAGCAGATACTGCAGGTCATCGATATGCAACAAATAGCGGAGGCAGAGACTTCAGTACGGAATATAGGGGGAAAAAATGCTAGGCAAAGGAGCAAAGGATGATGAGGAAGAACTGGAATATGGATATGGGAAGTTGTAGCTTCGTTTCATCCTCACTTTGAATCGATTTTTCTGCAACGTAATGTTTTCTCTTTTCGGGAACACATATATCAGGAACTATTGGAAGGATTGAGATGAAATTTAGCACACCTATTCTTTTACATGGAAGCAAAATTTAAGTGGAACACAATTTTAATCTAGCCATTATCAACAGCTTTGTGGTTGATAATATATTGAAAAAATTGCGCGTAAAAATGGTCGAATCCAACTTTTTACGAAAAGGTTACTGCGCTTATTCATACATTCATTAGTGTAGATTTCTTTACCATAAAAGAAAATTGCTAAATTTGTCTGAAAGTAATGAAAAAGTGTACCTTAAAATATTAATGTAACAAAAAATTAAAAAATTCTCTCACAGCATTAAAATGGTATTAAAAATTCAGATTTTTTTTTTAAAAACAGCACATTGGATCCCTATACATAAGTGTGCAAAATTTCAGTGAGATTGAACAAAAAATGTCAGAGATATGAATTAAAAAAAAAAATATCTGTGAAAGTCTGACCTGCAGTTCGTTTGAAAAAGTGTATGAGCTCCCGGCACAGTTGACAATTACCGTACAGTACATGCCGTCCGTCAGTTTAGAACGATCCGCGTCTCATCCAGGATCGTGGAACGTGGAACTACCGAGCCCCTATTTGTTAATCGATGTTACCATCAGGCAATGTTGCGAACCTGCTAGAAAATGAACGGTCTGAAATGTTGAGAGACAATTCATGGCCCTTGCATCACGATAACGCACCCGCTATTCATGCCATTTGGCGAGTGACTATTCCACAAATAACGAAATCATTTTGCTACCTCGCCCTGCATACTCGCCAGATTTGGGCTACGCGGACATTTTTTTTTATTTCCAAAGTTGACTACGCCGTTGGAGCAACCAAGATTTGCGACGATACACGGGATAAATTAACATTCGTAGACGGCGCTGCGCAAAATTCAGTAAAAGGCGTACCAAACCTGCAAACGAAAGTGGAAACGGCGTTCGCAGCGGTCTATCAAATGTGTAGGAGACTGTTTCGAAAGAGACCGTCTACAAAAAGCGAAAGATAACCATACAAAAATGTTGTGAACAGAGTTACGGGATTTTCTGAACGGACCCCGTACTCGCATCATGCTTTAGGGGCTGTTTTTACATACTCCACTGAATGTAGCTGCAAAATTATCATAACTGTTCAACTCAGGTATGACGCAAAAGGAGCAGAGATTACCCAGGTATTTTGATCAAGTATTGAAAGTAAATAAACGTGTCAAGGAGATTTTTACGTTGTTTTCTTTTCGGTTCGTTTCAGCCGGTTGTGGACCACGTTATTTCAACCGTTTGAATCGTTCAGCTTTAATTCTTCACCGGTACACACGCAGTCTTATTCTGTGAGCCTTTCACTTCTGGAACGTTTTCAACTTTAGTCTTTCTTAAAAGCATTTGTTTCCTCGAAGCTTTCTCTGGGGAGGAGCAACTTGCTGGATGGATTTCTTGATCTTCGTCAACTTCGATGAACCAGGGTCCTCTGGTTCTGTTGTTAAGGAAGTCGTGTGATCTCAAGCGCCTTATCTTCTTCTAATATATAAAGCAGAGTATCCGTATGTCTGTACGTGTTGCATACAAATCTACAGTTTTTTTCCAATCTTTATGACATTTTTACACGTAAGCTTCAATCCATGAGGACGGTCGCCGTATGTGTAAGAATCACATACGATATATAGTTCACGAGATATGACGTCATAAACAATGAGATGCGCGAAAAACTTCTGCATTTTGCGACAATGCTCCTCATTTTCTCCTAAACCATTGGACCGATTTCAACTAAATTTGGTACACACATTCCTTATCGTGAGGTAACAATTGCTGCATTGTTAAGAATCACATACGGCACATGGTTCAAAAGATATTACGTGATAACCAATAGAAATCGCAAAAAATGCCGTATAACGCGGCGAGACTTTCGAAATACACTGTATGAGAATGACTGTACTTAGCGACTTGCAACATACTTTAAACATAATTTCAAACCTTTATTAAACTTTTTGTTGCTGGCAACCATAGTAAAATATTGAAAGGAAAAAAGTTTCTCGCTTACTACTTTTCTGCTGTTTATGGAGCAAAACTACGTCATACGGTATGACGTTATAATATGAGATATTAGCACATAAACACTATCGTTCATGGAAAACCGCCCCATCACGCACCAAGTATTAATTTATTACTTCTTTACTATTTATTCCATTCCCAAGAGATTTACAGACATACAGCCCTTATACAAATGAATACATACCTGAAAAATGGAAGAAATAAATAAATAAATACTCGGCCAACTCCGGGTTTTCGGCTAGTATGGCCATAAAAATTAATCCTCCTTTTCTGGATGGTGTGCGTTATCCTCTCCATACGCTGGTACAGCCCATTATTATATCTTCTTCTGTACTCACTATTATCTCTGACTCATCCAAGGATCTTTCTCAGGATTTTTCTTTCTTTCGCTTCCGCCTGTTCCATAAGTTCGTTTCTGTTCATTGCAAGGTATTCTGCTGCGTGTAATGCTTCCGGACGTATGGCTGAACGATAATGCCCAATTTTTGCGCTGATGGATACTGAACTTTTGTTGTACACATTCCTTGTTACCCGATATGACATTCACATCTTGTTGATCCTGAACATGATTACTTCCTTCTCGGAGTTGTTGGTTACTTTCTTCCTTTAAATTAACCAGTGAGCAGGTAAGACTTCAAAATATTATCAAGAAGACATGCTTTTGATAAACAGGCGGAAATTTATATTGCCCAGTTCCTTATAATAAATTTACAAAAGTAAAATAAAAGCAAAATAATTATACTAATTCCATCATTATTACAAAAACTTTAAAATTAAATTTAACATCTTAATAAAAAACCTAAAATAATTATAAAATCTAAACAAAAAATAATAAACTATGTTCTTAATATTTTCCACTTGATTAATTTTGCGCTGTTCCACGGAGATGGGTTGATGGTTTTTCTTTTCTTTCAGATTTGCTTGGGTTCTCTGTCCGTTAATACTTATTATTATTTTTAGCTATTTATTTACATACATGCGATATTGAGTAATCAAAGGATCGGAGGTTTTCTAGCTTCTGTTCCTTCAACCGCACGGAAAGCTACAACACGTTACACAATTCTGCAGCAGAAAAACGACAATAGAAATCGGCTGTGAAATATATATGGCAAGATCGCTGTCCAATAATTTATTGCACATTACCGGTTTCGAAAAACCTTTGTTGTTATCTTCATATCTGCAAGTCTACATTTTGAAATATAGCACCTCTCGATAGGTCATTAACAACTAGACAGGGTGTTACAAAAAGGTACGGCCAAACTTTCAGGAAACATTCCTCACACACAAAGAAAGAAAATATGTTATGTGGATATGTGTCCGGAACGTGGTTTTGCAGTCAGTGCAATGTTCACAAATGCGGAGTTGGCAGATGCCCATTTGATGTATGGATTGTTTCGAACGTCTTCCTGTCGGGACACCTTCGTTCCGGAAATCTGTCTCGATAGAAACGTACCGCGCCACGGCTATTTCCTCGTGCTAATCCATACATCAAATGGGCATCTGCCAACTCCGCATTTGTAAACATTGCACTAACTGCAAAACCACGTTCGTGATGAACGCTATCCAGTTGATGCTACGTACTGATGTGCTTGATGCTAGTACTGTAGAGCAATGAGTCGCATGTCACATACAAGCAGTGAAGTCAACATTACCGCCAACTGGCGGTGAATCGAAACAATTGGGTATTTTGACAGTTGTCTGCACGAATTATTTCAATTTACATTTAAAGAGAAATACTAAAATGAGCTCTAACATGGAAATTAAGCGTTTCCGGACACGTGTCCACATAACATATTTTCTTTCTTTGTGTGTGAGGAATGTTTCCTGAAAGTTTGGCCGTACCTTTCTGTAACACCCTGTATGTATGGAAAGCTGCTATATATTTTAAAAAGTAGTTGTAGATCTGAAGATGACAGCAAAGTTTTGTCGAAACCGGCAATTTGGAACGAAGAATTGAACATCGATCTTGGCATCTGTATTTCACAACACCACTACGGTCGGGGGTTCGAATCCCCCCTCGGGCATGGATATTTGTGCCGTCCTTAGTCTTAGCTAGTTCATAAGTAGATTGTAAGCTTAGGGACTGATGACCCCGTAGTTAAGTCCCATAAGTTCTACAAACATTTATAATTTATTTTCACAACAAATAATGATTTAGATCGCTCCGTTACGCTGAATAATGTCAAGCTTATCCAATAGAAATCGGTCTGTTATTCTGGGTGTATTTCTAGGAAAAAGAGCGACAGAATTCGTCAACTGTAGTTTCTGACCTTCAGAGCTATCGTATCACAACGCTTACGAGGAAAAGCCAGACGTTGTGCTTGCCTGATAAACAGACTCCAAAACTGGAATTCCACTGCCGTTTAACTTCGTGTTGGCTCCTGAGTTATTCCGTACGTTGCGCGGCTTAATTATGCGAAGGACTACAGTTGTCCTTGTTCTTGTTGCGCCCAAATTTCTTTCTGTAGGTAGTCCTCGTTTTCTTCCTCTCGGGGTAACATTTTTCGTTATTCAGCTACGAATTTTCTTAAAACACATCACTGCAGTGGAGGGAATGTAATGGGGAAGCCAGTGGGCATTGTGGTGAGGTTCTCTCCTGGAATTGTAGGATCTGCAGCAGGAATAAGATGATAGAGGAGCAGGAGCGTGTGATCTGCGCCCTTCAGGTGCAGCTGAAAAACGCTGAAGAGGAACTAGGTAGGCTGAGGAGGGGAAGGGGGGCTGGGGAATGGGAACTGGCAGTTGGCAAGAAGGTAGCTAGGAGGAGGTATTCAGATAGCTTCACGTTGCAAGTTGCAAATAGGTTTGACCTGTAGCTAACGAAGATACGAGCTTATGGAATAGGTTCACAGACTTGTGACTGGCTGGAAGACTTCCTAAGTAATAGAACGCAGTACGTTGTTCTCGACGGCGAGTGTTCATCACAGACGAGTGTATCGTCAGGCGTGCCCCAGGGTAGTGTGATAGGACCGCTATTATTTTCTATCTATATAAATGATCTGATGGACAGAGTAAATTGTAATTTGCGGCTGTTTGCTGATGATGCTGTGGTGTATGGGAGGGTGTCGTCTGTAACTGACTGCAATAGCGTACAGGATGACTTAGTCAAAATTTCTAGTTGGTGCGAAGAATAGCAGCTAGCTCTCAATGTAGAAAAATGTAAGGTGATCTGCATGAGTAGAAAAAACAATGCCATAATGTTCGAAAACAGCATCAGTAGTGAGCTTCTTGATGCTGTCGCGTCGTTCAAATATCTAGGCGTAACATTGCAGAGCGATATGAAATGGAACGAGCATGTAAGGACAGTTGTGAGTAAGGCGGACAGCCGACTTCGGTTTATTGGGAGAATTTTGGGAAGATGTACTTCACCTGTAAAGGAGACCGCGTATAAAACGCTTGTACGACCACGTCGTGAGTATTGCTCAAGTACTTGGGACCCGCAGCAGATCAGTTTAAAGGAAGACGTAGAGGCGGTTCAGAGGCGAGCAGCTAGATTTGTTACCGGTAGGTTCGACCAATGCGCGAGTGTCACGGAAATGCTCCGGCAACTCAATTGGGGATCGCTGGAAGAAACACGACGTTCTTTTCGTGAATTTCTGTTGAGTAAATTTAGAGGGCCGGAATTTGAAGCTGAGTGCAGTACGATCTTGCTGCCGCCTACTTACATTTCGCGTGGTGATCACAAAGACAAGATAAGAGAAATTAGGGCGCGTACGGAGGCATATAGGCATTCTTTTTTTCCTCGTTCAATTTGGGAGTGGAATAGGAAAGGAAATGCCTAGTAGTGGTACAGTGTACCCTCCGCCACGCACCTTACGGTGAATTGCGGAGTATGTATGTAGATGTAGATGTAGCTGTAGGTGTAGGAAGTACCCAGCAGACCTCAGCTGTTAGGAAGCCGAAATCTGTAGAGAGTTCTCTTAGGAAAAAGAATGTTCTGCTGCTAGGCAGTTCTCGTGGCAGATGTGTCGGCCAACAGTTGCAGGAAGTACTTGGGAGTGAGTACCAGGTCACCAGCATAGTGAAGCCTAGTGCAGGGTTAGCTCAGGTAACTTGTAACATAGGGGGCTTATGTAGGAATTGCTCACAAGAGGATCAGGTAGTTATAGGGGGTGGGGCCGGGAATAGTCTTGATAGGGACGGGGAGTATGATATAGGTGGTGATCTGGAACCGGTAGCAACTCAAACTGGTGGCACGAATGTGCATTTCATGCAGCTGTTTCAGAGTCATGATACGCCTCATCTTAATACAGCTGACAGGCGTGTTAACATGGGGCGTGAGGATGCGCTGATGACGGAGGGCATGGATCACATTGCAGTGGTGCAAGTTGAGACTATCCAAAGGTCGGATTTTACTAGGCACGGCCTGCACCTCAATAGGTACTGGAAGGGGAGGTTGGCAAAGCTCATAGGTGAGAGTGTAGTAGGGGGTGGGGGTGCCACTGTAGTAGTTGGTGTTAGGGCTGCACCTTTTTTAGACCGATGAAAGCTGATAGGTATTCCTGCTTAAAGGAAGTCCCTCTAAGAAAGGAACCATCTCTGACAAAGTCTAAGTAATAAGGGAATTACTATTTTTCATTAAAATATACAGGGTATCAGAGATAAAGTTAATGAACTGCTTATTGCTATTGATTCTGACATTATTGGTATTTCAGAGCACTTTTTAAGTAATGTGATAATCCAGAGACTTCCTTTGCTAGGATACAGGTTAGCTGCCTTCTTCTGTAGGAGTTCCTTGCAGTGTGGGGGAGTGGCCATCTATGTTAAAAACGATTTTTCATCGGAGTCAACCGATTTTTCTAAACACTGCACAGAACAGATATTTGAATGTTGTGCAGGAGTTGTTAATGTTAATGGAACTAAACTAGTAATAGTTGTTATTTATAGATCCCCTGACTCAAATTTTAAAATGTTTCTGCCCAAGCTGGAATTGGTTCTGGGTTCACTGTATAGGAAGTATAAAAATTTAATTGTGTGTGGAGATTTCAGCATTAATTGTGTAGGTGATAGTTCAAGGAAAAGTCAGCTGTTAGATCTATTCAATTCCTATAACATGATGCAAACAGTATTTTTTCCAACTAGAGTGCAAGGAAATAGCAGTTCTACTATTGAAAATATTTTTGTTCATTCTTCTCTGTCAGCAGAATAGTAAATGGCTTATCAGACCACGATGCCCAAATTTTAATTCTAAAAAGTATTTGTTCTCAAACAAATTTTAAACATAAATATCAACTACTCAGAAAAGTTAATCCAGTTGCAACTGAGACCTTTTTAAGCCTAAGTAAGGAACAAGAATGGAAGGATGTTTATAGTGCTGGTAATGCAGATGATAAATATAATGCTTTTCTGAACATAATTCTTATGCTGTTTGAAAGTTGATTTCCGCTAGAATGCTCAAAACAGGGTACTTCCAGTAACAGGCAGCCAGGGTGGCTAACAAAGGCGATAAGAGTATCATGTAGAACTAAGCGGGAGTTGTATCAAAATGTTAGAAGCAGTCAGAATGAAGATGTAGTAGCTCATTGCAAACAGTACTGTAAGGTTCTGAAAAATGTCATTAAGAATGCGAAAAGTATGTGGTATGCAAAAAGAATAGCAAACTCTCGGGATAAAATTAAAACTATCTGGTCAGTCGTGACGGAAGTGTCCGGTCAGCAGCAACAGGTAGAAGATATAACGTCAGTGCGTAGTAGGAATGTTTCTGTTACTGACAAGTTAGATATATGTGCAATATTCAATAATCACTTTCTGAATATAGTAGGGAAACTAAACAAAACCCTAGTTTCTACAGGCAATCATAAAACATTTTTAGAAAATTCCTTTCCGAGGCTGTTACCTGAAATGGTTCTTCATGATACTTCCATAGGGGAGATTGAGTCAATCATTACATCACTAAAAACTGACTCTTGTGGATATGATGGGGTACCTATCAGAATTCTAAAGTACTGTTCTGCATATGTTAGCCCAGTACTAAGCCATATTTGTAATTTTTCCTTTCAGAATGTTCAGTTTCCTGACAGATTAAAGTACTCAGTAGTGAAACCAAGTTATAAAAAAGGAGAAAAGGGATAATGTAGACAACTATAGACCTATTTCTATGCCATCGGTTTTTTCTAAAGTTATTGAAAACGCTGTATATTCAAGATTAATTGATCATTTCAGTTCACATAATTTGTTGTCAAACGTACAGTTTGGTTTTAGAAGTGGTTTAACGACTGAAAATGCTATATTTTCATTTCTCTATGAGGCACTTGATGGATTAAATAAGAAGAGGCTATGGACATTACGCGTCTTCTTTGATTTAACAAAAGCGTTTGATTGTGTTGATCAAAAAATATTGTTGCAGAAGTTGGAACATTATGGAATACGAGGAGTAGCTCACAATTGGTTCACCTCTTGTCTTTGAAGTCTTCCATGAACATGTTCGCTGCTAAAGGCGAAAGTGGGCTGCCCATGGCAACATCTTCTATTTGTCCGTAATAGTTTCCATTGAAAAAAAAAAAGTTCAAATGTCTGTAAATATATCGGAGCAAACTGCGGGGTCATCAGTCCGTAGCTTACAAACTACTTAAACCTAGGTAAACTAAATCAATTTAAATTACATTCCTATCACTGTTAGTTTGGGAGCTACAACCCTTCAAAGTTTCAGGGGCAGATACCACAAACGCTGCGCATAATGCAATGCGCCTTCTAAATGTGGTGCGGCCGAGTTGTAACGTCGCCGGTGTCACGGAGCGAGAAGCTTCCTCGATGCGCTGTTAGACTGCCGACTGTCGCCGCACACGGCCGTATACGCGACAGTTGGAGTCAAACATACAACCGGGGCTCAATATACCACAGTTACTGACATCGGATAGCGATGGCGTACACGAACAACAGCGCATCGAGGAAGCTTCTCGCTCCGTGACACCGGCGACGTTACAACTCGGCCGCACCACATTTAGAAGGCGCATTGCATTATGCGCAGCGTTTGTGGTATCTGCCCCTGAAACTTTGAAGGGTTGTAGCTCCCAAACCAACAGTGATAGGAATTTAGTTTAAATTGATTTGGACGCAGCTGGTTTCAACGAATCCAATGCACGATAGAAAAAACTGTTGTTCCATTTAAAAAAAATTATATCTTTGTGGTGTAACTCTTTGGAAAATGATACAATAAACTATATTCATAGCTACGCAGAAAATGTAACATTTCTTGTGTTGACCTACCGCATTAAAATTTCCCGTCAACTATTATTTATAAGTTACAGAGCCAAACACAATTAGTGAAACACCCTGTATATATACTAGCTGCAAGTACCCTGCTTTGACGGGTTTAAAATAAGTTTCATAAAATGCATTTAAAAAAAATCATCGCTGTTTATTAAAAACCTTATATATCTACCAGTTTCGGTCAATAGACCATCTTCATGGATAAACACCTTTTTATCCATGAAGATGGACTATTGACCGAAACTGGTAGAAATAAGGTTTTTAATAAACAGCTGATGATTTTTTAAAAATGAATTTTATGAAATATATTCCTGCTGTTGACACTCGCCTCACCAAAGCATTCAAGCGTTTAAAATAAGGTTTTTTGTAGAAGCGTACAAAACCGTTTATTTGTATGTAATAAAAGGATACATTTATGTTAAAGCAATGTGATAAACAGCCGGCCGCGGTGGCCGAGGTGACTGAGGCGCTCCAGTCACGGTCTGCACGGCCACTACGGTCGGGGGTTCGAATCCCCCCTCGGGCATGGATATTTGTGCCGTCCTAGTTCGTAAGTAGTTCATAAGTAGTTTGTAAGTTTAGGGACTGATGACCCCGTAGTTGAGTCCCATAAGCTTGACAAACATTTTTTTTGTGATAAACAGACAACAAATGCGTCTTATATGTATAGCGATTGCAATTGAAGTCTGTAAGTAAAGTACTCTCCCCCAAGCACTGAACGAAATTTTATGTAGACAGTAACCATCATGTTTTCAAGCTCAAGTGTACAAAATTTCATCAAGATCGAAGCAAAACCGTGGATTTTGGTGAAATCGTTAAGTAGACAGTGCCTTTCCTCTCGTTTTGAAGGTCAGTTGTGCAAAATTTCATCAAGATCAGTGCGAAGATGCAGATTTACACGGACACACTGAAAACGCATTTTCACATTTTTCTCAAATTTTCCGGTTGGTTTTCTAAAAAAAAAAAAAAATGGAACGAAATCTGTTTAAGAACCTTCCCCATGTAATTTTGTGTACGTGTACCAGATTTCACGTTCTTTGGTTGTCTGGATCTTGAGATATAAGAGAACAGACAGACAGACTACAAATGCGTCTTGTACGTATAGAGATACGAAAGAGGGATAACTCGTCAAGTTGCGCTTGCGTATTTATAAAGCAACCTGTTCAATCGCGTATTTCTTTAAACTAGCCAAATCAGGCAAATTATTGAGTGTACAAATATGGAGTAGGCATCTAAGTGTTCAGGAAGAACTGTTCTACGTTTAAATATAAGTTTGTTGTGAAGGAGCATATTGTTAAGACTAAATGTGCACTTTTTACAAAAATGTATTCTGACGATATAAAATTTTCTCACACGAGAAACTCTTTTGTTAATGAAGTTTGGTTAACGCAATTTGCTAACGAAATTTTAAGAATGCATCACATATTCAACTGTTTTAACGTGGAATGCTGTCGGAGTTTTTTTAACATGAGATAGGTCTACTTGTAAATATGACATCCAGTGGTCTACTCATAAGCGTTAGGCCATGCGATTTTGTTACAAGAAACAGGCTGCTAGGTATGTAATTAATCAGTTATTAATTTTCCTGGCATCTACTTACTTCTAACATAACAGAAGTTACGATTACAAAGTCAGGCCAACCGGTTTGGATAGAAACAATACTTTAGTAGGCCTATCTGGTATTGCAGCAATATTTATTTTGTGATAGAATCTGTGAAGTCTTGGGATGCACTTTATTTGGAACTAACATCATAAGGCCTTACTAATAAACTCTATTTAAAAACAATATTATTTTGCTATGTAGCAGTTTACAACTGGAAATATACACTCGAAACAAATGGGTAAAACACAGAGCTGAATCCACTTGTGTCTTTTGTATGTCGGTAACGAAAACATTCTTCATACATCACTCTCGTCACTACAGAAAATGCTTGAAGTGTCACACTCACAATTTTTCCGAAGGAAGCTACTTGTCAACAAAAATTTTTTATTTGCATTAACTTTTTATATCCCCTCGTATTTCTTAACAGTAGGGCCTACGTTTAAAGGAACTTGTTTTTGCCTTCTAAGCAACACAAATGTTACTATTTTTATTATAAACCACAGTAAAACGTAACCCCAATAGGAGTTACTCAGCACGAAGTATGCTAGAGAGCTCACTTCAGAAATTGGAGAATTTTCTCCGGTAGTGAGAGACTTCTCTAGTCTTATTCATATGAAATTGGAGAATGTTCTCTGCTGTGAGCAACTTCTTCCACCCTGGTACTCACGCTGAGAACTTACTCGGCTGAAGTATATTCTCCGATTCCCTTTATTCATGCGAACCTGAGTATGTTCTCTGGAGTTCAAAGTAGATACTCTGTTTTATTCATACGGCCCATTGTCCCCTATTATCTGTCATAGACTGAAAAATAGGACGAAATGACAGATCAGAATGTAGTAGTTGTTACAGGACGTAAAGGCAAATATTACATCAAAATTACATCAAAATTACTCGGATAGGGGAGGGGCAGAAATTATCTCTTGCCCCTCCGAAGTTTCAAAAGGAGGGGGGGGGGCGAGCGCCCCTCCCGACCCCCCCCCCCCCCCCCGGTTGATAAGCCACTGCCAAGCCAGGTGGCGCAGTGGTAACACACTGGACTTGCATTCCTGAGGATTGGGGGTTCAATTCCACTTCCGACCATCCATGTTTAGGTTTTCGGTGATTTCCCTAAATCACTCCGGGCAAATGCCGGGATGGTTTCTTTCATGGGCACGGCCGACAGGGGCGCCAAGTTTTGAAAAATCAGTCTAGGTGCTCGTGGTTTCAGTTTGCATTACCTTTTCGGCCACAAGGTTCAAAGAATGGGCCAAGCACTGCTCAATTCCTCTGATTTTTTCTTGCAACCTAGAAAACGTACCAATCATATTTGTCGCTCTGTCAGTAGTAATAACATTGCATGATTTGATATCTGGAGAAAAACGAGAGAGAACAGCAACTGATATTATTAACAGAACTTCAACTGTGCTAGATTCAATATTATAGAAAAAAATAAAAAACAAAAAAAATTATTAATTTGAAAATTAGCACCACTGGTACGTTCAAGAAATTTTAAGAAGTTTAATACGAATCAGACGATTGTAGGATGTTAGTATTTCGTTACTCATTTGCCTCTCTGGTAGACGAAACTCTTTCATAAACACTTCGATTTGGCCCTTGATGCCTTGATCTCTATTATTAGATGTTCTTTGCCCTGCAATGATTAATTTCTTAAAGTGCATAGTTATGTGAGTATGGAACGTCTGATTTACATCCAGTTTTAATCTATTCGACAATGAACTTTGCCCCTTTCATTTAGAGAGACATATTTCCTCATGACTGACAAACAAAGTAAAGACAACTAAGCCAACGAACTGTACTGTGCTAAGGTATATACCCATGCTCCACTTGTATAACTTTCAGGAAATGTTTGAAATGGCGGTTATTTATATGGCGACAAAGCAGATCCCACACACGTGACGTCTTTTATTACGGAGCCTGATTGCAGTCCTTTAGCAGGCAATGGCGCTTCGTGAATGGAGCAATGAATAGTCAAAACCTCTTTTCTGGATTCATTGTTCATTTCTGTATATACGTCATTATTAAGCTCGGCTACTATAGTCGGGCCGCCGAAAGAACGACCCTGACAGTTCGCGCACGTGGGCCGCAGTGGGTGGGGGGGGGGGGGGGACACTCAACCACCAACCTGAGCTCTGGAATTGGTAAACGTTGCCGGGGTAACGGTGCCGCGTTGCCACCCTGCCACGCAAGGTCGCACAGGGTGGCGTGCTTTAGGGATGGGCTAAACTGCGATTTTTCGATATCAGTGATTTCTGTGACTGCTACTTTTATATATCTGTGATTCTTAGTTGCGATTTGTCACTGTTTACAATCGCACTGTACAAATCCTCGACATGTATCCCTCCGCGCTCAAACTGCGATTTCGGTGACTCTGAATGCTACTTCTGCGATTTCTGCTACTGATATTGCTACTTCTGCGATTTCTGCTACTTCCGTGATATCTGCTACTTCCGTGACTTATGCGATGTGTGTGGCAAATGCAATATATATATATCATCCATAACAGATCCTCTTCCTACGTGTAAATATATACAAAAAAAAAAAAAGAATATTGATGCTCAATTTACGTGTAATGTTGGGATTATTTACACATCGACAAATGTCAATTAGTCTTATAAAAGCTATTTCAGTGTTTGGTGTGTAATGTATAGTTAAAAGTGAGGTTATTCGCAAGTAATGTGTAACCGAAATCGGCAAGTAGGCCTATAGTCTACCTTAACAGAAACATTTGGTAGATTAGGCACACAGCAACTATAACAGTGCAACGAAAGTGCTATGTTCTTGCCTGTAGAATGAATGAATATATTTTTTTAACATTGTGTGATATGTCACTTACCAATTTGAAAGAGATAAGTAAATGTGAAATACAACGTGAGTGACTTCTGAAAATTCCCTTTTCTCTTTAAAACCTTTCGGTATCACTACATATTCTGCCAAATAGCTATAGATAAGAGCTTGCGTTATATTTCACTAATCGACGTGCCGACTAGTGTGCTCATGTTGGCAACTAAAGCTTTATTTTATAAGAATTTTTAACTTACTGACTGTACAGGGTTACACACAAGAAATCTTACAACCACAGATAAAGAATAACATTAATTATTTATTTTATGATAAACAAAATATTATTTCAATCATTCTGTATGATTTAAATTTCTACGATCATTCATCGGTCGTTGCCAACATAAGCACACTATGCCACCACTGCAGTAAACAAAAGTGTTAATAATACTGAAGGCTCCGATACCACCCATCTGCTTTCACTCATGTCATCACAGGACGGAATGTACGAAAAAGAAAAGGACGGAAAACAATAATCCTAAACCTAAAACAAATCTGATAAAAGAGAACTTTCCATTACGCGAAAACTTGTTTATTTTCAAGTGTAATATTTTTATAGAATCTTCGAAGGTACAAGTTTACTCCTATATAGCAGTACTTAACACAGTCCACATTGAAAATGGAGTTGGCCTACTGTTAAACATTTCGTAAAATTACCTGTATTTAGTTGACCACTTGATACCACCCCCTTGGAATATTTATTTTATGTACGATGTATAACGCAAGCAAAAATATTCGTCGAAACTAGATTTGCAATGTAACATAAGTATTCTGAATTCTCATAATAGTTGTAGGTTCTATGACGAAAAATTATTTTAAACAGGGATCAAGTCCGTAAGACAATATTTATTTGGCATTCACATTTGTTGTCTTTACCAACTATAACCTAAAAACATACATGCCAGGCTTTGCTTCACAACATGTAAATGCTGCCGCCAGGTAAAATAGAGCCACAAAGTGTAAACATTTTCATAAAGAAAATTATCTTCTTGCTCATTAATTCGACAACATCCCTAAACAACACACGAGTGAAAGTACGACAGTTGGTCAACAAGTAGCATAAGGCGGAATATTAAATGCTATTCTCAATTGCTACTTGCGACTCTTAATCGCGACTTTTCACTGAAATCGCAGTTTGGACCAGTGAGGACGTTCGAGCTCACTGGTTTGAGCCGATGGCGTTCGACCAACACATACACAAAAAGCCACACATACACGACGCAGACAGCGGGAAGCTAGAAGTACCAATTTCGGCCAACAGATGGCAGCCGGCAATGTCTAAACTGCGCCTCTTAGTTGCTACTTGTGACTCTTAAACGCGATTTGTCACTGAAATCGCAGGTAGACTCTATAGCCTGCCCAATGCAAAGATATTAGTACAAACTTCGACCAACAGATGGCAGAGTGCAAACTGCTTCTTGCTACTCTTAGTTGCGACTTGCTACTTTTAGTGCTACTGCGCTTCTAAACTGCGACTGAAATCGCAGTCCGAATCCGTAAAGTTGCGACTGTGAATACTGCTACTTCCATATCACTGTGACTTTTAACAGATACGCGATTTTCGACCCATCCCTAGCGTGCTTCAGTCGCTGCGAAGCATCTGTCGCGTGTTCATCGTTTGTCTCGTTCTGTTACAAAAACAAAAGCCGAAAAATCATTTATGAAATTGATACAATTGCTGGAGAAAGTGGTCATAGAGGGTTCGCCTTCCACCATATCATTGCCATTTCAATGTAATAGAACTCGTGTGGGCTCAGGTGAAATCGTAAGTTGCAGAAATAATAAACGTTTTTCATTAACAAAAGTAGAATTCTTAGTTCGTGAAGCATTGGGCAGTATTACTCCCACAAAATGGAATAATGTTGTCACACATACGTGGCAAATCTTAAAAGAGGCATGGGAACGAGAATGTACACTAGAAGAACGGCTAGAAGAATTAATAATAAGATTAGGGGACGATAGTAGCAGTAGCAGCGGTGCATTGTACATGATGCTGGCCGCGACTGATTTTTAATGTATAGTTTGTTTCGCAACCAAAGATCATTTACTGAAAAATTACGTTATTTTATTTCTACTTCTGTGACCAATAGACTAGCTGTCGAAACTGATCTGATTCTGAGACACTATACTATGGCAGTCACAGCGACCATAAACGAATGAGACAAAAACTCTTTTTATGTAAAAAGACAAATCATTTCACTGGAAGAGGCGGTTTTACTACTTGTAAAGTGGTAGTCCTTATTTGTTTCGGCCGACTGCCACAATACAGTGTCCGAGTAATAACAGCGAGTCTGTGGAAAATAGTTATAGAAGATGAAATATATAAACAAAATTCTTCAGCTAGCGAACTTTGGCTAAAGACTAAATGATACATTATATTTAATGGAATACTGGAACATGTGAAGTTTTAACTCTATATATATTTCTAAACCTTTTCTTTTTAACTGAAAAAGAGTGTTTTTCTTTACTTCGTGATTGTTCTCGTTCGTTCACGCTTTAGTAGTACATAGAAACGATCCCAAGATATTCGGACGTGATATTCATATGCCTGCGACCGACACGGCGTAACAACAAACAGCCGCGTAGCAGCATTGGCAACATAGCCGCTAGCTGTCAGAGTCGTTCTTTCGGCGGCTCCACTATAGCCCCGCAGGTGCTTCGCCCTCTACCTGCCCGCGATGTTTTACGTGAAGTCGTGTGTAACGGCACTGTACTAGTATGCTGTACTTGTTTAGCAGAATTAAATACTTTGATATAAAAGACAGTCCGGATGTCAATCTGTCTTAATGAACTGAATTAATGGAGCTGCCACAGCAAACTATGGCTGTCAGCGAACGCTGATTGTTGCATCGGTCACGACGCCATGCGGCCAGGGGCCAGCAGGGATGGCGTTTATCGCTGAAACAACCGGTTTTCGGTTATACCGGTTCTTTTCATCTCCAGTTTAACCGCACCGTAAAAATTGCTCAAGATAACCGGTTTTTTAAATAACCGGTTTTCGGTTTTTATTGCTATTATTTCCAGTAGAGTTCGACCGAAACATATTTTGCGGCCGAAACAGAAACCGTAATCGTCTGTTCTTCTAGTTTCGGCCGAAACCGAAACTTACGAAATTTGGTTAATATTTAGGTAAATTTACGTTGTACGAGAAATCACTAGTCTTTCCATATGTTGAAAGATCCCCTCCCAATACTATGCGTTCTTGAGTGTGAGCCTAGCCAGGGTCCATAGAAGACGATATACGAAGCATACAGATTTACTGGCCTAGTATTTCCATCCGGCAGTTGCGAATATTGAGCCAACCAGTGCGTAATTGGACTTGTGAGCCCGCGCATACGAATATCTCGTTATATATACAATATATACATAAGGTACAATCAGTAAATGAACTTCAATCAGTGCTGCAGAAGTATTTCGAAAAATAAAATCACAGTTCCGACTAGCAGTATGATTGTTGTCAGTGTAAATTTACGCAAATTGAACTACGAAAGCTGTGTACCACATGATCAAAGAATGTTCAGATGGGTGTGAGTTCTTATGAGACCTAAATGCTTAGGTCATCGGTCCCTCGACTTACAAACTAGTTATTGCCGTGGAGGTTCGAGTCCTCCCTGGGGCATGGGTGTGTGTGTGTTGTCCTTAGGTTAGTTTAATTTAAGTAGTTTGTAAGCTACGGACTGATGACCACGCAGTTTGGTCCGACAGAATTACAAACAAACAAACAAACTACTTAATCTAACTTAAACTAACTTACGATGAGGACAACATATACATCCATGACCGAGGGAGGAGGGAGGACTCGAACCTCTGACTGGAGCAGCCGCGTAGTCCGTGACATGGAGCCTCAGACCGCACGGCTACCTCGCGAGGTACCACATGATCAATGTTACCTAAACCCTTACGTTCTTATGCCACGCGTTTGTTGGGCGTTTCTGACTGCCGGGATTGTTCTTAAATTATCACTGATCGCTTTTCTTAGTTTCTGCGATGACCTAATATTTCACAGCAGTGGAAATTTTAGGAATAGCCCTAAATATTAGGGTACTAGTTTTAATTTTTTTAAATTATTTACAAAAAGCACATTTGAACCACTTCTACAGGAAGTAGTCGTATCGGTTTTTTACCCGGTTCTTGGCAATAACTAAAAAAAACCGGTTACTACCGACACCAAATAAACACAAAAAAAACGGTTATTCAAAACTAAAATACCGGTATCGGTTTTATCCGGTCGGTTTTTCCCACCCCTAGGGGTCAGTGGTCTCGCCCCTTCCGAACGGGCTCCAAGCCTCTGCAGTGAGTGCTCGTTGGGGCACTGTTGGAACAGCCTAGCAAATGTTCAAATGTTTGTGTAGCTTATGCGACTTAACTACGGGGTTATCAGTTTCTAAACTTACAAGCTACTTATGAACTAACTAATACTAAGGACGGCACAAATATCCATGCCCGAGGGGGGATTCGAACCTCCGGCCGTAGTGGCCGTGCAGACCGTGAGTGGAGCGCCTCAGTCCCATCGGCCACCGCGGCCGGCATACGTGACTGGAATAGGAGGGAAAATCGATAGTGGTACTCAAGGTACCCTACGCCACACACCGTCAGGTGGCTTGCGGAGTATGGTTTGAGATGTAGATGCCGCAATACCGGACGGTATCACTTGACAGTGTCTATATGGGGCGTATCCCCCATATTCTGTGGGGTATCTCAGTATTCATACTGATCTTATTACTGTTAAAAACAAGTAGAAACACTCAGATAGTCCGAAACGCTCATTGTTTACACTCGCCAGCTCCGAGACGGACGGAAGCAGTTCGGCTCACGACCGCCGCGACTGTGTAGAAAAGTTAACATCTTAAATCTAGGCAACCATTGACTTAGCAAACTTTTTGATAAGGCAACCTATTAGAATCGCATTTGGAATAAAATAACCTTTCATTTGAAATTAATTCAATTAAATAACGTATGAGGGTATATTAGATACGCTTACTTACCTCTTCATACGGATCCCGGACATTTGCCACGCCGGACTTTTGCCACACCTGACCCTTCGACAGGTAGCTGGATTAGCCGTCCCTCAGGCAAGCGCCCCCCCCCCCCCCCCCCAGACAAGGGACGCCAACCCCGTCCACCTCCTACTGCCCGCTTCCAAGCTACGTTCTATACAACTTACTTAATACAGCCACTACGTAAAAGCCCAGGTTCGAGTCCCGGCCCGCCACAAATTTTCATATGTTACAATTTGGTATAACATCCTACCTCACACAGTGATGCTAAGAAAAATTCGCTATTGCGAAATAATATCGATATAACTAACGACACAGTCTACATTAATTTACTCTCTAAAATCCGATATCTGTTTATATTTAAAGCAGAGACTCCGTATGTTTGTTTATGTGTACGTATTGTATACAATTCTACAGTTTTCCTTCAATGATTATGAAATTTTGTACACGTAAGTTTCGATCCATGAGGACGGTCGCCGCGCTTAAGTGTTAGGATCATGTACAACACATAGTTCACGAGATATGACTTCATAAACAATGAGATGCGCGAAAAACTGCTGCATCAAACGACAGTGTTGCACATCTCCTAAAACACTGGGCCGATATCAACCAAATTTGGTGCACATATTCCTTACCATGAGGTAACAATGCTGTCTGGGTAAAAACAACATACGTCATAAACAATATAGTTGCAAAAAACTTCCACATAATGCGACGAGACTTTATTCACACACTGTATGAGAATGACAATACTTAGCAACTTGAAACCAAATTTAAACATATTTTCAAACCTTTATTGAGCTTATTCTCGCTGACAACCATAGCAAAATTATGAAAGGAAAAAAGTTTCTCGCTTACTACTTTTCCGCTGTTCGTGGACTAAAATTACGGCATTCGGTATGACGTCACAATTTATAATTTCTACACTAAAAATTGTAGTTGGTGGAAATTTTGTAGACAGTATACACGCATATAGTTTCATGAAGCTTCTAAATTTTTTCACAGTACGACACGTAGTTCATGATATATGAGCACATAAACAGTAACGTTCATGGCAAACCACCCCCTCACGCACCAAGTTTTAATCTATGACTTCTTTACTATTATTTACATTCGCAACAGATTTTTTCAGACATACAGCACTTATAGAAATGAATATATACCTGAAAAATTATACAATTGTACAAAATATAAATCAGTAAATGTGAGATCTACATCTACATAAATACTCCGCAATCCATTGTAAGGTGCGTGGCGGAGGGTACACTGTACCACTACTAGGCATTTCCTTTCCTATACCACTCCCAAATAGAACAAGGAAAAAAAGAATGCAGATATGCCTCCGTACGAGCCCTAATTTATCTTGTCTTTGTGATCACTACGTGAAATGTAAGTATGTGGCAGCAAGATCGTACTACACTCAGCTTCTAATTCCGGCCCTCTAAATTTCCTCAACAGAAATTCACGAAAAGATCGTCGTCTTTCCTCCAGCTATCCCCAACTGAGTTTCCAGAGCATTTCTGTGCCACTCGCGCATTGGTCGAACCTACCAGTAACAAACCTAGCTGCTCGTCTCTGAACTATTTCTATGTCTTCCTTTAAACTGATCTGCTGCGGGTCCCAAACACTTGAGCAATACTCAAGACGTGATGGTACAAGCGTTTTATACGCGGTCTCCTTTACAGATGAAGTACATCGTCCCAAAGTGCTCCCAATAAACCGAAGTCGGCTGTCCGCCTTACAACTGCCCTTAAATGTTACGCCTAGATATTTGAACGACGCGACTCCATGAAGAAGCTCACTACTAATGCTGTATTCGAACATTATGGGTTTGTTTTTCCTACTCATGGGCATCACCTTACATTTTTTATTTTTTTATTTATTTATTTTACTTTGAGAGCTAGCTGCCATTCTTTGCACCAAGTCATTCTGTATGCTATTACAGTCAGTTAAAGATGACACCCTCCCATACACCACAGCATCATCAGCAAACAGCCGCAAATTACAACTTACTCTGTCCATCAGATCATTTATATAGATAGAAAATAATAGCGGTCCTATCACACTCCCCTGGGGCACGCCTGACGATACACTCGTCTCTGATGAACACTCGCCGTCGAGAACAACGTACTGCGTTCTATTACTTAGGAAGTCTTCCAGCCAGTCACAAATCTGTGAACATATTCCATAAGCTCGTATCTTCGTTAGCAGTCTGCAGTGTGGCACCATGTCGAACGCCTTTTTGAAGTCGAGAAAAACACAATCCACCGGTTGCCCTTCATCCATACCTCGCAAGATGTCATGTGAGAAAAGGACAAGCTGAGTTTAAAATTAACGATGTTTCCTAAACCCGTGCTGATTCACGGAAAGAAGCTTTTCCGTTTCAAGGAAATTTACTATATTCGATCTGAGAATACTACAGGAAACTGATGTTAACGATATTGAACATTAATTATCGGGGTCAGTTCTATTTCCTTTCTTATAAACGGGAGTCACCTGCGCTTTTTTCCAGTCACTTGGAACTTTGCGCTGAATTAAATATTCGCGATAAATGCAAGCTAAGTAAGGGGCCAATGCCGCAGAATAGTCTTTGTAAAACCGAACTGGTATTCCATCTGGACCAGCAGACTTTTTCGTATTTAGCTCTCTCAGCTGCTTCCCTACACCGGAAATACCTATTACTATGTCCTCCATTTCAGAATTAGTACGTTGATCAAATGATGGTACATTTGTGCGGTCCTCTTGCGTGAAAGATTTCTTAAAGGTTAAATTTAGAACTTCAGCTTACCGTTTGCTTTCTTCTATTACTGCCCCGGAATGATCGAGTGACTGGATAGTGGACTTTGACCCGCTTATCGATTTTACATTGGACCAGAATTTTTTCGGGTTCTCGGAAAGATCTTTTGCTAATGTATGGGTGTGGTAATTATTGCATGCTTCGCGCATCGATCTTTTTATAGACGCATGAATCTGTACTAACTTTTGCCTGTCATCATTTGCGTGTTCGTTTTTGAACCGAGACTGCAAGACTTTGCTTTCTCAGTAGCTTTCTCACATTATTATTATACCAAGGTGGATCTTTTCCGTCTTTAATCGACTTTACAGGTACATATTTCTCTAGCCCTTTATGTACAATGAACTTAAATTTAGTCCACAATTCCTCAACATCCATAATACCGGAACTAAACGATGCCCATTCATTTTCTAAGTGCGATCCTAACAATTGCTTATCGGCTCTTGCCAACAAAAACACGCTCCTAGCCGTCTTGATTGGTTTATGAACTTTGGTCACCATCGACACTATGACGATATCATGATCACTAATTCCTGTCTCTACACAGACATCGTCAATATATACTGCGATGGATCAAAACTTTTCACATCAGGCATTATGTTTTATTACATTTCTTATTTACTGCCAAGAAACTTCTGTATTCCAGTGAGCCTAAGGAAATTCCTGAAAGCTGAGAGTGCTGTTGAAAACTTTGAAGCAACTTTTAATTGTGAAGCGCAAAGCGCTGTAGGAAGAAGCAATAGACTCTATAGAGCTACAAGGAAAGGAAGAGAATGAAACAGTACATCCGACGAATACCCCTTATTTCCGACAGATCTGGCTTTTTAACTAAGAGCCTGCAGTTTGCAGTGGGACTTGCAGTTTCTATAATGATTAATATATTACAGGGCAATCTACTCAATACTGTGGAGTGTATTTGAAATCTCTAAGTTTCTCACACAGACAGCTTTCTATCGCTTGCTAAGGCATGGGCTCTGCACAGAAAATATTCATATTATATCCTGGACAAGTCACAAGAAATACTGATTTTAGTCAGGAAAGAAGGAAGGAATATTAGCGTTTAACGGCCCGTCGACAACGTGGTCATTAGAGGCGGAGCTTACGCTCAGATTGTTTGGGTAAGGATGGGAAAGGAAATTGTAATTTGAAGTTTTTATGTATATTATGCTTGTAAGTATGGTGTAGTACAGCAAATCTCCAAGAGTACTATACGAACTTTCATGGGGTTTCGTAGGTCAACTGAGAGTACCTTGGGGCAACATATAAGCTTCATTTCATCAAAATCGGATCAGGGGAAGGCAAGATGTAATTTGTAGTTTCTGGTGTATGTTACTCTTGAATTGCTGCGTAGTGTAGCAAACATCCGATAGAGGCGCTGTTACATAGCACACCAAATAACTAATAACTGGCGATGCTACGTTTTATATGCACATAACTAAGGTGTAATACACTGAAACAAGGGCTACGATTTTCCTTACGGCAGCGGTGTAGTGTATTGATGTTGAATCCTTTTTGAAAAATCAGTCACGTACAATGAGGGGAATTTTATTCCAATCACGAATGTTCAGTTTTATTTTTGTCTCTTGTCACTACTGATTTCCGTTTGAACTTACGGGTCGGATATGCATTCTGTGTGGAAAATCATGCTTATATCATACGGTTCGAAACTGTCGTTATTACACTTTATGTAGCTGTCTACAAAAGTGTAATTTATTCATTAACCACTTAATGCCGGTTGTCGCAAATTCGCCTCATACCGTTGTGACCCATATATATGGAAGAATAAGTGTTTTCAGACTCCAGCGCCGGTTGTATCAGATTCTACAGGGACCGGCGCAGTGCGAGTGACATGTGCTACCATCTACCGAGCATTGACTGTCTTTCTATGACAACATTTGTGTATTGTGTGCGTGTTGCTAAGCAAGACCTGAGTTTGTGTTCATTGTTCCGTGAAATACAGCTAAATACAGAGGTCAGTTTCATTTTGAAAATTATATTTTGTTTTTCTAATATCTTTTAAGTATTATATATCATATTTAGATGTGATAAAGCAGATAAAACTTTCAGTGAGCACGTAAATACGGTTTGTGTAAAATATGCATCATCAGGCACTTGGGCACTTTTATGGGCAAATGCAAGCGATAAAATAAAACGAAGAAAGGACGATGGTTTGACAACAGAGGTGTAATTGCTGCCAGTGCATTTCCATCTGCTCATCCGGTGATCACAATAAAAAGATGGGAGCGAAAGAAAAAGCACGCACTCAAGTACCATGCCCTAGCACTGTTACAGTTTACAATACATTCATGGGAGGGATGGATTTACTTGACGCTCTAATTTCCTGTTATAGGATTTTCGTAAAGTCAAGGAAATGTTACCGCATGGAAACAGCAATGCTGAGAGAGAGGATTCACCAGACGAGACGACTACTAGCGGAAACTAGCAGTAAGCTATTACATCTTCACTTATTTATTAGCAATAGTATGCAGTGTTGGGATTGGAATAAGGTTGACAACCTAACGTTCAGAACCATGGAACGTAGTGCAGAGATTTCTGTCAATAGACAGAAGAAGAAATTTTCTGTTCTCCAGAAGAATGTGTGTGTTGATTCAGTTGACGATAATTCCCACACTGTTATCAATCTGTCTGATAAAACTCTGAGTGAAGTTAAAATTTCTGTACTAGCCAAAGGGGGCAATTTTGCAGTGACTCCACAAAAAGTACCCACGGAAGATATTATATCAAATATTGAGGCATGCATCAGGCTACTTCCACAGCAGTCTGCTGATGTAATTAGAATGGAAACAGCCAGAATTTCGCGTAAATGTAAACCACCAGAAAGTAATTTGTCTCACGAACAAAGGAAGGCGCTGAGAGATATTAACGCAGATACCAACATCATGGTTCTCACCGCAGATGAAGGAAATGCAACCATCGTATTGAGGAGTGAGGACTATCATAACAAGATTAAGGATATTTTGGACCCAGCCAACTATAAAAAACTGCAGAAGGATCCAACTACGAAGATTTTAAAGACGACTAATCAACTGGTGAAAGCATCTTCCTTCTCTTCTGACGACAAGAAGTTGCTCTGCAAAACGGAAGCGTATCCACCAAGGCTCTATGGACTCCCAAAGGTGCATAAAGAACAGACTCCGCTAAGGCCAATTGTGAGTGCCATTGGGTCACCCACTCACGAGTTAGCCAGACATCTAGCCTCGTTGTTGCAACCCTATGTTGGAAAAACTGACAGCCATATAAGAAATTCGGCTCATTTCATTGAAAAACTAAAAGAGATGAATGTTGCCCATAGTGATATTCTCGTTAGCTTTGACGTAGTGTCTCTGTTCACGATGATTCCAGTAAACGAAGCTCTCTCTTGCTTAGCGGATATTTTTCCACCTGACATAGTATCTTTGTTTAGACACTGCCTCACCACTACTTATTTTCAGTACAATAACGAGTTCTATGAACAGATTGACGGAGTGGCTATGGGCAGTCCACTGAGTCCAGCGGTGGCCAATCTATTTATGGAGTCGTTCGAACAACAGGCGTTGCAGACTGCTAATAAAAAGCCAGCTAGGTGGTTTCGATATGTCGATGACACTTTTGTGCTATGGAAACACGGCGCAGAGGAATTAGATGCCTTCTTAACACATCTGAATGGTATCAACCCCAGAATACAATTTACGATGGAAACAGAGAGCAACGGGCAGCTGAATTTTCTCGATGTTTCTGTAATCAAGCACGTGGACGGGACGTTGGGCCACAAGGTCTACAGGAGGGCTACTCATACTGACCGTTACCTGCATAAAGACTCTAACCACCATCCCAGACAAAAAAGAGGTGTGGTTAAAACATTGGTTGACAGGGCGCATAAAATTTGTGTACCTACTTATTTAAAAGATGAGTTGGAGCATTTACGATCCACCTTGCAGAAGAACGGTTATTCTACCAAAGAAATAGACAGAGCCCTTCGTCCCAGGGAGGAAGTTAATGTTAACAAGGAACAACAACCGCCTAAGGGGAAAGTTTTCCTTCCATTCATAAATAAGGTTACAGACCGTATTGGAAAAGTGCTGGACAAGTATGGGGTAGAAACCATTTTCAGACCTACAAGGAAGATAAAAGAGTATTTAAGATCTGCAAAAGATGTACGACATCCGTTGAATACACCAGGTGTATATAAAATTCCCTGCAGCTGTGGTTCAGTCTACATTGGAACTACAAAAAGGAGCCTCAATACTCGTCAGGTCGAACATAAAAGGAATTGCCGCCTGGGGCACACGGAGAAATCGGCCGTAGCGGAACATGTATACCAAGATGGCAATCATGAAATTAAATTTAATGAGACTAGTGTCATTTCAAAAACTTCGCACTATCATGCGCGCACATATAGAGAAGCAATCGAGATCTATAAACATCGTAATAACTTTAACAGGAAAGAGGAAGCTGTTAATTTAGACAGAATTTGGACTTCTGCTTTACACCAGCGATATTACAATCGATTCTTCTCTGCCAAGAATGTTGGCAATACCAGAGATAGTGTCGTAGCAGACGTCACGTGATGTCTTGTGGTGCCCTCTACATTGCCTATATATACGGCGCTCCCTCAAGTTCTCATCGCAGTTCGCCATTCTACCTCTCAAGATGTCTTCCGCAGCCGAAGATGAAACGTTAGGGGAAAGTTTTATAAATCGACCACGGCTTATGAGCCCGGAAGTTTTAAATGAAGTTACCATAGATTGTTTTTCCACCTAGTTGATCTTGTGATAATGAATTCGTGGTTGCTGTATCGAAGGGATTGTGATGCTTTGGAAATTCCCCGTCGCAAACAAAACGATCTTCTGGTACTCAAATCCAGAATAGCCGATACTCTCTGTAAGCAAGGAAAAGACATGACACGAAAAAAGAGTGGTAGGCGCTTACTAAGTATGGAAACGCAAATTGAACGTAAGAAGCGTCGGGATCCAATGAAACCAGTCCCTGATAAATCTACCCGTACCGATGAAGTATGTCATTGGCCTTGTGTAATAGGAATGCAAAGATGCAAAAGACCCAGCTGTAAAGGGCAGAAAGGGCAGACACTCATTATGTGTGCGAAATGCAAACTTCACCTTTGCCTAAACAAAAATTCCAATTGTTTTAGAGTAAAGAAATGTTGATCCTCTGCATTAGATTTATAAGTAACCATAATTGTAATTCAAACGCATGTTCATTTTTTTCGTTAAATAAATAAAATAAATAAATTAAAAACATTCCCTCAATGAAGAGTTATGTGTTTTATTTCTCAAATGCCTGTTGTCGCAAATTTGACACATACCTAATTATACCAACTATGTATAACATTTCTTATATTTGATGTTATAAATGGTCTAAGACCCCAATATTGAGCACAATATATGATTTTTGATTTTTTTTCTTGCAGTAGAAATTAATACAGGCATTAAGTGGTTAATGATCCCCCTAAAGCGAATATTTCGTTGCCAACGTTAACATAATAAACCGCTGCCTCTCCAAGTAAAATTTATTCCAGGTAGAACACAAAATTTTTGTTCTTCCTAGCTGTATCCCATATGTTTTGCAATGTCATGGAAATAAAAGTGCATCTTTTGATGAGTATAAACACTAAATTGTATATATAGTAGAAATACGTATGGAGTGAGCATTGAATTCTGTGCATGTTCTCAACATTAAGCTGGAATTACCTCGTGATATTGAGACAAATCCACTCTTCCCACACATTTATTTGCTATTACGATTTGTTTGTACAGCATTGTCTGCGAAGAAGCCCCACCTCCTTTTTGCAGAGCAACCACATAACATGAAATAATATGTAAATAAATGTGTCATAGAAGCAACAACAAAGTTGAGGAAGCGTCGCTAAAAGGTCCATTAATCGAACAAAAAGGGACCAAGATAAAGTCAGCGATTAGAAGATTTTTCCCAATATCATGTGACATTTGCACCTTAATGTTGAGAATACAAAATCTGTTCTGCGCATCTGGAAGCTCACTCCAGAGATATTTCTGCTGTCTGTCTGCCACTAGAGATAATATACACACACGAGCGATAAACTCATCAGAAACGTCTCTGATTTCATAATTGTTCGGTACAATATTGTGATTAAAATGTAAAATTACTTACTTTTGGTGCGGACTACATTAAGATAGAGAAGGACGTCTTCTTTTGCAGATACAATTGCACCTAGTTATAATCCGACTTCTGATATATAGTTCTACTACACAAGGTAGATTTTAACTTCGTGCTTTACGAAATAATCACTGAAGGACGTGGGGACATTTATTAGCTGAAACAGTGGCCGATGCTGCTAACACAGTCAAGACAATTCACTGGAAATACTATATTTAATGGAAGAGACGATCACCTGACGCCATTCCTTCAACGATTACTCAGACTTACTTTATCGCACATTAATACCACCATGACGTCTTATTTAAACAGACTTGAACCGCTCTGTTGACTGAATTACCAGGCTTTCAGCATTCGTCGAGTTTTCGATAATAGGGAGCACTGCATACAGAATAACTACATTGTCCCCAGTGCTACACTGTAACATATTAATACTTCAGAGAGATAAACAGTTTAGTACTACATCATGGAACCAATACATGGCGGTGTTATTACCATTTCTGATCTCAACGATAGAAGTGTTTCCAGAAGTTTACGCCAAACACACTCTAACATTGAATTTACATCGTTCTGGAGTACGGACTTAAATTAATTTCACTTTATGAACATTCGTCGTTTAAGACAATGGCTTCTACTTAAATTTGACATCTTGGGTATGAGAATTGAGTAATTGACAGAGGGATCCAAAAAGGATTCTGTTTTTGCTGACCTAGGTCCGGAACCATAAAAAAGTATAACATCATTTTAGAAAAAGGGAGATGGACAGAGAGAGGATAGGAGAAGTAATAACTCAAGGCAGAAATGAATAAATAAATAAATATCCGCGCAACGCTTTGTTTTCAGCTAGTTTGTTAAAAAAGTGTAGTGGGACAGTGTTCAAATCAGTGACCGCAAATACGTTGACTAAACAAGGTAAGAGCATCTGTCTTTTACAGGTCACTTAAAGTCGACATACAATTTAAAAAATGTTTCATATGAGAAACTGAAGTAATATAGAGTGCAATGTTTGTAACGTACACTGTTCTTTCTAGATTGTTTAGGTTTGCTATCCACAGAGTCGTAGAGCAAGCAACCTTGTTTTCGAAGGGAAAGGCTATAATTGCTATGATGTGCAATAAAACAGAAAGAAGAAGCACAACTTACGAAAATTGTAATGTAATGTGTGTACTAGTGACCAGTGTGCAGTGTGACCAGTGTGCAGGCCTGGACACCGTGCACGGAAATTCCTGAGCCGGATGTTAGGGGCGGAGGAGGAGGAGACAGCGACACCCGACCCTTCGGAGCAGGTAGAAGTGTGGCAAAAGTCCGGCGTGGCAAGTGTCCGGACACCCTTCATACTAGGCAACCCTGTAGATGGCAACAGGTGAAAGTAGGCAACCTTTATTTTTTTCATTTCATTGGGGTATATTCTCTCAGCTGATTTTTGACTTTCATAAATAACATATGGGGGAAGCCAATCGAAAAACTTTAATGAAACATTTTATTGTTTAACATCATCGGCATCAGATTTAGCTAGGCCTCAGTTCCCTCGGCCACCGCGGCCGGCGAACAGCCTAGCGGCTAGGTTATGATTGCTACACTGCGATGTCAAAAATGCATTATTGACAGCTATGATTTTTTCCCATTTTTGTACTACAGAAGAACCTCTCAAACTCGATTCCCGAAAACTCGACATTCCGTAAAACTCGACAGGGCTGGTGAATTAATATTTATTTTTACACCGACCATAACGTAAAGCTTTCCATCAGTACATAGGCCGCCCGAAATCGCTAGAGACTCAGACTAGGTTTCTGGGTTTTCCAAGGTCGTTCAACGCACATTGCAGTTCTTATAGCAGCAAAATGCGACTGGAATGGAGATTCTATTCCTCAGGCGACTCCGTGATCAACCTGCAAGACGCTGTGTGGATACAGAAAAGCAGTCTTCAATCACAGGGTTTTTCAAACGACTTCAGTAAGTTTTCTTTTACACTTTTCTTCTAGTGTTCAGAAAACTTCTCATAATTGTGATGGACTTTTTATAAGCAGCATAAACAACTTCAGTAATAATTGTAATGAACACTGTATTTTCAGATTCTACTAGGCCTTTTGTCTCAATTTTTTTTATTTTTTTTATAAGTTATAAATGTTGATATAAATATATAATTGTATATAATAAATCAATAAATGTACAATTTTAATTATGATTAGCAGTGATTTTCCGTCTTTGCAACTACAATAAAATGCGATTTTTTCACACCAGACGCGTTTCGTTTTATTGAATGTAAAACATCTTCAGTGGTCTGAAATAATAGAAATCTACAGTTTGTTTTTTGTTTAGATCGAAAACAGTTCTTAAATGGACCCTGAAAAGTAGGCCTAATGTTTGGTACTTACGGAAATTTTGTCTTCTTTTCGCTTCACATCATGGAATGCCGGTTTTATTTAGTGCAATACCGCCGGTTCTTCATGCTGTGTCATTTAAGAACTGTTTTCGATCTAAACAAAAAACAAACTGTAGATTTCTATTATTTCAGACCACTGAAGATGTTTTACATTCAATAAAACGAAACGCGTCTGGTGTGAAAAAATCGCATTTTATTGTAGTTGCAAAGACGGAAAATCACTGCTAATCATAATTATGAAAGCAACTACGGACATTATGGCCACACAAACGAAGCACAATTTTAATACTCTAAATAAGTTTTTTAGTCAACTCCTACTTATTTATATTTAGGTTCCCTAAAACTTGACAACCTCAAAATTCGACAACCTTTAAGTCCACATTGTGTCGAGTTTAAGAGGTTCCACTGTACTTTATTTTCCTCCCTTATTTTCGTGGGGGACGGGGGGGGGGATGCACCAGCATCGGAGCACCCATGGAGTCGGCGTCCCAACGGCCGATTTCCTTCCCCACCCTTACCCAAAACTCCGAGCGTGCGCTCCGTCTCTAATGACCGTGCTGTCGACGGGACGCTAAACCCAAAACTTCCTTCCCACACAAACTCTCTTTGACTTCAGTCGCCACCCCCACGACCAGACCAAAGTCCTTCACTCGCTACCGTAGCACCCCCAGGCCTCCCCGTGGCTGGTGCGGCGGGCTTCACCCCGTTCCACGGCTTCCAGCGCGGTCGAGCGGCGGGTACCCCTAGCACAGCACAGCGCAGCAGAGCTAGCTGACGCGTCTTACTGCGGCGTTGGCGCCGTCTGAGGAATGCCGCCCCCGCGCCCGGCTGTCTCTGTCGGCCACTGGCGGCGCTGCTGTCACTTGGCGCCGTGTCGTCACTGCTAGCCCACACCACATTCACCTGTCCGCGTCTCCCTAACTACCTGTCCCCTCGCGCGTGCTTCGCCTCGCTACCGGTCGACCGGCGGCGTGCTTCCCGCGTCGCTAGCACCACACGCCCGTCGTCGCCTGCTCGACCCACCACCACCACCGAAGCAGCAGAGGGAGCTGTACGTAACCCGCAGACCTCCAGTGCGTGTTTGTGTATGTGTGTGTGTTCGACGCCCTAGGCGTCTTCCTGCCGTTTTCTCCCCCGCCGTATACATCGTGCTCGGTGAGTCGCACCTGTTGATACCTGCACTGCATGTTACCTCGTATCGCCGGCTCCCGAGTTTTGTGACACATTTAGCCGCTTAAATAGCAACAGCATCGAAAATTATTATTATTATTATTATTTTAAGTACGCGCACGTATTCATCGTGTCTCATGTCGCACCTGTCGATACCTGCACTGCATGTTACCTCGTATCGCCGGCTCCCGAGTTTTGTGACACATTTAACCGCTTAAATAGCAACAGCATTGAAAATTATTATTATTATTATTTTAAGTATGCGCACGTATTCATCGTGTCTCATGTCGTACCTGTTGATACTTGCACCTTAGCATCTCGTATCGTCGGCTACAAAAAAAAAAAAAAAAAAAAAAAAAAAAAAGGATGTTTGTATAGCTTATGGGACTCAACTAGGGGGTCATCAGTCCCTAACCTTACAAACTACTTATGGACTAGCTAACACTAAGGACGGAAAAATATCCATGCCCGAGGGGGGATTCGAACCCCCGACCGTAGTGGTCGTGCAGACCGTGACTGACGCGCCTCTGTCCCCTCGGCCACCGCGGCCGGCTCGTCGGCTACCATCGTCGTAATTTCAACGACTTTTGTGATGCATTTACCTGCTTAAATGGCAACAGAACTTTTTAAATTTTTTTTAAATTATTTTTTCAACTGTACGACGTATTCATCGTGCTTGGTGATTCGTACCTCTTGATACTTCCATTGTAGTACCTCTTATCGTCGGGTACCATCGTGATTGCATCGAACTTTGTGACACATTTAACCGCATAAATGGCATCAGCATTATAAAATTATTATTATTATAAGTATGCGCCGTATTCATCGTGTCTCATATCGCACCTGTTAATACTTACACCTTACCACCTCGTATCATCGTCTACCATCGCCGTGATTTCAACAAGTTTTGTGACGCATTTAACTGCTTAAATGGCAACAGCATTTTTTATTTTTTTATTGTTTTTTCAACTATACGCCGTATTCATCGTGCTTGGTGAGTTGTATCTGTTGATACTTGCATTGTATTACCTCGTATCGTAGTCATTTTATTGAGTTTCGTGACACATTTAACCGCTTAAATGACAACAGCGTATTTTTTAAAAAATAATCTTTTTTATTTATTTTTTAAGTATACGTAAATAGCGACAGAATTTTTTTAAATGATTTTTTTCATTTTTACTTTATTTGTAAGTATACGCCATCTTCATCGTTTTTTTTTTTTTTTTTTTTTTTTTTTTTTACGTATTTGTCACCGTGTGTATCTTATCATTTGTCCACGTGTCTGGCTCAGCGATAAGAGATCGGATTTGTACTTCGAAGGGTCGCAGATTCGACTTCGAAAGGCGGCGAACATTTTTGTGCCCCTTGGCAATACGTACGCTACTGTCATCACAATAAACCTCAACATCATATAGATTATTTTCTGACATCTCGTCAATGAAGCGCACCACTGCAATAATTCATAATTATATTTACAGTTGCGCCGATGAAACATCGTGGACAATAACGATACCCAGCTCTTATCCCGAGAACCAAGTATACAATTCGTTCGTCGGGAAAATCTCAAACAACACATCCTATTTACTTCATCACTGAAGCAAAAGCCATAGTAACTATATTGAATACCAAAGCATGACTAGTTTCGCCGGTCTAAGCTGTCGTTTTCAAATTTTGCATTTGTATTACAATCAAAAACAAAAAAAAATCGTTTGCACCAAAATAGTTCGAATATTTTCTTACAGTGGCTAAACAAGTACAATTTTTACAATGTAAATCAATATTTACATTGTCCTCATACTTGTGATGCCCTTTGCTTCAATAATGAAATAAGTATTTATTTCATCATATATGTTATTTTATTAGTATAAATAAGTAGAAAAAGTGTAGGCACAGGATGAAATTCGGGACTGCAAAATTGAAAACGGATTATTATTATTATTATCATTATTTTGTAAAATTTTTGGTAGATAAAAGGGATTTAACTGATGCTGTTATCAGTCACTAGGCGTACTTACTACTTGAAGTAACTTACGCTAACGAACAACACATACACACGTCCCTGCCCGAGGAAGGACTTGAACCTCAGACGGCGAGCAACAGCGCACTCCACAGCAAAGCGCCTTAGAGCGCTCGGCAACTCCACTGCGACATTGTGGATACAAATCGATATGATTGTTTACAAGATAATGCGCTTGTTTTAAATAATGACGTACCATGCTTATGTTGTGGGCATGTAAGTAAAAAAGTAATTTTTATAATATTGCGCTTAATTGTTACGTTAGTAATGTAAGCATTGCAAAGGAGCACAGAAACATTTGCCCCCGGGTCGAGTCGAACCCACGACCATTTCAATACGATTCCTATCTCTTACCTCTGAGCCAAAAGAGTTCATATTTCGTTTGTTGCCAAATAGCTGGCTGCTACAAAATGTTACTAGAACACGAAAACAAAATATGTTGATTCCGCTACCATACCAGCCTGTTATACCGTGTATTGACGTTACGTCCATAACAGGAAGTGACCAAATAATTCTTTCTCACGTACAAGCTGATGAAAATTATCATGCCAAATTAAAACATTGTGCCAAAATAAAAAAATAAAAAATAAAAAAAAATAAAAAAAAATAAAAAAAAATGGTGACAAATACATGTCCAAGCACGCTGCAGACCAGTGTTATACATCAACAGGTTTTCAGAATTTATACATCCAAGTTGTATACAGATAGCTCATCATATTTTAATGAGCCACAGCAATACATGAAATAATTGTAGAAACGCCTCTGCCTGTGTGGAACTTATACAGTGAAATGTATGGGCACTCATGGGCGGTACTAAATGTGTGGCCTAGGTACGTTTGAGTTGGGAGACGTGTGCAGATGACATAATGGTTAACGCAACCGCCGGCGATAACCGCGAAATCCGGGTTCGACTCCCGGTCCGGCACAAATTTTCGTTATGTCGCCATTAATTCAAATAGCCAATGCTAATTCATATTCGCAATTGCGAAATACAGTTTTTGTATGTAATGAGATTATTATGTCCGACGGGCCGCGTACTAGGGTTTTCCACGTAACTGAAAAGACGCCACTATATCTCGATGGCGTATTGGTTTTGCGCAACCACGTAGTAAGGCAGAGACTCGGGTTCGAATCCAGGACAATTTTCGACTTTCGCCGTTTATGTAATGCTTCGCCCACAGGCAACAAATATCTTTTAATTTCCTCCGTTTTTTTTTTTTTTTTTTTTTTTTTTTTTTTTTTTTTTTTTTTGTGTTTTAGGAAGACAGTGAAATGCATGCCATTGTCATATGTACTTGACATTTCCGCGCAAGGCGACCTACCGTTATAGGATTAGAGAAATATATTTTAATCTGTCAAGATCGATTGTTAAAGTTTCATATTTATCCCTTTTGCATGTCCGGTGGGACCAGCAATGTTGCTATAGTTTCGTCTTTTGTATCTACGTCATTTGTATATAACTGTTAACACAGAATGTTATAATAGTATTGAGAATAATTTATTATTGGATTGTTGAGTTCCTGGCTGCGGATTATATTTTAAAGTTTTATTTTCATAAATTCGACAAAAGCCACTTTTTTTAAAATATATTATACTTAGGCAAGACGGGTTTCACTTTTTCACCCATCTTCATTTGGCGTAATTACAGTTTTGTTTCCTGTATAGATGTCAACATGATTTTGGAATCTGCAGATGGGCTGCGCAAAATAACGAATTTTTATTCTATTTTCATTAATTTCGCACTTTTAATTTTACGAAATGCTGCGCTTGAGGGTACTTACAATCTCTACTGCATGTTGGTTCTTGATTTTTTCCATTTGATGTTCTAGTGTAACCAGTTTGTATCTTGTGATTTGCAAATAGTCACTGCACTATATTGTTGACTGACAGCTTTTTCTTATATTTCACCTGGTTTCTGCTGTAGTTTTGTGTATTTTATAATGTGTCGTGAGTATGATAAGTGCAATATATGAAAATGTATGGTAATTTAAAATTATTTTGAAGATGATAAACATAATACTTCTTTTCGACATAGGATAAATATTAATAATTTTAATACGTTGCTTGCAGTGGCCATTTTGAGCAGCAGCTGAATTGTATTTCACTGTAAGGTTTTAAAATAAACGCCTTTTGCTACTGCAACTGAAGGGTTTTATTTTTATATTTTTAATCACCCATACGCGTTTCGCCTTTCTCTCAAGGCATCATCAGTGGGTGTCCTGAAATATTTACATCTTTTTGTTTGCACATATAGGTTAAGTCTCTTACATATCTACAAAATTTTGTAGATATGTAAGAGACTTAACCTATATGTGCAAACAAAAAGATGTAAATATTTCAGGACACCCACTGATGATGCCTTGAGAGAAAGGCGAAACGCGTATGGGTGATTAAAAATATAAAAATAAAACCCTTCAGTTGCAGTAGCAAAAGGCGTTTATTTTAAAACCTTACAGTGAAATTAATAATTTTATTTAATATTAAAAGCATAATAACTAGGCTTTACATGTTGTAGGAATGTTACGTGCACTGGATGAACTTATGTTAGATTAAGGTTTTCAAACTTTACTTAGTCTACGGTTTGATGAGCAGCTTTTGGGAATTGTTTATTAAAATTCTATTTGGTAGGTCTGTTTGGTCATTCAATAAATTTATTCCAATAAATATGCATCACCATCTGACATACAGTCCCTATAATTTATTATAATGTATAATACATTATAATAGATAAAATATTTCATATTACAGAGAATTGTTTACTAAAATTCTGTTTGGTAGCTCTGTTTGGTCATTCAATAAATTTATACCAATAAATCTGCATCACCATCTGACATACAGTCCCTATAATATACTATAATGTATAATACATTATAATATATAATATATTACATATTATAAACTTAAAAAAGTGAGTGATATGGTACAATCTTGTAAGCAGGAGGAAAGTTGAGAAATAGAAATTATTTATAACAGCTGGCCATATAGTCGCAAGCCAGCACCCATCACGCTTCGAAATGAATTTGTAACATCCTGCACCATCCCAAGGTGAATCTAAAAAGGTTCGCCAAACACGGTTCATGAATAAAGTGACTGGTTGTATTTTTTAAATTATATTGAAACGATCATTTACATTTGTAGATGTAGATGTTCCTAATCGCAAATCTACGAAAGTTCTTGACTGAAAGCTATGAAATTTTGACCCAACGTTCTACTGAAAAACGCGCATGATTTATATACCTATTTTAATACATGTTATATATATATATACAGGGTGTTACAAAAAGGTACGGCCAAATTTACATGAAACATTCCTCACACACAAAGAAAGATAATATGTTATGTGGACATGTGTCCGGAAACGCTTAATTTCCGTGCTAGAGCTCATTTTACTACTTCTCTTCAAATCGCATTAATCATGGAACGGAAACACACAGCAACAGAACGTACCAGCGTGACTTCAAATACTTTGTTACAGAAAATGTTCAAAATTTCCTCCGTTAGCGAGGAGACATGCATCCACCCTCCGTCGCATGAAATCCCTGATGCGCTTTTGCAGCCCTAGAGAATGGCGTATTGTATCACAGTCGTCCATAATACGAGCACGAAGAGTCTCTACATTTGGTACCGGGGTTGCGTAGACGAGCTTTCAAATGTCCCCATAAATGAAAGTCAAGAGGGTTGAGGTCAGGAGAGCGTGGAGGCCATGGAATTGGTCCGCTCTACCAATCCATCGGTCACCGAATCTGTTGTTGAGAAGCGTACGAACACGTCGACTGAAATGTGCAGGAGCTCCATCGTGCATGAACCACATGTTGTGTCGTACTTGTAAAGGCACATGTTCTAGCAGCACAGGTAGAGTATCCCGTATGAAATCATAATAACGTGCTCCAGTGAGCATAGGTGGAAGAACATGAGGCCCAATCAAGACATCACCAACAATTCCTGCCCAAACGTAACAGAAAATCTGTGTTGATGACGTGATTGCACAATTGCGTGCGGATTCTCGTCAGCCCACACATGTTGATTGTGAATATTTACAATTTGATCACGTTGGAATGAAATTTACATTTAAAGAGAAATACTAAAATGAGCTCTAACATGGAAATTAAGCGTTTCCGGACACATGTCCACATAACATATTTTCTTTCTTTGTGTCTGAGGAATGTTTCCTGAAAGTTTGGCCGTACCTTTTTGTAACACCCTGTATATATTAAATTTATTATGGGAATATGTTGTTACCACAAATCGTAAAGAACCTTCCTGTTTTGGAATGTAAGAATGTGTCAAACTTTGACTTCACACAGTGCAGAACGTTTTTGAAGCTCACTCAAACCTACAGAACATTTTTATATGTAGAGAGTATCCAGTACCCCGAGACGCACGGTTAAATTTAAAATTACTTGTTGAACTTTACGTGATGGAAAAGAGCGGACGGAGGTCCTAGCGCATCTCACCAATGGTGGAGTGGCGTCCAAAATAAAACAATAAAATGAAAGGACGTCCCATAATCATTTTAACAGCTCTTTTGATGTAACCAATAAACCTTGGACTTTTGTAATATTTCAACATTTTGTTGACATTAGAACCTCCTGCCACCTCTCTTCAGATATTTGCTTTTTCTCCATGACACCCGGTATGAACGCAGAAGCTACGAACTACCGTGTGGGACTGTTATGCTTCGTCAAGGTCACCGCTTACTGCGCCTGGCTTATAAACACACAACAAGTGCCTCGTTGCCTGCTAACTTTAGCCACGTTCAAACCACCACATCCTTTCACCATTCGAACTACAGTTGGCGTACTCGTTCTGTTATCTCCAGACGTGGCTTCCAAAGCCAGTTGAACAGTGCATGGCGAAAGGGTGAATCTATCATCATCATCATCGATTTTCTTTCGTGTTTGGTTCGCCTTCCGAGTGTGGGGAAAACCACTGGTTCCATCTACAGGCATACTCTCCAAACCACAACAGTTACGTATTGTATGGGTTCGATTCATTTCTTGAGGAGCTACAAGTTTGGAGTGCATGATTTCAATCTTTGTGTTATTCAGACAGTTTTGTCGTGGGTTCACTTTATTTCAGAGGCTTCAGTCGTTATACAAAATGAGTAGCTTGGCCATACGTATTCACTCGTAAAATCACGTATCCTATTTCGGTGTTGTCTACGTGGGTTATGTACTGTTTCACTTGCCAAAATCTCTCTTTTATTTCTACAGTCTTTCTGAGTGAACCATTTAAGTGTATGTCAATGCATTAATTAGAAACGCTTTATCAATGAAAAGTTTTATGATAAATACTGCCTATTGGTCTTTCCTTGGCGAGGGAATTATAAATTATGTCTTTCAGAAAATTATCAAATGCTTTTCTACAAATGTACTCTCACTAAACTTCGATAAAATACAGTATATACTGTTTCATACCATTAATAAATATAGACTATGGATAGAATTCTGTAGCTGAGGTAGAATATTCAAAAATTTTAGGTGTTTGCATTGATGAGGGATTGAATTGGAAGAAACACACTGAACATCTGCTGAAACGTTTGAGTTCAGCTAATTATGCTGTCAGGGTCGTTACAAAATTTGGTGATATACATCTCAGTAAATTAGCTTATTATGCCTATTTTCATACATATAAACAATCCCTGAGACGGATTTTCGTCTCAAATCTGTCAAAGACATTATTGATAAATCTGAAGCATTGAATTAAAATTTATGGTGCGCCGGGAATCGAACCTGGACCTCCATTCTTACTAGGCAGGCGTCTTAACGATTTTTTTTTTATTTTTTTATTTATTTATTTATTTATTTATTTATTTATTTTTTTTTTTTTTTGTGCTCTATGGGTATTTCTGTCCGTTGCGGAAGCTGTTCGTGTTTGTTCGTTCTTGTTCGGTGTGTTGTTGGCTCAGCTTTTTTATTACAGAGAGCGTTGAGCCCTCTGACCGGGCGCGCTGAACCACGGCGCCCGGTTACCTAGACTACCACACCACTATCGGTTGAGGCGCCTTGGAATAGTGCTTCTGTGTTCCAAAGATAATTGCCACTAATGCCAAAGCTCTCCATGCAGCGGAATAGCACCTCGGCATTGGACATATTTGAGACGAAAATCCGTCTCAGGGATTGCTTATATGTATTTCATTGATATTTATAACACTTTGACAGTATTGTTCCAATAAGTCCATTGTTGAGGTGCTATTCCGTTGCATGGAGAGCCTTGGCAGTAGTGTCAATTATCTATGGAACACAAAAGCTGAATTAAAGTTTGTGACGTGGAGGGAAGTCGTACTTAGACTATTCCAAGGCGCCTTAATCGTTAATGATGTACTGGTCTAACGGTGCCGGGTGCCGTGGCTCAGCGCGCCCGGTCAGGGGGCTCAGCGTTCTCTGTAATAAAAAAGCTGAGCCAACCATTCAACGAGCAACCAATGACGAACTAAAACGAATGTCCGCGAACCATAGATCAAACAGATTTTTAAAAAAAAAAAAAAAAAAAAAAAAAAAAAAAAAAAAAAAAAAAAAAAAAAAAAAAAAAACGGTTAAGACGTCTGCCTAGTAAGCTTGGAAGTCCGGGTTCGATTTCCTGCCGCACCACAAATTTTAAATCAATGCTTCAGATTTATCAATGCCTATTTTCATTCACTGCTTTTATATGGGATCATATTCTAGCGCAATTCAACATTGAGTAAAAAAGTATTCATTGCACAAAAGCGTGTAATCAGAATAATTGCTGGAACCCACCCAAGATCATCCTGCAGACATTTATGTAAGAATCTAAGAATCTCGACTGTAGCTTCACATTATACATTCGGTAATGAAATTTTTTATTAACAATCCGACACAATTCAAAAGTAATAGCAGTGTACATAGCTACAACACTAGGACAATTCACTATTCACTATTCAAGGTTAAATGTAACTTTGGCACAGAAAGGGGTGAATTATGCAGCCACAAAAGTCTTCGTTCATTTACCATGTAGCATCAAAAGTCTGACAGATAGCAAACTAGTATTGAAATAGAAATTAGAAGAACTTCTGGATGGCAACTCTTCTCCATTTTGGGTAAATTTTACGTGAAACTTAGTAATTTCGCTAAACAAACAAAAAAATCCTTAAAATATTGACGGTCATGTATAGACACATTTATTAAACGCGTTCCACATGATGCGAAATGACGTATGTATGATCTATGGAACAAGTATTGATCAAATCGAATCAAAGTAAAATCTCTGGCCGTTCTACTGCGTGATGTTTTAAGTATGAGGAAACTTGTAATGTCTTACTTTACACTGAATTTTTTCTGATTTATTAACGATATTTAGTTATTTTTTGAAAATATAATTTTCCGCACTGACGGTATTGGAATTCATCTTTGATTTCATCCCAGGTAACTGCACTGCTAGTCCTCAACCACGCAAGTACCATGCATTAACCGTTAAAAATATTTTTCATTTTTCTCCCCCCCAATAAGATTAAATGTTCACTATCCAACACTTTCACAATATTACTAAATCCTACATCGATACTTAGAAACCATCACCCGACCAACCGCGTACGCTACAACTGCACGCATTTTCATGATTAATTAATTAGGCCTAATTAAGCGCACTTTTCGAGCAATGTTCAAAAGAAAGGAAAATATCAACGAAAATAACTTGACTGCTTTCTATATTAGAACAAATTTCTGTTTTCTGTGTATCATAGCTTTTCATGGGATTTACAATATTTTTTAAAGACTAGCTCTTTTAATTTGTAACTTTAATTTTCTAGTGTATGTAAGAAATCATGATTATTCCATTTTGACTCACTTTAGGTTACGGTTGTAACAACTCTAAAAGTGGGCCTTTGCAATCCGCTTTTGACAACTCTATATTTAAATATTTTTTTTTTCAAATTTTTCGGACAAAAAATAGGTTAATAACACTAAAAGTAGACAAGTGACAATTTGTGATGGCCTTTTGAAGGCACGAAATTTAATTGCAAATAACGCCATAATCATTCATCTGAGACGAAAACTGAATAAACGTATTTGTAGAGGAGAATACTCTCTACAACTTTGGCTTGTTGTGACTGTTTTCCATAACTCGCGCAATTCCAGAGATATTTGCAAAAATAAAGACAATTTTACACTGTTATTTGATTTTACGTAAACCAGCATAGAGAGAGATAATAAACTTGTAAGAGGGGACAAACTAGCACAAGACAATTGATAATATTTTATTGGAAAGATATAGTAATTAAAATATTGAAAAGATATTAAAAAATACGTAAAAGTGGTAACATTTAAAAAAGGAGTATGTTTGTCAAAGTTTAAACTCTGAAATAAGGAATAATTTTGGTTGTTTGTTAAAATACGGTCAGAAAGTATATTACGTGTTGAGTGCAAAGATATTATCAATATCGTATCGTCCGTAAACTGTTTAACACCAAAAATGATTACAACCTAATTTGTTCAAAAGTAATTCAATATGATGAAATCGGCGCAGAATTTGACAAGTGTTCCTTCAATTTTTTAGCAAATTTCGGAAATTTTATTATACTGAAATCTATATGCGATGTTTTTATTGTTGGAGACAACGTAATACGTCTCCTTATAAACGTCCTTTTCCCCTCTTACTTGCTCCGCTGCCTTGCATGCGATATTTGCAAGTAAATAAATAAATAAAAATAAAATAAAAAATACGAAACTACAGGAATATCTAAAGTGAGCCGCAAGACACGCCATTTCAAATTTTTCTTTAGACATCATTTTTTACAGTGTAAGGCCCGGAACTGTTGAGTGCCTCAGTAAGAGCTGTTTAATCTAATTATGTGATCATTATCCCCAACGCAGCGGTAACTGTGGTGTTTCGTTTAAAGCCAGTGATTGAATGTTAGTTAGTACTATTTCTGGGATTATTTTGTGTCTTTCTTCAAGAGTCTTATAGTTCCAGCGTACGTCTCACAATCGGACTCGCTTGCATGTAGATCAAACCTCTGACGTTAGGCTGTCATTCTGTCCATGCCTACGAACATTTATGGCACTTCGTCCAACTTTGATGGTATCGCTGCTATGATCAGTACAGTTGTTTGTATAAAAACCTGTTACATGAAAACATGCGTACTTCACCGTTCACGGGGATCAGTTAGACGATGTATCCTTCGCTATACACCTTAAGAAATCTTTGTGATCTTCATCTTGTTGTATAGTTCAAGTGTGTAAAATTTGATAAAGACCCTAATAGAGCTATAGATCAAATCCGTTGTGGATTGGACCAGTTTAATTTTAAAGTACTCGTATATGGCGATCTACCTCTTGCATTAGCGAATATAACATATATTCATGGTACTTCTCATTTAAATTTTAAAATGGTTTTAAATTTTCTTGTTGAAATAACTTACTACGTCAGTAGTATCCATAACTGGCATAAGACGCTTAACATCATACTCTTGTCTTTTACCTGATATTTTATATATTTCTGTATTCTGATTTTTCATTTTTGTTATCCAGCTTATATACCTTATTTATAAAAATACATTCCAATTTTTATTTTGTTTGAGTGAAAGTACCAAAAAATTAGTGGAATATCTAGTAACAGAGGACGTTAGTAACACCCACCCTTACAGCGCCGCTGCAAGTCGTTTGTAAGCAGCGCGCTTATTTCAAACTTTGACACTGCAATTTTATGTTTACCGTTGCAGTTACATTCAGGGCATTCACAATGCTTGGTATGTATTTTGCCTATGTATTATATTTGAAATTGTATTCAAGTTCATTTTGCATTTGTTTTTAATTCCATACTGATTTTATGATCTTGTTTTAAAGTTTGAAGGAAACACTGAAGATGGTCACTATGTGATTGAAATCGATCTGTTGTTTATTAATAAAACATTAACGGCCAATGCTGCGCAATACATCTGGTGTGTTTATAACATATACTTTAGGGGGGAGGGCAAAATTTAAACCTTTATTCGGCAATGTTGCTCTCAAGCAACATCAGAAACATGTATCAAGTTTCATCCTTGGATGGGCAACAGTGCTAGAAACTAACATTGATGCTCTCCAATAAAGTGATTCTTTCTTTTTTTTTTTTTTTTTTTTTTCCGAGAAGTTTAGCATTAAACTGAATCTTTAGCGGACACTCCAAACATAAGTTCTTACAAACCAGAAACTATATATATTTTTTTAAAATCGTATAAATCCGTTCACATGACCCTACACATTTAATTTGATTAATAAAATACTTTTTCTTCTCGTGATTTCTGTGGGTGCCAAATAAAGAGTGATGGCTGGTGCATTGAAGTAGATGACTATGTGATAGAAATCGGTCTGCTAAATCATTAATAAAAAACCGTTGTAATTGACGGTAAGTCGTCGAGTAAAACAGAAGTGATATCTGGCGTTCCACAGGGAAGCGTTATAGGTCCCCTACTCTTCCTTGTGTTTATAAACGATTTAGGAGACAAACAGAATAGCTGCCTTAGACTGTTCGCCGATGATGCTGTCGTTTATCGGTTAGTGAAGTCAACAGAGGATCAAAAGCAACTGCAAAGCGATTTAGACAAAATTTCTACATGGTGCGAAAATTGGCAATTGACACTAAATAAAGAAAAGTGTGAAGTAATACACATGACCACTAAAAGAAATCCGCTGAACTTCAATTACGCGATATATCAGTCAAACCTTAAGATCGTAAATTCTACCAAATACCTAGGAGTTACAATTACGAACAACTTTGACTGGAGAGAACACATGGAAAATATTGTGGGGAAGGCGAACCAAAGGTTACGTTTCATTGGCAGAACGCTTCGAGAATGCACCAGCTCCACCAAAGAGACTGCCTCCATCACAATTGTGCGTCCTCTCCTGGAGTACCGTTGCTCCTTGTGGGACCCTCACCAGGTGGGACTGACGGAAGATATTGAGAAGGTTCAGAGAAGGGCAGCTCGTTTTTTTTTATCACGTTTCGGGGGGGAAAACGTCACAGAAATGTTGCACGAATTGAGGTGGGAATCATTAAAAGGAAGACGTTATTCATTGCGGCGTGATCTGTTTGCGAAATTTCAATAACCGAATTTTACTTCTGAATGTGAAAATATTTTGCTAGCACCCACCTACTTAGGGAGACATGACCATCCCAATAAAATAAGAGAAATCAGATCGAAAACGGAACGATTTAGGCGTTCTTTCTTCCCGCGTGCTATATTAGAGAAAGGAACGGTAGAGAAAAGTTATGAAAATTGTTAATGAACCCTCTGCCAGGCACTTAATTGTGATTTGCAGAATATGTATGTAGATGTAGAAAAACGACCAATGCTGCATACTATATTTACTATATTCATTATTTTGTGATCGCTGAGCACACCGTTCCAAAAAATGGAATCAAACCTCAAATAAAGGGTTAATATAAAGATATTTTATGTAGACACCCCATAATACTTTCCATTAATTTTGCTGACCGTATTCAGAGGATATTTTGCGCCGAAGACCCTTTTATTTTACCAAGATCAAGGATTTTTACTGTTAATATTAAATCACAAAAATACAACTATTTTTCCTTTATATTCATTACAACGTTGCGAGGGGAGGGGGTGTGAAAGGCTCCCTGCCCACCCCTCTTACACACGCCCGTGAACAGAACTGTAAATACGTGTAAATTACAAACAAAGCAATGCACGAACTAACGGACGCTCCAATTTATCAGCAAGAATTGATGAAAACCCTCAGCCTGTTCATTTCCTATTCTCGCTCTCCTGGCCCATGTCTTCCCCATTACTCTTCACCTCTTCATCGTCTGTTCTCCTGTCCTCTGTCCATCCCCAGTCATCTTTCTGCCTTACTTCTCTCCCTCTCCACATCCTCTCTTTCTCTTTGTCCACACCCTCCTCTTTCCATCCTCCTCTCGTCTAACTGTCCATCACCTCCTCTCTCTCACTCTCTCCCCCTCTCTCTCCCTCATCCATCATCTCACTGTCCCCCTTCTTCTCCCTCTGTTCCTCGCTCTACCTTTTATCTCCTCCCTGTCACTCCTCCTCTTTTATTGTTCACCTACGTCACATTCCATGCCCATCTCCTCTGTACAACACCTCCTTGTCCACTCTAACCACCTACTTCTCTTTTTGACCACTTCCATCTTCTTCCTATGTCTGTCCACTTCTCTTTGTCTATCTCCTCCTCTCTGGCCATCTAATCCTGTCTCTTCTTTAATTCCATTTGCTTCTCCTACCTATCTCCCCTTCTCCCCTTCAGCTCCACTGTCTGGCCATCTTCTCCATCTCCCCATTCTCTCTCTTTCCATCTGCTCCTCTGTTGACCTCCTTCATTGTTCATGATCTCCTCCTCTTCCTTTGCCAATGTCCTACTCTACATTGAATTGTCTCCTCCTTCTGACTCTCATCTTTCTCCAGCCACTTCCTATTTCCTCCTCCTGTATCGTGTCGCATTCCATTTGCTTCTCTTCTTTTTGCCTATCTCTCTGTCCATCTCGCCTCCCCTCCCAGGCCTTCTGCTTTTTCTTCCTTCTTCATGGCACATCTTCATTTTATTTGTTCCTCCTCCCTATCTCCATTCCTCCCTGTCCCTCTAAAGCCACTACCCCCTTCTCCCCTGTCTTGTCTATCTGCCCTCCTGCCTCTCTATCCACATCCTCCATCCATCTCTTCCAATCTCTTTCCATCTCTCCTTGATCTCCACCTCTTCCTTCAAATTACAAACATTTTATTTATTTATTTACCCTTGTTGCGGACCAGCTGCCTTTGGGTATAAAACTGGTCGTGATTACAAAAAGTATGTGATATATTTATGCGACTGTGATACATTGTTATAAAAAATACAAAGAAAAGCGTAAAACTTATCATTAGGAAAATGGAAAGGCAACTTAAAAACATCAACTATTTTAATAATAGAAGATAGAAAGATTGGTTTGTGTGACAGTCTGAAGAATAAGAGAGGAAACTCCAGGGTGAGTTTACTTCGAGCCCTGCCATCCTGGAGTTTTCTCATTTGGAGACTCCTATGATGGGCTATATCTGTAGGTTACATTTCGCATGTGTTTATATCGTCCTCTGTGTCGGGGCTGTCATCTGTGGTGTAATTTGTACTGTTTGCGCTTTCAGTGTCAGATTCATCATAAGTGTTTTGTCTTCTATTGTGGGCGTTTCGTGTTGCATTGCGTCTTACGTTCTGTGTGTACTCGTCTTTTCTTCGTAGTGAGACTTCACCCGTCAGCCTGTTCATTATGCCCCATCCGTTCTTATCTCGTATTAGTTCGTGTAGGTCTTTAGTCGTGTCAAACATAGTGTGAGTGTGTGTTTTGTAGAGCTGACAATGTATGACGGTGTGTTCTGGGGTCCCAATTTCTCCACACGTACAGCATGGTCTGTCAATTACAAACAAACAAACAAAACAATGCTCAAACAAACGGACGTAAGACGCTCATAACCCGACATAGCTACTCCCTCATCCAGCCTACTTCCAAACCAACTCCTCGTCCCCCACATCCACTCCTCTCTGTTCGTCTGTCCTCTTTCTCTTTCTTCCTGCGTCCAGGTCCTCTTCCTGTATCCACCCTCTCGTCTCCTCTTTGTACACCTGCTCTTGCCTTCTCTCTGTGTCTGCCCATATGGTCTCCTGTCCCTGGGCAACGGGCACTGCAGCCGGGGCCAGTTGTTCAGCAGACGGACGAAAGATCCGCGGAACAGGGATGCCAAGGAAGCAGTGCAAGGCGGTTATCAAGTCTGTTGAACTGTCGTCTTGTGGTTCGCAGTGGTACTGGATTCTACTCCCACACCCGTAGTACGCATTTCCAGCACACCAACCAGCCAGCCTTTCAAGTATTCCAACTTTTCTGCTTCCACACTTTAGGAGCCTGCCGTTGGCCACATTCCAACAGGACAATACCGGACCTCACGTAGCTCGCAGTCCTCTAGACTTCTCCTTCGTCCATCTCATCGCACTGCTACCTTTGCATTCCTGTTCTCGCGATCTCTCGCCTATCGAAAATGACTCGTTGAGGTCTACCCAAGGCCAACTCTTGCACTGCAGGCAGCGTCATGGACTGTTAAACCCCAAGAACCTCTTCAGTGCGGAGACGTACGTCATCGGTTACAGCCAGCGACCGTACGAGCCCTATTTTCTCTTATCTTGTCTTTGTGATCACCACGCGAAATGTAAATAAGCGGCAACAAGATCGTATTACACTCAGCTTCAAATTCCGGCCCTCTAAATTTACTTAACAGAAATTCACGAAAAGAACGTCGTATTTCCTCCAGCAATCCCCGATTGAGTTACCGGACCATTTCAGTGACACTCGCGCATTGGTCGAACCTACCAGTGACAAACATAGCTGCTCGTCCCTGAACCGCCTCTGTGTCTTCCTTTAAACTGATCTGCTGCGGGTCCCAAACACTTGAGCAATACTCAAGACGTGGTCGTAGAAGCGTTTTATACGCGGTCTCCTTTACAGGGGAAGTACATCTTCCCAAAATTCTCCCAATAAACCGAAGTCGGCTGTCTGCCTTACTCACAACTGTCCTTACATGTTCGTTCCATTTCATATCGCTGTGCAATGTTACGCCTAGATATTTCAACGACGCGACAGCATCAAGAAGCTCACTAGTAATGCTGTATTCGAACATTAAGAGATTGCTTTTCCTACTCATGCGCATCACCTTACATTTTTCTACATTGAGAGCTAGCTGCCATTCTTCGTACCAACCAGAAATTTTGTCTAAGTCATTCTATATGCTATTACAGTCAGTTAAAGACGACACTCTCCCATACACCACAGCATCATCAGCAAACAGCCGCAAATTACAACTTAATCTGCCCATCAGACCATTTAGATAGATAGAAAATAATAGCGGTCCTATCATACTCCCCTGGGGCACGCCTGACGATACACTCGTCTCTGATGAACACTCGCCGTCCAGAACAACGTACTGCGTTCTATTCATCTACATCTACATCTACATAGATACTCTGCAAATCACATTTAAGTGCCTGGCAGAGGGTTCATTAACCACCTTCATAACTTTTCTCTACCGTTCCATTCTCTAATAGCGCGCGGGAAGAAAGAACACCTAAATCGTTCCGTTTTCGATCTGATTTCTCTTATTTTATTGGGATGGTCATGTCTCCCTAAGTAGGTGGGTGCTAGCAAAATATTTTCACATTCAGAACTAAAAGTCGGTGATTGAAACTTCGCAAACTGATCACGCCGCAATGAATAACGTCTTTCTTTTAATGATTTCCACCCCAATTCGTGCAACATTTCCGTGACGCTTTCCCCCCCGTAACGTGATAAAACAAAACGAGCTGCCCTTCTCTGAACCTTCTCAATATCTTCCGTCAGTCCCACCTGGTGAGGGTCCCACAAGGGACAACAGTACTCCAAGAGAGGACGCACAAGTGTGATGTAGGCAGTCTCTTTGGTGGAGCTGGTGCATCGTCTAAGCGTTCTGCCAATGAAACGTAACCTTTGGTTCGCCTTCCCCACAATATTTTCTGTGTGTTCTCTCCAGTCAAAGTTGTTCGTAATTGTAACTCCTAGGTATTTGGTAGAATTTACGACCTTAAGGTTTGACTGATTTATCGCGTAATTGAAGTTCAGCGGATTTCTTTTAGTGGTCATGTGTATTACTTCACACTTTAAGGACCCTTCCAGTCAGTCACAAATATGTGAACCTATTCCATAAGTTCGCATCTTCGTTAGCAGTCTGCAGTGTGGCACCGCGTCGAACGCCTTTGTAGAATGTGTGCCGCGGGAAACAGCCATGCCATTAAAGCGCCATGCTTCTGTGCGCGCACGGCCATTTACCGTCGGAGGTTCGAGTCCTCCCTCCGGCATGGGTGTGTCTGTTGTCCTCAGGTTACTTTAATTCAAGTACTTTGTAAGCCCAGGTACTGATAAACTCAGTAGTCAAGTGCCGCAGATGTACAAACATTTCATTCTCAATTTCTTCTTTGAAAATAAACTTCAAGAGCAGGTTAAAATGCACGTGAACACTAAAAGCACAATAAATAACTTAATACACTGTTAAGTGATTGTAAGAAAATCGCCCTGTGCAGGGAAGACACGCGCTAACGTCGGGTCACGAGACACACTAACCGCACCTTACATAAAGGCTGCTCACACCCACCTCTTTTCAACCAGCAAAATATTTGTGACGACGAAGAGTATATCAGTCGACAATGAAAATTTCACTCTGCAGCGGAGTGTGCGCTGATGTGAAACTTCCTGGCAGATTACAATTGTGTGCCGGAATCGAGATTCGAACCTGGGACCTTTGCCTTTCGCGGGCAAGCGCTCTACCGACTGAGCTGTCCGGCACGCTTCGCAGTCCGCCCATGTCTCCTCCATATCCTCTCTGCCAGGAGTGCTATTCCTGCAAGATTCGTAGGAGAACTTCGGTGTAGTTTGGAAAGTAGGAGGCAAGGTACCTGCGTAAGAAAAGTCCCTCATTCGAATCCGGGTTCCTACATACAATTTTCAGTTTAATATAACAGTCATTGGCCATCGAACTCGCAACATATTCGGAAAAAACGGCCATAGATTTGGGACAAGTAACAACACAAAAGTCATTTGCTGGATCCAGAACCTATTGTAATCACAGAGACGGGGGTAAAACTGTAGCTTGTGGCCAAAATCGACCCCTCTTAGTCTACAACGTGGTGTCTTTAACCACACACCCTTTCTCAGAATTTATGACTATCAACATTATTATTATTCATCATAGAATGTCCTCAAGGCTTACAATGTTAACTCATTAGTTACGTGATCTACCCACCTAATTTTCAACATAATTCTGTAGCACCATCTTCCAAAAGCCACTATCCTCTTCCAGTCTGAACTATTTATCGTCCAGGTTTAATTCTCCTACAAGGCTACAGTCCACACAAAAATGCCTCCAGGAAACACTTTCTAATCATCTAATTAAAATTAGATGTTAGCAGACTTCTCTTTTTTTGTAAACGCTTTTCTTCCCATTGCCATTCTACATTTTTTATCCTCTCTACTGCGACCATAGTATGATTTTATTGCCGTAGTATCTAATCTAATTTCTTCTGCATCACCTGATTTTCTTACACTGCACTTCATTAATTATTGCTCATATTAATGTTCATCTTACACGATTCTTTTAAGACACTGTTCATTCTGTTCAACTACTCTTCCGGGACCTTTCCTTCCATCTCAAATTCCTCTTTGCTTTCCTTCACAGTTTGCTCAATATGCAAATTGAATAACATTGGAGACAGGCTACAACACTGTCTTGCTCCCTTCCTAACCTCTGTATCCCTTTCATGTCCTTCGACTCTAATAACTGCTGTCTGGTTTCTGTACAACTTGTAAATAACCTTCCGTTCCCTATATTTTACTCCTGCTTACTTCAGTATTTCAATGAGTGTATTCTTTCTCCAAATCTACAAAAGCTAGAAATGTAGATTTGTCTTTTCTTAAACTACCTTCTAAGATAATTCGTAACGTGTGTATTGCCTTACCTGTTGCTACATTTCACCTAAATCCAAACTGATCTTCCCCGACGTCAGCTTCTACCATATTTTCATTCTTCCTTAAGTAAATCGTGTTAAAACTTTGCATCCGTCACATTCTAAACTGATGGTTCTATAATTTTCATAACTGTCTGCGCCTGCTTTCTTTGTAATCGGGTTTTATTACATTTCTCTGAATTTTGAGGTTATTTCGCATGTGTCATACATTACATTGCGTTCCATTGCAAAACATAATAATTTCTAACAATAAAGCTGAGCAACAATTGTAAACCTCTCCTGTTTGTATAAAAAAAAGCTCATTATAATATCGTTAATACAAAATCCTGACACAAATAGGAGTATGTGTATAGTTAACAGATTTACTATTATAGAATTTGGCTATGTATTAACTATTTTACAATGTTTAAAAAAACAGACATAAATAAAAAATGTGATTTTTAACACTTTACATTTTTGCATGTTGTTCTATTTCACAGGTTGTAACAATCTGTAAAAGATATACCGTACATGTAATAGTGTTGCATCTAAACTACGAAAAATGTGAGGTTTAAACAATGGACACGCATAGCACACTAATATAAAAATGTTTGGTATGTAAAATACATCTATATGGTTCTTTCTAAATTGTCCATGCTATATTTGATGTATATCATGTACATACTGACGGTGACTTATTATTTTAGCATTAATGGAAACTCACTTGCTGAATTCTAGATCTGCAAAATAAAGCAGTTTCTTACAAAAATAACGACTGCTTGCTGAAAAATACGCATTTGGAAACATTCATCTCACTCACCAGGTGAAACAGTTCTGTCATGACTGGTTCTCCCAGAGACTTCAGTATCTCTGAGGAAATGTCAGCAACTGAACCTTGTTCAATGCTCTGCCAAATTCTACTCTCTGTATAGTATCTCCTGTTTCATCTTCCTCTTCCCTTCCAACTAAAATGTGTCGAAGTTCATGTCATTTGGAAAGCCCTTCTATATATTCCCTGCACATTCCGGATTTCCCTTCTTTACTTAGAACTGGTTTCGCATCTGAGTTCTTGATATGCGTACACAGCTGCTTTTCCTATGTCCAAATATCGGTCTTATTTTTCTGCATGCGGTCATCATTTTCCGCGTTCGCCGAACACAGTGGCGATAAAATAAATAAATGCAATTGATGGCATATCGCATTTCATTGTTAGCCTGGAGATCCCATACGGGATTGTTCGGCCGCCGTAGTGCAAGTCTCTTTAAGTGACGCCACTTTTTTTTAACGTTTATTAAAATCTGATGTACAAATAACAACATTTGCACTGGTCTTACATGACTTTGTTGTATGTATAACATTTCGTCATTATATAAGATAAACATTTACATCTCTCATTTTGTTTTATATTCAAGTGTCTTTTTTGTAATTGTTAGTATTCTGAAAAAGAGGGTTTTCTTTTCTTTTCTTCTTTTTTAACGAGAGTAATGCATTAATGCATTCTTTTATTACTTTGTCTTTTTCACCGACTTAGTTTCATTTTATTCTGTCTTATGCGGTAATTTTTGGTTGAATGAGATATTGTTTATTTCAATTTTTTTGCATGCTTTAGTTATTTATGGCGGAACAAAAAAAACACAAGTAAATAATTGTAAAATAAATTAGGTGTTCAAATAAACAAGGTACATATAGGACAAATTGGGGGTTGGCGACTTGCGTGCCAATGATCATTAGGGCAACACACGACACCTAGTCCGCTGCCGGGAATCGAACCCGAGCCTCTTGCATTGGCGGTCAGAGATGCTGTCACTGAGCTACGAAGGCAGACACGCCGCCAACATTTTGGTGTAAATGGACTGAAGGCGAGGGCAGTGCCCTTCCCCCGACAGCCGCTCAGCGACGAAAGTGAAATCAGGAGCGACCGGTTCCGGGGTTGCGTCGTAAAAAATAACGACAAGGTTCGCTCTGACCCTCGCCCTCCCCACACCGCTACCTGGGTTGGGGTCACCGACCTGTCGCTCCTCCTGACGAGAAGTCGAAGAAAATACTCCAGAAATCGTCAAGCATGCGTAATTTAGAAGAAGATATCCTTGGAGTATTAAAGCAACTTAAATCACTTAACAGGTGCAAGCCTCCCGGTCCAGTTTGTAAACCTATTAAGTTTCCTTTCGGAATATGCTGTTGCAACAGCCTCTCAATGGAAAGAAGTCTTCCGAACTAAGAGTGATGTCGCCGCGGTGGAGTAGCCGAGCGGTCAAAGGCGTCTCGCTGCGGATCGCGCGGTTGCTCGCCGTGGTGGTTCGAGTCCTCCCTAGGGCATGTGTGTGTGTGTGCGCTTGTCCGTAGGTTAACTTACCAAGATTTAAGTAGTTTGTAAGCTACGAACTGATGACCACGCAGTTTGGTCCGATAGATCTACAGACATTTGAACATTTAAGAGTGATGTCAGGGGCGCCACAGGGGAGTGTCGTGGGTCCGTTGATGTTTACGATAATATATATATTTGAATGACCTTGCGGATTACATCGGAAGTTCGCTGAGGCTTTTTGCGGATGATGCTATTGTATATATAGAGTTTGTAACAATGGGTCCGTTTCTGTTCATAACCTTGCGGATAACATCGAAAGTTCACTGAGGCTTTTTTTCGGATGATGCTGTAGTATATAGAGAGGTTGTAACAGAAGAAGGAAAGCGTAACTACAGGAGGTTAAATAACGAACTAAGAAGGGAAACACGCAAAGCAAGGGTTAAATGGCTAACGGAAAAGTGTGACAAGATAGAAAACCTGGAAAAAGAAGGAAAATATGATTTGATGTACAAAGAAGCAATGGATTTGGTATTTAGGGAAAAGAACAGCAACAGTGGAATAAAGGAAATAGAGGCAGCAGATGGTAAAACGGTGAATGAAACCCAAGAAGTAATGAGAAGATGGGAAGAATATATAGAGTGGTTATATGATGGAGACACCCGACCAAGTGAAGATGAGCTTGGACTAGAAGAAGAGAATGCAGTTGCAGAGGATGACAAAGGGAATGCTATACTAACCAGTGAGGTAGAAACAGCAGTGAAAGAGATGAAAAATGGAAAGGCAGAGGGAATTGGTGAGATCCCGGTGGAGCTGTTGAAATCATTACAGAGAGAAAGGAAAAAGGAGCTGATTGGACTGTATAATCAGATATACATGACAGGAAATTGGCCGAAGGATTTCTGCGAAAATATCCTAATACCTATAGAAAAGAAAAACAGCAAAAAGTGTGAGGAACATAGGACTGTGAGTCTGATATCACATACAGCCAGAGTCTTGCTAAGGGCGCTCAGCAGAAGACAGTATGGAAAGTTGAATGCCGTAATGGGTGAGGAACAGTTTGGTTTCAGGCGAGGAGTAGGACCTAGAGATGCCATTGGACTACTGAGAGTGATAGGAGAGAGATACATGGAGAAGAAGAGAAACGTGTATGCCGTATTCATTGATCTGGAGAAGGAATTTGACCGTGTGCGATGAGACAAATTGATGGCAATCCTGAGGAAGCATCGAGTTGACTGGAGGGATAGAAAACTAATTACAAATTTGTACTTGAATCAGACAGCAAGAGTAAGAATAGGTGGTGTGATAAGCGAAGAAATTGAACTGGGAAGAGGTGTAAGACAAGGATGCTGTTTGTCACCAACACTGTTCAATATCTATCTTGAAGACATAATCAAGGAAAGCTTTAATGGAAGCAGAGGAGTTTGTATTGGGGGACGGCGAGTAGAGTGTATTAGATTTACAGACGACATGGTTGTGATGGCAGAAAGTGCAAAAAAAGATGGAACAAATGTTAGATGACCTAAACACAAAATTAGAAGAATATGGAATGAAGATTAACAAGAAGAAAACAAAAAGCATGGTAATTGGAGAAAGGAACGCAAAATATAGCTTAAAAATAGGGGGAGAAAAAGTAAAGAAAGTGTATAGCTACAAATACTTGGGAAGTATGATAATGGATTATATGTACTGCACTGCAGAAATTAAGAAAATAATTGCCATGGCACAAGAAGGATTGAAAAGGAAACAGAAATTACTTTGCGGACCGTTAAAGAAAGATCTGAGGAAAATACTTGCCAAGTGTTACATCTGGATTGTTGTGCTGTATTGTGCGGAGACCTGGACGTTGAGAAAGGAAGATGAAAGAAGATTGGAGGCACTAAAGATGTGGATATGGATGAGAATGGAACAAGTGAAATGGGAAGACCGAGTAAGGAATGAGGAAGTATTAAGAAGAGTTGGAGAAGAAAGAAACATGCTCTAAGTCATTAGGAAAAGAAAACAAAACTGGATTGGACATTGTTTGAGGAGGGACTGTTTACTGAAGGAAGGAATAGAAGGAATGGTGAAAGGAAAAAGAGGAAGAGGAAAGCCAAAATATCACATGCTGGACAACATCCAAGGAAATAAATACGAAGAAATGAAAAGATTGGCTTTGGACGGGGAAACGTGGAAGAGGATCAACCCATGACAAGAAGGGGATCAACCCATGACAAGACCTGCCGCAAGGCAGAATACAGTTGATGATGATGGTGATGATGTAACAATGGAAACTTGTATTGAAATGCAGGAGGATCTGCATCGAATTGACGCATGGTGCAGGGAATGGCAATTAAATCTCAATGTAGAAAAGTGTAATGTGCTGCGAATACATAGAAAGAAAGATCCTGTATCATTTAGCTACACTATAGCAGGTCAGCAACTGGAAGCAGTTAATTCGATAAATTATCTGGGAGTAGGAATTAGGAGTGATTTAAAATGGAACTACCATATAAAATCAATTGTCGGTAAAGCAGATGCCAGACTTAGATTCATTGGAAGAATCCTTAGGAAATGCAGTGCGAAAACGAAGGAAGTAGGTTACAGTACACTTGTTCGCCCACAGCTTGAATACTGCTCACCGGTGTGGGATCCGTACCAGGTGGGATTGATAAAGGAAGTGGAGAAGATCCAACGGAGAGCAGCGCGCTTCGTTACAGGATCATTTGGTAATCGAGAAAGCGTTACGGAGATGATCGATAAACTCCAGTGGAAGACTCTGCAGGAGAGACGCTCTGTCGCTCGGTACGGGCTTTTGTCGAAGTTTCGAGAACCTACCTTTACCGAGGAGTCTAGCAGTATATTGCTCCCTCCTACGTATATCTGGCGAAGAGATCATGGAGATAAAATCAAAGAGAAAAGAGCCCACACAGAGGTATACCGACAATCTTTCTTCCGCGAGCAATACGTGACTGAAATAGGAGGGAGAACCGATAGTGGTACTCAAGGTACCCTCCGCCACACGCCGTCGGGTGGCTTGCGAAGTATGGATGTAGATGTAGATACCTAGCTATCGCTTAGTGAAAGAGCCGTACCCAACGACTAGAAAGTTACACAGGTCCCTCCAATATTCTAGAAAGGTAACAGGAGTGATCCTCTAAAATACAGTCCTATTACACCGACGTCGGTTTGGAGCAGGATTTTAGAACATCTGCTGTCCTCGAACGTTATGAACTACCTCGAAGAGAACGACCTATTGACCCGTAGACAACACGGATTCAGAAAGTATGCCTCTTGTGAAACACAGCTAGCTCTTTATTCACATCGCACAAATATGGGGTTATACCATTCTGGGGACCCGTCTCCTACAAATTGGCGAGCCCGTTTAAAAAGAGAGACGTTAAAATTGCTTTTAGAACAGACAATAAATAAGAACATAGCTGAAGCATAAGAATGATGCAGGTGAGAGCTGGATGGGGAAAGCGGGTTATACCAAATAAAATGTAATCATTGTGAGATGAAATATATAGGGTGCCCCAGCTATCTTGTCCACCCTAAATATCTCTGGAACAATAACAGCTATTGGAAAACGAATTTCACCGGTATCAATGTACGGCTGGGGCCCATAAATGTACATATTTGGAAACATTCTAAAACGAAAGCAAATGTTTTTTTTTTTTTTTTTTTTTTAATGGACACCCTATATTTTTTCTTCAGCAATCCATAGCATGACAAATCATATAAACAATGGCGTTGATTGCATCGCAATATTCCAGTTACATCCCGAGATATTGCGACGCGAAGTTGACGCTTGTAAAACCCGAAATGCGCCGCTAGCGCACGTCCTGAGGCTCAGGCGTGAACCCCATGCTGCCCGTAATCGCGATGTGACTGGCATGCGTAATCGCACATCCATACTTACCAAGAGGTCCGAAACGAATAATACGCTCTGCTGCCATCCTGCATTAAAGTCGTACATTCCAGCAGGTATTTATCCCATAGGCTAGGGGTGATGCGGTTCTGTAACATATCTGTGTACCGCAACGTTAGTCTCAGAGTTAACTTCGCTTATCGTTAACCCGTTACTAAAAAGGTAATGCCGCTCAACGTTAAAACTTTACTGTAGATCTAGCGCAAGTACCAGTGAATCATTCACTCATAAGAGTAAAATTCATGTTGATGGTTTTACCGTTGTTTACGTAAAAATGTTTTGATTTCGGAAGTTCAGGTAAGACATAGAAGATGAATGTAAACATGTTTAACCAATTAGCTTCATTATCACATAATTATCAATGTTACGTTTATATAATGTGTTACATGACAAATTGTTTCAAACAAATGTTTCTGATCATCACAGGGTAAAATGGCCCTTTGTAGAAACTTGCACTGTGATACCAGTACTACATACATATCATGCTCAAAGTAATAACCATTGGCTTGCATACATAGGGTCACTCTGCACATGAAGGATGCCCTACTTCCTGCTACTGTTTCCTCTTTGATGGCTGTACAAGCATCAATAATGCGTTGCTTCATGTCCTCTGGTGTTGTTGGTACATGTTGGTAAACAGCATCCTTCACTGCTCCGCAAAGAAAAAAATCCAGCGGTGTAAGGTCCGGAGATCGGGCAGGCCATCTAACTGGGCCACCACGTCCAATCCACCTACCAGGGAACTTACGGTTCAGAAGTCGTCGTTATGTGCAGGGCATCCGTCATGCTGATAACACATGGCCATTCTCCTATTCAGAGGTACGCTGTCCAAGAGAACGGGAAGATTGTGTCGCATAAATCTGGAGTACTGTCTGCCATTTTGGACGCCATTTGCAAAGAAAGGTCCGATAATGATAGCTCCAATAATCCCACACCAACCATTAACTTTCCACGGACGTTGATGCTCTACCTGACGAAGCCATTTTGTATTGTCTGCGGACCAATAATGCATATTCCTCATATTGACAATTCCTTTGTTGGAGAATGATGCCTCGTCCGTAAAGAGAACATCTGCGAAAAAATTTGGATTAGTCAGAAGTTTTTGCTGAGACCACCGACAAAATGTTACCCTGTTGCTGAAGTCATTTCCATGAAGATCCTGGGGTAAATGAACATTGTAAGGATGAACTTTATTACGTTGAAGAATATGCTGTGCACTTGATTTCGACACACCAACTTCATGTTAATTTGACGTGTGCTGATGTGAGGATTCACAGCTACGGTAGCGAGCACAGCAACTTCAGCACGTTTATCTGTGCGTGTTCCAGGACGATGTCTAGGTCTTGGATTTAAACTTCCCTTTTCACGTAGACGAGATGTGAGACGACCAAACATCCGGCGCGAAGGCGATGGCTTGTCAGGGAATCGTCTCCTGTACAGTCGTTCTGCCTGAACAGAATTTTGCCCGCCTATAACAAGGTGCTGTATACCGATCGGTACTGGTTCATGTTGTGTACGTAGACACATAAAACGTGCAAGACGGAAACCATTATGGGCTTATGAGAGTTGATGGCAGCAGACCGTATTATTCGTATCGGACCTCTTGATAAGTATGGAAGTGCGATTACGAATGTCAATCATATCGCGATTGCGGGCAGCATGGGGTTCACACCTGAGCCTCAGGACTTGCGTTAGCAGCTTATTTCGGGATTTTCAAGCGTCAACTTCGCAATATTTCGGGATGTAATTGGAATATTGCGGTACATTCAACGCCATTGTTTATGTGATTTGTCATGCTATGGATTGCTGAAGAAAAAATATAGGGTGTCCATTAAAAAAAAAAATACATTCGTTTCTGTTAAAAAAACACATTTGCTTTCGTTTTAGAATGTTTCCGAATATGTACATTCATGGGCCCCAGCCGTACATTGATACCGGTGAAAGTCGTCTTCCAATAGCTGTTATTGTTCCAGAGATATTTTGGGTGGACAAGATAGCTGGGACACCCTGTATAGGACAAACGGGAAGGAATTGTAAGGTGCGGTTTAAAGAGCGGAGTAATAGAGAGAATGGCTCATCTACTGTGGGAAAACACCTGAAAATCGAACGACACTCGTTGGGCTCCATAAATGATAGCTTGACACTCATGCACTATGAGGACAAAGTTTGGTTATTATCAAAACTCGAAGAAATTGAAATGTTTTGTGCGTTGAGAGAGGATTCCAGCAACATGCTCAACGAAAAAACAGGACTGTCTAAAAACCATTACCGGGCACATTTTAGCAACCTCCTCCTTGAGAAACACTGATGTGTATGCATGTATTAAATACTGACTTCGTGCTTTTAACATCACTGAAAAATTTGGAGCGTATTTCCGTTATAAAATCCTTTAATTTAATGACTGATTTTATGAATAATGTTAGGTATCTTGATTACAAAGCTTTGGCCACCAATGACAGCGATTAAACATAGGGACAATCTTTGAAGTTGGATCAGCTGTCCGTTACTGCACAACTTGCTGCCATCTGAGAAACAAGTAGTACTGCGCAAAGTTTTATTTTTGACAATGTCCATACACAGCTATTGTGTTTAACGACGCTTCCTAGCAGCAGATACGTTTTATGGTAGGTAGGAGGTTAGTTTCATTGGAACATCTGCTGGCACTGTCGTTTGTATGTAGTGCCCTTATTATTCTACGTTCCCTTGTTTTACAGAACTTGATAATGGAATAATGTCGTCCCGAAACATGTCGTGTTGACATATATATATTTTATTACTGACAACTAGTGCGTGAATTACAATAATAATACTTTATTCACATGCTGAGATGTGTGCTATCGACGAGGGTTCTCAAATCGATTCCATAATTCTAGACTTCTGGAAAATTTTCGACACTTTACCTTACAAGCGTCTTCTAATCAAACTGCGTCTTATGGAATATCGGCACGATTGTGCGACTGGATTCTCGATGCACTGTCAAAAAGGACACAGCACGTTCTAATTGAGCAGAACTGAAGTGACATCTGGCGTTCTCCAGGGATGTGTTATAGGGCCCCTACTGTTCCTTATTTTTATAAACGACTTAGGAGACAATCTGAGCAGCTTTCTTACACTGATCGTGGATGTTGCAGTCGTATTTTGCTTAATTAAGTCACCAGAAGATCAAAAGCAGCTGCAAAATATTTTGCATATCTGCATGTTGCAGAAATTAGTAATTGTCCCTTAACAATGTAAATTCTGAAGTCATCCATTTGAGCACCAAAAGAAATCCGTTAAACTTTATTTCCACTATAAATCAGTCAAATCTATAGGCTGCAAATTCAGCTAAATAACTAGGAATAACATTTACGAACAACTTAAATTCGAAAGAACAAATAGAAAATATCATTGGGAAGGCAAACGTTTCATTGGATTGTTCCATGACCATGGAGTGTTACTCCTCAATTGGGTCATGCGGAACAGAAAACCATATTATTATTATTATTATTATTATTATTATTATTATAGAAAAAAACAGTCCTATTTTTAAGAAAATGCCATATGACATTGTGCTTCCTATTTTGGAGTATTGTGATCCATTGTGGGATTGTCACCAAGTGGGACTGACGAATAATTTAGAGACAGTTCAGAGAAGGGAAGCTTGTTTTGTATTATCGTAATATAGGGAGGAGAGTGTCACAGTAATTATGAACGAATTTGAGTGGAAAACATTAAGAGAAAGGCATTATTCGTTTCGGCGAGATTTATTTGCAAAATTTCTTTCACTAACTTTCTCTTCCGAATGAGAATATATTTTGTTAGAGAATTAGATAATGGAATGGTAGAGAAACATCATAAAAGCGGTTCGATGAACGCTCTGCCATGAATGACAGTGTGATTACCGCAGAGTTTATGTGGACGTCGAATGTGACCTTTGAAACGAGAACGCATTAATGAAATAGAGACAACCTGCCTAGTTTAACTACTTGATGATGAATTTATCATTGAGAAATAATACCGGATGATCAAAAAGTCAGTATAAATTTGAAAACTCAATAAATCACGGAATAATGTAGATAGAGAGGTAAACATTGACGCACATGCTTGGAATGACATAGGGTTTTAATGGAACAAACAAAAATAAAATAAAATAAATAAAAAATATCTCTTGCGCACGTAGTTTGGTGATGTCCGTGCGATTATTGGCTTTGGGGTTACCTGAAGTCGCAAGTGTATCGTGATCGACCGACATCTCTAGGGATGCTGAAAGACAACATCCGACGCCAATGCCTCGCCATAACTCCGGACATGCTTTACAGTGCTGTTCACAACATTATTACTAGACTACACCTATTGTTGAGGAATGATGGTGAACATATTGAGCATTTTCTGTAAAGAACATCATCTTTGCTTTGTCTTAATTTGTTATGCTAATTATTGTTTTTCTGATCAGATGATCTGTCTGACTTCTTTGAACTTTTATAACTTTTTTTTTGTCCATAAGTAGTTCGTAAGTTTAGGAACTGATGACCCCGCAGTTAAGTCCCTTAAGCTTAACAAACAACAAATCTACTATTGTCGCTGATAGCACACGTTGTTGACATACCTACCTCACCTCCGAGCAAATGGACTCGCCCGTCCCACGTCACCGGCGAGAGTACAATCGAGGGAAACACAGACACTTGTGAGCGAGCGGTCTAACGTAACCGTGTCACTGTGTTTTAGAAACTGGAAACAACGTTGTTGGATGAAGACTGGATGTACCAGAGGTCGTACAGCACGACAGTGTCATCCAGGTCTTCAAGAGGCGTGCGGAGAATCGGCATTGCTGTACAGAACAGTGGCGCGTCGGGTGAAAGCCTTCAACGGAGGTCGGCAAACTGTGGCAGACATGCATCGGGCAGGTCGTCCTAGCGTCTCTGGAGAAGAAGAACTGCGTACTGCTGCCTCGTTAGTGGACAGTGGTCGACGCCAGGCTTCGCCACCTGACGCATCCTGAAGGAACACCTTGGCATGCGAACGATGGGTTCCGCATGAATTGACGGAAACGCAGAAAAGTAGGGACATTGATTTGATGTCAAAGATGAAGCAACCGCTTCGTGGAATTCGCTTCAGAACTGTTCCAGAGATTCGACAGGCAGTAGACCGCTCCATTCTCACCATCAACAGAACAGGCTCTGCTAACGGTATACTACGCCTTCCACATCGGTGGCAACAGGTTCTACACAACGCTGGTGACTACTTTGAAGGACAGGTGCAAACACGTAAAGCTTTTGTATCGGTTGTGAATAAATAGTTGTCACTATTTAAGTTCCAACTCTCGTAGGAAGATGAATAAAATGAAAACCTTAAATATTTTTAATATTATTTATCTCCCCCACGCTCAATGCAAGTTCTTCAGCGCTTACAAAGTGCATAAAATCCTTTAGAAAAAAAATATTTTGGTGGTTCGCGCAACCACTCATGCACGGCGTGGCGTACCTCTTCATCAGAACGGGACTTCTTTCCTCCCATTGCTTCTTTGAGTGGTCCAAACATATGGAAATGACTTGGGGCAAGGTCTGGTGAGTATGGTGGATGAGGAAGACATTTTAGGAGTCAGCTGCCATGGCATCTTGCAGACATTTTTTGAAACTGGAGCACATCATGCACAGTGTGGTGTGCTGACCTATGACTAATCTGTAGACATGCAGCAGTGTTATTCAGTGTCACCCGGCGGTTTCCCTTCTCTATGGCCTCAACTGCTGCAGTGTTCTGTGGAGTCACAACGCGCTGTTCCTGACCTGGACGAGCAGCATCTTCCACTGAAGTGACACCATTTGCCAACTTCCTACTTCATTCGTAGACTTGCTGCTGTGACAAACCTGCAACACCGTACTGAACCGTCATTCATCAGTGAAATTCAATAGGTTTCACGCCTTCACTACGCAAAAAGCGAATAACAGAACGCTGTTCTCCCCTGATGCAAGTCGACATCTTTATGCTGATACTGCGACGGTATGTGTGCATCTGCACTATGCTGACACCTATAGGTCATTCTGCAACTTTGTTTGTAGCACGCTTACCAACTTACAGGATAACGGCGCAACATTTCGATTTGTTATTACAAATTCAAGGGTTTCATATGACGCACCCTCGTATATTGTGAAAAGTAATGGTGCTATCGAAATTAAAATATGTGAAAAAGTCTTAATAAGAAGAATCAAATAAGTAATAATAAATGTTTCTTAAACGTAGGTTTCAACACGGAACAGGCGAACACTCTAATCGTCGCTTTTATGATGTTTCTCTACCATTCCATTATCTAATTCTCTAACAAAATATATTCTCATTCGGAAGAGAAAGTTAGTGAAAGAAATTTTGCAAATAAATCTCGCCGAAACGAATAATGCCTTTCTCTTAATGTTTTCCACTCAAATTCGTTCATAATTACTGTGACACTCTCCTCCCTATATTACGATAATACAAAACAAGCTTCCCTTCTCTGAACTGTCTCTAAATTATTCGTCAGTCCCACTTGGTGACAATCCCACAATGGATCACAATACTCCAAAATAGGAAGCACAATGTCATATGGCATTTTCTTAAAAATAGGACTGTTTTTTCTATAATAATAACAATAATAATAATAATAATATGGTTTTCTGTTCCGCATGACCCAATTGAGGAGTAACACTCCATGGTCATGGAACAATCCAATGAAACGTTTGCCTTCCCAATGATATTTTCTATTTGTTCTTTCGAATTTAAGTTGTTCGTAAATGTTATTCCTAGTTATTTAGCTGAATTTGCAGCCTATAGATTTGACTGATTTATAGTGGAAATAAAGTTTAACGGATTTCTTTTGGTGCTCAAATGGATGACTTCAGAATTTACATTGTTAAGGGACAATTACTAATTTTTGCAACATGCAGATATGCAAAATATTTTGCAGCTGCTTTTGATCTTCTGGTGACTTAATTAAGCAAAAAACGACTGCAACATCCACGATCAGTGTAAGAAAGCTGCTCAGATTGTCTCCTAAGTCGTTTATAAAAATAAGGAACAGTAGGGGCCCTATAACACATCCCTGGAGAACTCCAGATGTCACTTCAGTTCTGCTCAATTAGAACGTGCTGTGTCCTTTTTGACAGTGCATCGAGAATCCAGTCGCACAATCGTGCCGATATTCCATAAGCACGCAGTTTGATTAGAAGACGCTTGTGAGGTAAAGTGTCGAAAATTTTCCAGAAGTCTAGAATTATGGAATCGATTTGAGAACCCTCGTCGATAGCACACATCTCAGCATGTGAATAAAGTATTATTATTGTAATTCCAACATAGCCCTCACTGACAAGTACTTCAGTTGAGTGCGTGTTGAGCTTAAAACTTCGAGTTATTTTCTTTTGGAATCTTCTCAATAGTGCGCTTAAGGACTTCTACGACTGGACACCCTTGAGGTATACAACTATCCTGCGAAGTCCCATCCAGAACTAAATTTCCGAGACCGGTAAACGCGGAGAAAATCCTAAGATAACGGAAAGCGGTTTGCAGACTTGCCTTTTCACAACAAAATTGTCCAAGAGAATGGATTCAAATAAGTTATTACAGTTTCTATAATTTAGGAAATGAATAAGTGTTCGTCACACTAGGATCACCAGTGTAGTTGTTCAGTTGTCGTGGATACACAGTACTGTTGCCTGACGACGAAACTAGATATAATTTAAAATGAATAAAAGTTCGAAATTTTACGGCTATCACGGGACATATCTTACCTTCCGGGAAGCGCAGACAACATGTTCAAATCCATTGATTTAGAGAGACTGTCTGTGACTTCTGCTTAAAACTGTAAGCGTTGCGTGTTAACCTCTCAGGCGTGCTAACATCCGCAGTACTTCGGTCGCAAGCGACGTGTTTTTCATCGACGTGACCGCGATAGGTGTCAAAACGGCAGACGCCAGTACGTTTCAACGCCACACTACTTGACTGACGACCAGAAGCAAGCGCGTATAGAGGCTTCACAGGATTTTGTCGAAACAGATGTGACACCCAATTTCTTGGACCGTATTGTCGCTGAGGATGAAACCTGGTGTCTCCGGTACGACCGTGAAAGATACGGCAAAGCATGGATGGCGTTTTCCGTTCGTTAAAAGGTCAGAGCCGAAAAATCACGCATCAAAACGTAGCTCATAGCCGTTTTCGATAGTCAAGGCATTAAACACAAGGCATTTCTACCTTAGGGAACGACTCTTAACGCTGCAAGATAAGTTGAAATTTTGACCAGTTTCATGGAACGTCTGCGTAGGTTACAAACCCAGTACGAGCAAAAAAGATCCCTTTCTCTCTCTCTCTCTCTCTCTCTCTCTCTCTCTTTTTCCACCCACATGCGGCTAATATCGTCAAACAATTCCTGACAAAAATAGGCTAGTACAACTTGAACATCCATCATACTCTCCGGATCTCAGTCCTCTAGACTTGTTACTATTTCCTCGACCCAAACTCACTTTGAAAGGAAAGAGATTCCACGATATTTCTGACATCCAACAAAACTTGACGAAGCTTTTGAAAACCATCTCGCAGTTTCTATGACTATGGCAGAGCTCAGCAATACATAGTTATGGGCGGTGACTATTTCGAAGGACAGTAAATGTAGATCATCCTTCATCTAAGTTAATGTTACAGGACTATTCACCGAACTTCATTGTCAGAGGTTATAGATTACCAGAGAAGTCAATAAACAGAGATAATGGTTTTTGTTTGGCCAAGGCCTGAATTCCTTTACCAAATGTGATGAAACTACAGAGAAGTCGTCTATGTGTTTCCGCCAGCAAACAAAGACCATTCGTTTGTTATCTTTGCCACCCAAGGTAATTTTCCGTATCCTCCTCCAATACCACAATGCTTTTAGTCTTCTCTTGTCGCAGATGCCGAGTGTCTAAGTTTCTGAGCCATACAATACTGTGAGGATGGAAATTATGTGTGAAGAAATAAGTATATTTACGTTTTACGAGCAACAGCATTACACGTTCTCAGTGTTTGTGTTGCACAATAAATGCTTTAGACTACTTTTTTTTTTTTTTTTTCAACTGATGAATATGATTATTGACGAGAAGACTATTTCAGCTAGTTCAAATATGTTCAAATGTTTGTATAGCTTATGGGACTTAACTACGGGGTCATCAGTCCCTAAACTTACAAACTACTTATGAACTAGCTAATACTAAGGACGGCACAAATATCCATGCCCCCGACCGTAGTGACCGTGCAGACCGTGACTGGAGCGCCTCAGTCCCCACGGCCACCGCGGCCGGCTATTTCAGCTAGTCATGAGTATATATGTCAGCAAGTAAGTAATTTCTGATGCAGGTTTGCTTTTAATAGCGTTATAATCAGGTAAAGTTGAACATAGACTATTTATTATACCCATCAGTGGAGAATCAGGGGGTGCAGGGGGCTAAAACCACCCCCTAGAACGTGAGTAAAATCAAGTCAGTAACTTTACGCTTCATCTGAAAACGCCGTACTCAATATTCGGATTATTTTCCGTTCTGGTATCCTGTATGTAGCCACAGTTGAAAATTATAAAGGCTAGTATGTGTTAACATCGAATATTATGTTTACAAACCGATTTCAGTTATTTTAAGCGAACAACAAAACATTTCACACGCATTATTGAAGAATCATAAGAAAGCTGATGCTGCCTGTAAAAATTATATTTCGTCTCCTTTGAAAACTACAAACAAAAAGAAAACAATCATTTACTTAACAACTACAATTCTGTTGCTTGTAAAAATAGCTCTATATACATTTTACCTACGTAAATTTAAAAATCATATCCACGGCATTAATACGAGGGTAGTTGGAAAAAAAGTTTCTCATCTCACTGTGGGCAGAATGGTGTATGAGAGGAAAACAATAGAATGAGACATTAAAGATAAGACATATATTTTTCTACACAATTTCCAAGTAGATTGAGATATTTGTCAAACCGCTTTATAAGCTTCAAAAAGCCGTGCCGGCCGCGGTGGCCGAGAGGACTGAGGCGCTCCAGTCACGGTCAGCACGGCCACTATGGTCGAGGGTCATGGATATTTGTGCCGTCCTTAGTATTAGTTAGTTGATAAGTAGTTTGTAAGTTTAGGGACTGATGACCCCGTAGTTAAGTCCCATAAGATCTACAAACGTTTGAACATTTTGAACAAAAAGCCGTCCAGGTAAAAATCAGGGCATCGCATACGGAAGGAGCGTTGAACGGCTATGGAGTGGAAACATCCGTCATCACCTGTCCGAAAGAACTTCAAAAGCACTCCGTCTGCAGATAAAGTGCTACTCACCTTTTTCTGGAATGCCCAAGGAGTTTTGTTGCTGGACTTTGTAGAGGATGCAACCATCAGTGCTGCGCGGTGCTGTCTGAACTGAAAGAGGAGATTCGGAAACAGCGGCCTGGCCTTCTCAGGTCCGGCGTTCTGCTGTCGGATGACAATGCGAGACCACACTCGGCGACGGCAACGCAAAACCGTATTTCAGCAACTCTTGGTTGGGAGCGCCTACTCCATCTGCCATACAGTCCTGATCTCGCACCAAGTGACTTCCGTCTGCTTCCAGCTGTGAAGAAGACTCTCGGCGGAAGGCGCTTATTCTACATCTACATGGGATACTCTGTAAATCACATTTAAGTGCCTGGCAGAGGGTTCATCGAACCACCGTTATACTCTTTATCTCCCATTTCTCGAATAGCGCGCGGAAAGAAAGAACACCTGAATCTCTCCGTTCAAGCTCTGATTTCTCGTAATTTATTCTGATTATCATTTCTACCTATGTAAGTGGAAGTCAACAATATATTTTCGCATTCGGAGGAGAATGTAGGCAATTGTAGTTTCGTAAGTAGCCCACGTCCCAACGATAAACGCCGTTGTTGTAATGATTCCCATCCCAGATCCTGTATCATTTCCGTAACGCTGTCTCCCCTGTATCGTGACAATAGGAAACGAGCTGCCCTTATTTCGACTCTTTCGATGTCCTCCGTCAAACCCACCTAATAAGGATCCCACACACGGGGCAGCAATACTCCATAAAAGGACGGACAAGCATAGTGTATGCAGTTTCTTTAGTACTTCTGTTGCATCTTTTAAGGGTTCTACCAATAAAACGCAGTCTTTGGTTCGCCTTTCACACGACATTATCTACGTATTCTTTCCAGTTTAAATCTGAAGTAATAGTAATTCCTAGGTATTTTGTGGAGTTTACGGCCTTCAGTTTTGATTGATTTATCTTGTAAACAAAGTTTAACGGATTTCTTTTCGTACTCATGTGGACGACTTCACACTTGTCATTATTTACAGTCAATTGCCAATTTTTACTCCATAGTGCTATCTTATTTAGATCGTTCTGCAGTTGGTTTTGATCTTCAGATGATTTTACCAAACGGTAAATGACGGCGTCATCTGCAAACAACCTAAGAGAGCTACTTAGATTTTCCCCTAAATCGTTTATGTAAATAAGGAACATCAGAGGACCAATAAAACTACCCTGTGGAACGCCGGATATCACCTCTCTTTTAGTCGATGCCTTACCATCGATTACGACATACTGTGTCCTCTCTGACAGGAAATCCCCTTATCCAGTCGCAAATCTGGGGCGATATACCATAACCACGCAATCTGATTAAATTGCAACGTATGCAACGCCCTGATTTTCTCTTGGAAGGCTTTTTGTAGCTTATAAAGCGGCATGAAAAATGACTCAACGTACTTTGAAATTATGTAGTAAAATAAAGATATGTCACATCTTTAATGTCTCATTCTATTTTTTCCCCTTTCATATGTAACTCTGACTACAGTCGATATGGAAAACTTAATTTCCAACTACCCCTCGTATTACAATTTACGGAGTAATAACGTTAAATGTGGTTGTAAATGTGGAATAAGAATACGATAAGACATTTTATTGTTTAAGTCAATGCTCGAATTCAATTATAAATGAGAAAAACCACAACCCTCAGCTCCACCTCACTTTAATCGTTAAGAGCGATACGACTTTCTTCCCCGGGTTACGTGACTTAGATGCTGGTTCGAGCCGAGTATCTGAATGTTTTCGCCACAGAGTCTGCGCATATGTAAACGTACCTCTTTGTCGCCGACCAGCATCTGTGACCCGTATACGCAGTGCAGCCACGGTGGAGCATAAAAGTTCTCGCCAGAAATCTTGCCGGAAACCTTGAGACTCTTTCTGAAGAACGCTACTTGGCCAAAATATCAGAAGAATATCTGCGTGGCTGGACGCTTTAAATGGTATGTAATATACGAGTGGGTAGCAAGGCCTACCGGCAGGCTTGTTTTGCAGGGCAGCCTACACATCAGGTGCAAGAGACGCTTTCCAAGATCCTAATACACAGTCCTGGCCATTAAAATTGTTGCACCACGAAGATGACGTGCTACAGACGCGAAATTTAACCGACAGGAAGATTATGCTGTGATATGCAAATGATTAGCTTTTCAGAGCATTCACACAAGGTTGGCGCCGGTGGCGACACCTACAACGTGCTGACATGAGGAAAGTTTCCAACCGATTCCTCATACACAAACAACAGCTGACCGGCGTTGCATGGTGAAATGTTGTTGTGATGCCTCGTGTAAGGTCGGATTGTAGCCTATTGTGATTGCGGTTTATCGTTTCGCGACATTGCTGCTCGCGTTGGTCGCGATCCAATGACTGTTAGCAGAATATGGAATCGGTGAGTTCCGGAGGGCAATACGGAACGCCGTGCTGGATCCCAACGGTCTCTTATCACTAGCAGTCAAGATGACAGGCATCTTATACGCATGGCTGTAACGGATCGTGCAGCCACGTCTCGATTTCTGAGTCAACAGATGGGGACGTTTGCAAGACAACCACCATCTGCACGAACAGTTGGACGACGTTTGCAGCAGCATGGACTATCAGCTCGGAGACCATGGCTGCGGTTACCCTTGACGCTGCATCACAGACAGGAGCGCCTGCTATGGTCTACGCAACGACGAACCTGGGTGCAAGAATGGCAAAACGTAATTTTTTTCGGATGAATCCACGTTCTGTTTACAGCATCGTGATGGTCGCATCCGTGTTTGGCCACATCACGGTGAACGCACTTGGGAAGCGTGTATTATTCATCGCACATATTGGCGTATCACCCGGCGTTATGGTGTGGGGTGCCACTGGTTACACATCTCGGTCACCTCTTGTTTGCATCGACGGCACTTTGAACAGTGTGAATTAAAGTTCAGGATGAAGAAAGAAAAACATTGCGTTTTTCCGATGACATTGTATTTCTGTCATAGACAGCAAAATACCTGGAAGAGCAATTGAACGAAATGGACAGTGTGTTGAAAGGTGCGTGTAAAATGAACATTAACAAGAGCAATAGAGTGCTGTCTAAGGAAATCGGGCGATGCTGATGGAATTAGATTAGGTAACGAAACAATAAAGGTGGTAGATGAGTTTTGTTATTTGGGCAGTAAAATAACAAATGATGGTCGCAGTACAGAGGATATAAAATGCAGAATGGTAATGGGTAGAAAAGCGTTCTTGAAAAAGAGAAATTTGTTAACATCGAATATTGATTTAACCCTAAGGAAGTCCTTTCTGAAGGCATTTGTGTGGAGTGTTGCCTTGTATGGTAGTGAAACTAGGAAGATAAACAGTGCGGACAGGAAGAGGATAGAGGCTTTTGAAACGTGGTGCTACAGAAGAATGCTGAAGATTAGGTGGGTGGATCGCGTAACTAATGAGGAGGTACTGAACAGAACTGAGGAGAGAAGGAATTTAGGCACACCCTGACTAAAAGAAGGGATCGATTGGTAGGGAACATTCTTAGACATCAAGTAATCGTAAATTTAGCGTTGGAGGGAAGCGTAAAAATTGCAGAAGGAGACCAAGAGACGAATATAGTAAGCATATGCAGAAAGAGGACGTATGGAGATGTAGAGGCTTTGTCAGGATAGAGTAGGGTGGTGTGCTGCACCAATGCAGTGTCTGGACTTAAGACCAAGCTATAAAGGAAGGCAATGGGAAATTTGGAGAAGGAATTAAAGTTCAAGGTGAACAACTAAAAACATTGCGTTTTGCCGATAACATAGTAATTCTGTCGGAGACAGCAAAAGACCTGGAAGAGCGGTTGAACGGAATGAACAGTGTGCTGAAAGGTGCATATAAGATGAAGAATAACAAGAGCAAAACTAGAGTAATGGAGTGCAATCTAAGAAAATCAGGTGATGCTGAAGGAATTAGATTAGGTAACGAAACAACAAAGGAGGTAGATGAGTTTTGTTACTTGGGCAGTAAAATAACAAATGATTATCGCAGTACAGAGGATATAAAATGCAGAATGGCAATGGGTTGAAAAAGAGAAATTTGCTAACATCGAATATTAATTTAAGTGTAAGGAAGTCCTTTCTGAAGGCATTTGTGTGGAGTGTTGCCTTGTACGGGAGTGAAACTAGGAAGATAAACAGTTTGGGCAGGAAGAGAATAGAGGCTTTTGAAATGTGCTACAGAAGAAAGCTGAAGATTAGGTGGGTGGATCGCGTAACTAATGAGGAGGTACTGAACAGAATTGGGTAGAAAAGGAATTTCTGCCATACCTTAACTAAAAGATGGGATCGATTGGTGGGACACATTCTTAGACATCAAAGAATCGTGAATTTAGCATTGGAGGGGAGTGTGTGGGGGTAAAACCCGCAGAGGAAGACCAAGAGATGGATACAGTAAGCAGATTCAGACAGATGTACGTTGCCGTTCTTATGTGGAGATGAAGAGGCTTGCTCAGGATAGGGTATTGTGGAGAGCTGCATCAAACCAGTCTCCGGACTGAAGACCACAACAGCAACAACATGGTTAACTTCAACTTATCCTTATTTATGGTCAATTTTCAAATTCCGCACCTCGCAGATATCATATCTAAATCAATTTTTCAGCAGCTTTGGTCTTCTGGTGACTTTACTAACCGATTAACGACACATTTCGAGCAATATAAACGTAAAACCTCCCGAAAACCTTGGTCGCAACCGGGTGATTGGGACCAATTTAATTTATCTGTGGGACTTTGCCCCAGACTACAAATGGATTATCGGGAGAGCACGAGTGCACTCACGACAATCAAGGATCGGACGCCCGAGTTACTCTCGTAAACTCGTAGAGATCAGCTCGACCAACAGTGGACAAGCATCCCCCTAATGGAACCTTACCGGTGAGGACGGTATGAGTGGCAACGAACATGCCGACAGATTAGCCAGGATGGGGGCAGAGACTCCATTTATTGGACCGAAACCTGTCCTGACAATCACCATGGCGATGATCAAATTGGAGCTACGTAACTGGCTCAGAAGACAGCACGTAGAATATTGGACCAAAGTCCATCAACAAAAACATGGCAAGGTAATGATGCCAAAGCCATGTTTTAAAAGAAGCTCTGCAATCCTGGGTCTGAACAGGAGAGAGATTAGACTCATGGTTGGATTGCTGACAGGCCATGGGAACTTCAAAAAACACCTACATACAATGGGAATAACAGAAGAGGACCCTAAATGTAGGATCTGTGATGACGGTGATGAAACTGCATCACATCTAATCTTCGAATGCATTGCATTGGAGAGTAAAAGGCACAGAACATTTGGGACAACCAGACCCGAAGAAATTGTGTCTAATAAAGAACTGGTAAATGGACTCCTTGCACTGTTAAAAGGCATTGGTTGGCTTTACTAGATATACAGATACCGCACAATAAACTTAGTTTCGGTGCGGGTAGTGGCGGGTTGGACCAAGACTGTTTTGTCTTCCCTGAGAAAATCAAATCAACCTCCAACATGGAGATCGAAATGTTTTACATGTTTTAACTGATTGTTTTAAGCATTGATAATGACCACACAGTGGACCATATCTAGCTCTGAATAAGCTAAATATTTACGACTGACTGCTGAAAAAATATCTACGAATTAAATTTCGTTGTTGCTCACTGCTGTCTTGAGTTCCAGCACTAGAATGGGCCACAGTAGACAAGATGTCCAGGTTTGGGCCGGGTCATCTGGTTTGCCAGAGCTCACCGCCGCCTGTCGTGTTCCAGACTTCCAGCAGGTCAGCGCCTGGAGAGTTGCCTCCAGTCGTTAAACGCCGCCTCCAGCTCTCTTTTCCTGCACAGAAGGTCATCGTTGAATCCCAAATGCGGAGCCTAGACACGGCGCTCGCCCGCCCATTCTGTACGAGGCTGATGTTTATGCACGGCGACTAAACGCTTGTTTACATCCATGACAGGTGCGTGAAGCGGTGAATATCGACGGCGCTGCAGCCGACCGATTATTCTCACTCGCCGCTCAAAACAATAATCTGACGACACGCTGCGTTAACGAAGCGTGTAAAAATTTTTGGGTTTCCTCGCACAATATTCAGATTAACAAGACACCGCCTTGTACTAGGCGTCTGGCAATTGCTAATTCTACCATTGAGGATGAAAATCAGATTGGTCTAGGTGGCAAACACATTTTATTTATTTATTCGTTACTAGCTGTTAAACCAGGCATTTCCCGGTGTATATACATTTTCCCAGTCTTTTATATATATATATATATATATATATATATATATATATATATATATATATATATATATATATATATAAATGAATTGCTGTTCTTTAGTCTCGCTAAAACTCGATAACGGCTTAACCGATTCGGGTAATTTTAGTCTTGAAATATTCGTGTAAGTCAAGGGAAGGTTTAAACGGTGATAAAATATGGAAAAGTTTTTCGAAAAATAGGAAAATCGGGAAAAACTACAACAGCTTTTTCCAGTAAGCTATCAATACCGTACGTCCAATTTCGTTAAAATTTTGTTCATTTCATGTTGAAAGCAAGAGTAAGGTTCGCATCAAATAAAAATTTAGAAAAGCCGCCCAGAAAGTAGGAAAATTTAGGCAAAACCCAAAGCGATTTTTTTCTATGAATAAAAATAAATTGCCACAAGGTTGTAAGAGCATCACTTGAGTACGGTCTGCCGGCCGCGGTGGCCGAGGGAACGGTGTCCGGACACTTGCCACGCCGGACTTTTGCCACACTTCTACCTGCTCCGAAGGGTCGGGTGCCGCTGTCTCCTCCTCCTCCTCCTCCGCCCCTAACATCCGGCTCAGGAATTTCCGTGCACGGTGTCCAGGCCTGCACACTGGTCACACTGCACACTGGTCACTAGTACACACATTACATTACGCGTTTCGTAAGTTGTGCTTCTTCTTTCTGTTCTATTGCGCATCATAGCAATTATAGCCTTTCCCTTCGAAAACAAGGTTGCTTGCTCTGCGACTCTGTGGATAGCAAACCTAAACAATCTAGAAAGAACAGTGTACGTTACAAACATTGCACTCTATATTACTTCAGTTTCTCATATGAAACATTTTGAAATTGTATGTTGACTTTAAGTGACCTGTAAAAGACAGATGCTCTTACCTTGTTTAGTCAACGTATTTGCTGTCACTGATTTGAACATTGTCCCACTACACTTTTTTAACAAACTAGCTGAAAACAAAGCGTTGCGCGGATATTTATTTATTTATTCATTTCTGCCTTGAGTTATTACTTCTCCTATCCTCTCTCTGTCCATCGCCCTTTTTCTAAAATGATGTTATACTTTTTTATGGTTCCGGACCTAGGTCAGCAAAAACAGAATCCTTGTTGGATCCCTCTGTCAATTACTCAGTTCTCATAGACAAGATGTCAAATTTAAGTAGAAGCCATTGTCTTAAACGACGAATGTTCATAAAGTGAAATTAATTTAAGTCCGTACTCCAGAACGATGTAAATTCAATGTTAGATTGTGTTTTGCGTAAACTTCTGGAAACACTTCTATCGTTGAGATCAGAAATGGTAATAACACCGCCATGTATTGGTTCCATGATGTAGTACTAAACTGTTTATCTCTCACAGTTAGTGTATGCTGAAGTATTAATATGTTACAGTGTAGCACTGGGGACAACGTAGTTATTCTGTATGCAGTGCTCCCTATTATCAAAAACTCGACGAATGCTGAAAGTCTGGTAATTCAGTCAACAGAGCGGTTCAAGTCTGTTTAAATAAGACGTCATGGTGGTATTAATGTGCGATAAAGTAAGTCTGAGTAATCGTTGAAGGAATGGCGTCAGGTGATCGTCTCTTCCATTAAATATAGTATTTCCAGTGAATTGTCTTGACTGTGTTAGCAGCATCGGCCACTGTTTCAGCTAATAAATGTCCCCACGTCCTTCAGTGATTATTTCGTTAAGCACGAAGTTGAAATCTACCTTGTGTAGTAGAACTATATATCAGAAGTCGGATTATAACTAGGTGCAATTGTATCTGCAAAAGAAGACGCCCTTCTCTATCTTAATGTAGTCCGCACCAAAAGTAAGTAATTTCACATTTTAATCACAATATTATACCGAACAATTATGAAATCAGAGACGTTTCTGATGAGCTTATCGCTCGCGTGTGTATATTATCCCTAGTGGCAGACAGACAGCAGAAATATCTCTGGACTGAGCTTCCAGATGCGCAGAACAGATTTTGTATTCTCAACATTAAGGTGCAAATGTCACATGATATTGGGAAACATCTACTAATCGCTGACTTTATCTTGGCCCGTTTTTGTTCGATTAATGGACCTTTTAGCGACGCTTCCTCAGCTTTGTTGTTGCTTCTATGACACATTTATTTACATATTATTTCATGTTATGTGGTTGCTCTGCAAAAAGGAGGTGGGGCTTCTTCGCAGACAATGCGGTACAAACTAATCGTAATAGCAAATAAATGTGTGGGAAGAGTGGATTTGTCTCAATATCACGTGGTGATTTCAGCTTAATGTTGAGAACATGCACAGAATTCAATGCTCACTCCATAGATATTTCTACTATATATACTATTTAGTGTTTATACCTATCAAAAGATGCACTTTTATTTCCATGAAATTGCAAAACATATGGGATACAGCTAGGAAGAACAAAATTTTTGTGTTCTACCTGGAATAAATTTTACTTGGAGAGGCAGCGGTTTATTATGTTAACGTTGGCAACGAAATATTCGCTTTAGGGGGATCATTAACCACTTAATGCCTGAATTAATTTCTACTGTAAGGAAAAAATAAAAAATCATATATTGTGCTCAATATTGGGGTCTTAGACCATTTATAACATCAAATATAAGAAATGTTATACATAGTTGGTATAATTAGGTATGTGTCAAATTTGCGACAACAGGCATTTGAGAAATAAAACACATAACTCTTCATTGAGGGAATTTTTTTAATTTATTTATTTTATTTATTTAATGAAAAAAATGAACATGCGTTTGAATTACAATTATGGTTACTTATAAATCTAATGCAGAGGATCAACATTTCTTTACTCTAAAACAATTGGAATTTTTTATTAGGCAAAGGTGAAGTTTGCATTTCGCACACATAATGACTGTCTGCCCTTTACAGCTGGGTCTTTTGCATCTTTGCATTCCTATTACACAAGGCCAATGACATACTTCATCGGTACGGGTAGATTTATCAGGGACTGGAACCATTGGACCCCGACGTTTCTTACGTTGAATTTCCGTTTCCATACTTAGTAAGCGCCTACCACTCTTTTTTTGTGTCATGTCTTTTCCTTGCTTACAGAGAGTATCGGCTATTCTGGATTTGAATTCCAGAAGATCGTTTTGTTTGCGACGTGGAATTTCCAAAGCATCACAATCCCTTCGATACAGCAACCACGAATTCATTATCACAAGATCAACTAGGTGGAAAAACAATCTATGGTAACATTTCCTTGACTTTACGAAAATCCTATAACAAGAAATTAGAGCGTCAAGTAAATCCATCCCTCCCATGAATGTATTGTAAACTGTAACAGTGCTAGGGCATGGTACTTGAGTGCGTGCTTTTTCTTTCGCTCCCATCTTTTTATTGTGATCACCGGATGAGCAGATGGAAATGCACTGGCAGCAATTACACCTCTGTTGTAAAACCATCGTCCTTTCTTCGTTTTATTTTATCGCTTGCGTTTGCCCATAGAAGTGCCCAAATGCCTGATGTTGCATATTTTACACAAACCGTATTTACGTGTTCACTGAAAGTTTTATCTGCTTTATCACATCTAAATATGATATATAATACTTAAAAGATATTAGAAAAACAAAATATAATTTTCAAAATGAAACTGACCTCTGTATTTAGCTGTATTTCACGGAACAATGTACACAAACTCAGGTCTTGGTTAGCAACGCGCACACAATACACAAATGTTGTCATAGAAAGACAGCCAATGCTCGGTAGATGGTAGCACATGTCACTCGCACTGCGCCGGTCCCTGTAGAATCTGATACAACCGGCGCTGGAGTCTGAAAACACTTATTCTTCCATATATATGGGTCACAACGGTATGAGGCGAATTTGCGATGACCGGCATTAAGTGGTTAATTTACTGATTGGAATAAAATTATTTAATTCAAGAGCTACACAAAGAATTATTCCCCTCATTGTACGTGACAGATTTTTCAAAAAGGATTCAACATCAATACACTACACCGCTGCCGTAAGGAAAATCGTAGCCCTTGTTTCAGTGTATTACACCTTAGTTATGTGCATATAAAACGTAGCATCGCCAGTTATTAGTTATTTGGTGTACTATGTAACAGCGCCTCTATCGGATGTTTGCTAAAGTACGCAGCAATTCAAGCGTAACATACACCAGAAACTACAAATTACATCTTTCCTTTCCCTGATCCGATTTTGATGAAATGAAGCTTATATGTTGCCCCAAGGTACTCTCAGTTGACCTACGAATCCCCATGAAAGTTCGTATAGTACTCTTGGAGATTTGCTGTACTACACCATACTTACAAGCATAATATACATAAAAACTTCAAATTACAATTTCCTTTCCCATCCTTACCCAAACAATCTGAGCGTAAGCTCCGCCTCTAATGACCACGTTGTCGACGGGCCGTTAAACGCTAATATTCCTTCCTTCTTTCCTGACTAAAATCAGTATTTCTCGTGACTTGTCCAGGATATAATATGAATATTTCTGTGGAGAGCCCATGCCTTAGCAAGCGATAGAAAGCCGTCCGTGTGAGAAACTTAGAGATTTCAAATACACTCCACAGTATTGAGTAGATTGCCCTGTAATATATTAATCATTATAGAAACTGCAAGTCCCACTGCAAACCGCAGGCTCTTAGTTAAAAAGCCAGATCTGTCGGAAATAAGGGGTATTCGTCGGATGTACTGTTTCATTCTCTTCCTTTCCTTGTGGCTCTATAGATGTCTATTGCTTCTTCCTACAGCGCTTTGCGCTTCACAATTAAAAGTTGCTTCAAAGTTTTCAACAGCACTCTCAGCTTTCAGGAATTTCCTTAGGCTCACTGGAATACAGAAGTTTCTTGGCAGTAAATAAGAAATGTAATTAAACGTGCCTGATGTGAAAAGTTTTGATCCATCGCAGTATATATTGACGATGTCTGTGTAGAGACAGGAATTGGTGATCATGATATCGTCATAGTGTCGATGGTGACCAATGTTCATAAACCAATCAAGACGGCTAGGAGCGTGTTTTTGTTGGGAAGAGCCGATAAGCAATTGTTAGGATCGCACTTAGAAAATGAATGGGCATCGTTTAGTTCCGGTATTATGGATGTTGAGGAATTGTGGACTAAATTTAAGTGCATTTACATAAAGGGTTAGAGAAATATGTACCTGTAAAGTCGATTAAAGACGGAAAAGATCCACCTTGGTATAATAATAATGTGAGAAAGCTACTGAGAAAGCAAAGTCTTGCAGTCTAGCTTCAAAAACGAACACGCAAATGATGACAGGCAAAAGTTAGTAGAGATTCGTGCGTCTATAAAAAGTTCCATGCGCGAAGCATGCAATAATTACCACACCCATACCTTAGCAAAAGATCTTTCCGAGAAACCGAAAAAATTCTGGTCCTATGTAAAATCGATAAGCGGGTCAAAGCCCACTGTCCAGTCACTAGTTGATCATTCCGGGGCAGTAATAGAAGAAAGCAAACGGAAAGCTGAAGTTCTAAATTTAACCTTTAAGAAATCTTTCACGCAAGAGGACCGCACAAATGTCCCATCGTTTGATCAACGTACTAATTCTGAAATGGAGGACATAGTGATAGGTATTTCCGGTGTAGGGAAGCAGCTGAGAGAGCTAAATACGAAAAAGTTTGCTGGTCCGGATGGAATACCAGTTCGGTTTTACAAAGACTATTCTGCGGCATTGGCCCCTTACTTAGCTTGCATTTATAGCGAATATTTAATTCAGCGCAAAGTTCCAAGTGACTGGAAAAAAGCGCAGGTGACTCCCGTTTATAAGAAAGGAAATAGAACTGACCCCGATAATTAATGGCCAATTCGTTAACATCAGTTTCCTGTAGAATTTTGGAGCATATTCTCAGATCGAATATAGTAAATTTCCTTGAAACGGAAAAGCTTCTTTCCGTGAATCAGCACGGGTTTAGGAAACATCGTTAATGTTAAACTCAGCTTGTCCTTTTCTCAAATGACATCTTGCGAGGTATGGATGAAGGGCAACCGGCGGATTGTGTTTTTCTCGACTTCAAAAAGGCGTTTGACCCGGTGCCACACTGCAGACTGCTAACGAAGATACGAGGTTATGGAATAGGTACACAGATTTGTGACTGGCTGGAAGACTTCCTCAGTAATAGAACGCAGTACGTTGTTCTCGACGGCGCGTGTTCATTAGAGACGTGTGTATCGTCAGGCGTGTCCCAAGGGAGTGTGATAGGACCGCTATTATTTTCTATCTATATAACTGTTTTGATGAACAGAGTAATTTGTAATTTGCGGCTGTTTGCTGATGATGCTGTGGTGTATGGGAGGGTGTCATCTTTAACTGACTGTAATAGCATACAGAATGACTTAGACAAAATTTCTAGTTGGTGCAAAGAATGGCAGCTAGCTCTCAAAGTAAAATAAATAAATAAATAAATAAAATAAAAAAATAAAAAATGTAAGGTGATGCCCATGAGTAGGAAAAACAAACCCATAATGCTCGAATACAGCATTAGTAGTCAGCTTCTTGATGGAGTCGCGTCGTTCAAATATCTAGGCGTAACATTTAAGGGCAGTTGTGAGTAAGGCGAACAGCCGACTTCGGTTTATTGGGAGCACTTTGGGACGATGTTCTTCATCTGTAAAGGAGACCGCGTATAAAACGCTTGTACGATCATGTCTTGAGTATTGCTCAAGTGTTTGGGACCCGCAGCAGATCAGTTTAAAGGAAGACATAGAAGCAGTTCAGAGATGAGCAGCTAGGTTTGTTACTGGTAGGTTCGACCAATGCGCGAGTGGCACAGAAATGCTCTGGGAACTCAGTTGGGGATAGCTGGAGGAAAAACGACGTTCTTTTCGTGAATTTCTGTTGAGGAAATTTAGAGGGCCGTAATTAGAAGCTGAATGTAGTACGATCTTGCTGCCACATACTTACATTTCACGTAGTGATCACAAAGACAAGATAAATTAGGGCTCGTACGGAGGCATATCGGCATTATTTTTTTCCTTGTTCTATTTGGGAGTGGAATAGGAAAGGAGATGCCTAGTAGTGGTACAGTGTACCCTCCGCCACGCACCTTACAATGGATTGCGGAGTATTTATGTAAACGTAGATCTCACATTTACTGATTTATATTTTGTACAATTGTATAATTTTTCAGGTATATATTCATATGTATAAGTGCTGTATGTCTGAAAAAATCTGTTGCGAATGTAAATAATAGTAAAGAAGTAATAGATTAAAACTTGGTGCGCGATGGGGTGGTTTGCCATGAACGTTACTGTTTATGTGCTGATATATATTGAACTATGTGTCGTACTGTGAAAAAATTTAGAAGCTTCATTAAACTATATGCGTGTATACTGTCTTCAAAATTTCCAGCAGTTACAATTTTTAGTGTAGAAATTATAAATTGTGACGTCATACCGAATGCCGTAATTTTAGTCCACGAACAGCGGAGAAGTAGTAAGCGAGAAACTTTTTTCCTTTCATTATTTTGCTATCGTTGTCAGCGAGAATAAGCTCAATAAAGGTTTGAAAATATGTTTAAATTTGGTTTCAAGTTGCTAAGTACTGTCATTCTCATACAGTGTGTGAATAAAGTCTCGTCGCATTATGTGGCAGTTTCTTGCAACTATATTGTTTATGACGTATCTCCTGAACCATGTGTCGTATGTTGTTCTTACCCAGACAGCATTGTTACCTCATGGTAAGGAATATGTGCACCAAATTTGGTTGATATCGGCCCAGTGTTTTAGGAGTTGTGCAACACTGTCTTTTGATGCAGCAGTTTTTCGCGCATCTCATTGTTTATGAAGTCATATCTCGTGAACTATGTGTTGTACATGATCCTAACACTTAGGCGCGGTGACCGTCCTAATGGATCGAAGCTTACGTGTACAAAATTTCATAATCATTGAAAGAAAACTGGTATTGTATACAATACGTACATATAAACAAACATACAGAGTCTCTGCTTTAAATATAAACAGATATCGGATTTTATAGAGTAAATTAATGTAGACTGTGTCGTTAGTTATATCAATATTATTTCGCAATAGCGAATTTTTCTTAGCGTCACGATATAAGGTATGGATGTTATACCAAATTGTAACATATGAAAATTTGTGGCGGGCCGAGACTCGAACCCGGGTTTCGCGCATTTCGCGAGCGGTCGCCTTAACCACTAGGCTACCCGAACACGACTCCTGGACTACCCCAAACTTCCATATGCCTCATTGACTGCACAGATTTGAGTCAACTACATTCCTCCCTTTAGCACTCGCAGCTTAATCTGTATTCCCGCACCAGGGAGAATGAAAACAACGAGGCATTAACCTACGCTGTTATCGTCATTGCCTTGCTTAGGCATCTGTTAAATAACTGTATGGTGTCGAATTACAGTGATGATATTTTTATCAATATTATTTCGCAATAGCGAAGTTTTCTTAGCGTCACTGTATAAGGTATGGATGTTATACCAAATTGTGACATGTGACATATGTCACAATTTGGTATAACATCCATACCTTATATCGTGACGCTAAGGAAAATTCGCTATTGCGAAATAATATTGATAAAAATATCAACACTGTAATTCGTCACCATACAGTTATGTGTCGTTAGTCTTTACTTTCTTTCTTTTCTTTTTCCATTAGCATTGCTTTTACGTCGTTCCTTTCTTGTTCATGCTCATAGCGATGGGCTGTTTCTCTCGCAATCAGTAAGCGTAGCCTTGCTGTCGATCACGCAGTTACTGCCCGTCGAAGTTTCGAGTCCTCCCTCGGACGTGTGTGTGTGTGTGTGTGTGTGTGTGTGTGTGTGTGTGTGTGTGTGCGTGTATGTGTGCGTGTGTGTGTGTTTTGTCCTTAGGTTACTTTAAGTTATTTCCAGTAATTTTTAAGCCTGATAAACGCAGTCGTTAACTCCCATAGACTTTATAACATTTGAACATTTTCAATTTTCAGTAATGGAGTAATGGATCTATTTTTATGCTTGGGAGAACTAATTACATACTGAAACAGATGACGATATTGCTTTTATTTCCCAAAAGTTGTAAATAAATATTTCGATCAAATGTTTCAAATGTTTGTATAGTCTATGGGACTTAACTACGGGGTCATCAGTCCCTAAACTTACAAACTACTTATGAACTACCTACGAACTAGGACGGCACAAATATCCATGCCCGAGGTGGGATTCGAACCCCCGACCGTAGTGACCATGCAGACCGTGACTGAAGCGCCTCAGTCCCCGCGGCCACCGCGGCCGGCAAATATTTCGATCTCGGGATATTTAAAAGAAGCTCTATATTTCTCCAAGATGTCGAAGAAGGCGCCCTTTTACGTAGTGGCTGTATTAAGTAAGTTGTATAGAACGTAGCTTGAAAGCGAGCAGTAGGAGGTGGACGGGCGGGCGTCCCTTGCCTTGGGGGGGGGGGGGGGGGGGCCCTTGCCTGAGGGACGGCTAATCCAGCTACCTGTCGAAGGGTCAGGTGTGGCAAAAGTCCGGCGTGGCAAGTGTCCGGGATCCGAGGGGACTGAGGCGCTCCAGTCACGGTCTGCACGGCCACTACGGTCGGGGGTTCTAATCCCCCCTCGGGCATGGATATTTGTGCCGTCCTTAGGATTAGCTAGTTCATAAGTTGTTTGTAAGTTTAGGGACTGATGACCCCGTAGTTAAGTCCCATAAGCTGTACAAACATTTGAACATTTGAGTACGGTCTGACAGGACAAAGTTTGTATGAAATCTACCGGAAAATTGGAAAATTTCAGAAAAACTGAAAGTGCATTTTTCAGTGTGTTTTTGATAGAATTCAGCACTGTAACTGACTATTCGCACCACGGAGAGGGGTAATTTTTTCTCCGTTATGGTCTTAGGAAAAGTTTTCAGTAGAAAAATAGGGACAGTTAAAAACGAAAGTTGGAAAATTCGAAACAAGTTCTTATTTCATTGTCTTTCTAAATGTACTCAACACAATTAGTTCAGAACCATTCATCTGATTGCGATAAAATTTTAATCATTTGACGTTCAACGAAAGATGAACTAAAAATTTAGGAAAGTTACCCAGAAAATTTGAAAATTCGCGGGAAACTGAAAGAGCTTTTTTCAATGGGATATCAATATCATTCATCTGATTTCTATAAAATTTTGCACGTTCGACGTTCAAAGCGAGAGGAAAGTTTGAGTGAAGTAAAAGCTTGCAATAGTTGGCCAGAAAATAGGAAAATTTGTGAAAAACTGAAATATCCTTCCTACGACTGCGATAAAAATTTGCACATTTGACGTTCAAAGCAAGAGTATATACATATTAGCAATTGCAAAGCATTGCCGGGTCGACTAGATAACACAACAACCTAGTCATTATTTTCCAAGTTTTAAATCTAAATTTTCCTCGCAATTTTTCTATATTTTATCACCATTTGAACCTTCCCTGAACTTCCACGAATGTGACATGAACATTATCCTGGACATGTGTGCGTGATTTGCCCACTCTTTCCGCCCACTATCGAGCCGATACTTGGACTATCTGATGATGTCTTTAAAAAGCTACTTGGTCTAAAATACATATGATTTAAATTAATATGGTTTATATTAAAAGGTAAGTGATACGAAGTTCACCGGGTCATCTAGTTAGAAATGATAATAAAAATTCGGAATTCATGTATTCATGAAAACAGCTTAGAAATTTTGAAACAGTAAAATAATGAAATATGTATACTGTATTAAGTGCGGTATCCAAACAAAGAAAAATAGTAATAAAATACATTAATTCAAAACTATACTATGAATAATATTTAGTCCATCTCCTTTTTCTCTTTATATCCATCAGCTCCTACGTCAGTGGCGTAGCTATCATAGGGCTAGGCGGGGCAGTGCCCCGGGGCCCCCGAGCTCAAGGGGCCCCTCGGCGCCCGTGACGTCCGGAAAAAGTTACAGTAGAGCGTCGAATTTTTTTTAAGTCTACCATCCTACTGTTCACATCATCTCCCCATAACTTCAATCAAGTTTCCCACGGGAGGCGAAACGTTGCTTCTAATGGGGCCTACACACGACCGGCCAAGCCGCCAGTCGCTGTGTAAGACAATCGGCACACTTCAGTTGGCAGAAGTAGCGGCAGCGTGACAGCTGCTCACAGCAACAGCTGCGTCTTCCAAATGCTGCGGCGTGTGAAAGATAGCGCGCTTGCCAATACTGTATAAATACTGTTATTGTAAGTACTTCTTATTGGCAAATACAAGTGTACAATTCGATTATCCGAATAAACCGGTTTTCCGAATATCCATAATTTGAATTTAGTGGTGAATGATGCCATTAGCAGTTGCGTGGTAGAACAGATTGTTTTTCGCAACAGTGCAAGAGATATAATATCGGGAACAGCATTAAGCGTTGGGATCTACTGTAAAAATTCACCGGGGAATCAGAAATCTTTCTCAAAAAATTAAATCCGACTAGATGGGCTAGTAGAGTTAATACAGTATCTGCAATAAAACTTCGGTTTTTTTATATAATCTCAAAAAATTAAATCCGAGTAGATAGGCTAGTAGAGTTAATACAATATCTGCAATAAAACTTCGGTTTTTTTTATATAATCTCAAAAAATTAAATCCGAGTAGATAGGCTAGTAGAGTTAATACAATATCTGCAATAAAACTTCGTTTTTTTATATAATCAAGGCCTTATCAAAAATATTACTGAAGAGTTAAAGTAAAGATGAGCGTATACAAGCAGCAAATATTAAAACAAAAATGCTAAATTTCCAGTTTGTATTTCTTTGTGAATTCATGTACCAAATATTGAATGACATTAATCATGCATACAAAATTTAAAAAAAAATGCGATATCGATTTGGACGAGGCAAGTAGAGCTTTAGCAGATGTTGAAACAAAACTGAAACTTTATAGAAATGATTTCGAATCATTCAGGTGCAAAGTCAGTGAAACTGAAAAAATACGACATAAATCCCAGTTTTCAAGAAAAACGAAGAAAGAAAATTAAAAAAACATTTTGATGAACTAGCTTCTGACTACCGATTTCGAAACAGGGAAGAAATATTTAAAGTTACTATTTTCAAAAATGTACTAGCATAATAAAAGCTCAATTAAACACACGTGCAGTATGTCAAGTATTTGATTTCTAAGACCATCATTTTTGGTCACTGTAGATGAAGCAGTTTTGTTACAAAAATGTGATCAGTTCCAAAGTAAATATTTTATTATAATAGTCCCTAGTTTTTCACTTCCGTTTATTAACATATATCACCTAGTCCTGCCGAAATTGTCCCCAACATGGACAGTTCGCCAATTATGCAAGGAAATTATAACAAAATATGCATTATTAGAGTGCGGGATTACGGAGGTGTTTACCGCAGTTTTATTGTTTTATACAATACCCGTGACTTCTGCAACAGCTGAAAGACCATTCAGCAAATTAAAAATTATAAAAACATATTTCACGAACAGCATGGATCAAGCTCGACTCCGACATTTGGCACTTATAGCAATTGAAAACAAGGCTGCATCAAGTCTAGATTTAACAGAACTTATTAATGATTTTGCAAAAACCAAAGCTAGAAAAAGATTGTAAAATAAATTGTTAAAATAAAATTGAGTACTTTATAATTGTGTACCCATGTTATTACTGTAAAGTACTACAGCCACGAAAACGTAGCCCCTGCCTCCGACGCTTCCCAATTACCGATCAGAAATCATATCTCTTCCAACATTTGCAATGTAACAGTTTGAGGTATTGATTTAATCCAGTAGGTGTTCTATCGTTCCGACTTTGGTGCGTGATGGAACATGAACGAATTCTCCACGATTTGGAAAACGCCACTCCTTAAGTGCGTGATACACAGTGAAGCGCGAAAAATAATTATGAATTTTTTTCGAGTACTGACAGTATTCGCATTACAAGAAATGGAAAAATTCCTAACTTTTAAGTAACAATGTTAAACAGAATGGACTAAGACAACATACGATATGTTCTGGAATTGTGGGGATGTGACAGCAGGAGGGAGTGTGATGGAGGGCAGAAGGTGCAGGGAAAGGCAGAGCGCTGGAACGGTCAGGAACTGCCGTTATTTGATCGCCAGCAAAACGAATAGCGAGAGAGTCCACACTCAGTCTTCACCAATACGTCGCAATAGGAAACTACAGGATATTTCACCCTTCCACAGTGCACCTCATAAATCACTGATGACGTACTGCGCAGACAAAAATTCTTTGCACCAGGAAACATCTCGGGAGTGTTTATTTTCCACAAATGCTTTAATACTAAAAGGAATACCGCACAAAATCTGTATACCTTTCTCAGTCCAGTAGAATTAGCAGTCAAATCGGAAATGAGTGTTGATAAGGGTTTTATTGTTTTAATGACTTCGTTAGTGTCCTAGTATGACTATTTTAGGTTTTCCCCCTCGGCAAAGTTGTGAGTAAGTGGGGGGGGGGGGGGGGGGGGGGATCAAACATATACGCGAAAAAGGGGTATTTTTTCGGTTTTGTGATATATCTGTAAATGACTCAAAATATCGAAAACAAAGCGAAATTAAAAGTTGTAGGGCATATAATTCTGCATTGAATAAGACCATCCATCTATCAAATAAGTTGTTCACATAAACGACGTAGAGGAATAAAATCTGCGTTTGATGACACCAAAAGTGAAATGGACCGTACGTTTCTGTATGGCTAAGTTTGTACTCTCATTGCCATGCATTTAAGGTACGGTACTTTACATTTAGCCGGCCGCGGTGGCCGAGGGGACTGAGGCGCTCCAGACACGGTCTGCACGGCCACTACGGTCGGGGGTTCGAATCCGCCCTCGGGCATTGACATTTGTCCCGTCCTTAGGATTAGCTAGTTCATAAGTAGTTTGTAAGTTTAGGGACTGATGACCCCGTATTTAAGTCCCATAAGCTATACAAACATTTTAACATTTTAAACTTTACATTTACAAATCTAGGTCTCTAGATCGGTTTCATGCACAGAACTCCGAAATAACATTATAATGAGTAATGTTTGAACAGTAATTTAAGTTTTTTCGAAGTGAAGGGTAAATTCCGTGACAAGAAATGGAAGGTCAACTTTGGGAGTTCCATATTAAACGGCTTGACCCTACTGGACTATCTATACACTACGTTGCAATGGTAGGCGGGAAATGGATTCTGCATTCTGTTCCTTCGCATTCCATAAGAACTATTTGTTCTACAATTTACGTACATTAGTAATTGACTATACCGTCCGTCGCATTCTGGTCAGTTGTTCTAAATGAGAAAACAAAAAGAACTTGACTGTGGTTTCAAATAATGGTGAGAACTCCGAGCATCACGCTACTTTTTAAGGTACTATTCTACCCACGCACTTTGTTTATTCTGCTATTTAACGATTGAGATACATTCACGGATCGGATGTTTAATGTTATTGGACAGACAATAAGATAATATACTTCATAAAGCCTGGTAGCAGCACGGCTCAATCAAAAGTGTTTAAACAAACAAAATCCGGCAAGTTCATTTTGCTGAAACTATCCTACACGAATACTTCCTACAGTTTTCTTCTTTGACTAGGATTTCAACGAAATTAGGCTGATCGGTACGGGCCAATGAGGTAATAGCGCAGTAGTTTAGCGAGACAGTGAGTTGTCGGCACTGACAGCAGTCCGCCTGCTGTCACCGCGGACGCGCGAGCCCCGACTTGGCTGTTCCCGGTTTGCTTCGCGGCAGGGGGCCATGTTTTCGTGGTTGAGTAATACTTCCTCATTGTTTATTTTTACTAGATTCTGCCTGCGACTTCATTCGCCTAGTATGGAACAACTTCGAAAACTATCCAATGGGTTCGTTTTATCTGTTTGTTCTACCCAGGTCCAGCTCTATCCCTATGCAAAATTTCATCCAAATTTTTGCGTGAAATCATAAAAACTAATATTCATAATTATAATTATATTAGAGAGTATGATTAAATATTATCTCCTGCCTGGCACATAATAATTTACTTAGTAGTCTTTAGGTTTGCCTTATTGTGTCTTCCAGTGGATGGTAACGAGCTGATGATGTAGTTGTTTTGCATCTGTATGTTTTTAATTTAAAGGGGGCCCCAATGTCAATTTTGCCCCGGGGCCCTTGGTGACGTAGCTTCGCCACTGTCCTACGTATCCATTTAAGTATCGTTTCCATGCTGATCAATACTTACGACCATATATCCTTGACTGTCTCCTAGAATACTATAAATTTTCAGATTAGTTGAATGTAATATTAGGAAACTGTCTGCGATGAATAAATAAGGGCTGAATGAAAACACGCAAATCAAAAAATGTTCAAATGTTTGTTAAGCTTAAGGGACTTAACTACGGGGTCATCAGTCCCTAAACTTACGAATTACTTATGAACTAGTTTATCCTAAGGACGGCACAAATATCCATGCCCGAGGGGGGATTCGAACCCCCGACCATAGTAGCCGTGCAGACCGTGACTGAAGCGCCTCAGTCAGCTCGGCCACCGCGGCCGGCACACGTAAATCAGAGCGTCGCGTGACGGGATAGTTTTTGTGACTCACTGTTTACGACGTCATATGTCCTGAACAATGTATCGTAGGTAGTTTTATCCGCACAGCATTTATTATCTGATAGTAAGCAGCATGTGTAACAAGTTCAGTTGAAATTGGTCCTTTATTGTAGAAGGATATGTGGAAAAATAGCGCATGATAGAGCAGTTATTCGGAAATTGCATTGTCTAAGACGTCATGTTTCTTGAAATATGTGTCATAATATCGCCTAAATTTGGAGATACATTCAGTAGTATATGTGCCTAAAGTCTGCAAAATATATCGTGAATGGTGTTAGGAGTATGGACGTAATCAATCGAAACCTCATGTACCAGACAGTTTATGCTTCATATCTACATGGGATACTCTGAAAATCACATTAAAGTGCCTGGCAGAGGGTTCATCAAACCACCTTTATACCATTTATCTCCCATTCCATTCTCTAATAGCGCGCGGGAAGAAAGAACACCTGAATCTCTCAGTTCGAGCTCTGATTTCTCGTATTTTATTCTAATGATCATTTCTACCTACGTAAGTGGGAGTCAACAATATATTTTCGCATTCGGAGGACAATGTTGGCGATTGGAGTTTCGTAAGCAGCCCATGCCGCAGCGATAAGCGCCGTTGTTGTGATGATTCCCATCCCAGATCCTGTATCATTTCCGTAACGCTGTCTCCCCTCAACAAAACGAGCTGCCCTTCTTTGGACTCTTTCGACGTCCTCCGTCAAACCCACCTGATAAGGATCCCACACTGGGCAGCAATACTCCAAAAATGGACGGACAAGCGTAGAGTATGCAGTTTCTTTAGTAGTTCTGTTGCATCTTTTAAGGGTTCTACCAATAAAACGCAGTCTCTGGTTCGCCTTCCCACGACATTATCTACGTGTTCTTTCCAGTTTAAGTCTCAAGTAATAGTAATTCCTAGGCATTCACTTTTGATTGATTTATCTTGTAGACAAAGTTTAACGGATTTCATTTCGTTCTCATGTGGACGACTTCACACTTCTCATTATTTAGAGTCAGTTACACCATACTCAGACCTTTGCCGACATTGAGAAAATAATTATAAATATTTCAACATCTCGGATATTTCAGGGCACTGAATTGAATAGGTAGTGATAGAATGAGTCATGGAATATGTATAATTTGCTTCCTATGGTATTGGAGTCTCCCTACCTTATTTCTCCCTACAAAATTTCACCATTTGGAAATGACACAAGCACTGTTTATGTTTTTCCTTTATTATCGTTATCATTTTAATGATCAGGTGAGATAAAGTGACTCTTATAAAACGTGTTTTTTTCTTACGTTAATACGAAAATTTTAAAATATCTACGGAAGACTTCATTAAAAGCAAATATGTAGAGCTCTTGCCCGCGAAAGCCAAAGGTCCGAAGTTTGAGTCCGGGTTGCGGCACATAGTTTTAATCTGCCGGGAAGTTTCATACCAGCGCACACTCCGCTGCAGAGTGAAAGTTTCATTCTGGAAACATCCCTTAGGCTGTGGCTAAGCCATGTCTCCACCACATCCTTTCTTCCAGCAGTGCTAGTCTTGCGTGTTTGCAAGAGAACTTCTGTGAAGTTTGGAAAGTAGGAGGTGAGGTACTGGCGGAAGTAAAGTTGTGAGGCAGCATCGTGAGTTGTGCCGGGATAGCTCAGTCGGTAGTGCGCTTGGCCGCGAAAGGCAAAGGTTCCAAGTTCGAGTCCCGGTTCCGGCACACAATATTAATCTGCCAGGAAGTTTAATATTAGCGCACACTCCGTTGCAGAGTGAAAGTTTCATTCTGAATAAATATATTTTCTCCAGAATTTCAAAAATTAATGAGCCTGGCCAGTTTACAGTCAATTCGGTATTGTGAAAAGTTAAGCTGGAGAAGAAGGTTGGATTTCCGAACGCCTGTATTCCGGTCCCTTTTTTTTTTTTTTTTTTTTTTTTTTTTCCTTGAGCTCCCGAATGCCGACGCGCTGTTGCCATATTTCCGTTTCGTCCACGGTGACTGCTGTACAACAGCCGACAGTCGGTGACGTAGGTGATGTGGCAATAGCGCGCCTGTTTCGCACACCTGCATCCTACGCAGCTCGTTAAACGCTCAACAATGCACTCTTCCTGCTGCTCCTCTGCGGTATTGTAGCGGCCCAACACACGGCGAGAGAGTGCCCAAGCACATATGTGACCGGAAGACGTCACATATCAATCGATTTGTACCGAGGAGAACTGGAGCAAGACGCCAGTGTGGAGGAATGTGATGGAGAGGATGTAAGTGAACATAAAATCTGTCCATCATTTTATAAATAACGCACTCTTTTGTAATTAAAATAGTACAGCATTGATTGGTGACTCGTCACACCATTGTTTTGTTATTAATTGTAAAATTCCATAACACAGCGGAAATTAGTTGATTACTAGATATTAACGATCTTATTAACATGTAAAAAGCTAAAATAGATTCATAAATCTACCTATAACTAGCTTCATTCTCGCTGCTTCGCACGCTTGGACTGGAAGGTCTGCATTGGTTGCTCGCCGCGGTGGAGTAGCCGAGCGGTCTAAGGCGCCTCGCTGCGGAGCGCGCGGTTGCTCGCCGTCGGAGGTTCGAGTCCCTCCCTGGGGCATGGGTGTATGTGTGTGTGTGTGTGTGTGTGTGTGTTGTCATTTGGTTAGTTTACCTAAGTTTAAGTAGTTTGTAAGCTATGGACTGATGACCACGCAGTTTGGTCCGATAGATTTACAGATATTTGAACATTTGAATTTTTCTGCATTGGTTGCTCCTACTTCTAAATATAAATTTTCATACATTTAACTCTAAAAATGCTTCCTAATCAATTATTTTGATACAACTTACCATCCCCTATTGCACCATTGATCCTTAAAATATTTTCCCTTATTTCACCCGTTTAATGGTTGAAAACGCGTGTTTTATGAAATTCCAATCAAAAATCAAAATCCTAAGTTTTGTATTTCTTGCTTCAAAATTTCCTTAATAGTAACGTATTTCATTCCCTATTTCACCCCCTTAGGAGTGGGGAAATCGAAAAATCGCTGATGCCTACAAATTCCAAGTTTCTATCGTCTGTAGATTCACTTTTAAGCGCCGTTTTTTGTCTTTTAGAAACGGATCGAGACCGCAGAATTTCTGTCTTACGCTTTGGCATCTTTATTGGCAGTTTTACTTTTCAAACTGCAATGTGCACTTTTTTTTCTTTATTCGTACGCTTGTTGCAGAAAAACTACTGAGGAATGTGCATCACGTTTCGCTGTTTATAACCTCTTTGCCATTATAGTGTCAAAAGTCGTCACTGGTCTTCAGTCCGAATTTTATATAAGCTGACGACTTTCAACCACTATATCTTCCATTTTCTTATAGCTATCGACACGGTACTGCTATGGGGTACAACGGGAGAATTTGTTCAACAAAGTGTAGTTTTTGCTGAAGAGCAAAACATTGACACTCAGACGCAGAATTTTATATCAGTCAGTAACTTTCAACTCCTATATCTTCCACCTCATCATCGTAATCAACCCTGTACCACCATAGTGCACAAAGTGAGACTGATACCGACTACCACACATAAACACTATTCGTTTGCGATGTTTAGTTTTGGCTGCAGAGAGAAATATAGGCACAAATAACTCAATTTTTATATCTTAATATTAAGATATTTTGTACTTTAAAGGAAATAAGTTACGCCAACTTCGTTTCTATGGTCACTGCGTGTAGACCTGCAACTCAAACAATCAATATTCACTTTCCCGTTAACTTTGGAGAACAGATAAGACCTCTTGTATGTGTCTACAGTTTTGGTGGGTCTGTTCGTGATGTTGGAGGTGTTTATTATTCTGAGAAAAGTTAACAACTTCAGGAATATTTCAGACATTTCGACTCTGAGTTTTACTTTCCTTAGGTGGTACTGTACAGCACAAAATTCCGTTCTTACACTTGACTGTGTTTACTGACGATTTTCTCTGCTATTCCTCATTATCACCACCTTTGGGACTTGAATCGTCAATATAAGATTAACTTCCAAGTTTCTTACTTGAAACTAAGATTTTTTACAGTTATCGTCATCCTCCGAAGCACCCCTTGGATTATCCACAGTTTCAATGGATTCCAAACGTGAAAGCTTTTGATGGATATCAAACAAAATTCAACTATGCTAACGGTAACAGGGTGTGCTTTACGACTTCAGCGATTATTCAAAGCATCGGCTGCATACAATATTACAGACCAGTACTTGATTTAGTTAGGTCTTTGGTTTTGGTTATGAAAAGATAAAACTACTTTGGTCACTGCTCCCAGTAATTGATTTACGCAACAACGGCAAACGAACATCTCGGAATAACAATAAATGAATAAATAAATTGCTAACTTTAACCCTCAGTCGGTCTCGTTAATGTTTTATGCAATAAACTATTTCGTGGGGTATTTACGTACGTACGCAGTATCTAGACAGGCATCTGAATATAAAGTAATGAATACAGACTATACCCATTGCTATTTTGTATTTTATTGACATCAAAACAACTTTAAAAAATGTAGACATAACAATTATCTGTCTAAATATTAATATCCTCGGTAGCACACCAGCTTCAAATTCCAGTGTATTTCTTAATTACTGAAAAAATCTTTAAAACTTTAATTCGGTAATTAATAGCACTTCAGTTATATGCATTATTGTCCAAAATATAAAATAGAGATTAATTAGGTAAGGTACAATTTAACGTAATTTTATAACCATCAACATGAGGAAATTTTCATTCATTCACACACTAGAAAGAGGTTGAGTGCCTGGTGGTTCTCAAAATATATTCTTTGCAGTTTATAGAGAACATTTTAGTCTTCTTATCCGACGATCGACGGCACAGGAAACATTTCCGCTTCCAACGGACCGACATTTCGCATTCGAAGAAGGCAATGGCTTACTGATAACAGGTCCTGAAGAACCACCGAGTTATCTAGGTAATTTTGCATTGATTAACCTATCAATTAAATAACATCTCACACAGTTGCCTTGAAAGATCCTTTAGGTAAGAGAATCTTGAGTATCCAGTATCGTGTTCACTTCTGCATTCACGATCACTTTTCACTGGCAGTTTCAGCATCACTGTCTTCAACATCTTCCACCTCATATAACCACTGAGTGATACGAACCCGAAAATATGGATCTGAAACACTCACTCTGTCGTTGTTAGCCATGCTGAGTGATATTTCTGTGAATACAAAATATAAAGTGTTTACAGTACTGAGTTCGTTGCGTAAACTGTGTGGTGGGGTCGCATCATACCCCAAGCAAGTTATTCTGCTTACCGAGTCAAAAGAATAACAACTCACAACAACGATTGCTGACTACAATCGCTCATAACAATCTGAACAAAAGCTACAGAAGATCCGAAGTTCGCAGTATTGGAATGTCCTCATACCCCACAACACCGATTGAAGGTTAAAGAAGAAAGAAACGCTCCGGTGACGCATCGCCATAGAAAGGAAGCAAGCTTGGAGCTTAACGTCCCGTCGACAGCGTGGTCATTAGAGACGGATCATCATAGAAGGCATAAAATGGATTCTTTATTGGTCAAGGGTCAAACTGTTGTTTACACACAGGTTCTCTTCAGACCACCAAAGTTAAGCACTTTCGGGTTTGGTTAGAACTGAGATGGGCGTCTGCGTCTGCCAGTTTCTGTTGGCAAGCATGGTGCACTCAAGTCCTTGTGAGGAAAACCTAGGAACTACTCAGTGCTGCCAACTTAAGAAATATTTCGTGCGAAATTTCTGTTTAGAAAATGCCAAAAACATGCTCAATTGGGAAAAACACCAAAACAATTATTACCCTGACTAAGAAAAAAATAATTACTCTCTGTTCTACAGGATGGCAGATTAGGGTTTCATGTTCTGTCGGTATCGTGGTGATTACAGGCGGAGCACATTGTCGGATAGTATTTTTCAGGGATGGGGAAGGCCTTCGGCCATGTCCTTTGAAAGGAACCATCCGAGCATTAGCCTTGAGAGATTTAGAGAAATCACGGAAAACCTAAATCTGACTGGCCGGATGATGCTGTAGTATACCGAGAAGTCACAACACTAGATAAGGGTGGCGAGTGCAGTCAAAATCATGTTAAAAAAGAATGTTGTTGTGATCTTCAGTCCTGGGACTGGTCTGATGCAGCTCTCCACATTACTCTATACTGAGCAAGCCTATTTTTATCTCCTCATAAGAACGGCACCCTACGTCCGATTGAATCTGCTTACTGTATTCATCTCTTGGTCATCCTCTGCGGTTTTTAACCCAAAAGCTTCCCTCCAACGCTAAATTCACGATTCCTTGATGTCTAAGAATGTGTCCTACCAATCGATCCCTTCTATTAGTCAACGTATGCCAGAAGTTCTTTTTCTCCCAAATTCTGTTCAACACCTCCTTATAAGTTACTCGATCCACCCACATAATCTTCAGAATTCTTCTGTAGTACCACATTTCAAAAGCCTGTATCCTCTTCCTTTCTGCACTGTTTATCGTCCAAGTTTCACACCCATACAAGTTAACACACCACACAAATGCCTTCAGAAAGGACGTCCTTAATTAATATTAGATGTTATCAAATTTCTGTTTTCTTCCCATTGCCATTCTTTATTTTATATCCTCTGTACTGCGACAATCATTTGTTATTTTACTGCCCAAGTGACAAAACTCATCTACCACCTTTATTGTTTCGTTACCTAATCTAATTCCTTCAGCATCGCCTGATTTTCGTAGACTGCATTCCATTAACCTACTTTTGCTCTTGATAATGTTCATCTTATATGCACCTTTCAGCACACTGTCCATTCCGTTCAACTGCTCTTCCAGGTTCTTTGCTGTCTCTGACAGAATTAGATTGCCATCGGCAAAACGCAATGTTTTTATTTCTTCGTCCTGAACTTTAATTCCTTCTCCAAATTTCACCTTGCTTTCCGTTATAGCTTCCTCAATGTATAAATTAAATTGCATTGGAGAAAGGCTACAACCCTGTCTTACTCCCTTCCCAACCACTGCATTCCTTCGGGCGCTGATGACCTCGCTGTTGGGCGCCCTAAAACGCCAATCATCATCATCATCATCATCTGCATCCCTTTCATGCCCTCCAATTCTGACAACTGCTGTCTGGTCTTCGTACAAGTTGTAATAACCTTACGTTCCATATATTTTACTCCTGCTTGCTTAAGAATTTCAATCAACATTGACAAAAAGTTTCTCCAAATCTACAAAAGAATAAGAGTCTGTAACATTCCGTCATAATTATTATCATAAATAATTAAATCTATAGCTCTAAAAGCTCCTTCAATTTCTCAAGTACTGTTCATGTTTAGTGTTGTTAAGAGCTCTAGGAGGGTATGTAAATGTTCAAGTATTTGGAAAGCTATGGGACGAAACCAGTGGCCATCAGTGTCTAGACTTAGGAACTACTTAAACTATCTCATGCTAAGGACAACACACACACACACCCATGCCCGAGGGAGGACTCGAACCCCCAACGGGGAGAAGCCGCACACTCCGCAACAATGTGGAGAACGCACGGTCATTTCGGCGCGGCTGAGTACGTGCGCTGATGTTGGAGTAATCACTGTGAAGGCACGAAGACTTTTCGCACTGTATATAACTCACAGGCAACATCAAAATTTAAGTGAAGCTAATCGCCATGCTGTCGTATATCGAGAAGTCGCAACACTGGAAAAGGCTGCATTTACACTGCGCACTGGGACGGGCTGAGACGGAAAAAAGGGGAAAATTCACTTTTCCGATTTTCACGTTCTAAAAAATGTCGACGGTGTAAAAGACCACTCCACATCGTTTTATGAACATACTATCTGAAAAGTCTGATTTGCCCGGGTATTTATTTATTTAATCCTGCACTGAGTTGGTACTTCTCCTATCCCTTCTCTTTGTCCATCTCCTTTTTTCTAAAAACGTGTTATATTTATCGGAGAAAAATAAGAAATAAGGCTGTGTCGCATAATGTACAAAAGTATCCAAACAATCACAATACGAATGACATATAAAATGCGTACGATCTCATGTTTATTGAGTTATATGTTGTGCAATTGTATAATTTTTCAGGTATATATCCATTTATATAAGTGCTTTGTCTGTAAAATCTGTGGGGAATACAATTAGTAGTAAAGAAGTAATAGATTAAAACTTGGTGCGTGATGGCGCCATTTACTATGAACGTTACTCTTTATGTGCTCATATCTCATGAAGTACGTGTCGTACTGTGATACAACTTCAAATGTTCAAATGTTTGTAAATCTATCGGACCAAACTGCGTGGTCATCAGTCCGTAGCTTACAAACTACTTAAACCTAGGTAAAAACACACACACACACACACACACACACACACACACACACACACCCATGCCCCAGGGAGGACTCGAACCTCCACGGCGAGCAACCGCGCGCTCCGCAGCGAGGTGCTTTAGACCGCTCGGCTACTCCACCGCGGCGATACAACTTCGAAGGTACATTCAGCTATATGTGTGTATACTGTCTGTAAAATGCCCTGCGGCTACAATTTGTAGTGTAGAAATTATAAATTGTAACGTCATCTCCAATGCCGTAGTTTTAGTCAATGAATATCGGAAAAGTAGTAAGCGAGAAACTTCTTCCCTTTCATCATTTTGCCATCGTTGTCAGCGAGAAAAACTTCAATAATGTTTAAAGGTTGCTGCAAGTCGCTAAGTACTGTCATTTTCATGTAGTGTATTTATAAAGTTTCGTCGCATTATGTGGCGGTTTCTGGCAACTCTTATTGTTTATGACGTTGTATCTCCTGATCCATGTGTCGTATGTGGTTCGTAATCCTACAGAAATTGTTACCTCACGGTAAGGAATGTGTGTACCAAATTTGGTTGAAATCGGTCCAGTGGTTTAGGAGAAAATGAGCAGCATTGTCGCTAAATGCAGCAGTTTTCCGCGCATCTCATGGTTTATGACGTCATATCTCGGGAACTATGTATCGTACGTGATTCTTACACTTACGGCGACCGTTCTCATGGATTAAAGCTTACGTGTGCAAAATTTCAAAAACATTGGAGAAAAATGTAGAGTTGTATGCAAAGCGGAATAGAGTGCGCTAGAAAATTCTAGGTGGTTTGCTGGCACCACCCAAGTAGGCGGCGCGGAAGACTTCTTACTCATTTAGGAGTGTTTCTCCTTATGTGAACAACAAGAAAACATTTACCCTATCGTTAATTCACATTAGATAATTAATAGTAATACAAAAAATAAACATAAGATATTTTCAGAATTGTAACTGGAAAAAAAAAAAAAAAAAAAAAAAAGAAAAAAAAAAAAAAAAACATCATGCAGATTGGTTACTGTTGAAAGCAGGCAGGAGACGTGTGATACTTGGAGCAACACCGTAGCCCAATCGGCTGGCGCCAGGAATGTTAAACAAATGTTCAAATTATTTGTAAATCTATGGGACTAGACTATTAAGGCCATCAGTCCCTAGGCTTACAAAATACTAAAACTTACTTTTATGCTAAGGACAAGAAATACACTGATGCCCGACGGAGGACCCGAACCTCCAACGGCGAGCAGCGGCGCGCTCCCGCAACTAGGCGCCTTGGAACACTCGGGCCGGCCGCGGTGGCCGAGGGGACAGAGGCGCTCCAGTCACGGTCTGCACGGCCACTACGGTCGGGGCTTCGAATCCCCCCTCGGGCATGGATATTTGTGCCGTCCTTAGTGTAAGGTAGTTTATAAGTAGTTTGTAAGTTTAGGGACTGATGACCCCGTAGTTAAGTCCCATAAGCTGTACAAACATTTGATTTGGACCACTCGGCCACTCCACCGCCACGGAATATTAGACACTATAGCTGTGGAACCCGCCATTTCCCGGATGGATGATTTATCCAGTCTTAGAAACGAAACTGATCTTTTCCAAACACTTTTTGTATTTCCTGTTCCCATTCCCTTCATCCATCTCATCCTCCTTTAATTAATGACCACCTCATCCTCAATCTTCCTGTCCATCTTCCCCGTCTCTGCCTCCAGCCTTCGCTTTCCTCTCCCTCCTCTCCCCCCTTTCTCTCTCTCTCTCTCTCTCTCTCTCTCTCTGCATCATCTCCTCCATAACGTCTCATGCCAACACACACTCCTGTGAATCTCTTCTTTGCATATCTCTTCCTACCCACTCTATATTTCCTTATCTGCTCCTCCCATCTCTCTGTTCCTTTATATCTATCTATTTCTTTCCACTCTCTTTCTCTGTCTCCTAATGCCCCCCCCCCCCGCTCTAAATGTCGTACCCTTCTGACCACAGGCTTCTACCTTCCTATCTGTTCATTTACGTTTCACTTTCATGCCGCTCAATACTTATGACACCATAGATCCTTGACTATGTGTCCTACAATACTATAATTTTCTAGATTTGTAGAGTGTAATATTAGGAAACGGGACCAGTGATGATCGAAGAGAAACGTTCAAGCAACAGAAGTTGAACACTTCTGAAAATTGCCGCGGATTTCAGTGCTGGACCATCATCAAGTGTTAGCGTGCGAAGCATTCAACAAAACATCGTGGATCTGTGCTTTCGAAGGCTCGCACGGATACCTTTGCATAGAACAAAGCTTTCCACTCGCCTCGGCCCATCAAATGTTTGTATAGATTATGGGACTTAACTATGGGGTCACCAGTCCCTAAACTTCACTACTTACGAACTAGCTTATAATAAAGACGGCACAAATATCCATGCCCGAGGGGAGATTCGAACCCCCGACCGCAGCGGCCGTGCAGACCGTGACTGGAGCGCCGCAGACACACCGTGGCCAGCTGGACACACCAACATCGACATTGGACTGATGATGCGTGGAAACATGTTGTCTGCTCTAACGAGTCTGGTTTCCAACTGTATCGAGCGGATGGGCGTGTTCGGCCGTGGAGACAACCTCATGAAACCACTGCCAGGCGTCCTTGGATCGCTGTGTTGTGTTGGGTACTGTTCGGCTCCCGGCCGCCGCCACCGCATCCGCCGGCCACGGCAGCGCCCGATTCTCGGACTCTATTGTGCTGCGGGCGCATACACTGAGTTAAAAGTCTAAAAAACATTGCCATCGGAGTAACCTAAGCTCACCTTTATTTACAGTACATGTTCAAAATGATGTCCCTCTATCGAAAGAGCGGACTGATATTTCTTGAACACATTTCCGAACACTCGACGAATTTCGGCTGCTGAAATCTGGGCAATGACTAGTCGAATCATGTCTTCCATCTCTTAAGAGTGTATGGGGATTGCTTGCATACACCTTGTCTTTTAACATTCGCCAAAGATAAAAGTCACAGGGATTTAGATCTGGAGAACGAGAAGTCCAGTCAACAATCCTATAATCAAAAGCACTTTGTTTTGCTGCCATGGAGGCATTGGCAATGTGTGGTCTTGCATTTTCCTGCATGAAATAACCGTACAGCTTTTCACTGGGAGAAAGTTCTTCAAAAAAATTATGCAGGATATTGTTCACATACCTATCAGAATATATTGTTTCGTGAAAAAAGATTCGACTAGTCATTTCCCAGATTTCGGCAGCCTAAATTCGTCGAGTGTTCGCAAATGTGTTCAAGAGATCAAAATGTTTGTAAAGCTTATGGGACTTAACTACGGGGTCATCAGTCCCTAAATTTACAAACTACTTATGAACTACTTACGAACTAGGACGGCACAAATATCCATGCCCGAGGGGGGATTCGAACCCCCGACCGTAGTGGCCGTGCTGACCGTGACTGAAGCGTCTCAGTCCCCTCGGCCACCGCGGCCGGCTTTTCAAGAGATGGCAGGCCGCTCTTTCCATAGAGGGATACCATTTTGAACATCTAGTGTAAATAAAGGTAAGTTCTGTTTACTCAGATGGCAATGATTTTTTTTTTTTTTTTTAGACTTTAATAACTCAGTGTATGCGCCCGCGGCACAATAGAGTCCTATATAGAATCGGGCGCTGCCGTGGCCGGCGGATGCGGTGGCGGCGGCCGGGAGCCGAACAGTACCCAACACAGCGGTCCAAGGACGTCTGGCAGGCGTCTTTCGTGAGACACCCTGTATAGGGTGTTTCACTAAGTCTGTTTGCCTCTGTAACTCATAGAATAATAGGTGACGCGAAATTTTGATGCGGTAGGTCAACACAAGAAATGTTACACTTTCTGCGGAGCTATGAACATAGTTTATTGTATCATTTTCCAAAGAATTACAGCACAGAGATATAATTTTTTAAATGGCACAATTGTTTTTTCTATCGTGCATTGGAATCGTAGAAACCAGCTGCGTCCAAAACAATTTAAACTACATTCCTATCACTGTTAGTTTGGGAGCTACAACCCTTCAAAGTTTAGGGGGCTGATACCACACGTTATACATAAAACATGGCTCTGTGGTGTATGATGGATGTTATAGCGGTGGGAAGTTGATTTACATGAGATGTTCAAATGTGTGTCCATGTTCCTCAATGCAGAATGCAATGCGCCGTCGAAAGGATCTGCGGACGAGATGTAACATCGCCGGTGTGACGGAGCGACATGCGCCCTCGATGCGCCGTTTTAGATCATCTGGGGATGTGGGCTCAGCGACGTAAACACGACCCTTTAGATATCCCCACAAAAGGAAATCTACTGGTGTTAAATCGGGCGACCTTGTGGGGCATGAATGAGGATCATGGCGCCCCAACCATCTTCCTGCAAACCTGTCGTTTAGTTCTTCCACAACAGCACGCGCAGAATGGGCTGGATGACCATCGTGCTGTATCCACATATGGACTCTCGTGTGTAGACACACATGTTCAAGGAGACCACCCAAACTGTAGGCTATAAAAGCGCGATATAACTCACCTGTCAGTGTACCTGGGAAGTAGTGTGGACCGATGATTTCATCCCCAAGGATTCCACACCACACGTTAATAGACCACCTACGTTGACGGTCGACAGGTCGTACCCACCGAGGATTATCTGCGAATCAGTAGTGCATGTTATGGCGATTCACTGCACTATAATTTGTGAACGTGGACTCATCAGAGAACATAACACTTTTTAAAGACTCCAGCGTGAAATTACGCATGGCCCACTCACAGAATATCACTCTTGCACGGAAATCGTTCCCATACAACTCCTGGGTCAGTGACAGGCGGTACGGGTGAAACCTGTGGCCGTATACTATACGCCACACAGATGTGAGACTTACTGCAGCGACTGCAGCAACGGCTCGTAAGCTGACATGAGGATCGTGGCGTAGTGCAGCTAAAACAAACACCTCCGTCTCCTCACTTCTTGCAGGTCTTCGTCTGTTACTGCGGCGCATTACCAAGCTGCCTGTTTCCCGAAGTCGTTGTTCGGCACGTAAGAACGTAATGGCTGCCGGGGCTCTTCGCCTAGGATATCTCACGGCATACGCCGTGGCTGCTTCAGTGGCATCGTGTCGGCACTCGCCGAGCATCAGCAACATATCAACGTACTCGTTGTTCGTGTATGCCATCGTCATCCGATGTCAGTAACTGTGGTATATTGAGCCCCGGTTGTTTGTGTGGCTCCAACTGTCGGGTATACGGCCGTGTGCGGCGACAGTCGGCAGTCTAACAGCGCATCGAGGAAGCTTCTCGCTCCGTGACACCGGCGACGTTACAGCTCGGCCGCACCACATTTAGAAGGCACATTGCATTATGCGCAGCGTTTGTGGTATCTGCCCCTGAAGGGTTGTAGCTCCCAAACTAACAGGAATGTAGTTTAAATTGATTTGGACGCAGCTGGTTTCAACGAATCCAATACACGATAGAAAAAACTATTGTTACATTAAAAAAATTATATCTTTGTGCTGTAACTCTTTGGAAAATGATGAGAGAGGGGGGTGGCAGGGAAAGGAGAGTCGAAGTGCTTAATGTCTTAAAATTGTCAAAAAACAAATACATACGTATTGGATAAGTTTGACCACTCTACATACTCGTCAAGCTTCATGAAGTTGGAAGCCTTACGCTCGGAAATTTTCCCCTTGTACGTGAACCTGTTCGCCTTTCGCCTGTCAACCCGCCTTCTACAGAGAACGGTACCAAGAGGCGGCAGAAATGTCCCCACGTGCGGACGGCACGTGACCTCAGAGTAGGCGACGATAAGAGCCGCTCATTTCACTAATGAGGGACGCTGCGACGCAAGCCCTGTCCGTCGTGACCCAGGGGAACAGCCCTGGGCTGGCTGTGTGTGTGTGTCCCATCTAGAGGTCGCAGTCTTCCTGCGTCCAGTGATTGGATGGTTAGTTCAAACTAATGTTAGAACAATCGTGTCACTGTTTGTGTTAAGTAATAGTGCCCGAAAAAGTTCACAAATCAAGTTTTGTTTTGGCTTCGGCTACAAAATAACCTTTCTATACGAGACGTGCAACACGCACAATGAAGTCGTTGTCAGCTGCAGCGCCCCTTGCGATAGACCGCCGAACTACAAAGAAGCGTTCAAACGGTACGCATTTGTTGAGTCGTCTGCTTCACGCGTCTACTTGGTTTATTGTCAACTTACCGCACATGAATCGCGGCGTTAACATCGCTTTTCGAAACTGTAAGATATATTGTGATGATTAAAACATTTATTTGTGTTTTAGACTGCCACTGTGAAACTTTATTTAATTGCTTTCGTGCAGTTCATGCGTAACTACGTCGCTCACATGTATTAACGTCCTCATTATAAAATGCGATTACATACTTCCAGCCCCTGCGGTTTGAGGCGCCTATGTGTATGATGAACAAGCTCAGGTGTCTATACATAAACCTTTCACTTTGACAAAGCTTCAAATAATACTCACCAAAAACAAATATTTCATCTGTTAACTACAACATGTTTCAGTAAAAATAACAAATATTTTAGAAGGTGGTAATAAAGACGATTTGCAGTTAAAATTTCATATAACGCGTGTCCAGTTTTTATTCGGTACAGAGATACAGCTCTTGGTATGTACAACAAACTGATTAGGATGTTTTGACTGATTCTTTCGTCGGTTCTTGATACATCACCATACTGATTTCTATTTAAACAACCGGTTTTCGACGTACTTTAAAGTCTGAATATGTCCTAGTACGCCGAAAACCGGGTAGCTAAGTGGAAATGAACGTGTAGAAGATTCACAAAATTCTACTTTTAAGTAAGTGTGAAGTTGTACTACCAACAACCGACGGATAAATCAGTGAAAATTTCTTGATTTACATTTACTCTACGTTTGTTTGGATTTCATATTAACAGCTACATCTCCGTATTCAATAAATATTGTACACATGTTATATTAAATTTTTAATGCAATTCCTCTATAGTATCACCTCCTAAAGTACTTACGACTGAGTCGAAAAGCTACGTTCCTCTGAGCAGGAGACAAGTACACATTCTCAAACAAATTCCCAACTTGGCTTCGTTTGTCAGCTGGGTTCCCCACTCGGTCGTCTGCGCATGCGCGAAGCACTTCCATACGCGTGAGAATAGGATCCATCCTATTCCGTCTGCTAGCGATTGTATGCGAGCACCTCGTGCAAGTGGACGCGTCTACACTGGACGCGGACGGCGTGACCGGGGCATCATGGGTAACCTCGTAAGCTCTCACTTTCTGTGTAGAAAGGGCTTAAGCGATGAGACTTAGTTACCTTTCTCTGCCCTGTTAGAATAAATTACAACTCACATGGAATGCAGTACTCTTGCGTGTATGTTGTTTTGTTTTATGCTCAATGGATAGCACTTTAAATTGTACAGTAGTTAATGAATCAACTGTAATTAAACTCGTGATTTGTTTACACATTAGTTTCGTGTGTAAGAAGCAATGTGAGCAGATGAAATATTCAGATTTGCTAGCGTGCACCATATAGTAGTGGCCAGACTGTACATGCATAATTCGTCTGCAAGACCCAACTAACCAACGAGCTACGACTGTGATATTTTGTCACTTGAATAAATATGATTTCAAATAAAGAAATTTAGGATTAATAGGATACCAAAATCACTGCACTTGATAATGTGACTATCCGTACAACAATTACCATACTAGTTCAATGTTATGAAAATCACACACTGCAAATATTTCTTTACTCATTACGTGATCTATTTCTCTTCTCATCGTACAAATCACTTTGACTATTACTAACGTTAAGTGATCTAATAATGTGAACTTTGATTAACACTGAGAAAATCTCTATGAACTTTACTGAATTTACAAAGAAACTATTTCCTACTCTCATCGACAAACAAAATGATAATATCCAAAATGCCTACACTGAACTGTTCTAATTAACACTTATGAAATTAATAACACTATTCCAATGGAACACTATCACAAGAAACAGTTACCTCATAACAATAAAAAGGTACAAATTTTACCTTATTTGTAACAGAATTGATTAATGCAAAAGTCAACAAAATCTCAGCCGACCAGTTGCATAAAAATGGTTTCTCCAGAAGAAGACAAAATTACTTTTGCCGAAACCTAGGTCAACATTTATGCATGTAAACCATTTTTATGCAACTGGTCGACTGATATTTTGTTGAGTTTTGGATCGTGTTCTACCGTTGCTGATCTGCAGCCATGTTTAAAATTTTGAAGTATTAATTAACATCAGCTTTCTCACAATAATTACAATCTGCGGACTTGACTGTGGCTCTTTAAAACGGCCAAAGCCTTAAACTTTCCGATTTTTTACTCCTCGAGTCTTACAGACCGACAGACATACTCGACAGTTCCACAACGACTCCTATTCATCGACTGTGCTCTATGACAGTCACATAACTTCTCTCTTAACGCAACAACTGCCAGTGTAAGAAACACTCCAAAGATACAACATAGTCTTTCGTTTACAGCAGAGATATGTGAATCACTACAGCAAGTTATATACAAGGAGGTTTGGTCACTTACCAAGTAGCATCTAAAGTCTGACACCATAGCCAACTAGTATTTAAAAAGAAATTAAAGGAATTTCTGAATGGCAACTCCTTCTACAATGCAGATGAATTTTTAGATAAAAGTTTAAAAAAATACAACAAGAAATGTAAAAAAAATCGTTAAAATATTGATTGTCAAGTGTAGACAACATTTACTAGACAGACACGTTCCACATCATTACGAAATGTCGTATATATGACCTATGGAACAAGTATTAATCTAATCTAATCTAATATGGAGACGCCCTTACGCTGAACACAAGAAGCCTGCCTCAGCCATATTGCTAAGTTTCGAAGAAGTGTTTCTTAATGTAGAGCTAATGTTTTATGTCACCTAAAACAGGAATAAAACGACCGAAGGTTTTGCCGTTATGTACAACGTGTTTAAAAGAGTACAAATTAGCGGTAAAAATTAAGTTTTCAAATATATTACGATGAGTATTTATTAGTATTTATTTAAGGAAGTATATTGTTTGAAATTACATACTTTGCAGTGACTCTCATTTCAATGCATTAACAGTAAGAGGGTCGACTTAACGCATAGTTTTAACGGAGAAATAGCATTCCAAAACTGACCAAGATGGCCAACAGGCTTCAACTGACGTGTGTGCTCGGCATAGATACAGTAATGCCATCTCCCTTTATTCTAACTTTCTTGGTTATATCAATTAACAAAATGAAACAAAACATAAATGTGTTTTCTTTAGAATTATAGCTTAAGTTTCTATAACCAAATGTTCACAAGGTGAATGAAAGGTAAAATTAAGCGAAAATTATATTACTTACTCCTTTCAATGTTCAAATGTTTGTAAACCTATTCAACCAAACTGCTATGGTCATCAGCCCCTAGACTTACAAACTACTTTAACCAACCTAAGGACAACGCACACGCCCAAGCCTCAGGGAGGACTCGAACCTCCGACGGCGAGCAGCCGCGCGCTCCGCAGCTAGGCGCCTTTAAGCGCTCGGACACTCCACCGCGGCCTTACTTTCTGCGCCACACAGGCCACAGACGTATTTTGATCCGTACCCTCTCCTCGATCAATCCGTAAAACGAGAATAAATTTCATAAGGTGGCTATAGGTTTGCCATGTTTGAAGCAAGTTGAAGTCCCGTCCGCCATATTCTTGTTAGTCAAAGCGCGTCGTCTGATGTGTCACTTCCCCCTTGAAGTTGCATTTGGTTTACTTAAAATAGGTCTTAACACCATAATATTTTCAAAACAAAAAAATAAACAACAGTAGCTATCGCTAATTTATGTGCACGCTGGCAGCAACAAGCACCATCTTGGTCGAAATATGGCTAACATTTTCGATGCAGACAGTATTCCAAGACGAATCAAATTAATGTTCCTACACACATAAAGACTTGTTACTCGCAAATTGGATGTAAATTAATACCATTTTAATACGTGACACCTGAAGAAAAAGAAATAAACGTGCTGTAACAGTCGAGGAAATTGTGTACTTCAGGGTAAAATCAGCCTCAAAAACCAGTTCACTACAGACGAGGGTAATTGCACAAAAAGACATTTTACAAGTAACTAACACAGGTGCAGAGCGATATATATCGTTCTGGCTTCGATTCCCGGGCTTTTTAAAGAAATTATCTGATAATTGAATAATAATGAATTTCCAGGAAAATAAAATAATTTGTTCATTTCACGGTACTGCTTTCGATAAAAGGCACCTCTGTTTCTCTGTCTGATACGTATACTTTTAGAAACGAGCTGAACACAGGTAACTGACTGTAGGAGGAAACCCGCTTCATACACTACTGGCCATTAAAATTGCTACACCAACAAGACGCATTCTTTGGACAAATATATTATACTAGAGCTGACATGTGATAAATTTTCACGCAAATTGGGTGCATAGATCATGAGAAATCAGTACCCAGAACAACCACCTCTGGCCGTAATAACGGCCTTGATACGCCTCAGTATTGAGTCAAACAGAGCTTGGATGGCGTGTAGAGGTACAGATGCCCATGCAGCTTCAACACGATACCACAGTTCATCAAGAGTAGTGAATGGCATATTGTGACGATCCAGTTGCTCGGCCACCATTGACCAGACGTTTTCAATTGGTGAAAGATCTGGGGAATGTGCTGGCCAGGGCAGCAGTCGAACGTTTTCCGTATCCAGAAAGGCCCGTACAGCGCCTGCAACAGGCGGCCTTGCATTATCCTGCTGAAATGTAGGGTTTCGCAGGGATCGAATGAAGGGTAGAACCACGGGTCGTAACACATCTGAAGACATGTAATGGCCACTGTTCAAAGTGCCGTCGATGCGAAGAAGAGGTGACAGAGACGTGTGAACAATGGATCCCATACCATCACGCCGGGTGACACGCCAGTATGGTGATCACGAATACATGCTTCCAATGCGCGTTCATCGCGATGTCGCCAAACACGGATGCGACCATCATGATGCTGTAAACAGAAAACATGACGTTTTGGCATTCGTGCACCCCAGTTCATCGTTGCGTATACCATACCAGGCGCTCCTGTCTGTGATGCAGCGTCAAGGGTAACCGCAGCCATGGTCTCCGAGCTGATAGTCCATGCTGCTGCAAACGTGGTCGAACAGATGGTTGTCGTCTTGCAAACGTACCCATCAGTTGACTCAGGGATCGTGACATGGTTGCACGATGCGCATAAGATGCGTGTCATCTCGACTGCTAGTGATACGAGGTCGTTGGGATCCAGCACGGCGTTCCGTATTGCCCTCCTGAACCCACCGATTCCATATTCCGCTAACAGTCATTGGATCGCGACCAACGCAAGTAGCAATGTCTCGATACGATAAACCGCAATCGCGAAAGGCTACAATCCGATCCTTATCGAAGTCGAAAACGTGATGGTATGCATTTCTCCACCTTACACGAGGTATCACAACAACGTTTCACCAGGCAACGCCGGTCAACTGCTGTTTGTGTATGAGAAATCGGTTGGAAACTTTCCTCGTATCAGCACGTTGTAGGTGTCGCCACCGGCGCCAACCTTGTGTGAATGCACTGAAAAGCTAATCATTTGCATATCACACCATCTGCTTCCTGTCGGTTAAATTTCACATCTGCAGCACGTCATCTTCGCGGTGTAGCAATTTTAATAGCAAAAAAAAGCTTATGGGACTTAACTAGGGGGTATCAGTCCCTAAACTTACAAACTACTTATGAACTACTTACGAACTAAGACGGCACAAATATCCATGCCCGAGGGGGGGATTCGAACCCCCGACCGTAGTGGCCGTGCTGACCGTGACTGGAGCGCCTCAGTCACCTCGGCCACCGCGGCCGGCTGTATGTTATGCATAACTAGAATATTAACATTACAGAATAATACGGTCGAAAAATTCTGAAGGACATTTGGCAAAATGCTACGAATTATCACTGACCGGTAGTTTTTATTTTTATTTTTCTTACCAAATAGGAGAAGAATCAATATCGTTTTAATACAAGAAGTGTCTCAGAAGAACTTTACTTCCGAACACACCATTTAAATAATGCAACTTTTTAAAATTTTATATATAAAACAGTCTAGAGCGCAAGATTGGTTATTGATTTCCAACTAGTTCCATAAAATCGCGGGAGAACTTCCGGATACCTACCACAAGGTGCGTGGTGGAGGGAACCTCGTATCTCTACTCGTCATTTCCCTCTCTTTTCCACTCCCAAATAGAACGATGATGTGATCTTTACGTGAAATGTACGTTGTGTGTTGTGGTCTTCAGTCCGGAGACTGGTTTGATGCAGCTCTCCACAATACCCTATCCTGAGCAAGCCTCTTCACATAAGAACGGCAACCTACATCTGTCTGAATCTGCTTACTGTATCCTCTCTTTGTCTTCCTCTATGGTTTTTACCCCACCCACTTCCCTCCAACGCTAAATTCACAATTCGTTGACGTCGAAGAATGTGTCCTACCAATCGATCCCTTCTTTTAGTCAAGGTATGCCAGAAATTTCTTTTCTCCCCACTTCTGTTCAGTACCTCCTCATTAGTTACGCGATCCACCTACCTAATCTTCAGCATTCGTCTGTTGCACCACATTTCAAAAGCCTCTATCCTCTTCCTGTCCGCACTGTTTATGTCCATGTTTCACTCCCAATAAGGCAACACTCTACACACTTCAGAAAGCACTTCCTTAGGCTTAAACCAATACTCGATGTTAATAAATTTCTCTTTTTCACGAACGCTTTTCTACCCATTGCCATTCTGCATTTTATATCCTCTGTACTGCGACCATCATTTGTTATTTTACTACCAAAGTAACAAAACTCATCTACCTCCTTTATTGTTTTGTTGCCTACTCTAATTCCTTCAGCATCACCTGATTTTCTTAGACTGCACTCCATTACCCTTGTTTTGCTCTTGTTAATGTTCATCTTATATGCATCTTTCAGCATACTGTCCATTCCGTTCAATTGCTCTTCCAGGTCCTTTGCTGTATCTGACAGAATTACAATGTCATGGGCAATACGCAATGTTTTTAATTTTTCCCCGTGAACTTTAATTCCTTCACCAAATTTCTCCTTGCTTTCCTTTATAGCTTACTCAATGTACAAATTGAATAACATTGGAGAAAGGCTACAGCCCTGTCTTACTCCCTTCCCAACCACTGCATCCCTTCCATGCCCTTCAACTCTGACAACCGCTGTCTGGTTTTTGTACAAGTTGTAAATAACCTTACGCTCCCTATATTTTACTCCAGCTTGCTTCATAACTTGAAAGAGTTTATTCCAATCAACATTATCAAAAGCTTTCACTGCCCCAACAAAAGCTAGAAATGTAGGTGTGCCTTTTCTTAATCTATCTTCTAGGATAAGCCGTAAAGTGAGTATTGCCTCCCGTGTTCCTACATTTCTCCTGAACCCAAACTGATTTTCCCCGAGGTCGGTTTCTACCAGCTTTTCCCTCTTTCTGTAAATAATTCGTGTTAATATTTTTCAACCATGTCTTATTAAACTGATGGTTCTGTTGTTAGCGGCGGAAAAATCGTTCAATCATCTAAATTTTCTCAGCAGTGTTTCTTGAAAAGATCGTCGCCTTCCTTCCAAGTGGCTTCCCGAAGCATCCCTGTAACACTCGCGCTTTGATGGAACCTCCTATTAACCAACCTATCCGCTCGCCTCTCAATTGCTGCTATATCTTCCTTAAACAGATTGCTGACGTATCCAAGGACAAATGTGAATACATGTCCTAACAATTTTACGCCTAAATTCTGATGAGCTATGTCATGCATTCAAATATGGGAAATTTCATGTCACTCACTTTTTCTTAGCTGTACATTTCCGAATGGTAACATATCTACAGAATCAATTACTGATGTCTACATACATGCGGAAGAAATTATATCGCGCTTCCTTACACAACGCACCAATTTCATCAGAAAATGTTCAAAATGTTCAAATGTTTGTTAAGCTTATGGGACTTAACTGCGGGGTCATCAGTCCCTAAACTTACAAACTACTTATGAACTAGCTACTACTACGGACGGCACAAATATCCATGCCCGAGGGGGAATTCGAACCCCCGACAGTAGTGGCCGTGCAGACCGTGACTGGAGCGCCTCAGTCCCCTCGGCCACCGCGGCCGGCTCATCAGAAAATAATTCTTATGTAAATGACATTGTAATGAAAGTTCCGGATTGCTGCTTATATTTTATTCAATAGCGCTACAGCTGTTTCAACATTTTGTCATTCTCAAGCTCGTCTACGATCTTTGGACGTTATATGCTGACGTCTGGCGTGACTGTTGTATAAACTGTATTGAAATATTCACGTATTTCGCAGTTGTATACGTTTCTTGCAGCCAGGTTTTATGCAGCTTTTTACGCTAAAACGCTAAATTAAAGAAAACTTTTATATTTTACGTAATTAACAGCAGCTCTGCCAAAGATGTTTACATACACATAGTAATCTTTGGCAGAGCTGTGGTCAATTACGCAAAATATAAAACTTTCTTTAATTTAGCATGTAACGTCCAAATATCGTAGACGCGCTTGATAATGACAAGAAGTTGAAACAGCTGAACTTCATTCAATTACATTCATGACGCTGCAGGTCCAACAATCAGGAAATTCTTATTTAATTTCATTTATTCATAAGTTCATGTGTATTAACATTAAGAAAATAGGTTCTTGAAGATTATAAAGTGGTTTGACAAATGTCTCAATGTACTTGGAAAGTAGAAAAATAAAGATATGTCTTATCTTTAATGTCTCATTTTTCTCCCTTTCTTACACAACTCTGCCCACAGCCGACAGGGGGAACTTATTTTCCGACTTCTTCCGTAATTAACGTTTTGTATATATATATATATATATATATATATATATATATATATGTGTGTGTGTGTGTGTGTGTGTGTGTGTGTGTGTGTGTCAAAGAAATTGGTACCTCAAAACTTTCCTGTATTAGACTCTAGCGATAGGTGGTACAAATTCGCTATAGCTACAATTCCGATCAACATAAAGTTTCGCACCCCGTATTGTTGGAAGCACTTGCCTTTGTGTGGCGTAGTACTGTGGCAGGTTTCTACAGCTCCTCCTGTCTTTTCCAAGAATACAACACTTTGTGCTAACGAGAGATAATTTTTTTCCTGTTAAGAGGTAAGGGAAGCTACTTCAGTGGTATGTGTGTATACTATCTGTAAGATTTCTCACGAATACAATTAATAGTGTACGAGTAATAAATTGTAGCGTTATTCCAAATGCCGTAACTTTCCTTCATGAACGCTGAAAAAGTAGTAAGCGAGAAACTTGTTTTCTTTCATCATTTTGCTGGAGTTGACAGCGAGAAAAAGTTTCATAGAGGTTTGAAATTATGTTTAATGTTTGTTGGAAATCGCTAAGTGCTCTGCTTCTCGTTTAGTGGACTGATAAAGTCACACTATCACACGCCGCAAGACGGGGAAGTTTTCATTGTTTATGACGTCATATCTCCTGACCTATCGGCCCTATCGCAAAATCCTTCCTTAGCGGACGTTTTCTACCTATAAACTACATTCCTGCCAAATTTAAGCTTCATAGGTGAAATAGTTTTCGATATTTCGTGTTTAGTCAGTGAATGAGTGAGTGAATGAGAGTGAATGAATGTCCTTTCGCTTTTATATAGAGTGAGATACGCAGCCATATGCGGTACACATTATATGCAGGGCGACATGGGGCATCCGGCCACCCCGTAAATAATAACACACGCCAAATTATCTACATATGCATGGGATACTCTGCAAATCACATTTAAGCGCCTGGCAGAGGGTTCATCGAACCACCGTTATACAATATATCTCCCATTCCATTCTCGAATAGCGCGCGGGAAGAAAATACACCTGCATCTCTACGTTGGAGCTCTGATTTCTCGTATTTTTATTCTGATGATCATTTCTAACTATCTAAGTGGGAGTCAACAATATATTTTCGCATTCGGAGGAGAATGTTGGCGATTTGAGTTTCGTAAGTAGCCCACACCGCAGCGATAAGCGCCGTTGTTGTAATGATTCCCATCCCAGATCCTGTATCATTTCCGTAACGCTGTCTTTCGTGTATCGTGACACTACGAAACGAGCTGCCCTTCTTTGGACGCTTTCGATGACCTCCGTCAAACACACCTGATAAGGATCCCACACTGGGCAACAATATTCCAAAAGTGGACGGACAAGCGTAGTGTATGCAGTTCCTTTAGTAGTTCTGTTGCATCTTTTAAGGGTTCTGCCAATAAAACGCAATCTCTGGTTCGCCTTTCAAACGACATTATCTACGCGTTCTTTCCAGTTTAAGTCTGAAGTAATAGTAATAATAATTGTAATTCCTAGGTATTTTGTGGAGTTTACGGCCTTCACTTTTGATGGATTTAACGGATTTCTTTTCGTACTCATGTGGACGACTTCACACTTCTCATTATCTAGAGTGAATTGCCAATTTTTACACCATAGTAATATCTTATTCAGATCGTTTTTGATCTTCAGATGATTTTACTAGACGGTGAACGACGGCGTCATCTGCAAAGAAGCCAAGAGAGCTACTTTGATTTCCCCCTAAATCGTTTATGTGAATAAGGAACAGCTGATGACTAATAACAGTACCCTGTGGAACGCTCGATATAACCTCTGTTTTAGTCGATGCCTTACCATCGATTACTACGAACTGTGTCCTATCTGACATGTAATCCCCTATCCAGTCGCAAATTTGGGGCGATATACCATAACCACGCAATCAGGATCAGGATTTAACAAAGGTCGTCCTTCATGGCTTACAGACGGCAAAGTGAAAACTGTGAGTCTGCAAGTTGGTTGCGGAGGCGGTGTAGTGGCGGTCACGACCGCTTCGGCCAAGTTGCGGAATTCGTAAGGAGTTTGCGTGAGTCGTTTTGAGCCGTGTGCCGTCCCAGTATATTTACAGGGGGGCGCAGTAAGCGATGCGCAGTAGGAAACGCGTTTTCGACGTTCTGCGCATGACGTCACTGTAAGACACCAGGGAGTGAAGCAATATGCGGTGTCGGTTCCTAACTCGTATGTGTTACCGTTTCTGCTGCATTTTTCTTAAACCTTTCATTCCCACATTATGAATTGAGCTTTGGAAAACTTAAAATTCAGTGTTTTCTATATTAATAAAACATCAAATTACGTGCCTCAAAATTTTTGATCGTTGTTTTCTTATGTCATGTATTTCATGCGTTAACACAGACGTTTGTATCGAGGTATTTTATTACTTGGGACGTTATTTTGATGATTGTTAACGCTGCCAGATCAATAATGCTAGCATAATCATCGCCTCAGCACCAAAGACAAGACGATTCACTGTGAAATAAAATAACATGAGCCACAATCACGCTCCTAATTACAACCACGTACAGACGGCAACGTAACACCACCCTCAAGACGGACAGATTAATGCCTCAGAAGTGACTAAACACCGTACCAAGCGGCAAAATGTCGTACTAGAAGCAAGTTATTCGTCAACAACAATGCGATTTTAAGGATTGATACAGAAAATACGGTATACATCAGCTTTTAATACGTTCTTGTCGTCGAGGAACAACACTGGGAATGAAAGGGTTAAATAATATGTTTCGCTTCATAGTTTGGAAGTAAAAAGTTTATAGTGGAAAGTACATATATTGATTTCCCGAGTGCCTGTCGCGCGTGCTATCGTTTCTGCTGTAATTCTTTGAAATACTTCTGTTATTATTTATAAAATGCCAGGCTGTGCTATTACGGGTTGTAATTCTCACAGCGGGAACACAAAGGGAACTGAAATAAAGAATCATTTTTTCCTCGAGATGAAACGTTAAAGAAAGTGCTACAGGAAGGACAATGTAAATGTTGCACATTCTCGAATAAGCTCCCGGCATTTCAATGAAACCGATTATGTATGGGATTTACAGTCGGAGTTGCTTAATTTGCCACGGAAAAAAGTGTTTGAAACATTCCTGTTCATATTAAAGAAATTGTCGATATGTTTGTGATTTGATATGTTACTGATATGTATCGCGTAAATGTACGATAGAATATGACCCAGCACTCTTAAATGGAATATTTTACAGCAGAATAGCACTTTGTATTTAAGGGAGAAACAATTTCTTTAGTCAAAAACTTATTATAAATGCACATTCCGTGTCGTACCGAAATAAGCTTGTGCAGGCCGTTTATGAGCGCGCAGTCCCACAGTGACGTCACAGCGCTAGCCAATGGCAGAGCAGAGCGCTTACTGCCCAACCTTATATTTACTAACCTTGGTCCCAGTGCCTGGCCAGGAGCGTTTGCACCTGCTTCCAGCCGCGCCGGTCGGAGAAAGTCGTAGACGCTCGGAGGGAGGGTGGGGGCGGTGACCGCTTGCCTCGGCTCTCGCCCCAAACAGGCGGGAGGGTCCTACCTACCTACACTCAGACGGGCAGGGCAGTGTGCGTTTCGGAAGCGCATGACGCTTCTTCAGACCCAGGCGGAGAGTCGCGAAGGCAGCAGCACGAGTCCAGACGGGGCGGGCGGCATTAGACTTGGAAATGTGGACGTTGCGCACTACAGGGACCGCCGATTGGGGAACTCCGACCGAAAGGCCCCAGAAGTGACGTCACGATGACGTAGCCGGCGCTCCTGACAACCGTTCCAGGAAAACCAACTTTCACACAGTTACAACCGTAGGTGCTAAAATGAAATTGGAGTTGTTCGACAAGTAGACCACATGGGTATCGGATTTTAGAAATTTTTGATATTTATGGTACGTGAATTTCAGAACTTAGATAACAATCATCCAAAGCCATTCAATGCAGCTCTCAAAAATTTTTGAGAAAATCGACTTTGAAGATCTGCAAATAATGAAAAAAATAACTACGGGGTCATCAGTCCCTAAGCTTACAAACTACTTATCAACTAGCTAACACTAAGGACGGCACAAATATCCGAGGGGGGATTCGAACCCCCGACCGTAGTGGCCGTGCAGACCGTGACTGGCGCACTGGAGTAACGTTCGGCCACCACGGCGAGCGCCTTCAGCGTCACCTGATTTTCTCAGACTGCACTCCATTATCCTAGTTTTTCTCTTGTTAATATTCATCTTATATGCAACTTTCAGCATACTGTCCATTCCGTTCAACTGCTCTTCCAGGTCCTTTGCTGTCTCTGACAGAATTACAATGTCGTCGGCAAAATGCAATGTTTTTAATTCTTCACCCTGAACTTTAATTACTTCTCCAGATTTCTCCTTGCTTTCCTTTATAGCTTGCTCAATGTACAAATTGAATAACATTGGAGGAAGGCTACAACCTTGTCTCACTCCCTTCCCAACCACTGCATCCCTTTCATGCCCTTCAACTCTGACTGTCTGGTTTTTGTACAAGTTGTAAATAACCTTTCGCTCCCTATATTTTACTCCTGCTTGCTTCAGACTTTATTCCAATCTACGTTTGCCTTTCCTTAATCTACCTTCTAGGATAAGCCGCAAAGTGAGTATGTCTCATGATACCAAACGTATTTAATGTAAGGACAAGCATTGAATTAAATACCTTTGGTATAATGGCACAATGCTTGATCAAGGAACTTAATTATTGTTCATATTTACGAAGTTGTAAAAATCATTAATTTTATAACTATTCTTGCCATTAATCAGTTTACCTACTATATTCACTGTATCATTATTTCTCAGTTTTCTCTTTCTCAACTTACCACTGCCCTTAAAAAAAAAAAAAAAAAAAAAAAAAAACACACACACACACACAGTAACAAGGTACATACAATTAAATAAAGCAAAACAAAAGTATATTTTGACGAAATGGTGAAGTGCAATCTGTAGGTGAATAATGGTGTCCATCATTAGTGGGGAACAATCAGATCAGTTTATACTGCATTACTGTGGTGTCGCACAAGTACAAAGTGCGCACCACCTACTTTCGCCGCGCGCCGCCATGCACGCACGGCGCGGCGTTCTTACGACGTCAGCCACGAGCGCCCCCTGCTACAACTCCGCTCGTGGAACACCACTGAACGACATCGTTCACTTGGGACTGAGATAGCAACCAGTTAAGACCTTCGGAATCAGAAAGGCACCAGTGAAGACTTGGCTATCAGACAGGCACTAGGCAAGCCTCTAGCTCAACTATGTATCAGCCGTACTGAACTATGTAAAAGTTAAGTATTGTATAAATTCCGTGCAATATATATCTCGTTCTAATTCACTCTAGTGTTTCTAGTTTCTGCTGTCCCACTGGCTGCTCACCTTCGTACCTGCACAAGCGTGCATCCTTTATTCCTGAGTCGGTCTTCCTACTCGGCCACCGACACCTACGACGGAAACGAGACACAAAAGCGGCTGGGACACAAAAATTACATAAATCATTTCCGTAGTATTTTCACAAGGAAGACCTTATAATGTAATGGCATCTGCATAAGCACAGTAGCCCAGATCGCTAGTATCAAATTGCTTTATTTAGACCGGTTTGCCATCTTCCAAGTCTCTTAACATTTAAATATTATGGGGTTGGAACATTTGCGCGGAGTGACACTTGCGCGGAACCCGGGGCCCTTGGGGCGGCTAATGGCTTTTCCTGGGTACAGGCACACCAAGAAGTCTAGCACTGCTGTTGTCAAGTTTCCACACTGTCAACATAACACGAAACTCAGTGAAATTGCACAACCCTTTGCAAGCTGAAGAGCAATATAGTAACTTGTTCTAACTACATATTAATCCGTTGAGTGTTCCTCCTGTAAACAAAAAGGTATTTTAATAGTGATAATGTTTGGAGAGTTAGTCTGTGCTACTACAAGACTATGACTTTCCACAGTCATACTTCCTAAAAGCATATTATTCAGAACACTAAGCATATCAAGACACCTGCGCAAGCAATAAATATATTAGGCATCCTGCACAGATACGTTGATGTAATTGACCGCTATGTTGTTAACCCCACTATCACGCAACTTCCATCTCTTTAAAAATAGCTACTATGTTTTTTAATAGGAGATGCAACCTTAAACCTTCAATTAAAAAACGTTAATAATAAGTCAATGAGTATTTTACATACTTAAAACGTTTATTCGTAGACCCCAAAACGATTTGGCTGTATTCGAATTACAAATACATCTAAGAAATATATGAAATACGGAATGTGTAAGGGAATGTCACACACCGAAAAATGTTAAAGATAAATTCTATTTTCCATCACCGTCATATAGAACCAATTTTACTCCGAACTTGGCATAAACCAACAGGGAGCAACAAGTTGCAAGACTTCCAGGAAAAATGAAGCGAAATTGGCAGCCAATAGTTGGTTATAAATTACATTGCCTGTTAACTGTATAAATATAAATTACGGAATACGCGGAACTCCTGTTCAGTACAGTCAAAAAGGCCTAAGGTAATAGGCAGTGGTTTACAATCAGATATCCGTATCACTCTCCTCCTCAAGAAGTCTGTGTGAAGATTTATATTCAGAACATTCAAGAAAAAGGTGTTGAAACTACAAGAAGCAGCTCATTTACTCAGGAAGGGAAAACGTTATGGTGCCCGCAAAATTTGAATGGCTGTATCTCTTGTAGTAACATTCATTTTTTGATAAAATGTAAAATCCATTATACCAGAATTTTGTTTTTCTAAACTCAGTGCCAACTTTTTTTGTCGAAATTTTTGCAGGAAGTAGTCTTGAGGTGATTTCATACTTCTATGCATTAATATTATCAAACATGTAATTTGTGTCACAAATTGCGCGACCGGTCCGGTCGGAGGTTCGAGTCCTTCCTCGGACATAGGTATGTTTGTTTGTACTTTGCCTAAGTTATTTTAAGTAAGATTAAGTAATGTGTAAGTCTAGCGACCAATGATCTAAGTAGTTTGGCCGCATAAGACTACACATATACACTTAATTTATTTATTTCGTAACCACATTTAAGTACTAATAATTAAAGAAACTTAAAAGAGAAATTTGAAGTAAACACTGAAAACAAATGATTGATATTTCTCGCAAGATGAATGCACACAACCGTTGACATGTCTTGCGAATGTACCTACAAATTCTGCCATATGAAAATTATAGTGTGAGTCCCAAATATGTTTTTTCTGTAATAACATTAAAAACATTAAAAATTCAGAACTCGAAAATCAGTGAAGTTTTGGACTTGAAGCGTTTTGTGTTGCTACATCTTTACATAGTAGACACGATTTTAAAATTTGGTTGCGGTTTATTTTTAGAGGTATTACTAGGGACAGGAAAAATTCGCATTTGCGATAAATGCGAATATAGATTCGAATTCTGACTCAAAATGCAGTAAATCCGAAATTGTAGTTAGCAACGGTTGCGCTCAATTCCGATTTCATCAGATCCCTCTTCACATGGTGCTGTATTGTAAATCGAGTGATATTTGTATGACGTGTTATCTCCCTGTTGAATGAGGCTGTGATATCTCCGGGCCGTTACTACAGCTCCACCTCGCTCGGTGGGCCTTTCCCTGAATACGGCACAGGTAGCGGCTGGAGGGCGTGGAGTAGGGGTGGTGTATCCCTACTTCTGGAACACCCTGTTCACTACCTGCAGCGTCCGGGTCTCCGAGCAAGTGTCTACACATTTCCTTTCCGCGCAAGTGTCACTCCCCGCAAGTGTGGGGTCTAAATAAAGCAATTTGAAACTAGCAATCTGAGCTCCTCTGCTTATGCATATACCATTACAAGATATACAGGCATATGCAACCTTATAATGTATTACCAATACAGTTAATATCGACAGATTTCTGCCGCGGAACAGTTGCCGAGCGGTCTAAGGCGCCTTTCTGCGGAGCGTGAGGTTTTCGCCGTCCGCTTGTAATATTATTATTACATTGAAATTTTTTTCCGATCTCGAGATACTGGCAACCTAGGAAACTTCCACTCTTATAGCAGTTAGATATCGAGCTTTTTTTTTTTTTAAATTAAATAATAGCAGGCGAAGGAATGCGTATTTTATACAGTCATTAATACTGGAAGCTTTTTTTTTTATGTATTTCGGTAGTAGTGGCGAGTCTGAACCAGATATAGAAGATTCGCCCAGTGAGAAGAGTAGGCAGCATTGAGACTAATGTAGAACACGGTTATGAAACAACTAAAATTTTTAAAGATTCTTGATTCTATCCACCAATAAAAGATTTCCAAGGTACCTCTGACACAAATCCGGTAATCAGGTAATACACCAACAGATTATTTCAATCAATTGCGTGAGGCTTTCCTTAGAGAAGAGACAAATCGATGTGAAGCACAAAGTTCCCTGCAGAAAGCCCTCATGTCAAAGCCTGGTATCCACTCACAAAAGATAAATTCGACCGCTTTCTCGGTCTTTCAATTTTAATGGGTTATGTCTGTAAGGGGAATGTGAAAAGCTGGTGACGTATTGTCCATTGATCCCTTGCTACATACTTCAGTTTTTTTTTCTCAAATAACGCCACGTGATAGGTATCTTAAAATTCTGCATAATTTTAGATTTCAATAAAAATGAAAAAAATTACCAATCATTCTCTGGAAAAAAATCAAGCCTGACAGAAATTTGTGCATTCATGGAAGTTTGTTTTTATGAAAGGTTATTATGGAAGAGAAATTGTTTTGGCGTCAAGCTTTTCAGGATAGTAGAATGTGAAACTGTTTGCGTGATAGGCTTCATTGTTCATGAAGGTGCTGGTACTTATTATAGAAAGTTTGAGATGAGTATGATTGGGGATATTGTTGCTCACTTCTTGCTACCTTATTTTTATAAGCGGCATGCTATATTCGTGGATAAATGGTATTACACCTCCCAGTTCAGCTTTCTCCAGTATCGTCATACTTGAACATGTAGTACGGTAAAATCAAATAGAGAAGGGATGCCTAATCTAGATAATAAATTATGTCATAGTGAAGTTCAAGTCGCTCATACCGAGGCATGGACAGCAATCAAAATGGGAAGATAAACGCGGTGTGCGAATGTTAACAATTTTACGTGAAACTGGCATTTGTGCAATTGGAAAGTAAAGAAAACATAATAAAGCAAACATGTGTTCATGAGTATAATCAAAGTATGGGTGGCATAGATATTATCGAGAGACAATTACCCCTAACAGATACGGTGCAGAAAACGATGAAATGGTATCGAAAACTCTTCTTCCATCTCATTGGGCACGCTTCATATGTTACGAGAAATGACGAGCCTACGACATTTCCTCGATGCAGTCTAGTGATTACTAGTTAATTACTGTATCTTGACCGCACTCAAAACTATATTTACAACAATGATCCTCGTACTCGGTCATTAGACTGATAGTTTTCTGGAGAAAGCACAAGTAGAAAAGCCATTGATGCACTTTATGAAGGGAAACAAGATCAGTCATTTGTCTCATTTGTAATGCCCCTCTATGCGTAGTACCATGCTTTCAAGCACGGAGGTAAGAATAAAGGGAGCCGTACTTCGCTTTGAAGCCATGGCCGCCATGACTGACCAAAACAGCTGTGTCTGTATTTACAGACGCTAACTGCATCATATACGCCTGTAACGTCCTCAAACTGGTTGTTGCAAGTTTTTGTTTAAACTAAAATCTCGGAAAAAGAAAAAAAAAAATCGCGTTTATTCTGTTTAAAAATAGTTGTTACTACAATATTACGAATCACAAACGTGGATTCTTTCTTTAGCTAATCTGACGGTCGTCAGATAAAATAATACGATTCAGTGAACCAACGCCAGATTAACGAGCACTGTGACTATTTCTTTTCATTGTGTAGTAAGTTTCATTAATATTGAAACTAGGTTTTGGTTTCGAAATCATTGATTTAATAAAAAGCAAATTTGTATTTTACTAGCTGCAAGTACCCGGCTTTGCCTGGGTTTAAAATAAGGTTTCCTGTAGAGGCGTACAAAACTGTTTATTTGCATGTAATAAAAGGGGGAGGGGGTTCATTATCACACGGCTTAGAACAGGCCTACGGCCAGAGTGAGATTGGGATGGAACGAAACCTATTTAAGAACCATCCCCATGTAATTTTGTGTACGTGTAGCAAACTTCACGTTATTTGGTTGTCTGGATCTTGAGCTATAGAGGAACAGACAAACAGACAACAAATGCGTCTTATATGTATAGAGATTCCAATCGAAGTCTGGAAGCAAAGTACTCTTCCCTCATGCACCGAACGAAATTTTATGTAGACAGTAACCTTCATCTTCTTTTCAAGGTGAAGTGTACAAAACTGTGGATTTTGGTGAAATTCTTAAGTACCCTCTACCATGCACTGAACGAAATTTTATGTAGACAGTGCCCTTAGTCTTGTTTTGAAGGTAAATTGTGCAAAATTTCTTCAAGATCAGTGCGAAGATATAGATTTACACGGACACATTGAAAGCGCACTTTGACTTTTTCTCCAATTTTCGGGTTGGTTTTCCAAAAAAATGAAACGAAACCTGCTAAAGAACCTTCCCCATGTAATTTTGTGTACGTGTTCCAAATTTCACGTTATTTGGTTGTCTGCATCTTGAGTTATAAGAGAATAGACTGACAAACAACAAATGCGTATTAAGTAAAGACATTCCTTATTCATTCGTAAATAGTATGTTAAGTGGGGGAATTAACTTTCATCTTTACGAAATCGAAAATCATAAGAGAAAAATACGCTACATTAGAAGTAAAGTCGTTGTATAGGTTCGTTCACAATAAAAGTGGTAAAATCACACGTCAGCGAGGGAATTTACACTTGAAATGGTATTTCTCTCGACTTCGCGTCACAATAACAACGATTCGTACACGTAAACATCACGCAAGTCACCATAACAAAGCAAAATCCTGCCAAAAAAACGAGCGGCAAGCATACGAAAACAAGGTAAATAAGCAGTGTTTTGGTCGAATCAAGATGGCTACCCTTGGCTTCAGAGCGCCTTCGTTTATTCTTACCTCCATGCTTTCGAGACTGCCACAAACAAGTGGAATTACCATGAAACCCAACATTTGAAAGAGAGAAGAAAAGGGTCGAAAACGTGATGAACATTAAGATGCAAGTGGGCTCAGGGAAATGTAGCACCCTGGCGTGAGAGGCAAGGTGACTCACGAAAATGAATCACCTCTAAGGGTTTTTGTCTTCGTAACGTCATTGGTCCTGAATCACGCTAAGAGCGAAATGTAGCTGCATTAGCCCATTAAAGTCCTAGTCGACACTATTAGAAATCTCTCCGCGGTGGAGTAGCCGAGCGGTCTAAGGCACTTCGCTGCGGAGAGCGCGGTTGTTCGCCGTCGGAGGTTCGAGTCCTCCCTGGGGCATGTGTGTGTTTGTGTGTGTGTGGGTGTGTGTTGTCCGTAGGTTAGTTTACTTTAGTTTAAGTAGTTTGTAAGCTACGGACTGATGACCACGCAGTTTGGTCCGATAGATTTACAAACATTTGAACATTTTTTTAGAAATATCTTGAAGATATACGATCTCATGTTTATTGAATAGTATGTTGTAAAATAGTAAACTTTTGTAGGTATATATTCATTTGTATAAGTGCAGCATGTCGGTAAAAGTAGTAACGAAGTAATATATTAAAACTTGGTGCGTCATGGGGCGGTTTTCCATGACCGTTACTGGTTAATATTGCAAATTTTATTAGTTATTATTATTTTATTAGTTATTAACTAATAAAATAATTTGCATTCAAGACGCTTGGAAGGAATATTTATGTACACCATGGATTGGAAATCATTTTATATGAACGTTACTGTTTACGTGCTCATATATCAGAAGGTACATTCAGGTGTACGTGTGTTTACTGTCTGTTAAATTTCCTGCGGCTACAATTTGTTATGTACAAATTATAAATTGTAACGTCATACCGAATGCAGTAGTTTTTAGTCCATGAATGGCTCAAAAGTGGTAAGCGAGAAACTTTTTCCCTTTCATCATAATACCGGGGTTGTCAGCGAGAATAAGTTTCCTAAATGTTTGAAATCATGTTTAAAGTTTGTTGCAAGTGTTCTCCTTCCGTAAAAGTGGACTGATAAAGTCACACTATTACTGGCCGCAAGACGGGGATGTTTTCATTGTTTATGACGTCATATCTCCTGAACTATCGGCCCTGTCGCAAAATCCTTTCTTAGCTGACGTCTTGTATCTATAAACTACACTCCTGCCAAAATTCAGCTTCATACATGAAGTAATTTTTCAGATTTAGTGTTTAGTCAGTGAGTGAATGAGTGTCTTTTGTATAGATAGAGATTATTGGCCCACTTTAGGTTACGGTAGTAACACTAAAAGTGGGCCTTTGCGATCTCCTTTTGTCAGCTCGAAATTTAAATGAAAATAACGGCTTAACTATTCACCTGACGAAAATTGAATAACGTAAGTTGTAGAGGAGCAAATTCTCTACAACTTTGTTCTCTTATGTTTTTTTCATATCTCGTAGCGTTTCAAAGATATTTGCAAAAATAACGGCGATTTTGGGATGTATGTCTGTCTGTCCGTCTGTCTGTCTGTCCGTAACGTGTTCCCTGTTTTAAGACGAACCGTTCAACCGATCAGCACCAAATTTTACACATATGACTGTAGGCCGACAGAGAGCAGAACCTCCATTTTTCAAATTTTTCTGACAAGAAAAACGGTAGTAATAAAAAAAAAACGTTTATAACATAATTGTGATTACAAACGAACCGCTCTTCTGACACGAAAATTGAATAACCTAATTGGTAGAGGAGAAAATTCTCTACAACTTAGCTCCCTTACGTTATATATATATATATATATATATATATATATATATATATATATATATATATATATATATATATATCGTTTGAGACATATTTGCAAAAAATAACGGAAATTTGACACCCTCCATTGAATTAACGAAAACCAGCCGTTCGCAGACGTCACGTGACATGCCTCGCCCAGAACTCTCTCTGACATACGCCATCTTGCGTTTCGTATTTGATGATTTTCTTATTGTAACTTACACGTTGGCATTTCAAAGCTATGGCACACTGAAGAATTAACAAAAACACATCGTTCTTCGTACGATAAATGATAATCTAGTGTTTACAAATACCATATTAGCATCAGTTAACAACGGTCACGAATAGTACGAGATTAAAGAACTCATCTTGTGATTGATTGCGGTAAGGAGCCGCGGTGGAGTAGCCGAGCGGTCTAAGGCGCCTCGCTGCGGAGCATGCGTTTGCTCGCCGTCGGAGGTTTGGGTCCTCCCTGGGGCATGTGTGTGTGTGTGTGTGTGTTCGTCCTTATAGCCGGGCGCCGTTGCTCAGCGCGCCCGGTCAGGGGGCTACACGACCTCTGTAAAAAAAAAAAAAAAAAAAAAAAAAAAGCTAAGCCAAATATTCAACGAGCAATGAAGAACGAACCAAACGAACGACCGCAGTGCACAGATCTACCCCTGAAAAAAAAAAAAAAATAAATAAATAAATAAATAAATAAAATCAAATAAAATGGGGAAGGCGTTGGACTATGACGTTAAAGGTGTAAAGCACTAGATATACCGAGCTGAACAATCCGCCATTTTGACTCCCAGTGCGACGACAGTGTTATGTGATTTGTTTTGTGCAGCGAAGTGAATCAGCGAATATTTTCTGATTTTATTGTTTCACAGTGTGAAATGTTTGGTCTTGCTACTGGAAAAAATAGCAGACATGGTCGCTATAAGCATTATCGATTTCCTTTAGACATGGATCGGCGTGAAAGGTGGCTTGTAAATTTCAGACGCCATGAAAGGACGACAAAATCAAGCAACTACCTGTGTAACTTTAAGAATTTTTTTTTATTTGTATTCGAAATAGTTACGCTCACACAGAGTTAGTAATGAAAATATAGGCCTATACATGTAAGGAATACGGAAGGGCAAAGGTTCCCAGGTTCGAGTCCCGGTTCCGGCACACAATTTTAATCTGCCTGGAAGTTTCATGTAAGGAATAGTTTATTTTAAACATTTTCAAATATTTGTAAATCTATGGAACTTAACTACTGTTATTAGTCCCTAGGCTTAAAACTATTTAAACTAACATAAATTAACTTACACTAAGAACGACACACACACGCACGCACGCACACACACACACACACACACACACACACACACACACTCATGCCCGAGGGAAGATTTGACTTTCAGTGTGTTTAAAGTTGCTAGGGTATATGTAGGCCTAAGGCAAGCAATGAACAGGATGGCTAAAAACACTGAACTTCGCAAAGAATGGGAACGGGAAAGAAGTCGTACATGAAAGGCATTAAATTCAAAAATTACCATGCAACATTCACTTTATATCAAAGCAGTGGCGTAACTATGGGGGAGGATGAGGGGGATAGAACCCCCCCGCCCCAGAACCCGAAAAGAAAAAAAAAATGAAAGAAAAAAAAAGAAAAAAAACGAAAAAGAAAAAAAGAAATCGTATAACAGCAATCTGGTAAAGGTAAAGATTGGAAACTTGGGAGTTTTACCATAAGCTTTGACTGGATGGGAGTGAATTAGTTTCTTCATCGGGAGTGGTAGATGGTAGTCTGTCTGGAAACTGACTAAAATTTTGCTCGTCAAGCAGATCTATTCCCCCCCCCCCCCAAAGCCAAGTCCTAGATACGCCACTGTTTCAAAGTGCATGCTACCAGAGAGACTGTATTTAGTCGTTATCTAACGAAACCAGGCGTTCAAAGTTATTAAACAAATTTTACGTAAAATATTCTTTCAAATATGCTGTGTGTAAAATATGGGATTCATTGAAGGTGGAATACGGAACGTACAGTATCGCAATTTAACATTATTCCGTTATTGTTTTCGAATGCAATTCTTACCTACCCTAAACGTATGTGGACGCACCATTTATAAACCAGAAAATACGATAATATTGTAACGTATTTTAACTGTATGTGGTAAATATTTAGAACAGCAACACATTCCTTAATATGGACTGCGAGTGACTGTATCAGATCTCTAAAAAAATATCCCTCTAATCACTAACTTTTAACTTACTTGCCTCTTACAGGTAAATGAATAAATTTACTATGCTGTAACATTTTCTGCGGTAGGAAAGTATATTTAACGGCCTAAGAGCATATTAGAAAGCATAATGGTTGCATAGTTTTTAAATGCGCGCCTTCAACATGGGATTCAAAATGGCCGATTGTTCTGCTTGTGCTGTACAGTGCTCTAGGTCGGTGGTTCGGAACCCGCCACTACTTAATTTTTTTTCCCTAAAAGGGTTTCGGACACTCTTATTAATTAAATTTTTTATTATTTAGATTTTTATTTTGGTCCAAAATCTTTGCAAAAACTTATAAAACAACATAACATATCTAAAGTGGGCCGTAAAATACGTCAGTGCGATTTTTGTTTTCATTGCAGAGGGCAGTTAAATGTCTGGCCAAGAGTTAGCTGCAGAGGTACATTGGCGGTGGCGGAATTAAGGCCGTATTACACGATACGCCTAGAGCCGTGTATTGGGAGAGTACCGCCAACCGGGCGAGCGCCGCCATTGTAGGCCTGTTATATCTGGCAGTAGCAGCGCTATGCACGGCACTGTTAAATTAACATTTATGATGAAGGGAACCGGTCTGTATATCGACGTGGTATGACAGTACGTTACGTAAACAATGAACTTAAGTTTTTAATTGTTTCATCACATCTACAGCGAATATTAATGAAAAATTGGTAATTCGAGATCAAGGCCTTTATTTTTGATCAAACTACTTGTAAAATTTAAACCCTGTACCAAATGTACTGCTTTCGCAATAGGTGACGTTCCTGCTTTCAAATTAGCTAAGGACTGACGTTTTTATCTGTAATATATATGTTTTTATCAAAGTAGATGTAATTAATACATGTTTCTTTCCATTAATCTAGTGCCTAATGTTGATAGGTGTTGTGTGCTAACCTACATGTGGTATTATCACATAACATTAACTGAGCTAACATTTTGGGAAGGTTTAAGTTTTTACACATTTCTGGGTACTTCAGTAAAATAAACTTTATCTTAAAATTCGAGTTTTGGAGCTCTATTTAATGGGCGGTGTCATTTACCGCCCAAACTTTCGTAATATGCAGGCTAAGTATAAATACGAAATTCGTCAAATACGGCACATTAGGTTAGATTTTCAAGTATTTGTATCTTTTAAAAATATATTTTCTCTTACATGTGTTGTCCGTTCAACATTGCTCGCAAGAAACTTGTATGAACAGATAAACCTAGAAGTTTACTCCATATTTCAATACAAATTTACTTACATCGCAAAATTTTGCATTCTCGTATGGAAATGCATTTTTTCTTCAATGCGGTGTACCCACAATTCGCGTCTTTTCGCATCTCTTTCGCCCGTGGAATGCGTAAAACTTGCTACCTCGGACTGTCTTAGTATAACAATCCACTGCCAACAATGCGGCATTTTTCATCATATAAAAATGAAATATGCTATGTTAAGCTCGTAATTTAATACATGATGAATCTACACATTTCCAACACCTCTAAATGCTAAAATAACAGGAGTTAAGTGAAATATGCCATTTACGCTGATGGATCGCTTAGGCCTAAAATGGCGGACGTGCCCCACCCGCGCTCAGCTGACCAATAGCAGCCGGCGGTTGTCGGCAACCCACACATAAAAGGTTGGCGCTACTCTCCCAATACAGGGCTCTACGTACGCCTAAGCAGCAGCGCCACAAGTGTGATTATCTGGAACTAAGTACTTTTTCACGTAAACTTATTACACGATGCACGACGGATGTTCCTTCCCACGAATCCGCGCATGCGCAGTAGACACCAATAAACTGTTAAAATGTTTGTAGAGCTTATGGGACTTAACTACGAGGTCATCAGTCCCTAAACTTACGAACTACTTATGAACTAGCTACTACTAAGGACGGCACAAATATCCATACCCGAGGGGGGTGGGGGAATTCGAACCCCGGACTAGACACCATTAACGCGCAAGAAACGAGAAGAAAACAGAGGTCATCTAATCGTTCATTCATACCACACAAGAACCCGAGGGAAACTATGATTTCCTGGGACGTCATTCATTTAAATTATTTCTGTGAGCTTACGGTTCCTACTTAATGTCAAGTTGTCATCTTTTATTAAGTAGTTTGCACAGAATGGAGTCACTACATTATTGCTAGGAATTAGAGACTCAACACTTTCAATTTATATAAAAGTTGAAAGTTTATGTAGCTAAGTGCCAAATTACTTAGGTTATTGGTTCCTAGACTTCTCACTACTTAAATTAACTCATGCCAACGACAACATGCACACAAATGGCTGAGGGAAAAACTCTTAACTTTATCACTTGGTTCATAAAACCTTCCATTTTGTCGACAAGCATGCATGAAAAAATTTTGAAACGTCTTGGTCGCAATTAGCTTTATTTCCTATGACGCGTTTCGAGAACATCATCATCAGACTGTGGTACAAAAGAAGAAAATTACATTGGGCCGTATGAATAAAACTGAGCATATGCTTAAGAGAAGATGCTCAGAGCAAAAGTACGTTCTCTGAGTAAGTTCTCAAATTCGTATGAATAAAAACTTCAAAGCACATGCTCTGAGCAGGTAGTTTATTCTCACTACCTCCCCTCCTACTTGAGTAAGTTCTCCGCGTGTCATGTCCGCCACAGATCAGCTGTCCAATCGTGTATTTCTTTAAACTAGCCCAATTAGGCAAATTATTGAGTGTACAAATGTGGAGAAGGCATCGACGTGTTGAGAAAGAACTGGACTGTGTTTAGATATTAGTTTGTTGTGAAGGAGCATATTATAAAGACTAAATATGCACTTTTTACGAAAATGTTTCTGCTGGCGATACAAAATTTTCGTCACGCGAGGCATATTATAAAGACTAAATATGCACTTTTTACGAAAATGTTTCTGCTGGCGATACAAAATTTTCGTCACGCGAGAAACTCGTTTGTTAATGAAGTAGGATTAGCACAATTTGCGAACGATATAATAAGAATGCATCACATATTCATCTGTCACAACGTGGGATGCTGTAGGAGTGTTCTGAGATACGCCTTGTTAAACATGACACCCAATGGTTTGCTCATAAGCGTTAGGCCATGCGATTTTGAACAAGAAACATGCTGCTAGGTTTGTAATTAATCAGTTATTAATTTTCCTGTCGTGTTTACTTACTTCTAACATGACAGAAGTTAAGATTACGAAGTCAGAAAACGCATCATAAATAGCCAACCGGTTTGGATAGAAACAGTAGCTACCTCAGTAGGCCTACCTGGTATTGCAGCAACATTTATTTTGTGATAGAAACTGTGAAATCCTGGGATATACTTTATTTGGAACTAACATCATAAGGTCTTACTAATAGATCCTATTTTAAAACAATATTATTTTGCTATGTGACTGTTTACAACTGTAAATATGTACGCCAAACAAATGAGTAAACACGCAGCTGAATCCATTTGTGTTTCATTTTTATGTCGGTAATGAAAACACCTCTTACATCACTCTCGTCAGTGTATAAAATGCTGGAAGTGTCACACGATTTTTCCGAAGGAAGATACTCGTCAACAAAATGTTTTTATTTGTATTTACTTTATAGATTGCCTCGTATTTCTTAAAGGCTATATATAAAGGAACTTGCTTTTGCCTTCTAAGTAACAAAATTGTTGTAATTTTTATTATAAACCTCAGTAAAACGTAACCTTAATAGAAGTTACTCAGCACGGAGTATGCCATAGAGCTCACTCCAGAAATCTGAGAATGTTCTCCCGTCGTGAGAAACTTCTGCAGTTTTATTCATATGAAATTGGAGAATGTTCTCTGTTGTGAGCAACTTCTCCCACCCCGTTACTCACGCCGAGAACATACTCGGCTGAAGTATATTCTCCGACTCACTTTATTCATGCGAATCTGAGTATGTTCTCTGGAATCCAGAGTATAAAGTAGATACTCCATTTTATTCATACGGCCCACTGTAGATGTTTGTAGCACGTAATTATGATAGCCTATCTATAAGGAGTATAAACCATATTAATACATATATACTTACAAAAGATTTTAAAAATCGATGGGAAATACAACCATCTTGGTATAGATGCCTGATTACAACTTAAAATATCATCATGCACGTCTAGTGACATTGTTGAACCAGACTCACATGCCCAACTCTTAACTTTGGCGGGAGCGGCTGCGCAATTCGTGACATGGTGCCTCAGACCGCGCGACAGTTTCATATTACGACACTAGGTTGAAAATGTATATGTCTGTCTAAATTTACATTTATACAGCATTTCGCACATAGGACACCCTTTTTTGGAGCTGTGACAGTAAATCGTCAGATTACGACACAACAATGACGAAAACCAGATGTTGGGTTCGAGTGTGGCCGGAAAGAAAGAAGGCAGGGGAATATACTTACAGCTAATAAAAGAAGTGAGCACCGGAAAACTGCAACAAATTTGGAACTTCGTGAGGAAGGACGTGACCCGTTTTGAAGGGCTGCTGTCTGTACAGTTGTACGCATATCATTGAGGAGTAAACGATTGCTGACATAACGTATGACGATAAAGGGATCGTGTGGGTTATACAAACGCCGGCCGCGGTGGCCGAGGGGACTGAGGCGCTCCAGTCACGGTCTGCACGTCCACTACGGTCGGGGGTTCGAATCCCCCCTCGGGCATGAATATTTGTGTCGTCCTTAGTATAAGGTAGTTGATAAGTAGTTTGTAAGTTTAGGGACTGATGACCCCGTAGTTAAGTCCCGTAAACTTAACAAACATTTGAACACTTTTTTTATATATATACAAACAAATTTCCTCCCTTTACGCCTGAGTAATGACTCAGCGGCTCTCTGATATTCGCAGTTGATGTCATATATTCTGAGAATATGACCTAGTATAAGGGTCTGCTGGAAAATAAGTGTGTTCTGTTTAATTACTGCATTTATGAAAATCTACTAACTGAAAAAAAAAAACGGGCAAAATCCGCAACACAAAAGTTTGAAATCACACATCAATCCTAGCCACGAATGTCATACACAAATTACAAGCAGAAAGCTTCCTGCAATACCCATTTCTGCGCATGCGCGCGTTAGCGCTGCCTAGTGCGCATGCGCGGATTCACGGGAGTTTAGAACTGGTCCATATTCCGGCGCGCGGATAGTGTCTGCTAAAAATCAGAGTTACGCGGTAGTTCCGAGTGTTTCGCCGATAGATGGCTGTCGCGCTAGACCTATACTGTTGTTGTTGTGGTCTTCAGTCCAGAGACTGGTTTGATGCAGCTCTCCACCCTACTCTATCCTGAGCAAGCCTTTTCATCTTCTCATAAGAACGACAACCCACATCCACTTGAATCTGCTTATTATACGCGTCTCTTGGTCTCCCTCTGCGATTTTTACCCCACACACTTCCCTCCAATGCTAAATTCACAATTCCTTGATGTCTAAGAATGTGTCCTACCAATCTATCCCTTCTTTTAGTCAAGGTATGCCAGAAATTTCTTTTCTCCCCAATTCGGTTCAGTACCTCCTCATTAGTTACGCGATCCACCCACCTAATCTTCAGCATTCTTCTGTAGCACCACATTTCAAAAGCCTCTATCCTCTTTCTGTCCACACTGCTTATCGTCCATGTTTCACTCCCATACAAGGCAACACTCCATACAAATGCCTTCAGAAAGGACTTCCTTAGGCTTAAATCAATATTCGATGTTAACAAATTTCTCTTTTTCAAAAACGCCTTTCTACCCATTGCCATTCTGCATTTTATATCCTCTGTACTGCGACCATCATTTGTTATTTTACTGCCCAAGTAACAAAACTCATCTACCTCCTTTATTGTTTCGTTACCTAACCTAATTCCTTCAGCATCACCTGATTTTCTTACACTGCACTCCATTACCCTAGTTTTACTCTTGTTAATGTTCATCTTATATGCACCTTTCAGCACACTATCCATTCCGTTCAATTGCTCTTGCAGGTCATTTGCTGCCTCTGACAGAATTACTATGTCGTCGGCAAAACGCAATGTTTTCAATTCTTCCCCCTGAACTTTAATTCCTTCTCCAAATTTCTCCTTGCTTTCCTTTATAGCTTGCTCAATGTACAAATTGAACAACATTGGGGAAAGGCTACAACCCTGTCTTACTCCCTTTCCAACCACTGCATCCCTTTCATGCCCTTCAACTCTGACAACCGCTGTCTGGTTTTTGTACAAGTTGTAAATAACCTTACACTCCCTATATTTTACTCCTGCTTGCTTCAGAACTTGAAATAGTTTATTCCAATCAACATTGTCAAAAGCCTTCTCCAAATCTACAAAAGCTAGAAATGTTGGTTTGCCTTTTCTTAATCTATCTTCTAGGATAAGCCGTAAAGTGAGTATTGCCTCCCGTGTTCCTAGATTTCTCCTGAACCCAAACTGATCTTCCCCGAGGTCGGCTTCTACCAGCTTTTCCATCCTTCTGTATATAATTCGTGTTAATATTTTGCAACCATGACTTATTAAACTGATGGTTCTATAATTTTCACACCTGTCTGCACCCGCTTTCTTTGGAATGGGGATTATTACATTTTTCTTAAAGTCTGAGGGTACTTCACCTGTCTCATACATCTTACACACTATACTAGAGCCGTGTATTGGGAGAGTACCGCCAACCGGGCGGGCGCCGCCATTGTAGGCCTGTTATATCTGGCAGTAGCAGCGCTATGGGCGGCACTATTAAATTAGCGTTTATGATGAAGGGAACCGGTCTGTACAATGACGTGGTATGACAATACGTTAAGTAAACAATGAACTTAAGTTTTTAAGCGTTTCATCACATCTACAGCGAATATTAAGGAAACTCTGAGATCAAGACCTTTAATTTTGAGCAAACTATTTGTAAAATTGGTTCGTGCTAAAATTTAAGCTCTGTACCAAATGGATTGCTTTCGCAATAAGTGACGTCCCTGCTTTCAAATTAGCTAAGGACTGACGTTTTTATCTCTAATATATTGGTTTCTATCAAAGTAGATGTAATTAATACATGTTGCTTTCCATTAATCTAGTGTCTAATGTTGATAGGTGTTGTGTGCTAACATACATGTGATATCACATAACATTAACTGAGCTAACATTTTGGGAAGGTTTAAGTTTTTACACGTTGTTATCGCACTGCTGGGTACTTCAGTATAATAAACTTTATCTTAAATAGATCTCCAAAACTCTAATTTTAATGATCGGTTTCATTTGCCGCCCAAACTTTCGTAATATGCAGGCTAAGTATAAATACGAAATTAGTCAAATACGGCATATTATGTTAGATTTTCATGTATTTACATCTTTTAAAAATATCTTTTCTCTTACATGTTTGTCCGTCCAACATTGCTCGCAAGAAACTTGTATGAACAGATAAACCTAGAAGTTTGCACGATATTTCAATACAAATTTACTTACTTCGCAAAATTTTGCAGTCTCGTATGGATATGCATTTTTCTCCCAATGCGGTGTACCCACAATTCGCGTCTTTTCACATCTCATTCGCCCTGTGGAATGCGTAAAACTTGCTAGTTACTACCTCGGACTGTCTTAGTATAACAATTCACTGCCAACAATGCGGCATTTTTCACCATATAAAAATGGAATATGCTATGTTAAGCTCTTAATTTAATACATAATGAGTCTGCACATTTCCAACACCTCTAAATGCTAAAATAACAGCTAGTTAAGTGAAATATGCCATTTACGCTGATTGATTGCTTAGGCCTAAAATGGCGGACGTACCCCACCCGCGCTCAACTGACCAATAGCAGCCGGCGGTTGTCGGCAAGCCACACATAAAAGGTTGGCGCTACTCTCCCAATACAGGGCTCTAACCTATACCTTTCGCGGCGGATCGTCGTGTAATACCGCCTTTAGACTACACAGAAACCTCTTGAACCCCCACCGAAAAAAAGCTCAGTTTGGGATGTGTATCCTTTCCAGAGCGTGTGTTACTAGCCGGTTCCTCCGCGTCTAGACGGCACGTTATCTACTATCTCAGCTCGGCCGCCTTCCGAGGTGTTACAAAAGCGGCGACCTTGTTCGGTTGTTACTCGGGTAGGCGCGCGCCCTGCAGCGGGGAGGAAAAATATTTATCCATCGCCCCCGAATTCGGCAGCGGTCTGTGTTTTGCTCGACGCGTCCTCCCGGATACTGCCTTGATAAGCAGAGACCCGGGCAACGTGGCTCACCGCTAGGTTGCGCCACGACGCCAGCGGCTAACTGGAAGCCACGTGCGCTTTCTCCGTGACTGCCTCAACTACTCCATCACCTCTCTCACTCTGCACCTCAACACTTCCTTGCTCATTCACAATTCCAATTTCTCTTCCTAAATTCGCATACACTCAGTTGCAAAAGTATTCGGACAGCACGTAAATGCACATAATGTAGCAGTTTGTCGCATGAACAAATACAGAAATTGCACTTTGTAATGTATTTAGGACTCCGGGTACGATGTAGCACGGTGAAACACGCGTCAAATACGAAGAATTGTTGTTGGACATGTGTCTGTATGGACTGCAGTGTAAGAAAATCAGGTGATGCTGAAGGAATTAGATTGGGAAAAGAAGCAATGAAGGAGGTAGATGAGTTTTGTTACTTGGGCAGTAAAATAACAAATGATGGTCGCAGTACAGAGGATATAAAATGCAGAATGGCAATGGGTAGAAAAGCGTTCTTGAAAAAGAGAAATTTGTTAACATCGAATATTGATTTAAGCCTAAGGAAGTCCTTTCTGAAGGCATTTGTATGGAGTGTTGCCTTGTATGGGAGTGAGACATGGACGATAAACAGTGCGGACAGGAAGAGGATTGAGGCTTTTGAAATATGGTGCTACAGAAGAATGCTGAAGATTAGGTGGGTGGATCGCGTAACTAATGAGGAGGTACTGAACACAATTGGGGAGAAAAGGAATTTCTGGCATACCTTGACTAAAAGAAGGGATAGACTGGTAGGACGCATTCTTAGACATCAAGGAATTGTGAATTTAGCGTTGGAGGGAAGTGTGTGGGGAAAAAATCGCAGGGGGAGACCAAGAGATGAATACAGTAAGCGGATTCAGACAGATGTAGGTTGTCGTTCTTATGTGGAGATGAAGAGGGTTGCTCAGGATAGGGTATTGTGGAAAGCTGCATCAAACCAGTCTCCGGACTGAAGACCACTACAACAACAACAACATGTGTCTGTTACGTAATATTGCCTGAAAACGGCATCGGAAGGTGCAACAAAAGTATTCGGACAAAGGCGGACAACGTGAGAGAATAGTCCATTCGGAGACGCACAGAGGGTGAAGCGATTGCAGTGTGTCCGACATTTCCGCGAGACAACAGGGATGATCAGTAAACACGTGTCGAGAGCCTGTGCAGGTCGGCGATGGGACGCAGAGGGAAGTGTTTTACGTTCTAGCAAAGGCAACTTGTTGTTTATCATCACGCGAAGGGAAAAACCTCCAGGGAAATTGCCGCAACAGTGAACATGAAGAAAAGTACAGTTCACGACATTATTAAACGGTCTGAGAAAGAAGACCGATTGGAATTCCGTTGCAGTACAGGACGGCCACGGACATTTTTACAGAGAGGTGAACGTGTGATTGTGCGAAGGAATCAGAAAATATGTCACACGAATTGCAAGTGAGGTGGAGGGAGACCTTGATATAAAAGTTCATCCCGAAACCGTGTGGAGAGTACTCCGACGACCGCAGTACCATGGTCGAGTGGCACGGCGAAAGCCATTCACAAATGCAGTGAACCAGAAGAAGCGTATGCAGTTTGCGAGGGAATACGCGGAATACGATCAGGCTTCATGGAATCGGGTGATATTTTGCGACGAATGTAAATTTACATTATGGCAAAGCGACGGAAAGGCAAATGTGTGGCGAAAGACCAATGAAGAGCTGAATCCCAGGAACCTCAAACCAACAGTAAAGTTCGGAGGTGGGAGCATCATGGTGTGGAGATGCATGTACGACAATGGTGTGTGTGATTTAGTGTTCACTGATGATACGATGAACAAGGAAGCGCATTTGAAGCAGAGTGCACGACATCTAGGTAATGCGAACAACTTTCGTTTTTATCTGGATAATCATCTCAAGCATATCGCGCATACTGTACAAACGTGGTAGCTTTCAATTGCCCGAAAGTATTGCACCCCTCTCTCCAATCACCAGACCTTAACACAGTCCAACATTTGTGGGAAAAATTGAAACGGACCCTCCGCGCGTCAACATCTATACGAAGGAGACCTTGAAAGAGAAACTGCGCCCAGAATGGGCAAATATAGGCCCAGATTTCACGAGAAACTCGTGGAAAGTATGCCTAGTAGATTGGAGGAGGTATTGAAAATGAAAGGTGGACCCACAAGGTATTGCTTTTTCGTCGTACAACTTATGAACATTTATTGGACAGTGTCCGAATAGTTTTGTAGAAGCAGGGTGTGCAGGGTGTTTCATTTTTGTTGTTAATTTTTCTGTTATTTATGTTTTTGGAACGAAATAATACAATAATTCTTTTGTAATTAATGTTCCTATACATACATATTGCTAATAAATATGTTTGGATTTCATAGTCAGTGTTTCTCGAGTACTCATAGTCAAACTTCCCACTGTCCGAATACTTTTGCGACTGAGTGTATGTAAACAGCAAATTGGAAAATTTCGGACACCTGCAGGTCTTCTAAAGATGGACTATCGATCTGTAACACATAAAAATTTGTGCTGGCCAAACTTTCGAAACCTGGGTTCGAGTCCCGGTCCGGAACAAATTGTCATGTGTTTAAGACCGACACTCAATTTTTAGCAGAGCAGCAGATGTTGGGAAACTTTGCAATTGCGTGGTTATGGTATATCGCCCCAAATTTGCGACTGGATAGGGGATTTCCTGTCAGAGAGGACACAGTTTGTAGCAATCGATGGTAAAGCATCGACTAAAACAGAGGTGATATCGGGTGTTCCACAGGGTAGGGTTATTGGTCCTCTGCTGTTACTTATTTACATAAAAGATTTGGGAGAATATCTAAGTAGCTCTCTTCGGTTGTTTGCAGATGACGCCGTTATTTACCGTATACTAAAATCATCTCAAGATCGAAGCGAACTGCAGAACGATCTGAATAAATTGGTAATTGACTCTAAATAATGAGAAGTGTGAAGTCGTCCACATGAGTACGAAAAGAAATCCGTTAAACTTTCTTTACAAGATAAATCATTCAAAAGTAAAGGCCTCAAACTCCACAAAATACCTGGGAATTACTATTACTTCAGACTTAAACTGGAAAGAACACGTAGATAATGTCGCGGGAAAGGCGAACCAGAGACTGATTTTTATTGGTAGAATCCTTAAAAATGCAACAGAACTAATAAAGAAACTGCATACACTACGCTTGTCCGTCCTTTTTTAGAGTATTGCTGCCCAGAGTGGGATCCGAATGCGAAAATATATTGTTGACTCCCACTTACGTAGATAGAAATGATCATCAGAATAAAATACTAGAAATCAGAGGTCGAACGGAGAGATTCAAATGTTCTTTCTTCCCGCGCGCTATTCGAGAATGGAATGGGAGATAAAAAGTGTAATGGTGGCTCGGTGAACCCTCTGCCAGGCACTTGAATGTTATTTGCAGAGTATCCCACGTAGATGCAGATGTAGATGTAGAATTATACACCACTGCTCCGAGTGAGCCACCGCCAATGTTTCTTCCTCCGAAACACACAATTAATAATGTTTGTAAAATGTTATCTTCATTTCCAGAGTGAATTTAATTGAGCAGATTAAAATGTTAGTGTTGTGTTGTGGTAAGGCGACGTACGTGTATTATCAGGGTGATGGTCAAAGCTGCATTGCTGTCCGCGGGAATTTCTAAATCTTTTGAGGCACTGCAAATCGTTTACGAAGCGCTATGTTTTGAATCGTAGTTCATTGTCTGCTGTAAAGGAGGCAGCTGCTTGGCGTTATTTGTTGCTGCGAGCATTTCTGTTACTAACTTTTTCATTCTTTTGTTAGCACCCACCTACATAGACAGACAAGAACATCATAATAAAAAAGAGAAATGGAAAACGGAAAGATTCAGGAGTGCCTTTTTACGAGCGCTATTAGAGAATGGATCGGTTGAGAAATATCATAGTATGTTCACAGATTTGTGAGTAGCTGGAAGACTTTCTGAGTAATAGAACGCAGTACGTTGTTCTCGACGGCGAGTGTTCATCAGAGACGAGTGTATCGTCAGGTGTGCCCCAGGGGAGTGTGATAGGACCGCTATTATTTTCTATCTATATAAATGATCTGATGAACAGGGTAACTTGTAATTTGCGGCTGTTTGCTGATGATGATGTGGTGTATGGGAGGGTGTCGTCTGTAACTGACTGTAATAGCATACAGGATGACTTACACAAAATATCTAGTTGGTGTGAAGAATGGCAGCTAGCTCTCAATGTAGAAAAATGTAAGGTGATGTGCATGAGTAGGAAAAACAATCCCATAATGTTTGTATACTGCATTACTAGTGAGCTTCTTGGTGCAGTCGCGTCGTTCAAATATCTAGGCGTAACATTGCAGAGCGAGATGAAATGGAACGAGCATGTAAGGACAGTTGTGAGTAAAGCGGGCAGCCGACTTCGGTTAATTGGGAGAATTTCGGGAAGATGTACTTCATCAGTAAAGGAGACCGCGTATAAAACGCTTGTACGAATACATTTTGAGTATTGCTCAAGTGTTTGGGACCCGCTGCAGATCTGTTTAAAGCAATACATGGAAGCAGTTCAGAGGCGACTAGATTCGTAACTGGTAGGTTTGACCAATGTGCGAGTGCTACGGAAATGCTCCGGCAACTCAATTGGGGATTGTTGGAGGAAAGACGATGTTCTTTTCGAGAAATTCTGTTGCGGAAATTTAGAGGGTCGGAATTTGAAGCTGAGTGTAGTACGATCTTGCTGCCACCTACTTACATTTCGCGTAAATATCACAATGATAAGGGAAATTAGGACTCGTACAGAGGCATATAGACATTCTTCATTATTATTACACACGTTATAGGCCTTTTATCAGACCACTTGCTTTTCCTGTTCTTCCAGTATTCCTTCATTCTTTCACTAAAGACTCTCTTCCTATCTTCAGACCACTTTGGTCGTTGGGCTTTAGGTGCTGTTTTCGCTGACATCACTTCCCACTTGTACACTTTCTGTCTAAAGACGACTTTGTCTGTGATGTCTTCTGAATCTATATGTGCCCTTTCCAGATCAATTTTGACTAGTATCATCCAGGGTGTAGTGGTCTTGAGACCGCCGGCCGCGGTGGCCAAGAGGTCTGCGGCGCGCCAGTCACGGTCTGCACGGCCACTACGGTCGGGGGTTCGAATCCCCACTCGGGAATGGATATTTGTGCCGTCCTCAGTGTTAGCTAGATCATAAGAAGTTTGTAAGTTTAGGGACTGATGACCCCATAGTTAAGTCCCATAAGCTATACAAACATTTGAACTTTTTTTGCTGCTTGTATTCGTAACAAATATAGAGGGAAGACAGTATTCCTTCTATTTATTTATTTCATAAATCGATTTATGGTCTTTGGTACTCTCTGAAACTCCACACCGTGCCGCCAGAAAACCCGACCAGCACCAGTGCGTCCGGTGTAGTACCGTGTGCAAGACTACCCTGAGTCACTCCGCTGTTGCCAGATGGTGCCCTGAATCAGTGGCTGCGTCTCTTGAGTAACGAACATCAAAAAGAGCACCCTGCGGACTTTTAGACTCAGGTGCCCCGTAGTTTCCTCAAGTCAACTCACACCAGATATTTATTTTGAAAGATGTACTCCCAAATTACTCATTCCTGTCGCCCCGTAATGCCACTATACCGATAGTAATTTCTCTTTCCTCATCTTTGCGAGGGTTAAACGAAATTTACGTTGGCAGAATATGTTCATCCCTCAAGAAATTCCAATTTCGGTTCATGAAATATCTCTGTAATTCATACCGGTAATGAATCAAGCAGCCCGACTCCCAATTAGATATATTTTAACCTAACCTAATGCTGGAACCAAACACTGAAACAAACATTTGGAAACATTTTTGTTCCACCTATGGGAAACAGCACTCTTAGTTTAAATTTGTTTATAAACAACAGAGTGCAATTTTTTTTAAGTTTTTTGACTAGTTTCGGTTCTATTTAAACAATTTTCAGGAAATTAAGCTCAATTGATGTTGTGGAGCTGTCACTGCTCAGTGATGCACTAGAAGGCTCCAAGTCTCCTGCCAGCTCCACAACATCAATGGAGCTTAATTTCCTGAAAATGGTTTAAATAGAACCGAAACTAGTCGAAAATTTTTTTTAAAACATGCACTCTAGACTGTTGTTTATATACAAACACTCAAACACTACTCAATAGTGGATCACAAAAGTCTACAGTACATTGTCTCCCTTACTTATGAACTACAGTTTCCTAGAATTCTCCATATATACCGTAGTTTATATGCCCACTAGCTCTGCCGACGATAGTATATCAAAGAAATGTATGAGGAAGTAAAGGCAGTTATTCAGATAGTTAAAGGAGAGGACAACTTAATAGTGATGGGGTACTGGAATTCGGTAGTAGGAAAAGGAAGGGAAGGAAAAATGACAGGTGAATATGGACTGTGAAAAAGAAATGAACGAGGAAGCCGTCTGCTAGAATTTCTTACGAAACATAATTTAATCATAAGAAAAACACCTGGTTTAAGAATCACGAAAGAAGGTTGTATACGTGGAGAGACCAGGAGACACCGGAAGGTACAAGATTTTATAATGGTTAAAAAAAAAAAAAAAAGTTCAAATGTTTGTTAAGCTTATGGGACTTAACTACGGGGTCATCAGTCCCTAAACTTACAAACTACTTATGAACTACTTACGAACTAGGACGGCACAAATACCCATGCCCGAGGGGGGATTCGAACCCCCGACCGTAGTGGCCGTGCAGACCGTGACTGGAGCGCCTCAGTCCCCTCGGCCACCGCGGCCGGCTATAATGGTAAGACATAGATTTCGGAACCAGGTATTAAACTGTAAGATATACCCAGGGGCTGTATACAATCTGACCATAACTTATTCGTCATGGAATGTAAATTGAAACTGAATAAACTGTACAAAGGTAGGAATATAAGGAGATGGAACGTAGTAACCTGAAGTTTTGAGGGGGGAGAGGGTTCGAATCCCCCCTCGGGCATGGATATGTGTGCCGTCCTTAGTCTTAAGTAGTTCATAAGTAGTTTGTAAGCTTAGAGACTGATGACTCCGTAGTTAAGTCCCATAAGTTGTACAAACATTTGAACATTTTTGAAGTTTCGAAAATTTCAGAGGGAACGTTAGGCAACAATTGACAGAAACGGGGCAAAATAAAACGAAGAGGAATGGGTAGCTTTAAGCAATGAAATAGTCAAGACAGCAGAGGACCAAATAGGTAGAAACGCAAGACCTACAAAAAGTCCTTGTATATCACAGGAAATACTAAATTTAATCGATGAAAGGAGAAGACATATAAATGCAGCAAATGAGGAAGGTAAAATGGAATGTAGATGACTAAGAAATAAGATTGAAAGGAAGTGCAAAATGGCTAAGCAGGATTGGATAAAAGCCAAATGCAAATCTGTAGAAGCATGTTTCGTAGTGAGTTACGTAGTGGATCCAAGATAAATTTCTGATTGTCAATAAGTCTTGTAATTCTTGATTTTACTGTACCATATGCGCGAAATTCCCATGTTTGTGTGTCAGGCTCAATTTGTCGCCGCGTTGGAGTGACCGAGCGTTCTAAGGGCCTCGCTGCGGAACACGCGGTTGGTCGCTTCGGAGGCTCGAGTCCTCCCTCGGACATGAGTGTGTTTGTTGTACTTAGTTTAAGTAGTTTGTAAGCCTAGCGACTAATTATCAAAGCATTAAGTCCCATAGATGTACAAACATTTGAACGTTTATAATCTATTACAACTTGCATAAAGGTACAAACAAATTGTAATACATCTACATTTACGTACATACTCCGCACTTCACCGTAAGGTGCGTAGCGGAGGGTACACTGAACCACTACTAGGCATTTCCTTTCCTATTCCACTCCCAAATAGAATGAGGAAAAAACGAATGCCTATATGCCTCCATATGAGCCCTAATTTCTCTTATCTTGTCTTTGTGATCATCACGCGAAATGTAAGTAGGCGGCAGCAAGATCGTACTACACTCACCTTCAAATTCCGGCCCTCTAAATTTACTCAACAGAAATTCACGAATAGAAGGTCGTCTTTCCTCCAGCGAACCCCAATTGAGTTGCCGGAGCATTTCCGTGACACTCGCGCATTGGTCGAACCTACCAGTAACAAACCTAGCTGCTCGCCTCTGAACTGCTTCTATGTCTTACTTTAAACTGATCTGCTGCAGGTCCCGAACACATGAGCAATACTCAAGACGTGGTCGTACAAGCGTTTTATACGCGGTCTCCTTTACAGGCGAAGTACATCTTCCCAAAATTCTCCCAATAAACAGAAGTCGGCTGTTCGCCTTACTCACAACTAACCTTACATGTTCGTTCCATTTCATATCACTCTGCAATGTTACGCCTAGATATTTGAACGACGCGACAGCATCAAGAAGCTCACTACTAATGCTGTATTCGAACATTATGGGGTTGTTTTTCCTACTCATGAACATCACCTTACATTTTTCTATATTAAGAGCTAGCTGCCATTCTTCGCACCAACTAGAAATTTTGTCTAAGTCATTCTGTATGCTACTGCAGTGAATTAAAGACGACACCCTCGGCTTCTGGGAAAGATCTTTTGGTAAAGTATGGCTGTGGTAATTATTGTATGCTTCACGCATCGATCTTTTTATAGACGCACGAATCTCTACTAACTTTTGCCTGTCATCATTTGCGTGTTCTTTTTTTAATCGAGAGTGCAACAGTCTTTGCTTTCTTACCAGCTTTCTAACATTATTATTACACCACGGTGGATCTTTTCCATCCTTAATCGTCTTTACTGACACATATTTCTCTAACCCTTTACATTTACATTTACAGTGCACTTAAATTTAGTCCACAATTCCTCTACATCCATAGTCCCGGAATTAAATGATGCCTATTCGTTTTCTAAGTGCGATCCTAACATTTGCTTATCGGCTCTTCCCAACAAAAACACGCTCCTAGTTTTCTCGATTAACACTTGAGACATTTTGTACTAGACAAATCCAATTCGAGGTAGTGAGAGCTATTCTGCGCCAATCGATACCTCACAACAAACACGTCACTTATCTCGAAGCCAAATACGTGATAAGAAATGATATTAATGTGATTTCTGAGGGTTTTCCCACGGGTGACTTTTGTTTTTCAGGATGAGCATCCAGCCCCGTTCCAAGGTCATACAGAACCACTGGTAAACGTTTCAGATGCTCCGCAGACCCTCTCCACATACTGAAAAAAAAAAAAATTTCTCAGATGAACTATAGTGATGAAAGTTAGTGCCACAAAAGAGGATACAAACTTCGCTAATGCAAGACATGGCATTACAGGGTTTCTTTCTAATCCTTTTTTTTCCTATGTAAATATTTTTTTAGAACTTCCACCCGCTATCTTCAGCGGAATTTTTATTTCGGTTTTGAAAAATTATAATTACAGTACGTGTTAACTTCATGTGTATGCTATTAAATTTTTTGAGCAGATGAGAAACTGTGTATCCCGAACTCTGCAAATCTATATCTATAAATGTGAATGTCTGTTCGGTGTATGTTTATCACGTCTGAAACACAAGACATAAAGAGCTACAAATTTGTACAGTTACTAATGTCTACCCGGGGAAGGCTTTCGGCACGGCATTATGGCGATCGGATAGCTATTTATCTATATATATTAATGTGAATGTCTGTTCGGTGTACGCATATCACGTCCAAACGACAAGACGCAGAGACTTAAATATTTGTACAGTTACTAATTTATACCTGAGGAAGGTTTTAGGCACTTTTATAGCGATCTGACAGATATTAGTAATTTGAAGAATATAACGCGAAATCCGAAACAATAATGATTCTTTGAAAATTATATTTACTCTTTGAAAATGGTTTTATTGGTTGCATTGTTGCTTCAGGGTTGATAATCATAAAAGGGTGGAGTATATTGCGTGGAAAGTCATCGGTGTATGTAAAATTCTACGTGTGTGTGTGTGTTAATATTTCGCTCTGCAGGGAAAACTACAGAACCCAAATGGTGTGTGTGTGTGTAATCGTTGTCCGAAGCCTCCCGTTGTACACCGTAGCAGTCCCATGCCGACAGCTATAAGGGGGTGGAAGATATGGTGGTTGAAATTCGTTAAATTATAAAAAAAAATCGGACTGTAGGCCAGCGATGACGTTTGCGACTCTATAGCAAGGAGGTTACATACAGCGAAACGTGATGCCACAGACCATATCTTTGGTCTTTGCGTGCTACAATGTCTTCATCTCTTTCTCTGTAAGGATAAGCATACGAATAAGGAAATATAAGAATAAATAAATAATGCAGTAAAAAAGAAATTTCATTTAATACATCTCTTTAAAAATCGATTTGACATCAAGTAATGCGTCTGTGATATTATTACAATCATTATTGTTGAATTTCGTGATTGGATTCTTCGAAACGAGTGCATTTTTACCTTTGATTTCTTATATATTCTCTGATGAATGTAACATGTTTTTAGAAAAAAGGAGATGGACAGAGAGAGAGTGGATAGGAAAAGTACTAACTCAAGGTTAGAATAAATAAATAAATACCCGGGCAACGCCAGGTTTTCAGCTAGTCTCTTAATAAAATCTTCTCGGGTTACAGCTCTGGACAGTAAACCACATGAGGCGTCTTGTAACCCAAGAAAATTTTATTAATACGTATCGCCACGAAAACATGTAGACATACATCTCCATATCTCCTCCGGTGCCTTACCCTGGGTTAATGCTTACGATACCAGTGCGTCTGACCAACACTCGCCGCTACGGCCAACCTTCTGGTTTCTGTTGCTCAACCATTTCAGCCACTTTTGTATCTGAAACTTCCTGACAAATTAAAATTGTGTGCCGGAACCGGGACTCGAACCTGGTACCCTTGCCTTTCGCGGGCAAGCGCTCTACCGTCTGAGCTATCCCGACACGACTCACGATCCCGCCTCACAACTTTACTTCCGCCAGTACCTCGCCTCCTACTTTCCAAACTTCACAGAAGCTCACTTGTGTATCTGGTAGCATATTCCGTACGCCGTGTCGAACGGTTTCCGGACATCTAAGAATACCAGCTCACATAGCTACGCTTCCTAGTAGCTGAGTTGATGGCTGGAAAACTAGTAAAAGGAAAAAAGAATTCTTGCAAACGTTGGCTGACTGATATAACACAGCAGTTAAATCAATATCAGAATTTGAGGTACGGCAGTGTGAAATGAAAAGAAAGTTTGAATATACGACGGGGAGTTAGGAGTTTCCTCTGTCGACTGTGGACAGAGTTGTGTGTGAAAGGAAAAAAAAAAAATAGAATTAGACACTAAAGATAAGACATATCTTTATTTTTCTACAAAATCTCCACGTTCACTGAAAAAATTGTCATACCACTTTGTGTCATTTCATCTATATCTATAAATGTGAATGTCTGTTCGGTGTACGCTTATCACATCCGAACGATAAGACGCAGAGACTTAAATATTTGTACTGTTACTAATTTATACCTGATGAAGGTTTTATGCACGGTTTTATAGCGGAGTGATGAATATTTAGTGATTTGAAGAATAGAACGCGGAATGCGGAACAATGCTTACTCTTTGAAAGGTTTATTTACTCTTTGAAAATGGTTTTACTGGTTGCATTTTTTATTGAGGGTTGATAATGATAAAAGGGTGGAGTATATTAGGATGGAAAGATATCGGTGTATATAAAATTCGACGTGTGTGTGGGTGTTAATATGTCGCTCTGCAGCGAAAACTACAAAACGCAAACGAATGGTCTGTGTGTCATTGTTGTCCGAAGTCCCCGTTGTACACCATAGTAGTTCCATGCCGATAGCTATAAGGGGTGGAAAATACGGTGGTTGAAACTCGTCAAATTATAAAATAATTCGGACCAAAGGCCAACGATGACGTTTGCGACTCTATAGCAAGGAGGTTACATACAGCGAAACGTGATACCACAGACCATATCTTTGGTCTATGAGTGCTACAATGTCCTCAGCTCTTTCTATGTAAGGATTCGCCCAAGAATAAGGAAATATAAGAACAAATAAATAAACCGGTAGAAAAGGAAAGTCTTTTAATACATCCCTTTAAAAAAATCGATTTGACGTTTCGCGCATTACATGAAGTGGTCGATGTGTGATATTATTACAATCAACATTGTTGAATTTCGTGATTGGATTCTTCGAAACGAGTGCATTTTTACGTCTGATTTGATCTACCAACACGAGAGCGGAGCCGTGGGTTTAAGCTAGTATGAAATATTAAAGATCCTGAGTTAAAAAAACCTCACGAAAAAAGTCACTGCTAAGATTTTTTTTTTTTTTAACGAGAATATTGTAAATTTTATGAACCTAACAGTTTGTCTAACGATTATATCAGTTTCGAACTATTTACGAAAAACTAGAATTGTCATCTATTAAGTTTTGATAAAATCTTTATGAACATTTTTTCACTTGTAAATTGTCTTTACCTTAAAATTTTGGTAAAATCTTGAATTTGAAGATCAATCATAAGACGTCGTTTGTTTACATGAACTTACAGCAGAAAGGTTATTGTATCACCTAGCGGCCGTGTAGCGAAATACGCACCACTTACCTTTAAATAATTAATTTATTGCATGAATTGTAACCTTTTTTTACCAACTTTTGTAACCAGTTATATTATTTGTTAACCACTAAATTGAACTGTATAAATTTCTTCAAAATTAGAAGTCAATTTATTTGAAACAGAATTTGTAAACGTCACGTAACGTGCCAAAATCTATGTATTTAAACATGCCGCTACTGACGGCAAGCAGTAAGTTGTAAGTTGTAAGCAGTTGCAAGCTGGTGAAAGTCGTAGACAGCTGTGGTACATTCTTGTAAGTTCGGTTGCCAGGAGCTTTAGACCAGATGTGTACAGTGCTGTAGTGTGATGGAAGAATCAATTTTTTAGAAAATGCGTTCTCATCTAACAATGACTTTATTTTGGCAGAAGAATCTTGGAGAGTGTGCTGCTATTAACTTGACCAAGAACTTCTCTTTTTTGAAGTTTGATTCGTTGTGTGGCATGGAGTGCTTTAGTAACAACCAACCCTACCGACGACCTAAGCCCCATTCACACAGGACACGCAACGTTTCAACTTTATAAGCTTCAAAAAGCCGTCCAGGAGAAAATTCAGGGCGTTGCATACGGAAGAAGCGTTGAACGTCTTGTTTGACGACAGCGTTGCTTCCAAAGCGCCTTCCGCCGAGAGTCTTCTTCACAGCTGGAAGCAGACGGAAGTCACCTGGTGCGAGATCAGGACTGTATGGCGGATGGAGTAGGCGCTCCCAACCAAGAGTTGCTGCTATATGGTTTTGCGTCGCCGTCGCCGAGTGTGGTCTCGCGTTGTCATCCAACAGCAGAACACCAGATCTGAGAAGGCCAGGCCGATTTTCCTGAATGACCTCTTCCAGTTTCGACAGAGTGGCACAGTACCGCGCAGCACTGATGCTTGCATCCTCCAAAAGGTCCAGCAGCAAAACTCCTTGGTCGTCCCAGAAAACGGTGAGTAGCACTTCACCTGCAGACGGAGTGCTTTCGAACTTCTTTCTGACAGGTGATGACGGATGTCTCCACTCCATGAATGCGGCCTTCGATTCGGGCGTGTAATGGTGACCTCACGCTTCATCCTCCGCCACAATCCGAAACAGAAAGTCATTGCCATATTCATGGTCGACCTCTAACCGATGGTGTATCGGTGTCTTGCACGTGCGCGTTCACCTGCTGTGTCGTCTATCACCTATAGCCTTTCGACGCTTTTTCCGTATGCAACGCCCTGATTCTTTCCTGGACGACTTTTTGAAGTTTGTAAAACGGTTTGACAAATGTCTCAATGCACTTGAAAATCGTTATGGAGTGTGGACTTAAATTAATTTCACTTTTTCTATGAAAAACTTCAAGAACATTTAACGTTTTTGACAATGACTTCTACTTAAATTTGACATCTTGGCTAGGAAAACTGAGTTTATTGACAGAGCGATCCAGCAAAGATTCCTATTTCGCTGACCTACGTTCGGAACTCTAAAAAACCGTGACATACACAGGTCCCTCTTTAACAACCGTTGCGAAGCACGGGCATATAAGTTAGTTACGTAGAAAAATAATGATTTCTTTAATGTCTCATTCTATTATTTTCCTTCCGTACACAACTGTGCCCACAGTTGATGGGAGAACTTATTTCTATATCTATATAAGGCTTGGGGGAAAATTCATGGATATATATATATATATATATATATATATATATATATATATATATATATATATATATATATATATATATATATATACCAGTCAAGATGGAAAATTGGACATATACAGACGAAAAGACAAGGTGTTAACTACGTGTTTGGACAATGATTAGCACCGAAATATCGTAACACATAAATTACTTACGGTAGTTTACCGGCAAATATGGCCTTCATGGTGCAAAAGAGTGACAACGCAATACACATAGAGTTGACATGAACCTGGGCCTACAGACCCTCAAACTCATCCACTGCTACTGTCGCCACACGATGTCAAACATGTGGGAGGCGCTTCTTTCAAAGATTAATACAATTATTAATTAAAATTATATAAACTAATATCAATTACGTCAAAAAGAACTTTATTTTATTTACGCACAAGAAAAAAAGAAATTCTGGTCGTATGTAAAGTATACTAGCGGCAAAACACAAACAGTACCGTCATTACACGATAGAAATGTGACACTACTGACGTCAATTCTCCTAAAGCAGAATTGCTTAACACAGCTTTCCGAAATTCCTTCACTAGAGAAGACTAAGCAAATACTCCAGAATTCCTATCAAGAACAGCTTCCCCCATGCGTAATTTAGAAGTAAATATCCCTGGAGTATTAAAACAAATCACTTACAAAAACAAGTCTCTCGGTCCTGAGTATACCAGTGAGGTTCCTTTCAGAGTATGCTGATGCAATAGCCCCATACCTGTCATATACATATACAACCACTTGCTTAGCGAACGTTCTGTACCCAAAGACTGGAAAGTTACACGACAAATCAGCCACTTCTACAGGCCGTAAATTCAACTAAAGACCTAGGAGTAACAATTACGAACAACTTAAATTGAAAAGAGCACATAGAAAATATTGTAGAGAAGGCGAATCAAAGACTTAATTTCATTGGCAGAACACGTAGAAAATGTAACAGTTCTACTAAAGAAACTGTTTACATTACACTTGTGCGACCTATTTTGGAGTATTGCTGTGCATTGTGGGTTCTTCACCAGGAGGTCAGCATTCTATCCCGTACTGGACGCACACCTGATTTATAAAGTTTTGCTACAGATGTACAGGCATCCTTTTGTCGCAGAGAACACCAGTAACCTGTCTCCATTTCAGCCATGTTGTATTTACTCTCGCCGTGGCGGAGTGACCGAGCGCATTGAGGGGCAATGCTCCGATGCGCGAGGGCATTCACCGTCGGGGTTTCGAATCCCCCTCCCCTAAGTCTAGGGACTGATGACCCCGTAGAAAGCTATACAAACATTTGAACATTTCCTAAATCGTTTATAAACACAAGGAAGAGTAGGGGACCAATATCGCTTCCCTGGGGAACGCCAGATATGACTTCTATTATACTTGATGACTTACCGTTAATTACTACGAACTCTGTCTTTTCTGATAGGAAATCGCGAACCGAATCGCACAATTGGGGCAATATTCCATAAGCACGCAATTTCAGGAGAAGCTGCTTGTGAGCTACAGTGTCAAAAGCCTTCCGGAAATCCAGAAATATGGAATCGATTTGAGATCCCTTGTCGATGGCACTTATCAGCTCATGTCAATAATGGGCAAGCTGTGTTTCTCAAGAGCGATACTTTCTGAATCTGTGTTCACTATTGGTTAATTGGTCCTCCTCTTCGAGGTAGTTTATAATGATCGAACAACGCAAATGTTCCAATATCCTGCTGCAAATCGACGTTAATGAGATTGGCCTGTAATTTTGGGGATCACTCCTATTGCCTTTCTTTAATATTGGAGTGACTTGGGCAACTTTCCAGTCTTTGGCTACGGATCTTTCGCTGAGTGATCGGTTGTATATGATAGCTAAGTACGGAGCTATTGCATCAGCATACTCTGAGAGGAATCTAGTTGATATACAATCTGGCTCGGAAGATTTGTTTCTGTTTAGTGACTTAAGTTGTTTCACTACTCCAGGAACATCTACTTCTGAGTTTCGCATGCTGGCAGCTGTTCTTTGATTGGATACTGGAGTGTTCACTTCGTTTTCTTTGGTGAACGAATTTCGAGAACTGCGATCTAAGCGAATTGTTCAAGTTGAATGATATCATACGCTGACGCATGGATGCTGTCACTTATTCGGTACGTTAAAACACGTGTGCTTTAAAAAGAAAAGCTGTGTCAAAAGTGTTCGATGCCCTGTGGACGTAAGTGATGTTGCGCTGAAGATGAATTTAGAATTGTCAGTTATATAGAACGTTTTGCTGCCCTGTTGATAGTAGTTTGTGTACTGAACAGTAAGTTGTTTAAGTGGTATTGCAGGTCCGACGATTCGTGTTTGCGTCGATTTTAATAAGCTGGACTGTCTGTTCATGTATAGGGGAAGGTCGGGTAGCCCCGGACACAAAAATGAATTGCTAATAAAACAACAATAAACAATTTTTCTGTGTTAACTTTCATCGTAAAATGAAACCGGTAGCTTCTTTAATCATATCACTTAGAACTAAGCATAGATAATAATGTTCTATGAACTATCTTAAATACACTTTTGAATCAGTTTATTGGCACTAAAAAATTTGGAGGGTAGCCCCGGACACAGCATTCAGTGGTACTCCACTTGTTTCTTGGCCTTAAAAACATACAATTGTAATAAATATCTCAAGCATCTACATAAAATCAGTTTTCATGGTACCAGTCCTTGCAGTTATAGCACTGAATACAGTCATCTTCGAAGCTTTCTCCACATGTGATGCATTCTGTCTCTTTTCCTTGATCCTCTTCGGAGAGACTGAATATTTGTCTTTGCCATGAACGTTTCTTTAGTGCATTTGCGTATTTTGTTTTTTTCGGCTTGTCCTTTTTATTGCATTTATTTTTCTGTCTCTCTTCTCAACCTTTTTTTTATATGGAGATGACCCATCTCCTTATTAAATCTATGAGGGATTTTCAGAGCTTCTGCAAGATCAAATGCTAATTTCAAAGGCTCTTCTTATGGGTGAAAACCGCCAACGAAGTTAAACAGGAACGACGAAAAATCTTTGCGCGAACAAAATTCACCGTTGCGAGTAGCTCGCTCGGTGCCTATGCCACAACTGACTCGCGTGTGTTTTTACTCCACAGGGCGCGCATTTCAGAAGCAGTCTTGCCAGCGCAACGTGCTCGCTTTCCTAGAAACTGAAACGTCCGCGGTTACCCGCCGTCCGGGGCTACCCGACCTTGCCCTACGGAAAATTACTGTAGTGTGTAAGTGCTGGGTAGAATCTTATGTTTGTAGTAGGCGTTATTAGTCGCCTTTTAATTTACGTCTGCAGGGCAGAAGTTAAGTGAGCTACGAAATACGCGGTCTGGGGCGATGGCCATGTTTCCATTTTTTTTAATTTTTATTTATTTATTTTTTTTTTTTTTTAAGAAATAAATGTAAGGCAACACTATTTGCTACGAGATAGTACGTTCGATACAAGGTGTCGTGAAGTAGCGTTTTCAAACTATTACGTGAGAAGCTAATATTAGTTTTTCGCGGATGTACCGGCCCATGTTTTGTCAGAGTTCATGCAGCCACTGAAAATTTATATGTACATGCCCGTATGTTTGTATGTGTTTTGTTCCTATCTTTATGAAATTAATACACGTAAGCTTCAGTCCATGAGGACATGGTGCGAAGAATGGCAGCTTGCTCACAAGATAGAAAAATGTAAGGTGATGCGCATGAGTAGGAAAAACAATCCCATAATGTTTGAATACAGCATTAGTAGTGAGCTTCTTGATGCTGTCACGTCTTTCAAATATCTAGGCGTAACATTGCAGAGCGACATGAAATGGAACGAACATGGTAAGGACAGTTGTGAGTAAGGCAGACAGCCGACTTAGGTTTATTGGGAGAATTTTGGGAAGATGTACTTCACCAGTAAAGGAGACCGCGTATAAAACGCTTGTACGACCACGTCTTGAGTATTGCTCAGGTGTTTGGGACCCGCAGCAGATCACTTTAAAGGAAGACATAGAGGCGGTTCAGAGGCGAGCAGCTAGATTTGTTACCGGTAGGTTCGACCAATGCGCGAGTGTCACGGAAATGCTCCGGTAATTTATTTGGGGATCGCTGGAAGAAAGACGACGCTCTTTTAGTGAATTTCTGTTAAGTAAATTTAGAGGGCCGGAATTTGAAGCTGAGTGTAGTACGATCTTGCTGTCGCCTACTTACATTTCGCGTAAAGATCACAAAGACAAGATAAGAGAAATTACGGCTCGTACGGAGGCATATAGGCATTCTTTTTGTTTTTCCTCGTTCCATTTGGGAGTGGAATAGGAAAGGAAATTCTTAGTGGTGGTACAGTGTACCCTCCGCCACGCACCTTACGGTGAATTGCGGAGTATGTATGTAGACAGGCCTGGAAAACTGCATCAAACCAGTCTCAGGACTGAAGACCACAACAGAACGCACATCCAAGTGACACTGCTGACATTCCGCTGACAACGGTAAGGAATCCTTCTGTGGCCCAACTGAACAAGTTTTATTAGGCAATGTTTATTTGACAATGTTGATTGGAATAAACTCTTTCAAGTTCTGTAGCAAGCAGGAGTAAAATATAGGAAACGTAAGGTTATTTACAACTTGTACAAAAACCAGACAGCGGTTGTCAGAGTTGAAGGGCATGAAAGGGATGCAGTGATTGGAAAGGGAGTAAGACAGGGTTGTAGCCTTTCTCCAATGTTATTCAATTTGTACATTGAGCAAGCTATAATGGAAAGCTAGGAGAAATTTGGTGAAGGAATTAAAGTTCAGGGGGAACAATTAGAAACATTGCGTTTTGCCGACGACATAGTAATTCTGTCAGATACAGCAAAGGACCTGGAAGAGCAATTGAACGGAATGGACAGTGTGCTGAAAGGTGCATATAAGATGAACATTAACAAGAGCAAAACTAGAGTAATGGAGTGCAGTATTAGAAAAGCAGGTGATGCTGAAGGAATTAGATTGGGAAACGAAGCAATAAAGGAGGTAGATGAGTTTTGTTACTTGGGCGGTAAAATAACAAATGATGGTCGCAGTACAGAGGATATAAAATGCAGAATGGCAATGGGTAGAAAAGCGTTCTTGAAAAAGAGAAATTTGTTAACATCGAATATTGATTTAAACTTAAGGAAGTCCTTTCTGAAGGCATTTGTATGGAGTGTTGCCTTGTATGGGAGTGAAACATGGGTGATAAACAGTGCGGACAGGAAGAGGATAGAGGCTTTTGAAATATGGTGCTACAGACGAATGCTGATGATTAGGTGGGTGGATCGCGTAACTAATGAGGAGGTACTGAACAGAATTGGGGAGAAAAGTAATTTCTGGCATACCTTGACTAAAAGAAGGGATAGATTGGTAGGACACATTCTTAGACAACAAGGAATTGTGAATTTAGCTTTGGAGGGAAGTGTATGGGGAAAAAATCGCAGGGGAAGACCAAGAGATGGATACAGTAAGCAGATTCAGACAGATGTAGGTTGTCGCTCTTATGTGGAGATGAAGAGGCTTGCTCAGGATAGGGTATTGTGGAGAGCTGCATCAAACCAGTCTCCGGACTGAAGACCACAACAACAACAGTCGCAGTACAGAGAATGCAGAAATCCAATGGGTAGGAAAACGTTCTGGAAAAAGAGAAATTTGTTCGAATATTGATTTAAGGCTAAGGAAGTCCTTTCTGAAGGCGTTTGTATGGAGTGTTGCCTTGTATGGGAGTGAAAGATGGGTGATAAACAGTGCGGACAGGAAGAGGATAGAGGCTTTTGAAATGTGGTGCTACAGAAGAATGCTGAAGATTAGGTGGGTGGATCGCGTAACTAATGAGGAGGTACTGGGGAGAAAAGTAATTTCTCGCATACCTTGACGAAAAGAAGGGATAGATTGGTGGGACACATTCTTAGACATCAAGGAATAGTGAATTTAGCGTTGGATGGAAGTGTTTGGGGTAAAAACCGCAGAGGAAGACTAAGAGGTGGATACAGTAATCAGATTCAGACAGATGTAGGTTGCCGTTGTCATGTGGAGATGAAGAGGCTTGCTCAGGATAGGGTATTGTGGAGAGCTGCATCAGACCAGTCTCCGGACTGAAGACCACAACAACAGCAGGCAGTAGAGGAGCGCGTGTTTTCTGGAGCGTTCCAAGCAGAGGCGCCCGGGTCACGTGACGGCCCTGGCGCGGCGCGGACGGTCACGTGCTGGTAATGAACACCGGGCCTGAATATTCCGTGCTGGGCGTTCATGCTGATGGAGCCGGCCGGCCACCACCGCAGGAACCCGCCAGGCAAACAACTCTTATGTAAGCCGGGAAAATCTCTTAACCAGATGAGGCCGCTCCTGGAAAACGGGCGAGGCGACGGGGAAAACTGGCGTCTCTGCTGAAGGGGACCCAACGGAGACCGGCCAACACCTGCATACAGCGACGCAGCCTTCAAAACACAACCTCTGAAAAAATAAAAAAAAGTTTGTGAAGCTTAAGGGACTTAACTGCGGGGTTATCAGTCCCTAAACTTACAAACTACTTATGAACTAGCTAATCCTAAGGACGGCAAAAATATCCATGCCCGAGGGGGGATTCGAACCCCCGACCGTTGTGGCCGTGCAGACCGTGACTGGAGCGCCTCAGTCCCCTCTCCCACCGCGGCCGGCATAACCTCTGGAAGCGAGATATCCTCGGAGTAGTGCAGCAACTAAAATCACTTAACAAGAACAAGTCTTCTGGTCCGGACTGTATACCCATTAGATTTCTATCTGATTATCCTGAAGCGATAGCTCCTTACTTAACAGCCATATACAACCGCTCTCTCAAAGAAGGATCTGTACCAAAAGACTGGAAACTTGCAAAGGTCACACCAAGGCAGTAGGAGTAACCCACTAAACTATAGGCCTATTTCACTGCCGTCAATTTGCAGCAGGATTTTGGTACATATCCTGAATTATCTCGAACAGAATGATCTAATGACCCATGGTCAACACTAATTTACAAAATATCGTTCATGCGAAACACAGCTAGCTCTTTATGCACAAGAAATCATGGGTGCTATCGACAAAGGTTCTCAAATTGATTCCATATTTCTTGATTTCCAAAAGCCCTTTGACACCGTGCCTCACAAACGGATTTTCATCAGAATGAAACTTTCCCTCTGCAGCGGATTTTGCGCTGAGATGAAAGGAGGCGAGGTACTGGAGCAAGTAAAGTTGTGAGGCGGCATCGTGAGTCGTGTCGGGATAGCACAGTCGGTAGTGCGCTTACCCGAGAAAGGCAAAGGTCCCACGTTCGAGTCCCGCTTCCGGCACACAATTTTAATCCGCCAGGAACTTTCGGCTTTTAATTAAATTGCGTGGTTATGGTATGTCGCTCCAATTTTGCGACTGAATAGGGGATTCACTGTCAGAGAGGACACAGTTTGTAGTAACCGATGGTAGGCATCGACTAAAACAGAAGTGATATCGGGCGTTTCACAGGGTAGTGTCATTGGACCTCTGCTGTTCCTTATTTACATAAACGATTTATGGCGAAATCTAAGTAGCTCTCTTAGATTGTTTTCAGATGACGCCGTCATTTACTGTATAGTAAAATCATCTGAAGATCAAAACCAACTGCATAACGATCTGAATTAGATATCACCGTGGTGTAAAAATTGCAAATTGTCTCTAAATAATGAGAAGTGTGAAGTCGTCCACGTGAGTACGAGAAGAAATCTGTTAAACTTTGTTTACAAGATAAAACAATCAAAAGTGAAGGTCGTATACTCCACAAAATACCTGGGAATTACTATTACTTCAGACTTAAACTGGAAAGAACACGTAGATAATGTCGAAGGGAAAGTCGAACCAGAGACTGAGTTTTATTAGTAGAACACTTAAAAGATGCAACAGAACTACTAAAGAGACTGCATACACTACCCTTGTCGGTCCTTTTTTGGAGTATTGCTGCCCAGTGTGGAATCCTTAACAGGTGGGTTTGACGGAGGACATTGAAAGAGTTCAAAAAATGGCAGCTCGTTTCGTATTGTCACGATACGGAGGATACAGCGTTACGGAAATGATACAGGATCTGGGATGGGAATCATTACAATAACGGCGCTTACCGCTGCGGCGTGGACTACTTACGAAACTACAATCGCCAACATTCTCCTCCGAATGCGAAAATATATTGTTGACTCCCACCTACGTAGGTAGAAATGATCATCAGAATAAAATACGAGATTTCAGATCTCGAAAGGAGAGATTCAGTTGTTTTTTCTTCCTGTGCGCTATTCGAGGGTGGAATGGGAGATGAATAGTGTAAAGGTGGTTCGATGAAACCTCTGCCAGGCACTTAAATGTGATTTGCAGAGTATCCCATGTAGATGTAGAAGCTCGGTGAAAAGTCCTGTAACATCTATGGACAACAGTTACGTCACTGTTGTTAGAAATATTCACTTCCCCTAACTGTGCACATTGAGCTCTGCGATACATGTGCTGGAAACTTTGCTCGAAATCTTCCTTTGGGGTGTCATGTTTCGTTGGATGTCAGGAATATCGTTTCCTTTGAAAACGAGTTTGAGTCGAAGGAATGGGAAGACGTCTGGAGGATTGAGATACGGTGAGTATGGTGGATGTTGAAGTTGCACTTCACCTTTTTTGTCAATATTGGTTGGTGTGGGCGAGCGCTGTCGTGTACGAAAAACCAGGATACTTGTTGTGCGTAGTGGGGTCGTAGTCTGCGTAAACAATGCAGGAAAGGGGTCAAAATTTCAACGTTCTTTGTCGCGTTCAACATCGTTCCCTCAACTAGAAAATCATTGTGGTTAACGCAGGGTGCGGAATTTTCAGTTCTGAAGCAACCGGCCAGTCCAACAACTTTGGTCGCCACGATCCCTTTATCTGAATCTTACTACCTATAAAATAGATTGTATGTGTGTATCTATGTATGTATGTTCCACATCTGCTCTTAAACTACTGGACCGATTTCAACCAAATTTGGTACACATGTCCCTTACTATCTGCCAACAATCACTATCGGTGAAAGAATCACTTACGACTCATACGTAAGGAGATGTTGTTGTTGTTGTGGTCTTCAGTCCAGAGACTGGTTTGATGCAGCTCTCCACCCTACTCTATCCTGAGCAAGCCTTTTCATCTCCTCATAAGAACGACAACCCACATCCACTTGAATCTGCTTATTATACGCGTCTCTTGGTCTCCCTCTGCGATTTTTACCCCACACACTTCCCTCCAATGCTAAATTCACAATTCCTTGATGTCTAAGAATGTGTCCTACCAATCTATCCCTTCTTTTAGTCAAGGTATGCCAGAAATTTCTTTTCTCCCCAATTCGGTTCAGTACCTCCTCATTAGTTATGCGATCTACCCACCTAATCTTCAGCATTCTTCTGTAGCACCACATTTCAAAAGCCTCTATTCTCTTTCTGTCCACACTGCTTATCGTCCATGTTTCACTCCCATACAAGGCAACACTCCATACAAATGCCTTCAGAAAGGACTTCCTTAGGCTTAAATCAATATTAGATGTTAACAAATTTCTCTTTTTCAAAAACGCCTTTCTACCCATTGCCATTCTGCATTTTATATCCTCTGTACTGCGACCATCATTTGTTATTTTACTGCCCAAGTAACAAAACTCATCTACCTCCTTTATTGTTTCGTTACCTAACCTAATTCCTTCAGCATCACCTGATTTTCTTACACTGCACTCCATTACCCTAGTTTTACTCTTGTTAATGTTCATCTTATATGCACCTTTCAGCACACTGTCCATTCCGTTCAATTGCTCTTGCAGGTCATTTGCTGCCTCTGACAGAATTACTATGTCGTCGGCAAAACGCAATGTTTTCAATTCTTCACCCTGAACTTTAATTCCTTCTCCAAATTTCTCCTTGCTTTCCTTTATAGCTTGCTCAATGTACAAATTGAAAAACATTGGGGAAAGGCTACAACCCTGTCTTACTCCCTTTCCAACCACTGCATCCCTTTCATGCCCTTCAACTCTGACAACCGCTGTCTGGTTTTTGTACAAGTTGTAAATAACCTTACGCTCCCTATATTTTACTCCTGCTTGCTTCAGAACTTGAAATAGTTCGTTCCAATCAACATTGTCAAAAGCCTTCTCCAAATCTACAAAAGCTAGAAATGTTGGTTTGCCTTTTCTTAATCTATCTTCTAGGATAAGCCGTAAAGTGAGTATTGCCTCCCGTGTTCCTACATTTCTCCTGAACCCAAACTGATCTTCCCCGAGGTCGGCTTCTACCAGCTTTTCCATCCTTCTGTATATAATTCGTGTTAATATTTTGCAACCATGACTTATTAAACTGATGGTTCTGTAGTTTTCACACCTGTCTGCACCCGCTTTCTTTGGAATGGGGATTATTACATTTTTCTTAAAGTCTGAGGGTACTTCACCTGTCTCATACATCTTACACACAATGTGAAACAATTTTGTCATGGCTGGTTCTCCCAGAGACTTCAGTAGCTCTGATGGGATATCATCCACTCCAGGGGCCTTGTTTCGACTTAGATCTTTCAGTGCTCTGTCAAATTCATCTCTCAGTATAATATCTCCTATTTCATCATCATCTACATCCTCTTCCCTTCCTACAATAGTGTCTCGAAGTTCATTTCCTTTGTAGAGCCCCTCTATATACTCTTTCCACCTTTCAGCTTTCCCTTCTTTGCTCAGAACTGGTTTTCCATCAGTGTCCTTGATATTCATAGAGCTGTTTTTCTTATCGCCAAATGTTTCTTTTATTTTCCTGTAGGCTGTATCTATTTTTCCCCTATTTATACATTCTTCTACATCCTTGCATTTGCCTTCTAGCCACTCCTGCTTAGCCATTTTGCACTTCCTGTCAATCTCATTTCTTAGTCGTCTGTACTCCATTTTGCCTGTTTCATTTACTGCATTTTTATATTTTCTCCTTTCATCGATTAAATTTAGTATCTCCTGTGATATCCAAGGATTTTTTGTAGGTCTTGCCTTCCTACCTATTTTGTCCTCTGCTGCCTTCACTATTTCATCTCTCAATTTTACCCATTCCTCCTCAACTATTTTATTTTCCCCTGTTTCTGTCAATTGTTGCCTGAAGCTCCCTCTGAAATTCTTAAGAACTTCAGGTTTCTTCAATTTATCCAGGTCCCATCTCCTTATTTTCCTACCTTTCTGTAGTTTCTTCAGTTTCAGCCTGCAGTTCATAACCAACAAGTTATGGTCAGAGTCTATGTCTGCCCCTGGGTATGTCCTACACTTCAAAACCTGGTTCCGAAATCTATGTCTTACCATTATAAAATCTATCTGGTATCTCCCGGTGTCTCCTGGTCTCTTCCACGTATACAACCTTCTTTTGTGATTCTTAAACCAGGTGTTTGTTATAACTAAATTATGTTCCGTGCAAAATTCTACCAGGCGGCTTCCTCTTTCATTCCTTTTGCCCAGACCATATTCCCCCACTATCTTCCCTTCCCTTCCTTGTCCTACTACCGAATTCCAGTCTCCCATAACAATTAAGTTTTCCTCTCCCTTAATTGTCTGAATAATTTCCTTTAGCTCCTCATATATTTCTTCGATTTCCTCATCATCGGCAGAGCTAGTTGGCATATAAACCTGTACTACTGTTGTCGGTGTTGGCTTCGTATCTATCTTGACAATGATAATGCGATCGCTGTGCTGGCCATAGTAGTTTACCCGCATTCCTATTTTCTTATTCATTATCAATCCTACTCCTGTGATACCCCCAACTGATTTTGTATTTATAATCCTGTAGTCACCTGACCAGAAATCCTGTTCATCCTGCCACCGAACTTCACTAATCCCCACTATATCTAACTTCAACCTATCCATTTCCCTTTTTAAATTTTCTAATTTTCCTACTCGATTAAGGGATCTAACATTCCACGCTCCGACCCGTAGAATGCCAGTATTGTCTTTCCTGATGATCACATCCTCTTGAGTAGTCCCCGCCCGGAGATCCGAATGGGGGACTATTTTACCTCCGGAATATTTTACCCGAGAGGATGCCATCATCATATGTTCATACAGTAGAGCTGCATGTCCTCGGGAAAAATAACGGCTGTAGTTTCCCCTTGCTTTCAGCCGTTCGCAGTAGCTGTGTGGCAAAGCCGCATTAGCTGATGTTACAAGGCCAGCTCAGTGAATCATCCAGACTGTTGCCCCTGTAACTACTGAAAAGGCTGCTGCCCCTCTTCAGGAACCACACGTTTGTCTGGCCTCTCCACAGATACCCCTCCGCTGTGGTTGCACCTACGGTACGGCTATCTGTATCGTTGAGGCACGCAAGCCACCCCACCTCGGCAATGTCTGTGGTTCATGGGAGTGGACGTAAGGAGATATTACGTAAGGAGATATGACGTAATAAATAGTGAGATGCGCGAAAAACGTCTGCGTCAAACGATAATGCTGCACATTTCTTCCTAAAACACTGGACCAATTTCAACCAAATTTGGTACACATATTCCTTAAGTGAAGTAACAATTGCTGTAGGACTACGTATCACATACGGCATATGGTTCAGGAGATATAACATCATAAACAATGAGAGTTGCAAGAAACTCTATGTTATGCGACGAGACTTTAAAAATACACTGTATGAGAATAAGAGTACTTAGCGACATGCAACAAACTTTAAACATAATTTCAAACCTTTATTAAACTTTTTCTCGCAGACAACCATTGCAAAATGATGAAAGGAAAAAAGTTTCTCGCTAACTACTTTCCCGCTGTTTATGGAGTAAGAACAACCGCCTCTGGCCGTAATAGCAGCCTTGATACGCCTGGGCATTGAATCAAACAGAGCTTGGATGGCGTGTACAGGTACAGATTCCCATGAACCTTCAACACGATACCGCAGTTCATCAAGAGTAGTGACTGGCGTACTGTGACGAGCCAGTTGCTCGGCCACCATTGAGCAGACGTTTTCAGTTGGTGAGAGATCTGGAGAATGTGCTGGTCAGGGCAGCAGTCGAACATTTTCCGTATCCAGAAAGGCCGGTACAGTACCTGCAACATGCGATCGTGCATTATCCTACTGAAATGTGGGGTTTTGCAGGGATCGAACGAAGGGTAGAGGCACGGGTCGTAACACATCTGAAATGTAACGGCCACTGTTCAAAGTGCCGTCGATGCGAACAAGAGGTGACGTGTAACCAATGGCACCTCATACCATCACGCCGGGTGATACGCCAGTATGGCGATGACGAATACACGCTTCCAATGTGCGTTCATCGCGATGTCGCCAAACACGGATGCGATCATCATGATGCTGTAAACAGAACCTGGATTCATCCGAAAAAATGACATTTTGCCATTCGTGCATCCAGGTTCGTCGTAGCGTACACCATCGCAGGCGCTCCAGTCTGTGATGCAGCGTCAAGGGTAACCGCAGCCACAGTCTCCGAGCTGATAGTCCATGCTGCTGCAAACGTCATCGAACTGTTCGTGGAGATGGTTGTTGTCTTGCAAACGTCCCCATCTGTTGAATCAGGGATCGAGACGTGGCTGCACGATCCGTTACAGCCATGCGAATAAGATGCCTGTCATCTCGACTGCTAGTGATACGAGGTCGTTGGGATCCAGCACGGCGTTCCGTATTGCCCTCCTGAACCCAGAGATTCCATATTCTGCTAACAGTCAGTGGATCGCGACCAACGCGAGCAGCAATGTCGCGATACGATAAACCGCGATCGCGATAGGCTATAATCCAAACTTAATCAAAGTCGGAAACGAGATGGTACGCATTTCTCCTCCTTACACGAGGCATCACAACAACGTTTCACCAGGCAACGCCGGTCAACTGCTGTTTGTGTATGAGAAATCGGTTGGAAACTTTCCTCGTGTCAGCACGTTGTTGCTGTCGCCACCGGTGCCAAACTTGTGCGAAAAGCTAATCATTTGCATATCACAGCATCTTCTTCCTGTCGGTTAAATTTAGCGTCTAAATCACGTCATCTTCGTGGTGTAGCAATTTTTATGGCAGGAGTGTATTTTGAAAAAAAAAAAAAAAATATGTGTTTAAGTAATGTAGAGTGTAGCCAAATGGGGACACAATCAAACAATAAACAAAATAGGCTTTATCTAAGAGTGAATAAGAGTAGATTTTTTCATTTCTTTCGTTGGTACTACGTAGTGCTTTTACACGAGATGCACAGCTTCTCCAGCTATAAAAAATGAGTCATTAATCAGCTCATTGCTCTAAGATGGTATGCTCAAACAGTTTGATTTCTTGTACATTTTTAATTCAGAAGTCAGCTGATTATATCGCGGATTGGACTTACCCGTTTCATGGTCAGAAATCGTATTACTGGGTTCAGCTCAAATATCCTCTTCTTTGGAAGTCTGTTCAGTGTAGTCTTGACTCTTTACCGGAGTTTGGTGAAAATATTTTGAAACAAAGATGTGAAAATCAGTTTATCTGAGGAAGTTAACCATGTTAAAAACATCTATATGCGAAGAGAAAATTTATTAATTAAGAACTGCGGAGCGAGTTGGTTTAAACTGGTCTCTCATTTTGAACGTACTTCCAACTGAAGATAGCCGCGCGGGAGTAGCCGAACGGTCTGCAGCGCCACTGCTCGCCATCGGTGGTTCGAATCCTCCCTCGGGCATGGATGTGGGTGTTGTCTTCAGGTTAGTTTAACCTAGTTTAAGTAGTTTGTAAGAGTAGGGAGTGATGACCAACGTAGTTTGGTCCCATAGAATTTCAAACATTTGAACTATTGAATTGAAGATATTTGGTGAAAAATTTGTAGCACATTACTTCGTTTGTGCTAGCTCTGCCAAGCAATAACGCTGCTGCAGCAAGAGCTATGGCTGCTACAAATACTGTATGGCCCGCGGAAAGAACAACATATTTAGTGTGCAAAGGAAATCTTTATAACAAGAACTCATTTTCAGAATACGTCATGAGCTGATTATTATGAAAACCAATGTTAAAATACCGAACGCCTAAATGACATAGCCTACATTCTTGTGAAAAATGTAATTAGAGAAATAAGTAAATTTTTTAAGTAATATTAATTGTCTATCCTACTTGTTTGTGACAACCATTTATTTAATTAGTAATAGAATTCATTTGGCTTTTTTGTTGTTCGAGTATGTTTAGTTACTGACATTACCATAAGAGGAGTTTGTCCCGTCCCAAAAACCCCTAATTCCTAAACTTGTTTCGTGATAACTATTTTATACTCAAAAGTCGCACTTTCCGCCACAATATACGGCACTAAAAAAGAACCGATTTCGAGAGAAGCGAATGTACCGGGTGATTAAAAAGTCAGTATAAATTTGAAAAGTTAATAGAACACGGAATAATGTAGGTAGAGAGGTAAAAATTGACACACATGCTCGAAATGACATGGGGTTTATGTAATACAGCCAACCGGTTGCGTACATTTTGTCCCTACCTCTATGGGTAACTTCATCATAAGACAACAGTTTATATAATGTCAGAATTTTATTAAGTAAACAGTGTACATGACGAACGTCACAATGATACATTAAGAGCAGGATTGTTCAGGATAAGATATAAGATTATGTCCTTCAAACGGTGAAAAAATAAAATTTAAATTTAAAATTCCACTGGTGTGGTGTGAGGAACACGAAGGAACGCAAACGCACAACCACACCGGTGGAATTTAAATTTATTATTTTTTATTTCACACCCATCTCGTCAACCATGTTTTTTTATTAGTAAGGTTTTTTGTGGAATATGGTTTCATTACGTTTTCGGTCACAAATGTGGAAAGGATTTTCGGTACATAAAGATAATTCTGAAGTATTGCTCTTTCTGACAAATTTAAAGTTAAATGATAATATTCTAAGCTAACTGCTTTGAATACATTAGTGTCCTTGATGACCAAGTGCCCTTACGCCTGTGTATGTTGTTGTTGTTTTTGTTGTGGTCTTCAGTCCAGAGACTGGTTAGATGCAGCTCTCCACCCTACTCTCTCCTGAGTCATCTCAAGATCGGCAACGTACATGAATTTGAATCTGCTTACTATATTCGTCTCTTGGTCTCTCTCTGTGATTTTTACCCCACACACTTCCCTCCAGTGCTAAATTCTCGATTCCTTCATGTCTAAGAATGTGTCCTACCAATCGATCCCTTCTTTTAGTCAATGTTTGCGAGAAAATCCTTTTCTCCCCAATTCTGTTCAGTACCTCCTCATTAGTTACGCGATCCACCCACCTAATTTTTAGCATTCTTCTGTAAAACCACATTACAAAACCTCTATCCTCCTCCTGTCCGCACTGTTTATCGTCCATGTTTCACTCCCATACAAGACAACAATGCACACGAACGCCTTCAGAAAGGCCTTCCTTACCCTTACATTAATATTGGATGTTGATAAATTTCCTTTTTTCAAAAACGCTTTTCTTCCCATTGCCATTCTGTATTTTATATCCTCTGTACTGCGACCATAGGTGGTTAATTTACTGCCCGAGTAACAAACCTCATCTACCACCTTTACTGTTTCGTTACCTAATCTAAATCCTTCAGCATCGGCATTATGAAATCTTGTAAGCTGTCATGTTTTAACTTGTGTACTAGCCGGCCGCGGGGACTGAGGCGCTCCAGTCACGGTCTGCACGGCCACTACGGTCGGGGGTTCGAATCCCCACTCGGGCATGGATATTTGTGCCGTCCTTAGAATTAGTTAGTTCATAAGTAGTTTGTAAGTTTAGGGACTGATGACTCCGTAGTTAAGTCCCATAAGCTTAACAAACATTTGAACATTTTGAACAAACTTACAAACTACTTATGAACTAACTAACACTAAGGACGGCACAAATATCTATGCCCAAGGGGGGATTCGAACCCCGACCGTAGTGGCCGTGCAGACCGTGACTGGCGCGCCGCAGTCCCCTCGGCCATCGCGGCCGGCCGTGTGCCACAGTTTACCGAAACGGTCTTCATTCAATAAATTATTAATTCGCGAACTTGACATTTCATTTTGGGGATTATTAAATTAATTTGTAATAATTAAATAATTCTCTGTCTCTGTTGCAATATTTTTATTGTCCAATTACGCGTTTCGCGCTGTTAGCGCATCGTCAGACAGGAAAAAGACAAATGTTTTGTTTCAGTCGGTGTACCTGGCGGGCAGGGAATCTAATGTGGCTAAGGTGAGTAAATTTTGATTAGTCAGACTTACTAGTGCGCAGATGGAGCCACAGGCTGTGGTGGATGTAGCTTAACAAATTGTGTTGTCATTGGGCCCCTGCAAAGAGGTAAACGTACAAAGTACGTAAGGGTTATTTGAACTGGAATAACTAGGGACTAAAGGGGTGTGGTATGGAAATTAATGGAACGCTTTTATATGATAAAACTCACGATAGCTGCAGAAGAGTCGCTGTCGCGCCAGGTCCACGTTTACAACTGGTAGTATTTTTAATAACTGCGGAACATCAATGCGACCGTTAAACAAAGCGGTATGGGCAGAGTTAACAGCGTGCGAGAATGAGCGGCTTGCCAAGCGGTAGCTTGCTATTATCAGAGATTCCATACTGTACCCCTTTAGTCCTTAGTTATTCTACTTCAAATAGCCGTTACGTACTTTGTACGTTTACCTCTTTGCAGTGGCCCAATGACAGAACACAAATTGTTAAGCTACCTCCACCACAGCTTTAGATCTGTGGCTCCATCTCCGCCCAAGTAAGTCTGGCTTTTCAAAATTTACTCACCTTAGCCACATTAGATTCGCTGTCCGCCAGGTACACGGACTGTAACAAAATCTTTTTTTTTTTTTTTCCCTGTCTGGCGATGCGCTAACAGCGCGAAACGCGTAACTGGAGAATAAAAATACTGCAACAGAGACTGAGAATTATTTAATTATTCTACATCTACATGGGATACTCTGAAAATCACATTTAAGTGCCTGGCAGAGGGTTCATCGAACCACCGTTATACTATTTATCTCCCATTCAATTCTCGAATAGCGCGCGGGAAGAATGAACACCTGAATCTCTCCGTTCGGGCTCTAATTTCTCGTATTTTATTCTGATGATCATTTATACCTATGTAAGTGGGAGTGAATAATATATTTTCGCTTTCGGAGGAGAATGTTGGCGATTGTACTTTCGTAAGCAGCCCACGTCGCAGCGATAAGCGTCGTTGTTGTAATGATTCCGATCCCATCATTTCCGTAACGCTGTCTCCCGTGTATCGTGACAATACGAAACGAGCTGCCCTTCTATGGACTCTTTCGATGTCCTCCGTCAAACCCATGTGATAAGGATCCCACACTGGGCAGCAATATTCCAGAAAAGGACGGACAAGCGTAGTGTATGCAGTTTCTTTAGTAGTTCTGTTGCATCTTTTAAGGGTTCTGCCAATAAAACGCAGTCTCTGGTTCGCCATTCCCACGATATTATCTACGTGTTCTTTCCAATTTAAGTCGGAAGTAATTGTAATTCCTAGGTATTTTGTGGAGTTAACAGCCTTCACTTTTGATTGATTTATCTTGTAAACAAAGTTAAACAGATTTCTTTTCGTATTCATGTGGACGACTTCACACTTCTCATTATTTAGAGTCATTCGCCAATTTTTACACCATACTGGTATCTTCCCCGAGGTCGGCTTCTACAAGCTTTGATTGAGTTATCATATAAACAAAGTTTAACGGATTTCTTTTCAAAGACACTGAAGCATTGAATTAAAATTTGTGGTGCGGCCGGGAATTCTACATCTACATCTACATACATACTCCGCAATTCACCGTAAGGTGCGTGGCGGAGGGTACACTGTACCACTACTAGGCATTTCCTTTCCTATTCCACTCCCAAATTGAACGAGGAAAGAAAGAATGCCTATATGCCTCCGTACGAGCCCTAATTTCTCTTATCTTGTCTTTGTGATCTTTACGCGAAATGTAAGTAGGCGGCAGCAAGATCGTACTACACTCAGCTTCAAATTCCGGCCCTCTAAATTTACTTAACAGAAATTCACGAAAAGAACGTCGTCTTTCTTCCAGCGATCCCCAATTGAGTTGCCGGAGCATTTCCGTGACACTCGCGCATTGGTCGAACCTACCGGTAACAAATCTAGCTGCTCGCCTCTGAACCGCCTCTATGTCTTCCTTCAAACCGATCTGCTGCGGGTCCCAAATACTTGAGCAATACTCAAGACGTGGTCGTACAAGCGTTTTATACGCGGTCTCCTTTACTGGTGAAGTACATCTTCCCAAAATTCTCCAAATAAACCCAAGTCGGCTGTCTGCCTTACTCACAACTGTTCTTACATGCTCGTTCCATTTCATATCGCTCTGCAATGTTACGCCTAGATATTTGAACGACGCGACAACATCAAGAAGCTCACTACTAATGCTGTATTCGAACATTATGGGATTGTTTTTTCTACTCATGCGCATCACCTTACATTTTTCTACATTGAGAGCTAGCTGCCATTCTTCCCACCAACTAGAAATTTTGTCTAAGTCAACCTGTATGCTATTACAGTCAGTTACAGACGACACCCTCCCATACACCACAGCATCATCAGCAAAAAGCCGCAAATTACAACTTACTCTGTCCATCAGATCATTTATATAGATAGAAAATAATAGCGGTCCTATCACACTCCCCTGGGGCACGCCTGACGATACACTCGTCTCTGATGAACACTCGCCGTCGAGAACAACGTACTGCGTTCTATTACTTAGGAAGTCTTCCAGCCAGTCACAAATCTGTGAACCTATTCCATAAGCTTGTATCTTCGTTAGCAGTCTGCAGTGTGGCACCGCGTCAAACGCCTTTTTGAAGTCAAGAAAAACACAATCCGCCTGTTGCCCTTCGTCCATGGCTCGCAAGATGTCATGTGAGAAAAGGGCAAGCTGAGTTTCACATGAACGATGTTTCCTAAACCCGTGCAGATTCATAGAAATAAGCTTTTCCGTTTCAAGGAAATTTACTATATTCGAACTGAGAATATGCTCCAAAATTCTACATGAAACCGATGTCAACGATATTGGCCTGTAATTGTATGGGTCAGTTCTCTTTCCTTTCTTATACACGGGAGTCACCTGCGCTTTTTTCCAATCACTAGGAACTTTGCGCTGAATTAAAGATTCGCTATAAATGCAAGCTAAGTAGGGGGCCAATGCTGCAGAATAGTCTTTGTAAAACCGAACTGGTATTCCATCCGGACCAGCAGACTTTTTCGTATTTAGCACTCTCAGCTGCTTCTCTACACCGGAAATACCTATTGCTAAGTCCCCCATTACGGAATTAGTACGTTGATCAAATGATGGTATATTTGTGCGGTCCTCCTGCGTGAAAGATTTCTTAAAGGTTAAATTTAGAACTTCAGCTTTCCGTTTGCTTTCTTCTATTACTGCCCCGGAATGATCAACTAGTGACTGGACAGTGGGCTTTGACCCGCTTATCGATTTTACATAGGACCAGAATTTTTTCGGGTTCTCGGAAAGATCTTTTGCTAAGGTATGGCTGTGATAATTATTGTATGCTTCACGCATCGATCTTTTTATAGACGCACGAATCTCTACTAACTTTTGCCTGTCATCATTTGCGTGTTCTTTTTTGAATCGAGAGTTCAACAGCCTTTGCTTTCTCAGCAGCTTTCTAACTTTATTATTATACCACGGTGGATCTTTTCCATCCTTAATCGTCTTTACTGGCACATATTTCTCTAACCCTTTATTAACAATGCACTTAAATTTAGTCCACAATTCCTCTACATCCATAGTCCCAGAATTAAACGATGCCCATTCATTTTCTAAGTGCGATCGTAACATTTGCTTATCGGCTCTTCCCAACAAAAACACACTCCTAGCCTTCTTGATTGGTTTATGAAATTTGGTCACCATCGACGCTATGACGATATCATGATCACTAATTCCTGTCTCCACACAGACATCGTTAATGAGGTCAGGCCTGTTTGTGGCTATAAGGTCTAGAATATTTCCATTTCGCTTGGGTTGCCGGTTCAACTGCTCAAGACAGTTTTCGGAGAATGTGTCCAAAAGTAGCTCGCAAGACTGCTTGTCTGTACCGCCTGAAATGTAACTAGCGAGATCCCAATCTATACTCTTAAGGTTGAAGTCACCGCCGACTAATATTACGTGGCCCGGATACCTATGCACTACCTGGTGTAGACTTTCCTTGAATGATTCTAAAACTGCTACAGCAGCACTGGGGGGCCGGTAAAAACACCCAACTATTAACTTTACTTCTTTTAGACCTGTTATACGTGCCCAGATAACTTCACAGTTACTTTCAACCTCGATCTCACTAGAAACAATATCTTTGTCCACAGCGATGAACACTCCTCCTCCAGTTGTATCAGATCTATCTTTCCGATATTCATTCCACGCTTCGCTAAATATTTCTGAAGTTACCACATCATCATTTAGCCAGCTTTCGGTGCATAAAACTATCTGAGCGCAATAACTTTCATGCAGCGCTGCAAATTCGGGAACTTTGTTTCTAATACTCTGTAAATTCGCGGCTAATATTTTTATGTTCGAATTTTTGTTCCGAACGTGGCCTGAATTCGCTGTTTGAATGCTGACAGGCGAGTGCTCATCAGAGTTAGCGCCTAGCCTAAAAAAAACCCCCATGTGCACTCCACAAGTACTCTGCTACCGGAGTAGCCGCTTCCTTAGTGTAGTGCACCCCTGATCTATCTAGGGGCACCCTACAATTCCCCACCCGATAACGCAGATCCAGAAATCTGCAGCCAACACTGTCACAGAGTCGGCGAAGCCTCTGGTTCAGACCTTATTTATCGATAATGTCTTTGACATATTTGAGACGTAAATCCGTCTCTGGGATTGTTTATTTCTATTAATTGATATTTATATCACCTTAACAGGATTGTTGCACCATGTCCATTGCCGAGGTGCTGTTCCGCTGCATGGACAGCCTTGGCAGTAGTGGCAATTATCTTTGGAACAAAGAAGCTGAATTAAAGTTTGTGCTGTGGAGGGAAATCGTACATAGACTATTCCGAGGCGCCTTAATCGTTGATGGTATGGTAGTCTAACAGTTAAGACGTCTGCCCAGTAAACGTGGAGGTCCGGGTTCGATTCCCGGCCGCACCACAAATTTTAATTCAATGCTTCAGATTTATGAATAATGTCTTTGACATATTTGAGACGTAAATCCGTCTTTGGGATTTTTTATTTCTAATAATTGGGATTTCTTTTCGTACTCATGTGGACGACTTCACACTTCTCGTTCAACACTGTTGCTGCACCAGCCGCCACCACCAACGTCATGGAATGGAATGAAATGTAATGTGTACTAACTAGGACAAGGCGCATTTTACCGTCCTTGAGCTGCCCATTCTCAGGCGGGCGGCTGAGCGTCCCCTATCCCCAGCATTATACGGCCACCGGTGAGTTATACCCGTCACGGTCCATTCACGGTATCCGTGGATGTGGGCTGCCAGGTAGCACGGTCCGGGCAGCAGGTAGCCGCTGGCTGGTGGAACCGACGCCCCCGAACCCTAGACGATAGCCTCAGTCACGCAGTATCTATTTTTGCCTGTGCCCGAGATTATCGCCCGGTCATTGTTGATCCCTTCCTGTCCGACCGGCTCGCATGTGAATGGGGACCTCGCTGGATAGCGCTTATTGTAAAATGTAAACTTTCACGGCCGGAATGGTCAAAATTACTAAAAATTTCCCGGCTGTTATGCCGTGGTCTAGTGGATTTATTGTCGAATCCCAACGTTTCGTCCCCGACTGCGGAGGACATTCTCAAGGGCGATGGTGGCACATTTGGATGTCCTATTCACACCCTGGCTCGCTACTGACTGAAGCCAAATTCCGTTTAAGAGGGCTCACGCGCAGTGGTGTGACGTCAGATGTTTTTGACATGCGCGCGCAATTCGTCGTTGCCGATTGCCTCCGTCAGATATCATTCAGTTTCACGACCTCCTCCATCCTATTGAAATTATTGGGGTGTTTTAAAATTTCTATTGACTCTCTATACAGTGTTTCGTGGTATCCATTTGCGGCTGCTAAAAACCTGAGTCTTATCAAATTGAATAAGGTGGTCCCCTGTTTGAAAAACATGTTCAGCAACAGCTGATCTGTCAATCTCTCCCCCTTCTACAGTTCCCCTTGTGCTCATCTAGTCGTTTTTTGACTGTTCTTTTTGTGGTACCCACGTATACGTCTCCACAGCTACACGGAATCCTATAAAATCCCGCTTTTTCCAGCGGTTTGCGAGCATCCTTTGGCGATTTCAGGTGATCCTGTATCTTCCTAGTAGGTTTGTAAATAACGGCAACATTCCGTTTCGTCAAAATTTTACCGATGCGGTCGGTGACGTCCTTAATAAAAGGTAGGAAGACTTTAGATTTCACAGGAACCCTTTCATCGTTTTCAACTCTACGTGTCGGTCTCAAAGCTCTCCTTATCTCTGTAGACGAATAGCCATTCTTAAGTAAAGTATTACTCAGGTGTTTCAATTCCGCATCGAGTAATTCGTGTTCGCAGATGTTCCTTGCTCTGTCCGCCAACGTCTTTATAATGCCCCGCTTTTGCTGTGGGTGGTGGTTTGAATCCCGGTGCAGATAACGGTCTGTGTGTGTGGGCTTGCGATAAACTGTATGGCCCAATCTGCCATTTCCCTTTTTCAAAACTGACACGTCAAGAAAATTCAGTTTTCCGTCTTCTTCCTTCTGGATTCTGGAGTTTATTTTTCTGAAGTAACTGAGGGCCGGCCGCGGTGGCCGAGGGGACTGAGGCTGAATTTTTCTGGCTGTATATCGCACGTAAAATTATTTTCATTATTATTCCCAAGAGAACGCATACAGTTATACAAGATAGCACAATGTCATTTATTTCAACGGCCGACCGCGGTGGCCGGGGACTGAGGCGCTTCAGTCGCGGTCTGTACGGCCACTACGGTAGGGGGGTTCGAATCCCCCCTCGGACATGGATATTTGTGCCGTCCTAGTTCGTAAGTTGTTCATAAGTAGTTTGTCAGTTTAGGGACTAATGACCCCGTAGTTAAGTCCCATAAGCATTACAAACATTTGAACATTTTATTTCAACGAAATATTGCACCAATTATAACAGCTCAAAGTCTTCAATAATTCACGCTCGCCTTGCGCAAAGTCGCGCATGGTGTCAAACGACTGACCATTGCTTCGATAAGCCATAAAATTTACCAATGTTCATTGGGGACATGTGCGATGGTTCACTTAATCATCATCATCATTAGAGACTGATTATGGCTTTCAGCGTTCAGTCTGGAGCATAGTACCTCTAGTAAAATTCCTCCATGATCCCCTATTCAATGCTAACATTGATGCCTCGTCTGATTTTATGCCTTTTACTTCAAAATCATTCTGCACCGTATCTAAGTACTTTCTTCTAGGTCTACCTCGACTTCTCTTACCCTCCGCTGCCGAGCTCATGAGTCTGTTAGGTAACCTTGCTTCTCCCATGCGTGTAACATGACCCTACCATCTCAGTCTGTTCGCTCTAACTGCTTCATCTATGGTGTTCATTCCCAGTTTTTCTTTGATTTCCTCATTATGGACACCCTCCTGCCATTGTTCTCATCTATTAGTACCTGCAATCATTCTTGATACTTTCATATCTGTAACCTCTACCTTATGAATAAGGTAATCTGTATCCACCCAACTTTCACTCCCATACAACAAAGTTGGTCGAAAGATAGAGCGGTGCACTGCTAACTTAATCTTGGTACTTACTTCCTTCTTGCAGAAGAGAGTAGATCTTAGCTGAGCACTCAATGCATCATCTTTGCTGCACCTCGATTACAGTTCTTTCACTATGTTGCCATCCTGTGAGAAAATACATCCAAGGTACTTGAAACTGTCTACCTGTTCTAACTTTGTTCGTCCTATTTGGCACTCAATCCGTTTAAATCTCTTTCCCACAGACATTACTTTCGTTTTGGAGATGCTGATCTTCATATCATAATCCTTGCACCTCTGCTCGAGCTCTGAAATATTGGTTTGCAACCTTTCAATTGAATCGGCCATTACAACTAAGTCATCCGCATATGCGAGACTGCTTATTTTGTTATCGCCTACTTTAATCCCGCCCTGCCAGTCTACTGTTTTCAACATATGATCCATGAATAGTATGAACAACAGTGGTGACGGGTTACAGCCTTGTCTTACCCCTGAAACTACCTTGAACCATGAGCTTAGTTTGCCATCTACTCTAACTGCTGCCTGACAGTCTACGTAAAGCCCTTTGATTGCCTGCCGAAGTTTGCCTCCTATACCATAATCTTGAAGAACTGACAGTAGCTTCCTCCTAGGAACACGGTCATAAACCTTTTCTAGATCTGTGAAACATAGATTTACATTTCATTGAAACCCATGATGGTCGAGCATGAAAATGTTCCGAAATTAGGCGATTTGACATACAATGACCCAAATATCTCTTTCTTCAAACCGTCTTGATTGCAAATTTTTTATTAGTTAATGACGCGTTTCGCCCTTTGGCAGGGCATCTTCGGATTATAATTCGCTCTCCGTGGTGTGACACCATAAGTTGTTATTGCGGTGTTTCTATTTTTCTGGAATTTCTTTGGTTTCCTTTTCGCCCTTAATAGAAGCGGTGGTCTCTGATGACACAAGTTAAGCCCATGTTTACAATTGCGCTCACGGGCGGTGGGCGGGCGTGGTGTGCTGCTCCGCCGACTTGTACAGACTAAGGGAATGTGGGTAGGGACTGACACAGGAAGCCGATGTATAAGACGGGACGGATGAAATCTAACTATCTCAAACTCTTCCAGTAAATAGCGAAGCGCGCTTACTTTGGACACCCACACCTCCTAAACGATCTGTTGCCATGCTAAGATAAAACATTCCTAGATATTATAACGTCTCTGTTCAAATAAAATTCCTTTCATTTATAAGTCCCAACATAAACTATTATCTTCTGTCCTGCTTAACAACCTCCCCGTCGTTAAAATTGTATTCAGATAGCTAGATTCCATCCGTCGCATCTTATACATCGGCTTCCTGTGTCAGTCCCTACCCACATTCCCTTAGTCTGTTACAAGTCGGCGGAGCAGCACACCACGCCCGCCCACCGCCCGTGAGCGCTATTGTAAACATGGGCTTATCTTGCATCACCAGAGATCACCGCTTCTTTTAAGGGCTACAAGGAAATCCAAAAAAATTCCAGAAAAATAGAAACACCGCAATAACAACTTATGGTGTCACACCACGGAGAGCGCATTATAATCTGAAGATGCCCTGCTAAAGGGCGAAACGCGTCATTAACTAATAAAAAATTTGCAATCAATACGGTTTGAAGGAATATTTATTCTAACTGATTGCTGTAGACCATGGATTGGAAATCATTTTAAATATCTCTTTTGCTCACTAGTTCGATAAGCTGTCACGTAATCAAGCGGATTCTACCTCAAATATCTTGTTCCGGTGCGTGATTACACATACAGCGCAGTATTTGAGAATTCTTTAGCTGTTTCTTCGTATTTATCAGTCTCTTTAGGAGAAAGGAAGGAAGCTTAGGATTTAACATCCCGTCGACAGCGTGGTCATTAGAGACGGGTCTTAAGCTCGTAGTTTTTGGCTAAGGATGGGGAAGGAAATCGGCCGTGCCCTTTGAAAGGAACCATCGCGGCATTTGCCTGGAGTGACTTAGAGAAATCACGGAAAACCTAAATCTGGATGGTCGGAGGTAGATTCGCAACACCTTTTTACCGACGGTATATACTTACAGAACAGAATTCACCCTGTATTTATATCATAACACAACATAAGTACATAAGATATAAAATCACAAAAAACAAGGTTCATGACAAACGGTCCCAACATGCATGAAATTTCATTTTATTACGCCTCAAGTATTAACTAATTTCACGATTGTATATCTGTATGCTTTCGTACTATTCTGTGTACCTTCTAAATTAAATCGTAATATGAGACATAGTTTAGAATATACGAGAGGGATGACTTCATAAATAGTAAAACGTTTGAAATACCGCTTCATCACGCATGAAGTTTTGATTTATAACCGTTTTACTACTAACAGTAATCGCAAAAATTTCCGAGACTTCTTCCTAATAGTCGACAATATATACTTGAAATCATAGCAAATGTGTGTCGTATTTTTCAGAAAATATGACATAATTACTGAGCTGCGCGGAAACGAAACCACAGGTCCAGATACACTACATTTGTACGTTCTACTTTCGGTAAACTGCTGCCCATTGGGAGATCCCCACGAAGTGGGACTGAAGGAGGATATAGAGAAAGTTCAGAGAAGGGCAGCTCGTTTTGTGTTATCGCAGTACAGGGGAAATAGTGTGACGGAATGATGCGCGAATTGGGGTCGAAATCACTGAAAGAAAGACGTTATTCATTGCGGCATGATTTATTTGCAAAATTTCTGCCACCAACTTTCTCAAATGAGTGTAAAGCTTATGGTACTTAACTGCGGGGTCACCAGTCCCCAAACTCACGAACTACTTATGAACTACCTTATACTAAAGACGACACAAACATCCAAGCCCGAGGGGGGTTCGAACCCTCGACGGGGAACTGCCTCGCACATTGTACGAGGACCGCAAAAATATACCATCATTTGATCAACGTACTAACTCCGAAATGGGGGACATAGTAATAGGTATTTCCGGTGTAGAGAAGCAGCTGAGAGAGCTAAATACGAAAATGTCTGCTGGTCCGGATGGAATACCAGTTCGGTTTCACAAAGACTATTCTGCGGCATTGGCCCCCTACGTAGCTCGCATTTATCACTAAATTTTAATTCAGCGCAAAGTTCCTAGTTATTGGAAAAAAGCGCAGGTGACTCCCGTTTATAAGAAAGGAAAGAGAACTGACCCACACAATTACAGGCCATTATCGTTGACATCAGTTTCATGTATAATTTTAGAGCATATTATCAGTTCGAATATAGTAAATTTCCTTGAAATGGAAAAGCTTCTTTCCATGAATCAGCACGGGTTCAGGAAAGATCGTTCATGTGAAACTCAGCTTGCCCTTTTCTCACATCACATCTTGCGAGCCATGGATGAAGGGCTACAGGCGGATTGTGCTTTTCTCGACTTCAAAAAGGCGTTCGACGCGGTGTCCCGCTGCAGACTGCTAACGAAGATACGAGCTTATGGAATAGGTTCACAGATTTGTGACTGGCTGGAAGACAGTACGCAGTACGTTGTTCTCGACGGCGAGTGTTCATCAGAGACGAGTGTATCGTCAGGCGTGCCCCAGGGGAGTGTGAAAGGACCGCTGTTATTTTCTATCTATATAAATGATCTGATGGACAGAGTAAGCTATAATTTGCGTCTGTTTGCTGATGATGGTGTGGTGTATGGGAGGATGTCGTCTGTAACTGACTTGTACGACCACGTCTTGAGTATTGCTCAAGTGTTTGGGACCCGCAGCAGATCAGTTTAAAGGAAGACATAGAGGCGGTTCAGAGGCGAGCAGCTAGATTTGTTACCGGTAGGTTCGACCAATGCGCGAGTGTCACGAAAATGTTCCGGCAACTCAATTGGGGATCGCTGGAGGAAAGACGACGTTCTTTTCGTGAATTTCTGTTGAGGAAATTTAGAGGGCCGGAATTTGAAGCTGAGTGTAGTACGATCTTGCTGCCGCCTACTTACATTTCGCGTAACGATCACAAAGACAAGATAAGAGAAATTAGGGCTCGTACGGAGGCATATAGGCATTCTTTTGTTTCCTCGTTCCATTTGGGAGTGGAATAGGAAAAGAAATGCCTAGTAGTGGTACAGTGTACCCTCCGCCATGCACCTTACGGTGAATTGCGGAGTATGTGTGTAGGTGTAGATGTAGCATGGAGCCTCAAAGCGCTCGGCCGATCCACCGCGGCACTAACTTTCTCTTCCGAATGGGAACTTATTTTGTTAGCACCCACCCACATAGTGAGACATGATCATCTTAATAAAATAAGACAATCAGATCAAAAATGGAAAGGCTCAGGTGTTCCAATTTCCCGCGCGCTATTAGAAAATGGAACGGTAGAGAAATGAATCCTCTGTCTGCTGTTGTATGTTATTTGCGGAGTATTTATGTAGATGTAGATGATGCAAATACAGAAGAAATTCTGAAGGTAGCAGGGGTAAAATAAAGGGAACGAAAAGTTATGCACAACATCTTTAAAAACCAGATAGTAGTTGTAAGAGTGGATGGGCATGTAAGGGACGCGGAGATCGGAACGGAGAGTAAGATTGGGTTGCAGCTTTTAGCTAATTTAGTTCAATCCGGACACTGAACAATTTGTGAAGGAAACCAACGAGAAAGTTGGAAACGGATTTAAAATTCAGAGAGAAAATAATGAAACTTCGCGAATGTGGACGGCACTGTAATTCTGTCTATAATATGGACATTAACAAAACAACGGTAATGGAATGTAGTCGAATTAAACCGGGTGGTGTTAAGACGATTACACGGGCAAATGAGATAATAATAGTTGAGTTTTACTACTTAAGATTGTTGGAGTAGAGAAGATATAAATTAAAGAATGCGATTCAGAAGAAAGAGAAATTTATTAACATTCAATATTAATTTGTTAGGAAGTCTTTTCTGAAGGCATTTGATGGAGTGTCGCGTAGTGTACGGATAAGAAATTCATACAAGATGGTGACAGAAGCATTTGAAATGTAGTGCAACAGACGAATTCTGAAGACTAGATGGGTAAATCGCGTAACTAATGAGGGAGTATTGAACACACCAGAGAAGAATATAAATTTCTGGCATTACTTGACCAAAGAACGGATCCGTTAGTGGGACACATCCTTAGACGACAGGGAATAGACAATTTAGCGCTGTAGGGAATGTGGTTGGTAAAAGTGTCAATGGGAGAGCGAGGGCCGAATACAGTAAGTGCGATGAATTGGATGTGGGTTGCAGTGCTTACTTAGGGATGAAAAAGCTACATCAACATATCTACTCTTCAATCCACCGTAAGGTGCGTGGTGGAGGGTCCACTGTACCACTACTAGGAATTTCCTTTCCTATTCCACTCCCAAATAGAACGAGGGAAAAAAAGAATGCCTATATGGCTTTCTACGATCACCAATTTCTCTTAACTTGTCTTTGTGATGACTACGCGAAATGTAAGTAGGCGGCAGGAAGATCGTTCTACACTCAGCTTCAAATTCCGGCCCTCTACATTTTCTCAACAGAATTTCTCGAAAAGAACGATTCCCATCTGAGTTGCCGCAGCATTTCTGTGACACTCGCGCATTGGTCGAACCTACCAGTAAAAAACCTAGCTGCTCGCCTCTGAACTGCTTCTATGTCTTCCTTTAAACTGAGCTGCTGCGGGTCCGAAACACTTCAGCAATATTCAAGACGTGGTCGCACAAGCGTTTTATACGTGGTCTCCTTTACAGGTGAAGTACATCTTCCCAAAATTCTCTCAATGAACCGAAGTCGGCTGTCCGCCTTACTCACAACTGTCCTTACATGCTCGTTCCATTTCATATCGCTCTGCAATGTTACGCCTAGATATTTGAACGACGCGACTGCATCAAGAAGCTCACTACTAATGCAGTATTCAAACATTATGGGATTGTTTGTCCTACTCATGCACATCACCTTAAATTTTTCTACATTGAGAGCAAGCTACCAATCTTCGCACCAACTAGAAATTTTGTCTAAGTCATCCTGTATGCTATTACAGTCAGTTACAGACGACACCCTCCCATACACCACAGCATCATCAGAAAACAGCCGCAAATTACAACTTAGTCAGTCCATCAGGTCATTTATATAGATAGAAAATAATAGCGGTCCTATCACACTCCCCTGGGGCACGCCTGGCGATACACTCGTCTCTGATGAACACTCGCCGTCGAGAACAACGTACTGCGTTCTATTACTTAGGAAGTCTTCCAGCCAGTCACAAATCTATGAACCTATTCCATAAGCTCGCATTTTCGTTAGCAGTCTGCAGTGTGGCACCGTGTCGAACGCCTTTTTGAAGTCGAGAAAAACAGAATCCGCCTGTTGCCCTTCATCCATGGCTCGCATGATGTCATGTGACAAAAGGGCAAGCTGAGTTTCACATGAACGATGTTTTCTAAACCCGTGCTGATTCATGGAAAGAAGCTTTTCCGTTTCAAGAAAATTTACTATATTCGAACTGAGAATATGCTCTAATATTCTACATGAAACTGATGTCAACGATATTGGCCTGTAATTGTGTGGGTCAGTTCTCTTTACTTTCTTATAAACGGGAGTAACCTGCGGTTTTTTCCAATCAATAGGAACTTTGCGCTGAATTAAAGATTCGCGATAAATGCAAGCTAAGTAGGGGGCCAATGCCGCAGAACACTCTTTGTAAAACCGAACTGGTATTCCATCGGGACCAGCAGACTTTTTCGTATTTAGCTCTCTCAACTGCTTCTCTACACCGGAAATGCCTATTACGATGTCCTCCATTTCGGAATTAGTACGTTGATCAAATGACGGTACATTTGTGTGGTCCTCCTGCGTGAAAGATTCCTTAAAGGTCAAATTTAGATCTTCAGCTTTCCTTTTGCTTTCTTCTATTACTGCCCTGGAATGATCAATGAGTGACTGGACAGTGGGATTTGACCTGCTTATCGATTTTACATAGGACCTGAATTTTTTCGGGTTCTCGGAAAGATCTTTTGTTAAGGTATGGCTGTAGTAATTATTGTATGCTTCGCGGATCGATCATTTTATAAGACACACGAATCTCTACTAACTTTTGCCTGTCATAATTTGAGTGTTCTTTTTTGAATCGAGAGTGCAGCAGTCTTTGTTTCCTCATCAGCTTTCTAACATTATTATTATACCACGGTGGATCTTTTCCGTGCTTAATCGTTTTTTCTGGCAGATATTTCTCTAACCCTTTACTTACAATGCACTTAAATTTAGTCCACGATTCCTCTAGAACCATAGTCCCGGAATTAAACGATGCCCATTCATTTTCTAAGTGCGATCGTAACATTTGCTTATCGGCTCTTCCCAACAAAAGCACGCTCCTAGCCTTCTTGATTTGTTTATGAAATTTGGTCACCATCGACGCTATGACGATATCATGATCACTAATTCCTGTCTCTACACAGACATCGTTAATAAGGCCAGGCCTGTTTGTGGCTATAAGGTCTAAACTATTTCCCTTGCGACGTGGGTTGCCGGTTTAACTGCTCAAGTCAGTTTTCGGAGAATGTGTCCAAAAGTATCTCTCAAGACTGCTTGTCTGTACCGCCTGAAATGTAGCTAGAGAGGTTCCAATCTATACTGTTAAGTTTGAAGTCTCCCCCGACTAATATTACATGGCCCGGATACCTACGTACTACCTGGTGTAGACTTTCTTTGAATGATTCTAAAACTGCAACAGCAGCACTGGGGGGCCGGTAAAAACAGCCAACTATTAACTTTACTTCTTTTAGACCTGTTATACGTGCCCAGGTAACTTCACAGTTACTTTCAACCTCGATCTCAGTAGAAACAATATCTTTTTCCACGGCGATGAACACTCCTCCTCCAGTTGTATCCGATCTATTTTTCCGATATACATTCCACGCCTCGCTAAATATTTCTGAACTTGCCACTTCGGTGCCTAAAACTATCTGAGCACAATAATTTTCATGCAGTGCGGCAAATTCGGGAACTTTGTTTCTAATACTCTGTAAGTTCGCGGCTAATATTTTGATATTCGATTTTTTGAGTCGAACGTGGCCTGAATTCGCTGTTTGAATGCTGACAGGCGAGTGCTCATCAGAGTTAGCGCCTAGCCTAAAAAAGACCCATGTGCACTCCACAAGTACTCTGCTTCCTGAGTAGCCGCTTCCTTAGTGTAGTGCACCCCTGATCTATCTAGGGGCACCTTACAATTCCCCACCCGATAACGCAGATCCAGAAATCTGCAGCCATGACTGTCGCAGAGTCGGCGAAGCCTCTGGTTCAGACCCTCCACTCGGCTCCAAACCAAAGGACCCCGATCAACCCTGGAAACAATGTTACAAATCGACAGCTCTGCTTGCACCCCGCGTGCGAGGGCAGCAGCCTTCATCAATTCCGCCAGCTAAGTTATGCTAACCTAAAACAACACACACATCCATGCCCAAGGGGGGGGGGGGGAGGGATTCGAACCGCCGAGGCGGGAGGCCGCGTGATCTGTAACGTGGCGCTCTAGACCGCTCGGCTACTCCCGCGCGGCGTGCGGCTGAGTCTTAAGGGTTTCGTGAACTAGTAAACATGGAGAGTATGTTTAACAAAAGGGGACAAACACTAAAAATATTCGCCATTGGTAGTTGAGGTATCACTTCTTTCATAGTTCGTGAATAAGCAGAATGGAGTGTCCGACTTTTTGCCGCCTGCCGCACCGCGTCCCTCGGTAAGGGGCTAGCGCGCAGTTGGTGAAGGCCCTTTTGAGGAACGTGTGGTAGATCCAACATTTCCACTGACCGCCGTGCGCTGACAATTCTACTGTAGGCTGTTTGTCCTTTTGGTTGAGGTTGTGACTTTGCTGTGTCCCCTGTAATCCTATCCAGGAAAGTATGGATTTGTTTTGAGCGGGAAATTAGGAGAATGGAAAACCCAGTGTTGGCCACCACAAACAGATCCATCCTTTCCGTGAAACCAGACGGAAAGGTTTCGGCATAGACAAAGAGAGCTATTACTGAAGTAGGGAACAAACCATAGAGAAAGCCGCTGTCTGGACAGGGGATTAGCGCCCGGCGCCTCAGACAATAGCACGGGCGCCCCTTCGGCGGACACTGAGAAAACCCACCTGGTCCCTGCTCCGTACCTGCGCTCGCCTGTCTTGATGTGCTAAGGCACCGGCTGGCCGACAAGTCTCGCACAGCCGCCCAAGAGCGGACGGGCAGAGAAACTTCTCCACAATTACCGTATTTGCCGGTGTAAAAGACGCACTTCTTTTTCTAGAAAAAATGGATGCGTCTTATATGCCGGTTAAAGGAGGTACCAACAACTTTGATTTCCTTTAAGGGATTTCGCAAATAAAAATAAATAAATAAAAGGGGGAAATAGGGGGAAATGCGGAAAATAATGTTTTAAGCGGGAAAATTTGTTTTAAGTTTCTCTCTTACATCTTCGTAGTTTTTATTTGATGTATGTTACATAATATGCACAAAAACTCCCGCCAGCATCTGTATTGTGTAGTAAAGGTTTTCTAAACTTTTTACTGTTGTTAGTGCCAAGCGTAGCTGGAACTTGTAACTTCATAAGAAGTAGAAACTTTCGACGTAATTTGATTAATCATAATAGATTTTTTCTGCAATCGTGTAACGGTCTCATTTAGTATTTGAATAATGAAACGCTGTTCGCGTATTTGTCCATGTCTCGCCTGACTATATCTGAGAATTTATTCGCATTTTCAAGTGCAAATATGTACACAAACATTTTTTGGAATGTTTGCACAGCTTCTGCGGCTCAGAGTACTTGTATTTTTGAGGTTATAACGTGACCTGGAACATCACAAAAATACTTACATAAGTATTTGCGCTCCACAATAAATTCTCAAAACGCATTATTTTAAACATGAAAACCATCTACTCGTCGGGATGTCTAATCGGAGGCCAACCGCGGTGGCCGAGCGGTCTGCGGCGCGCCAGTCACGGTCTGGACGGCCGCTGCGGTCGGGTTTTCGAATCACCCTCTGGGGCATGGATGTTTGTGCCACCTTTAGTGTTAGCTAGTTCATAAGTAGTCTGTAAGTTTAGGGGTGGTGACCCCGTAGTTACGTCCCATAAGCTATACAATCATTTGAACATTTTCTAATCGGAGCAATCGTAAGGAATCAATGTCGAAAGGCTTTACGACGCTCTCGTCATAGTCGGCGCACTGTAAACAGCGATAGGCGAAATATCCGTTTGAATGAGCGAAAACTGCCAAGAAACTCGACTGCGTAAAGTTTATGAACATTACATGAAGGCACTGCCTTAGATATTTGATGTACATGAACAAATGTATTATAATTATGTTGCAATAGACGTATTAGGTGTGATTTTTTTCTCCCCCTAAAAGAGGTCCTTAAAGTGGGATGCGTCCTATACGCCGGCAAATACGGTAGTTTTACTATTCCAAAGGCTCATTACTGTAACGTCGTTCTTATTTGCGGTCCAGCCTAAAGCTGTGTACAGGGAGAGTACGGCCAGCCCGCCAGTGCCGGCCTATTCCACCGCTAGGAGACTGCGCTATGGCACTCTTATTAGATATAGAACGTGCCTTTGACAAGGTTTGGCACAGAGGACTCTATTATAAGCTGATTAAAATGGGCTTCCCAAATCAATTAGTAAAGCTGTTACAAAATTGTCTTGATAACAGACCAACTAGAATATACATAAATGGAATATTCTCAACACCTTTCTTTCCGATAGCTGGTGTGCCGCAAGGAGCAATTCTCTCGCCTCTACTCTATTCATTGTATACAGCTGATGTACCAACACCTACCAGATGGAATGAAGATATAGCCATGTACGCAGATGATACTGCATATTGGTGCCATGCATCTACGTCCGAGGTACTTTACCGAAATGCAACAAAATATATCCAAATATTAGAACCATGGTTTGCAAAGTGGCGTATACGCCCAAATCCTGAAAAAAGTCAGTTGATAGCTGTCCATCATAAGAATTTAATGCAATATAAGCCACAGAACACGGATAAGCTCCAACTCCATTTATGGGGAAAAGAAATCCAGACCCAGAATACTGCCAAATATTTGGGTATTATCTTTGATACTACATTAACTTATAAATTTACAATCACTGATCTGATAAATAAAGCTAGAAAAAGACTTGGCTTACTAAAAATGATAAAAGGAAAAATTAATGGAGCATCAACACCAGCCCTCATTTATACCTACTGCTGTTATATTAGACCCAACCTCGAGTATGCGGCACCTATTTGGCTAACGTCAAGAGCTCATGTACATAAAATATTAAGTACTGAGAGGAGAATTCTTCGAATCGCTGCCAGAGTTATTCCTAGCACCAGTAGGGACGATTTATACCGAATAGCTAATATTCAGCCACTAGAACAAAGGCTTATAACGATGACAGCAAAATATGGAATTGATAGAATCTCAACAAGCACTAAAACAACCGAGTTGCTGCAAAGAAATCCAATCACTATTAATTACCCTTGGTATAAATACCCCTATCCACCTAGTGCCATAGCGCAAGCCATTGAAAAACTATATCCAGGTAAATACGATCTGCAATCAATTATAGGAGAAGAGGATTTATATAACCATTTATTACTCCAAGAAGAGGAATCAGATGTATAGTTAACACAATATTATCCCCGCGCTGAGGTTTTTTGAGGTAGGTTATTCCTCAGCAGATTAACAATAGCGGGTAACCTCCCAAGAGAAAATCATTAAGCAATAATAAGAACTAGCAAGAGTCCAATTTTCCCTTGTATTAAAATAAAATGTGTCACCACAGTACTAACAGTAGATAGTTTCCCTGGCTTGAAACGAACTTAATGTTCGAATATGGGCCCGCCATCCCCATATGGGGTGGAATGAAAAAAAAAAAAAAAAAAAAAAAACGCTGCTTAGACGCTGGCCGCCACAACGTTCCCAGCGCTTAACAGTAGTTATCAACCGATTCTGAGAAAACTATTCAATGACAACTTTTCATTTTTAAACATCTTACAGTGTGATATATTCGCTCGATAATGATCGCACTTTCTATTCGTTATTCCTTATAGTTATTGTACTACATCAAATAAGTAAAATTTTGAAGAGTTCCCAGACGAAAAATCGCATTGAGTAGGCTTTGCGTATGGTTGATTTTAGCACATACAATGCTGCGGACGAAATGTAGGTAAGATATCTAAATTTTATTTCAGGTTTAGAGCAGAACGGTAACCCATTTCATTATCCAGATTCAGACACGCCGGCTCTACGAAATACCAGCGAACACAGAGTAATGGGCCGTGTTCACACCTCCTGCAGGGCCGAGACATTAAACACATTGAATGTGAAAATAGTTTGCTAGCACCCACCTACTTAGGGAGACATGACCATCCCAATAAAGTAAGAGAAATCAGATCGAAAACGGAACGATTTAGGTGTTCTTTCTACCCGCGCTCTAATAGACAATGGGACGGTGTAATGCTGCTTTCGTATGAAAATGGGTGTTGCGTATTAAAGTTAAGGTTGGGGACCGCAAATGAAATTTTACAAGGTAGTGAAATATTTTTAAATGAGATTACTACGCAATTTTGACAAGGAAGGTACAATTTAAACAAAATTATTGGATTCCGCCATTAAATGGTAGCGGTCGTAATTTCGGTGGCAAATACAACACCAGAAAGCAACATTACAGAAGAAGTCGGCGGAATCTAAATTTTACCTTATTGAGAGCTGGTACAAATATTTCTGTCATGTTCTGTAGTGATTCTAGCTGAGATGACTGGAATATTACTTCGATAAATTGATGCTGGGATTGTGCGTTTCGGTTACTATTGTTCTATGACCGTGTTGAAAATTAATCATGATAGTCGCCAAAAATTGCAAAATTATCGGACTTCATAAACATTACGAAGAATTTTCTGCGGGCATTAAAATGTAATAAACCATTCATAGATACGAAATAAATAAAAGTTACACAGAGAATGTTCTAGTACAATCGCGAAACAAATCGCAACAATACCCGAGCATCACTTTATGAAGTACTGGATCTGCTGAAAATAAATAGCTTTAAAATTAGTGAGAATGGGGAAGGGATTGTAAGTATGTAAGATATTTCAAATTAACTGTGGGGGTTTATTGAAATTAATAAAAAAGAAGCTCACACTTACAATAGTTAAAGTCCTGGAATACGTCCTAACACCTCAAGGAGAAGAAAGTAAGTCAGTGACGAACAGTTCCGCTCTCTCCCTTCAGCTTGTTGCAAAAAAGTTGAACGTGACAAATGTCATATGTTTATCGATACGCTGTCAGAGGGAGAGCAGAAGTCGGCGACAAGCATCGCACAAGTTATTAAAAAAATCGTTAATGTATTACTACAACGGCAGAGAAAAAGTTACGAAGCCGGCCGCGGTGGCCGAGGGGACTGAGGCGCTCCAGTCACGGTCTGCACGGCCACTACGGTCGGGGGTTCGAATCCCCCCCTCGGGCATGGATATTTGTGCCGTCCTAGTTCGTAAGTAGCTCATAAGTAGTTTGTAAGTTTACGGACTCATGACCCCGTAACTAAGTCCCATAAGCTTAACAAACATTTGAAAAGTTACGAAAGTGGTTAATGAACCCTCTGCCGGGCACTTAAATGTGATTTGCAGAGTGTCTATGTAGATGTAGATTGTTTTCAATTGCGCTGCCGGCCGGGCCGAGAGGACTGCGCTTTAGCCGATGACATTCGTAGTGTTTAATATTCCCGGCGCGAGCCGATTGGGCTACGGTGTTGCTTCTGGAGGCCTCTGCACGATATTTATTTTCAAATATACTGTTATGAAAATATGTTGTGTATTTTTAATTGTATGTCAATTCCGTAATATGAATATTTTTCTTTTTCAGTAATGTTTATTTTAGTCGTTCTTATAATCGTCTACATTCATGGGATGAGTCCATTACCAACTATTTCTTAAGTGTTTAAAATTTGATGAGTCACTACAGTGTACTAAAATATCAAAATCAGTTAACTGTTAGCTGGCTCCAAGAAGACGGCAGTGAACAAGTTTTGGTCACCCCCGTGTTTCCTTTGATTTCTGCTGACAGTGGGTCAGGATTCCTTGTTGCTGGGGACAAGCCCACCAAGCTGACCTGTCCTGCGGAGTCTGAGACTAAACTAAAGAGCATACTTATCTTTCAGTTAATGTATAAAACTCGACAGTACCCAGATGATTCAGCAAAATGTTCATAGAAACTTAGTTCTCATCAGAGTAGGTCCTAAAACATCGATGAGCTGTATAGAGTTCCTTCAATGTGCAGGTGTGGACTGAAATATAGTAAATCACAGCACGACACATATAAAAACGGCACACCTCACTTGCAGAATTTCTTATAAGGAGGTATCTACCTGTTTTTAAATGTCACTGTTCCGTATTGTTTTTTACATAATTCATACTTAATTTAATCTTAAACATGAGGGTACCGCTTTTATGTGGGACAAGCTGCGTACAATTATTTTCACGTTGTGCTACAATATTTTTCGAAAGCTACAAAAGCAAAAATAAAAAAGATATATATTCGGTATTAGCAGTAGATACATCTATAAATATGAGTGTATTTGCATTTCAGTCCATCAACAGTAAAGTAGCAAGTATACATTAATTTTCTCTTCTAGTTCCAAACAAAAATAAATGTTCCATTAACAGTCTGGCGTGGACAAAAAACAGTTATATGCATGTTCATAAAGTCGAGTATGACCTGATGTAAAACCGTAGCAGATATTTGTCCATTATAATCGGTCAACACGCAAGAAAAATTAGTTCATACTTGGTTTCTGGTTATGGATCACTAACACATCACGAGTGATCTCAACACGTGGCCAGCAATTCAAATTTTTCGACGCTGCCGTGCTTCACGCTCCGTTCAAAAGCCACCGAGTTCGTAGGCTTGCGGTCGCGGCATGACGCCGCTCAGATAACTCGCAATTACCTGTGAAAGGAGGTAGATATCGGTGCGACTGCAATTTCAAACACTATTCTGCACTTTCAGCTCAATTTCACTCGCAGTAATGTATGGTCTAAAATAAACAGAACAGTAAGCTGCCCGCTATCGTACTTTTTCAATACACGATTTGTAAATCAACTGTGCACACTCGACAAATAGCGTCATTTGAAAACGACTGTTACGAATTACTAAAAGGTGAATGCTTTATTCGAAAGCTAAGATGTTGTACTACCATTTGTCAAAAGTCAGATTTTTTAACCGCATACGTTCATCAAAATCAAGTGAGGAGCGTTACGAAACTAAAAACCCTCGCGGAATGAAAAATAGACGTTTTATTTTTTCACAGGCAAGGCATAGCTTTTAAGGAAAACATAAGTTGATAAAACGATGTTGTGGGGTCTTATACACCGTCAAAATTTTTTACAACTTAAAAATCGAAAAAAGTTTATTTCCCCCCTCTTTTTCTTCTTGGCTCGGTAGGCGCGCATAAGAGAGGCACCGAAGTCACAGCAGCCATCTTGGTTGGATGTAGAATCGGAGTTTGTTAGAGAAATGCGTGGTTTCTCAAATGACTTTCGCCTTAATAACATTGCCATTTGAATCCCTTACGATAGGAAAAAAATTACCAAATTTTACATGCAAACATGTGAATACTGATGGAATGCAACAGTGTTCTTAGCAACTACAGTACCTACTTTGTATGAAAATAATAATTGAAACTATTACTTTTATATGAAATTAAAATTACGACATGACAAAGTTAGTCGTCGCCTGCCACTTTTTTTTTGTTTTGTGGCCAGGAAATTTTCATCAGCGAGAAAGTTGTAGGTAATGAAATGAAATTGTCTTCTGTCTTCCTATTTAAACAACTTTTTTTAGCTTCCCTGATTTTCTCACAAATTTGGATAGAATGGAGCGGTGGAATCTTTCAAATTCTGCTCGTTTCTATCAGCGACCTTGTCCACCAGTGAGCACTGATTCTGTTACCCACTCACTTTATACTTTGTGACCAATTTCGATAAACATTTTTTAATCTAGGATACATTTTTTGTATTAAATAATTATGGCTTAATACTTTATTTTATTACTAACTAGCTGACCGTCCCGGCTTTGCGCGGGTAATCTTTAAACTTCTTTAACTAGAGAACTGCAGAACGTATCGTGATGCGGTTTGTTCCAATTTCTGGGATCATCGTAGGTTATATTAAACGGCAATACGAAAATGAGGAATAATTGAAGTAAAAATAATAACATAGAATGACTTACCACTTCCGCACTTTCGTGACCTCTGTAATGTGAACTATGAGACCTGCGCCAAAGTACATAGTGAAGAATTATAGAACTCACGACGATAAAAGAAAGGGCAGCGAGATTATATGTCTAACTTGTCCAGATCTCCCACAATCACTATATCAGTAGTCTGAAGCCATCTGGGGCCAGAGCTTTAGGAGAGAAAAATGATAAATCTGGTTCACTCGTAAAAGTTAGACACTTGGTCTCGCGTATTTTATTTGTTTATAGAGTTTAGATCTTTGTGAGTTTTGCAATTCTATACTATGTACACTGACCTAGCTCTTATAATTTAGGCTCCAGAGATCACTAAAGCGTATAAGTGGTAAACAATTCTACGTTATCATTCTTATTTTGTTTCACAAGTTCCTATTGACATTAAATATAACCTGAGTTTATCGCAGGATTCTAAAGAAGAAACTTAAGGAAACCGCATGACGATACGTTCAGTACTGCTCGAGTTAAAATTGGTAAAAGAGACAGAGGAAAAATGTGCTTCATTTTATACAGTAGTGTGATTTGCTATCCCTAGATGAAATTTGTAATTATTTATGGCAAAAATAGATTGTAAAAAAAGGAAAGCTTCAAAATAAAAAATGTTCAAATGTTTGTAAATGTATTGGACCAAACTGCGTGGCCATCCGTTCGTAGCTTACAAACTACTTAAACTAAGTTAAACTAACCTAATGACAACACACACACCCATGCCCTAGGGAGGACTCGAACCTCCGACGGCGAGCAACCGCGCGCACCGCAGCGAGGCGCTTTAGACCGCTCGGCTACTCCACCGCGGCGCCTTAAAATATATGATATAGCAATTAAAAGCGAACTGAATGAACTAGTCTGTGCTGGCAGCTGTGGCCGGCTGGCGCTCGGCCGCCATGTTGGTTGGGTGTCGCGCTCTCAGCCGGCTTCATTTCTCTGTCATTGTAAGGCCTCTCTGTGTTATTGCGTGCTCGCTGGTCAGACTACACAACACATATACCCGCACTATTGCAGGGCGACTACGAGACAAAACAAATGAAAAACGACGGCCGGCCGCGGTGGCCGAGGGGACTGAGGCGCTCCAGTCACGGTCTGCACGGCCACTACGGTCGGGGTTCGAATCCCCCCTCGGGCATGGATATTTGTGCCGTCCTAGTTCGTAAGTAGTTTGTAAGTTTAGGGACTGATGACCCCGTAGTTAAGTCCCATAAGCTTAACAAACATTTGAACATTTTTTGAAAAACGACGTGTGGAATGTAATAAATAGAATGGCTAATGAGGTGTAAAACGCCAAGAATACCGAATACAAAAAGACTCTCCACAGGACCACAACATGAAAACTCCGCATTACGCAGTTCATGGAGTAACAGCGACCATCATAACAGTGCACCCGTTAGGACCTCAATTCCGATAGCAGAAACGAAAGACGCATGTACGATCAGGTTGACCTGTTGTTGTGGTCTTCAGTCCGCAAACTGGTTTGATGCATCTCTCTAAGCTACCCTGTCCTCTGCAAGTCTCTTCATCTGAGAATATGTTCGGCAACCTACATCATTTTAAATGTGCTTACTATATTCGTCCCTCGGCCTCCCTCTATGATTTTTACCCCACACGCTTCCTTCTAATGCTAAGTTGACAATTCCTTGATGTCTCAGAATGTGTCCTACCAATCTTCTTTTACTCAGTATACGCCAGAAACGCCTTTTCTCCCCGATTCGGTTAAGCACCTCCTCATTAGTTACGTGATCTACCCATCTAATATTCATCATTCGTCTGTAGCACCACATTTCAAAAGCTTCTATCATCTTTTTATCTGAACTCCTTATCGTCCACGTTTCACTCCCATACAATGCTACACTCCAGACAAATGCTAACACAAAGGACTTCCTAACATTTAAATTAATATTGGATGTTAACAAGTTTCGCTTCTTCAGATTTGTTTTTCTTTCCATAGCCATTCTGTATTTTATATCTTCTTTACTTCGGCCATCAGAAGTTATCTTGCTACCCAAATAACAAAATTCATCTACTACTTTTATTGTCTCATTACCTAATCTAATTCCTTCAGCATCACCTGATTTTCTGACAATGCATTCCATTACCTTCGTTTTACTCTTGTTAATGTTCATCTAATATCTTCACATCAGTGAATATGTGTAATCCGTGACTGTTACACTAACCAAATTTGTATCCGAAATATACGGGACATGATAACTGGTAGCTCCTACATCAAGTGGCGAACCATGGTTGGACATGATATTTTACCGAGGCGTGAAGGAATGCCTGACCAAACAAAAGCCAGGGCGGAATAGCCGTGCACACAACGCGCCCTGCTGCGGTGCGCGCGGCCGTTCGCCGTTGGGGATTCGAGTCCTCCCTCGGGCATGGGTGTTTGTGTTGTCCTTAGCATAAGTTACTTTAAGTTAGTGTATGTAGTTTGTAAATCTAGGGAATGATGACCAAAGTAGATAAGTCCCTTAGATTTACAAACAGTTGAACCAAATAAAACAGGTACCACTGCCTACAGCATTTTCTAATGTCCCTCTTTCCGATAATCTTACCTTCATAATATCAGTTTGTTAGCTTGAACATTTAAATAACGCAAACCCAATCCAAACCTGTTATGAATTCGCGGTATAAATTTCTCCATTTGTCCTGTCTTCTTGCAACGGTCTTCTAAAACAAATATTGTTTATTTTTCTATTTGCTTTTCCTTGTATTCTTCATTACGTTACATCATAATTTTTTCAAGTATTTGTGTTACAGTACAATCTAAAGTACATAATAGCATACATGTCGCTTGTGTAATCTGTAACAATATAATGAAGACACGTTCAATTTAGTTATCTAAGTGATGGACCATTAATAAGCAAATGTAATGTAAAAAAAGAAGGTTTAGCCTCGTTTCATTCTTCATCAAAGGCTCTTGTGAAGATCAGTGCTGTCAACATGGGATCTCGAATCGTTTCCATATTTCCGGATGGCTTTCGACACTGTACCTGCTATTACTATTAGTTCAGACTTAAATTGTAAAGAACACGTATATACTGTCGTAGGAAAGGCGAACCAGAGACTGCGTTTTATTGGCAGAACTATTAAAAGATGCAACAGAACTACTAAAGAGAATGCATGCACTACGTTTGTCCGTCCTTTTTTGGAGTATTGCTGCCCAGTGTGGGATCCTTATCAGTTGGGTTTGACGGAGGACATCGAAAGAGTCCCAAGAAGAGCAGCTCGTTTCCTATTGTGACGATACAGGGGAGACAGCGTTACGGAAATGATACAGGATCTGGGATGGTAATCATTACAACAACGGCGCTTATCGCTGCGGCGTGGACTACTTACGAAACTACATACGCTATCATTCTCCTTCTACATAGGTAGAAATGATCATCAGAATAAAATACGAGAAATCAGAGCCCGAACGGAGAGATTCAGGTGTTCATTCTTCCCGCGCGCTATTCGAGACTGGAATGGGAGATAAATAGTATAATGGTGGTTTGATGAACCCTTTGCCAGGCACTTACATGTGTTGCACAGTATTGTAGATGTAGACCTACATGTGTAATCGGTGACTGTTACACTAACAAAATTTGTATCCGTAATATACGGGACATTATAACTGGTAGCTCGTACATCAAGCTGCGAACCATGGTTGGGCATGATGTTTTACCGAGGCCTCAAGGAATGTCTGACCAAATAAAATCCGCGACAGAATAGCCGTGCGCACTAAAGCCCTGGCCACGCAGAACGGGAGGCAAGCGTTGCGGGCAGTGACCTTGAGCCGTTGCGGTCCGGCCGCGTGGTTGAAACGCTCGCTGCTGGATGGAGTCGGACTCACAGAGAGTGCGGCGGACACCTAGTTGTCTCAGAACCAGTGTTGCCAGACGTAGGGAATTTTCCCTATACGTAGGTACTTTTAAGCATTGAAATCATGTAGGGAACTTTCATCCAAGAGTCCCTAACGCGTAGGTTCTTCGTAAAATTTTACCAATCGTCGACACAAGCCAAGCAGGTAATGATGGCAACAGTTGTCAACACGCGGGAATGAAGCCGACCAATGGTGGTATAGTTTGAAGTAGCCAACGATGTTTTAGACGGCGTAGTTGTTTCCTGTTCGTAATGAACATTAAAGGTAAAGCAGTCAACAATCCGAAGATTGGTTTGAACACCACAGTGCTTTACTAAGCATGGTCCTGTTTGGAGGTGGTATGCCGTTGCCTTCCTCCGACCTTGTAACTGACTTACCCAGCCAGTTATAGGGGGACCTACAGTTTAACGTGGGTTCCGAACCACGGTGCTACTCGGCATTTTTCACATGCGCAACACTGCCAGAGGTGAAAGAAGTGAAAAGTGACAGATAAAAATCCTAGGACCTGGCGGTGATCGAACCCGCGACCTTTGGATTTGTAGTCTAGCACCACTGTGCTACAGAGCCGATCTGTGCCTCACTTCCCACCTCCAAACAGGACCATGTCTAGTAAAGCACTGTGGCGTTCAAACCAATCTTCGGATTGTTGACTGCTTTACCTTTAATGAACATTATTAATTTGAAAACTTAGTTTCAGACACATTAAAATATGATGATTTCGGGGTATATCAGTGGAATGGAGATTCGGTTTGAAAATAGTCATCATCATCATCATCATTAGAGACTGATTATGCCTTTCAGCGTTCAGTGTGGAGGATAGTACCTCTAATAAAATAACTCCATGATCCTCTATTCAATGCTAACATTGATGCCTCGTCTTATATTATGTCTTTTACTTCAAAATCATTCCGCACCGAATCTAAGTACTTTCTTCTTGGTCTACCTCGACTCCTCTTCCCTCCGAGCTCATGAGTCTCTTAGGTAACCTTGCTTCCCCCATGTGTGTAACATGACCCCACCATCTCAGTCTGTTCGCTCTAACTGGTTCATCTATGGTGTTCATTCCCAGATTTTATTTCATTTCCTCATTATGGACACCCTCCTGCCATTGTTCCCATCTATTGGTACCTGCAATCATTCTTGTTACTTTCATATCTGTAACCTCTACCTAATGAATAAGGTAACCTGTATCCACTCAACTTTCACTCGCATACGACAAAGTTGGTCGAAAGATAGAGCGGTGCACTGCTAGCTTAGTCTTGGTACTTCCTTCCTTCTTGCGAAAGAGAGTAGATCTTAGCTGAGCAGTCACTACATTAGCTTTGCTGCATCTCGATTCCAGTTCTTAACTATGTTCCCATCCTGTGAGAAAATACATCCTAGGTACTTGAAACTGTCTACCTGCTCTAACTTTGTTCCTCCTATTTGGCAGTCAATCTGCTTAAATCTCTTTCCCACTGACATTACTTTCGTTTTGGGGATACTGATCTTCATATCATAATCCTTGCACCTCTGATCGAGCACTGAAATATTAGTTTGCAACCTTTCGATTGAATCGACCATTACAATTAAGTCGTCCGCATATGCTAGACTGCTTATTTTGTTTTCACCTACTTTAATCCCGCCTTGCCAGTCTACTGTTTTCAACATATGATCCGTGAATAGTATGAACAGCAGTGGTGACAGGTTACAGCCTTGTCGTACCCCTCAAACTACCCTGAACCATGAGCTTAATTTGCCATCTACTCTAACTGCTGCCTGACAGTCTACGTAAACTGTTAGAAAATTGTGTTAGAAAATATTAGCACAAGAAAAATTCATTGTTTCCATGAAAGAAAGACGTTATATTACCTTGTCTAGACTGTTACTTATTTGTAAGTGAGAAGATGTTAACAAGACAACGCTAAAACATGTGCAATAGCCACCGTTATAATGAACAAAACACTAGATATTCGTTGTCAACATAGCATTACTCTTAGAAAATCGAATCATCTAGAGTGACGGAAATCCTTTTTTGTGCTGACTGTGAACTAAATAATTAATACAGTTCCAACTCTATGGTTGATTGTATCTGGATGTATCCTTGTGCAGTTAATATCAGTTATCCTCGTGTAACAGTGCACTCTGAATTCACTGCTTATCTGGGGAAACTATTTAATGCTTTTCTTCTCTATAATTGACATGTTCTTGATGTACCCTTGTCCGGCACTTGGAATTCGTGGCATAATCTACACTTGACTATCAAAATGTGTGTTATGGTCTTCAGTCCGGAGACTGGTTTGATGCAGCTCTCCACCCTACTCTATCCTGAGCAAGCCTATTCATCTCCTCATAAGAACGGCAATCCACATCTGCTTGAATCTGCTTACTATATGCGTCTCTTGGTCTCCCTCTGCGATTTTTACCCCACACACTTCCCTCCAATGCTAAATTTATGATTCCTCGATGTCTAACAATGTGTCCTACCAAGCGATCCGTTCTTTTAGTCAGGGTGTGCCAAAGATTCCTTTTCTCACCAAATAAGATCCTTGAAAATAACAATTCCATCAACTGTAATAAATGAGTACAAAAAGTTATCATAGAGGATAACGAAACAACTACTTCCTATTACATGCAATCAGATATTCCATAAATCTCATTGGAAATCGTATATCACCCGATTAGCTAACAAAATTACCGCGAATCAACTGCCGTTGCCAACCGTGACCGCTAGGCCCTGTATCGGCAATTGTAAAATTAAGCAGGTGCTTTTAACAAAACAACTGGTCACCAATTTTCATAAGTTTTTACTATAAAGAAAGGAGAACGTCTATTAAACCGTGTCGATGAGGTTCACACTCAAGGAGAGAACAAGTGTCAACTAGAAATATAGGTGGCCAAACTACGAAACATCAGAAACATTTGTGGCGATTGGGAGGCGCGCATGCGCAGTAGAGGTGGTTAGCCAGGCAATTTTAGCGCCAACTCAGACCTATTGTTTGTCGAGACTTGACTTGGATGTGCACACCCTCGCTTCATTTCTCCTACTGGTTACTGTTTAATTTTGTAGTGGCCAGTGCATTTTGTGGAGGTATGATGCCACGCCCCCCTCTTCCAGGGCCAGAGTCTTGGATTCAGTCCCCCCCCCCCCAAGACCCAAATCCTGGCTATGTCCCTGATGCAGGGGCATTAATGACGTGGTAGGGAGACAGTAGGGAAAACGTAGGGACATTTTTGTGAGACTGTAGGTATTTTCTCTCTCTGCCATCTCGCAACACTGCTCAGAACAGAGATCCACCGCTTCGGGCAGCGGGCATGAGCTAGGGGGGCCCAAATCTCGAGTTCTCTACTCTGCCTCAAAATATTGTTTCATGTGAAGCAAGTAAGGCTACATCCGACTTTTTCATATAAACGACTAGCTTAAACCCGCGGCTGCGCTTGCGTGTTGGTTGATTATGATAGATAAGCTATCTTTCAGTAGTGTGCTATGAGACTGGTTTTGAAGGATGAAATGAAATACAATACCTTTTTTAGAAACAAACATTTTAACCAACTTCAAATAAAAAAAGTGAAGTGTATAATGATTTTTTAAAGAGATGTATTAAAAGAAATTTCTTTTATACTGCGCCGGCCGCGGTGGCCGAGGGGACTGAGGCGCTCCAGTCATGGTCTGCACGGCCACTACGGCCGGGGGTTCGAATCCCCCCTCGGGCATGGATATTTGTGCCGTCCTAGTTCGTAAGTAGTTCATAAGTAGTTTGTTAGGGACTGATGACCCCGTAGTTAAGTCCCATAAGCTATACAAACATTTGAACATTTTATTTTTTATACTGCTTTATTTATTTATTCTTATATTTCCTTATTCGTATGCTTATCCTTACAGAGAAAGAGCTGAAAGACATTATAGCACGCATAGACCAAAGATATGGTCTGTGGCATCACGTTTTGCTGTATATAACCTCCTTGCTATAGAGTCGCAAACGTCATCGCTGGCCTTCAGTCCGAATGTTTTTTATAATTTGACGACTTTCAACCACCATATCTTCCACTCCCTTACAGCTATCGGCATGGAACTGCCATGTTGTACAACGGGAGACTTCGGACAACAATTACACAAAGATCATTCGTTTGCGTTCTGTAGTTTTCGCTGCAGAGCGAAATATTAAAACACACAGACACGTAGAATTTTATATACACCGATAACTTTCCAGCCCAATATACTCCACCCTTTTATCATTATCAACCCTCAAACAACAATGCAACCAAAACCATTTTCAGGGAGTAAATATAATTTTCAAAGAATAATTATTATTTCGTATTATATTCTTCAAATTACTAAGTAACAATCAGATCGCAATAAAACCGTACCTAAACCCTTCCTCAGGTATAAATATTTAAGTCTCTGCGTCTTGTCGTTCGGATGTGATAAGCGTACACCTAACAGACATTCACATTAATATATATAGATAAATAGCTATCCGATCGCCATAAAACCGTGCCTAAAGCCTTCTCCGGGTAGGGGAATTGTACAAATTTTAACTCTTTATTTGTGGTTCAGAAGTGATAAACGTACACCGAACAGACATTCACATTTATAGATATAGATTATCTAATTCCTGTAGCATTGCCTTTTCTTCGACTACATGTCATTGCCCTTGTTTTGCTCTTGATTATGTTCCAGACACTGTCCATACCGTTCAACTACTCTTCCAGGTTTTTAAATAATCTCGCAATGAATCTTTGCCTGGTATCAGTCTCATTTGCGATTAATATTTTGTAATAGTTCTAATTCAAATCGATTCGTATACATCCGCGCAGATATTCTGCGAAAGTAACCGCTCCGAGTGACTGTTCAGCAGTAATGTGTACATTAAAGAGTATTTCTTTTCTAAGTATTCGCAATACGGTATGTTTCCTTACAATGAACCTGCAAAATTAGCCGATCATCAGCAGTATTCCTATATTTCGGTACAAATTCCAGCATTCAGACTTCCCCGTATGCAACATCTTCGGCGAAAAGCCTCACTGAACTTCCGACATTTATTGTGAAAAGTAATGGTCCTTTACCGCTACCTTTGGGAAAGCACAAAATTACGTATACGTCTGAGGGCTTATCTTTGAGAACTATATGTTGTGTTCTGTTCTTTGGAAACACATTACACAGTTCGTCTAATAATCCATACGTTCGTATGTGATTCACTAGGCGATAGTGTGGAACCGTATCTAATGCCTTCAGAAAGCCAAGGAACACGTAATCTACATGGTTGCCTGTATATACTGCTTTATGTATCTCGTAGACCAACAGACATGGATTTCACACGATCACAGTTTTCAAAACCAATGTTGATTCCTACAATGGAAATTATTCGTCTCCCGAAATGTCATAAAAAGTAAGTGCAAAACAAGTTCCAGAATCGATGGAGTCCTTAACTTTTGTGCCTGTGTTACACAAGCCTTCTTCAAAGCGGTAATGACCTGTGCTTTTCCCCTCAATTGTTAGGGACGCTTCACTCCTCTAAAAAGACCCCTGTAATTGTGCTGAGATGAGTGGATCCCATTCTACTCTTCCCAGCACTTAAATACTCTCGACACTGACGGGACTCGAACTCCTGTCTCCCAGACAGCAACCAACTATGCTGACTTATTTCTTTTTCGTTGTATGTTGATCGATAGTCCCCGCGAGTTGTGGTAATTAAGTTTATGAACTTCACTTAATTTTCGTTTCATTTATTGATTCCAGAGACGGAAGGCGCTGAGCTTACTGTTCCCGTCCGCCGACGCTGAGTTGAAGAGGCAGACATGTAAGTATTCACAGACAATTCGAAGAATCATATCTTTAAACGAGCTATATATTTAAACCCGCGGCTCCGCTCGCGTGTTGGTAAATGAAATCACACGTAAAAATGCACTCGTTTCGAAAAATCCAATCACGATATGCAACAATATTGATTGTAATAATATCACAGATCGATCAGTTCATGTGATGCGCGAAACGTCAAATCCATTTTTTGAAAGAGATGTATTAAAAGACAGTCCTTTTTTACTGGTTTATTTATTTGCTCTTATATTTCCTTATTCTTGGGCGTATCCTTACAGAGAAAGAGCTGAAGACATTGTAGCGCTCATAGATCAAAGATATGGTCTGTGGCATCACGTTTCGCTGTACGTAACCACGTTGCTATAGAGTCGCAAACGTCATCGCTAGCCTTCAGTCCGAATTATTTTATAATTTGACGACTTTCAACCACCATACCTTCCATCCCCTTACAGCTATCGGCATGGAACCGCTTTGGTGTACAATGGGAGACTTCGGACAACAATTACACACAGACCATTCGTTTGCGTTCCGTAGTTTTCGCTGCAGAGCGAAATATTAACACCCCCACACACACGTCGAAGTTTATATATACCGATATCTTTCCACCCCAATATACTCCACCCTTTTATCATTATCAACCCCCAATCAAAAATGCAACCAATAAAACCATTTTCAAAGAGTAAATAAACGTTTCAAAGAGTAATCATTGTTCCGCATTTCGCGTTATATTCTTCATATTACTAAATATTTATCAGATCGCAATAAACCGTGCCTAAAACCTTCCTCAGGTATAAATTAGTAACTGTACGAATATTGAAGTCTCTGCTACACCGTTTTTTTTCTTTTGATTTCACCTACGTAGTTGTATTTTTAGTAAAACTATTTTTTGTACAAGGCAACACTCCACAAAAATACCTTAAGAAAAGAACCCTTACACTTAAATTAATAGTCGATGTTAACAAATTTCTCTTTTTGGAAAACGTTTTTCTTCGCATTCTCTATTTTGTATCCTCTGTATTACGACCATCGTATGTTATTTTACTGCTCAAATAATAAAACTCATATACGACAATTTTGTCTTGTTTCCTAATCTAATTCCTTCAACGCCGCCTGATTTTCTTATACTGCACTAGATGACCCGGTGAACTTTGTATCGCCGGCCGCGGTGGCCGAGGGGACTGAGGCGCTTCAGTCACGGTCTGCACGGCCACTACGGTTGGGGGTTCGAATCCCTCCTCGGGCATGGATATTTGTGCCGTCCTAGTTCGTAAGTAGTTCCTAAGTAGTTTGTAAGTTTAGGGACTGATGATCCCGTAGATAAGTCCCATAAGCTGCACAAACATTTGAACATTTGAACTTCGTATCACTCACCTCTTAAAGTAAACCATATTAATTTAAATCCAGTAGCTTTATAAAGGCATCATCATATAGTCTAAGTATCGGCTCGATAATTGGCGAAAAGAGTGGGCAAATCACGCACACATGTTCGGGATAATTTTAATGTCTCACTCGTGGAAGTTCAGGAAAGGTTTAAACGGTGATAAAATATGGAGAAACTTAATCAGATGAATGGTACTGATATTTTATAGAAAAATCTTTCTATTTTTTCGAAATGTTCCATTTTTCCGGTTTTTTTCCAAATGTTTATTTCATAAGAACGTTATTTTTGCTTTTAACGTCAAATATGTAAACATTATCGCAATCAGACGAATGATATTGATATCCGATTGAAAATCGTTCTTTCAGTTTCTCCCGAATTTTCAAATTTTCCAGGTAACTTTCACAAATTTTTAGTTCATAAGAACGCTCATCTTCCGTTGGACGTTAAATATTCAAAATTTTATCGCAATCGGATGAACGGTTCTCAACCAAGGGAACTTGGTTTTCGAGTTTTCGAATTACCTTTGTAATAGTCCTTTTTTATTTATTTTTTACTGAAAACTTCCTCAAGACCATAATGTACAAAAATTTAAAACACATTGAAAAACGCACTTTCTCAAATTTTCCAATTTTCCGGTAGATTTTCCAAAAACAAAAAATCCTATCAAATCTTCTCTTGTACTCAAGTGATGCTCTTACAACTATGTGGTAATTGACTTTTATTAATAGAAAAAAATCACATTCGGTTTTTCCTAAATTTTACTACTTTCCGGGGGAATTTTCCAGTTTTTTATTTGCTGCGAATCTTCCTCTTGCTTTCAACATGAAATGTACAACATTTTGTCGCAATTGGATGAACGGTATTGATAGCTCTCTGGAAAAACTGTTTCCGTTTTTCCTCTTCTTCTGGGCAATTTCCCCATAATTTATCACCGTTTATACCTTCCCTGGATTTACACGAATATTTCAATGTCTCTTCAGTCGTTCTCGAGTTTTAGCGAGACTAATGAACAGCAATTCATTTTTATATGAATATAGAGTCTATTGCTTTTCTTTTGCTCTTGTCAGTTGTTCATCTTATACGCTCCTTTCAACACTATTTTCATTCCGCTCAATTGCTCTTCCAGTTCATTTGCTGTCTCTGAAAAAATTACAATGTTCTCAGCAAAACGCACTGTTTTTATTTCTTGACCGTGAACTATGATTCTCTCTCCAAATTCCTCCTGCTTTTCTTGACAGCTTGGTTCAAAAATATTCAAATGTTTGTTAAGCTTACGGGACTTAACTACGGGGTCATCAGTCCCTAAACTTACAAACTACTTATCAACTACCTTATACTAAAGACGACACAAATATCCATCCCCCCCGGGGGGATTCGAACCCCCGACCGTAGTGGCCGTGCAGACCGTGACTGGAGCGCCTCAGTCTCCTCGGCCACCGCTGCCGGCGACAGCTTGGTCATTGCATATAATGAATAATAGCTGACAGAGGCTACAAGCCTATCTAACTCCTCTCCCAACCAATGCTTGCGTTTCATGTCTTTCCATTCAAATAACTGCCGTCTATTTTTTGTACAAGTTGTAAATAACCTTCCGTTACTTATATTTTACTCCTTCTGATTTCAACTTTGTCATTAGCTTCCACCAAATCTACAAAAGCGAGTAACGTAGGATTGTCCCCGTCAGCGGAGGAAATCTTCAGGGGCGTCTGTAGGATTGTATGTCCAACACACACATTGGGCCGCATGAATAAAACGGGGAATCTACTTTATACTCTGAATTCCGGAGAACATAGATTCGCACGAATAATGGAGGAGATGAAGAGGCTTGTTTAGGATAGCGTAGGATGGAGAGTTGCATCAGACCAGTTTCCAGAATGAAGACAAGTTAAAGAGCATTGGGTTTTTAAGTGTCTTCGATGCAGCCGGAAACGTAGCAAAGATGTCGATACATATTGAATAGCAATCGATACATCAACTTTCTCGATTACTTTTTTCGACCAGCGGTTTAATTTTGTACTTGCTAGAACTAGTTTCTTTTGTCATGTTTACCATTTTGGATTGAGTTTTATGGAATAGAACAGAGGTTTCCAAACTGGGTGTCGCGATACCCTGGGGTGTCGCGTAGTAGTATCAAGGGTGTCGCGAGACTAACAAATTTAGACTCTAAACAAAAAAACTTGTCATAAAACAACACAAAATATCCTTCTCTTCATACTACCCTGAAGACTGCTTCAGCAGCAGTAGACAATCAGTGTTCGTTCAAGCAGCTGCCAGTTGACAGATTCCAGTAAACTGCGCATGCGCAGAGCTGCAGCTGATACTCGATAACGTTCAGCTCTTCTCATGCGCAGTTTGCTGGAACTGGCAGCTGCTTGAACGAACCTACGCTGTAGTCTGCTTTCCTTCTCAAAACGCTGCACCTGAGCTTTTTTCAATGGATTCATCAAAGCCACGTCATCCTCGGCAGCGTTTCTTACAATTAAGTCAATCAATGACACAGTGGCTGTAAAAGCCGTCACAGATTGTAAAAGCAGTCACAATTGTCCACTGACTAAAGCTATTCAGTAGCGATGTTTAGCATGGAGTATGGCCGGGTGATTAACGGAGAGTAATAAGCCTATTTTAAATGCAGCGGTCGTTGGTTCGAACCCTTGTATTTCTCTCGGTTTCCAGTATTTAACAGATTCTGGGAGCAAAAATGACATTCATATTCTCACTTGTCACAAATATTTATCCATTTTTTCCGAATATGTCGGAACTTCCGAGGTCGTGGTGAAGCAAGAACCTACCAACAGAACTTAAATAATAATTTATCACTTGTCATTAATACGTCCTCATTATTTCTGAAAATAATGTGATAATATTGAACTGAAAGGGAACAGCCACTGTCCTGTCTAAATCAGAAATCCGAGCAGCTAATTTCCAGATGCCGTTTGCAATCGATCCAGCAAAACCGTATCTGGTCCTGACATGTACACACGACAGCGAAAAACGGTTTCCGAATTTCAGTTTTCGTGTTTCGGAAGTTGGGTCGCATGTAGAAGAAGGAAGTCAGTGTTGCTAGGTGTTGAAAAAAAAAAAACAATTCCGGAGATTTGTCCACAATTTCCGGAGCCACTTTCGAATCGCTATATATATAAAATAGGCTGTATGTGTGTATGTCTGTATGTTTGTATGTATGTTCCACATCTCCTAAACTACTGGACCGATTTCAACCAAAGTTGGCACACATGTTCCCTACTATCAGGCAACAATCGCTGTCGGGGTAAGAACCACCTACGACACATACGTCAGGAGATATGACGTCATAAACAATGACATTCGTGAAAAACGGCCGCATCATGCGATAATATTCTATATCTGCTCCTAAACTAATGGAACGATTTCAACCAAATTTGGTACAAATATTCTTAAAGGACAGGAATCATTTGCTATGGTGGCAAAAACCAGCCACGATGCATAGTTCATACGATATCACGTCATAAACAATGAAAACTGCCCTATCATGCGGCGCATGATCGCGTGATTTTATTCGTCAACTATTTGAGAACGAGTGCACTTAGCGATTTGCAATAAACTTTACATTTTATATTTAGGGAAGCATTAGTAGTCAAATAAACTATATAGTTTTCACTTAGAGAAACTGGTTTTTCTAAAATAAAATAAAAAATCCTACTTTAAATAATCCGGAGATTTCAACATTTTTTCCTATTTTTCCTGGAAGATTAAAAATTCCGGAGATCTCCGGAAATTTCCGGAGACCTGGCAACACTGAAGCAAGTATTACTGTGTGAGTTAGTCATTGTTGTCTGCGGTGTTACTCTGTTGTACATCTCCGTAGTTCCTAATGCTTCCTTTTCTTGCGATGAGTGTACGTAATTGCTGTAGTCACGATCAACATTAAACATGTCAATGCGTACGAGAATTCCAGTTTCGTTTACAAACTACATTTAAACGGTACTTAATTTTGCCTCCCAACCCCCGCTAGAACCATCTAAATTCTACCGTATGTATTTATATTAGTGAAAAGGTGTCGCGCAAAACTGTAAGCTATAAAAGGGTGTCGCCATGAGGGAAAGTTTGGAAAGCACTGGAATAGAATCCGTAATAAAAATTGAATTCTTGTACAGGCATATATTTTAGTTTCGTTTTCAGGTAATAATTTGGGCACAGAATAGGGAGCATACAGAAGGGAAAGCTGGGGGCGGCGCCTTTGATCTGTATGTTACCAAGCGTTGCGCTCGACGCCATATTGAAAAGCAGTAAACGCGGAACTATAGCCACTTAGTACTTTGGCTGGAAATTGACTTTTTACGAACTGCAGCTAATCTCACCGACTTTTACGAAAGGAAATGGCTTTTCATTATGCTCTCATCTATTTTGCGCCCTCTTCTTGCACCTAATTGTAATCCAACGAAAAAAATAGGCCTAATTTTAATACGACTACGAAAATGTACGGTGCAATCGATTATCGTTTTATTTGGTGCTTATCTCTAGAAAAATCCCAAATAAAGCGGAGTAATGTTTGGGAAATTAGTTATAAACAAGAAAGTGACTTTACAACTGCCAGGTTTTATTTGACACGAATAAATTCGCACAAAATATTGAGTCAGGCTTAGCAGTAGATTGTGATTACACATAACTAATGACGTCTGGGCATATATAAAAGTTGTATTTGCTTTAGGAGTATCATTAATTTACTGATCGGAGAAGGGCATTTAGAGGAATGTGTCAACCACAGAGCAGGAACAGCATAAAATAATTATTCCCCTTAATCTATTTGTTTGAGTATCCGAAGAGCATTCGTTGCCAACATTAGCACACTATGCCTCCAATGCCGTAAGTAAAATTTTACCTGCCTACTTACGCACAATCTTTTGTCATTCATTTTATATTATTCCCTGCAACGTTAAAGTTACAAAATGTAAATGTACTTCAACATTTCGATGCTGTTCAACTGCTGCAGCAGCAGCAACAGCGAGAGTTATCGTCAAGAGAAGAAGCAAGGCTACTTTTAATAATTACGCACACATTACTCTGATTCGAAACTGATAACATTTAACTTTCACTACACATCTAGCGACGTTCACTTACTGCTCAGCATCTTTTGGGAAGGTGAAGAAACTTATATCTTTATTTGTATTCGAATTATCGGCTGCCTTTTCTTTTATTGCTACTCATAATAAAAACTGAACAGCTCCAACTACTGACACACAGTTCTTTCTCTTCACTGTACCAAATACTTGTTTACTTTTATGCGATTCAGGCAGTTAAAATACAGAATTAACAAACAAAGACGGCGCATTACCACGCTACAGAGTAGGGAGTAACCACGCGTTTACTGCTTTTCAAGATGGCCGATTCCGCGCATGCGCACTAAATTTTGGACGACAGACTGCAGCGGGAGTTTCCTTTCTGTATACTCCTTATTCTGTGTTTTGGGCCTTCTCTTCTCCCTAACGCTTGGCCCGCTTGTGGAATATGCCTAGGGTTGATTGCACGTGAAAAAAAAAAAAAAAAAAAAAAAAAACTTTATAATATTCTTTCTGCAACCATTCTTCACGGAACGAACTTAGATTTTGTCTCTTCATTTCACTATTATTAATCACTAATCTGACTTATCTGTTCTCACACGATCCGAGTATTCCAAAAATTGCCGGTATACTGGTAATAAACAATGAACGAACGAACACAAATAACAGATGTCGCCAGTTGACACGTTGCCGCAACAGTGTTTGCTTAATAATTTGCTAGCCGATTACTACCGACGCAACAATGAAACGTTTTCACAGGAAGAACAGAAAAGTAGCGTTTTGTTGCAATAAGAAATTGACATTTATATAAAGTTATTCATAATTAATAGAGAGGAGCCGGCCGGGAATGGCCCAGCGCACTGAGGCGTCTTGCCACGGTGCGCGAGGCTGCTCCCACCAGAGGTTCGAATCCCCCCCCCCTAGGGCATGGACGTTGTGTTCGTCCTTAGTTTAAGTTACGTTAAGTTCGATGTAGTTCGTCGCTACATGAGCATAGTACTTAAAAAGCGTCGAAAAAAAAAGTTAAGGTGAAGGTTACATTCAAGCCCGGAGATGAGATCATTGGCCCGTAGACCCGGAGAATTCATTCCAAACCCGGGCACTCCGGGCGGCGCCCGGAGATCTGGCAACCCTAAATATTAGGGTTACCTTATGTTCATCATAAAAAAAGAGGACAGTTCATATAAAAAAGAGGACACTTTAACATAATATAATTTGCAACTTTATTAATTAACTACGTAAAACTACTACAAACTGAAACAGTAACCCTGTGTGGTCGTTGGGAAACGAAATATTATGAACCTTGACATTTTATTCCTCATCACTACTCTCAGTTGTCTCATTCTTGCCTTATTCACTTTTGAACCAACTATGTTTGATGGACGACGAAATCTCTGTCATGAGTTCTTTTTTTTTTTTTTAATTTTTTTTTTAAACATGGCATTTCAAATGTTTGAAATTATACTGTACACAAACAGTATAATTACAGTACCTTTTGTGTAGGCATTTTGAGTAGTTGTAGAAAAAAAGATGTCTACAATTTTCAGCAGTTCAGAATAACTAACAACACTAGATGACTGATTTAAATATGCACACCACACTTCAGCTGCTGGTATGTTCTGTTTCCTTTGATAATCTTTAAAAACAAATTATAAAATTACAAAGCTGATCGGAGCACAATGTATAATTAATTCTTACATTCGTTTGATCATTCTCTTGAATGATTTGTATTTCTCCAGGAGCACATATTTAACACTTTCTCTTCCGTATTATATTTATGTTCGTAATTTATATTGAAGCAAAAGGCTACCTACGAACACACAATACAGCTTTAGCCTAAGCCACAAAGTATATCAAAAGCAATGCCATAGAACGTAACGCAGAAAACGGAATGCACTGGTTGAATACAGGATAGACAACAGGGTTCCTTCGCAGAGATCAGAGTCGTTTGCAACAGCCAGACCCATGTGGATGCGAAATTGTGAACGGCAATTTCACTCTGTGAATGCGCGTAATAGTTGCGAACTGTTTGCAAACTGCACGGCGAATGAACATGTTGTCGCCAATGACACAAAAATAAATTTTCTTTCTCGGAACCCCAAAAAAAAGAGGATATTTTGTAGAATTTTATGAATTCCAGCCGGACACATTTTGTTGCTTCAAAAAGAGGACGTGTCCGGGAGAAAGAGGACGTATGGTAACCCTACTAAATATGCCTGTTACTCGTCACGTGTAGTCTGCTTCGCTAGTCCCGTCCAGGCCCGGCCAACGATCCCCACGTCAGGAATACCGAGCGCCGAGGTGGTCACGCGTTGCGATATACACCCGTAACCGCCCCCACCCCCCGAACTAACCGAACCTGTGTAGTGGTGGAGGGAAAGTTAGCGTACTGGAGTTCCGGCCACTGACCTCCACTTTCTTGCATAACTCAATGTAGAGTATAAGGCTGTGTACAGGGAAAGTACGGCCAGCCTGCTACCGTCGGCCATGCTGGGCCTATTCCACTGCTGCCTACACACTGACCGCGACAGCGGTCCGACCGCTTGCAATATTTATCAACCGACTCTGGGAAAACCATGCAGTGAAAAAATTTAATTTTTTCACATCTCATAGTGAGATATAGTAGCTCGCTAATGAGCTAATTTTCTATTAGTTCTATAATGTCCACAAAGTCAGTTCCGTTTGGTTATATAAACCAAACGTGATCAGATACAGAAAAAATATTTATTGTGGAAAAAACTGCAACTGTTCAACTACTTTTCTACATAACGTCCGAAATTTTGTAGGCACTTGTCATAGCATGGGACAAGTTTTTGTGTGCCTTCTTCATAGAAGGTTGCCGCCTGTGTATTCAACCATGTGGCAAACATGTTCTTTCGGCTCATCATCGTTGAAGTGCTGACCACCAAGGACAGATTTTAGGTGTAAGAAGAGATGAAAGGAGTCTTCTTCTTCTTGCCTTCACGTTGCTGTCCGACCTCACAAGGCGAATGTGACCAAACAACTCTTACGGGAATTTCACTGGGACGTGTTTGATCATCCTCTGTACAGTCTCGCTCCTAGCGACTTTCTTCTTACACCTAAAATCTACCCATGGTGGTCAACACTTCAGCGATGATGACGAGCTGAAAGAACATGTTACCACATTGTTGAATACACGGGCGGCAACCTTCTACGAAGAAGGCATACAAAGACTTCTGCCACGCTATGATAAATGCCTACAAAATTTCGGAAGCTACGTAGAAATGTAGTTTAATAGTCGTATATTTGTGTACAATAAATACTTTTACTGTATCTGTACACGTTTGTTTTATATAACCAAACGGAACTCTTTGTGGACATACCTCGTATATATATATACATGAATGTTTGTATGTTCTCTGTGTGTTCATAAATCAGTCATTCGATTGCAATGAAACTTTCGTGAAGGGTTCACCGTACGCCCACGATGGTTCTCGGAAAAAAAAGCTACACACAGCTCAGGTCATATGTCGTCAAAAATAATGAGAGGCCACCTCTTGAAAATACCCAGATCTATGCGTTAATTATTGGAAAATGGGAGTAGTTAGGAACCTGCAACAAAGTTTGCATGGAATTTAGGACGCTTATGAAGCGTTTTGTAACTGATTCCCCCCCCCCCCCCAACACAACAATGAAACGAAAAGAAGTCTACCGCTCACAACAGTTTCGCTGTAGATGTAAAACTGTCGCATCAGACACGACCTTGTATCACATAAAGTTAGCATTACAGATTTGCATGTTACTATTTATTTTTGTCTGCAAGTCTCCCTTTATTCTCTTGCATCCCAAATCAAGCAACCTGTTTTCTAAATCTCTATCTATATAAAAGCGAAAGGACACTCACTCACTGATTAAACACGAAATCTCGAAAACTACTTCACCTATGAAGCAGACGTTTGGCAGGAATATAGTTTCTAGGTATAAGCCGGCCGCGGTGGCCGAGGAGACTGAGGCGCTTCAGTCACGGTCTGCACGGCCACTACGGTCGGGGGTTCGAATCCCCCCTCGGGCATGGATATTTGTAACGTCCTTAGTCATAGCTAGTTCATAAGTTGTTTGTAAACTTAGGGACTTGTGACCCCCTAGTTAAGTCCCATAAGTTCTACAAACATTTGAACATTTTGTAGGTATAAAACGTCAGCTAAGGAAGTATTTTGTGATAGGGGGTGCATGGCGGAGCTTACTTCTACAGACTGACGAAATCTACAGTTTCATTCCGATATTCGCGAAATTTCACACGCTTGACCTTCAAAACAAGAGGAACGTCACCGTCTACCTTACGTTTCATATGGTGCATGGGGGAGGGTGCTTTGCAACATAAAAATGGATCCTTAAATACCTTGGTCGCACCATAACTTAAGAACGGCTCGACCGATTTCACAGATTCTTTTTTGTTTTCTTTATTCTGAGAACAAGGGTTGTATAAAATAAAACAGGAATATTTGAGACCAACAAAGTGCATTTTTCAATGTGACCCTGCGTTTCTCTTGCATAGAAAACTATAGTTTTGTTCCGATGTTTATGAAATTTTGCACACTCTACCTAAAAAAAAACAAGAGAAGTGTCACTGTCTGTATAAAATTTCGTTCGTTATGGAGGGTACATAACCTACGGAATTTTACAAAATGCATAATTTTGCTCTAATCTTTATGAATTTTTTGCACCCATGACCTTTAAACCAAGAGGAAGATCACTGGGTACATAAATGTTTGTACCTTGCAGAATACTTTCCGAGAGAGAGGGAAAGGTGGAAACGAACAGAGATGGGAGAGAAAGAGGTGGATGCAGAGAGAGGGCGGAAGGGTATGTGGACTGCGAGAGTGTAGGGTAAATAAACACCCGGGCAACGCCGGGTTTACAACTGGTTGCTTATAGTTACTGCGCTAGATCGAATTAAGCAAAGCAAAATTTTGAAGAGTTCGCAGACGAATAATCGCTTTGCGTACATCTTGTCTATGGTTGAGTTTAGCACATACAAAGCTGAAGATGAAATGTAGGTAAGGTTGAGAGCAGAACGATGACTCATTTCATTCTCGAGATATAGGGCGTTATGTCCGACGGACAAAGGCGGAAAGTGCGCGTAGATCTGTCCAAGTGATCTTGCCAGCTCTACGAAATACTTGTCACCTTTTATGTATAGTTTCCTTTGTGGCTCCGGATCGGAAGGTTTACCTATAAATTCAGACTGACTTGTACCCTAGGCGAATATTCAATAGTCAAAGAGACTCTAAATTTTTCCTCATTGGAGCAAAGTATAAATTAAGGAAACATTTGAGACAACGGACAATTCTTTGATGAGTATTTTCTTGCGTATTATGTACTTAAACCTTTAAACCTCACATGAACTACGAAAAATGCAAGGAAATACTCACTACATGACTTTTACCAAAAACTGAGAAGCGTTTATACATTACCAATTACGTTTGCATGTTTAATATTTCTCTTCCATCAGATTTTTGTTTCCTGTAATAATCCACTAAACACATGAACACGAATGAGAAAAAGCTTGCTTCAGGAACTGTACATGAATTTCATATCTAAACGAGTATCTATTTAGTTTACTAAGTTATAAGTCAAAATTTTTGTGTGTTTCAGCAGTTACCTGCAAATAAAACCAACGACGTGTGAATAAATTTATCCTCATGATATTATGCAAGAATTTTCTTTACAAAATTTATTCAAATTAAAAATTATGTAGGTTTCGCTCCCGTGATCAATCATCGGCGAATCTTAAAAAAAAGTTCAAATGTTTGTAATCCTATGGGACCAAACTAGGTTGGTCATCAGTCCCTAGTCTTACAAACTAATTAAAGTAATATATCAAATGATGATATAAAATGCATAAAGGATAAGCATATCTCAGAAAGAGGAATTTGATCACATGGAATATAATTTAAGAGTAAGGAAGTCTTTTTTTGAAGGCTTTTATATAGAGTGTTAACTTATACGTTAGTGAACTATAAATAATTCAGATAGTAAGAGGTTAGAGGCTTATTAATTGTGATGCTACGAATGAATGCTGAAAATAGGGGGGGTCACGTAACTAGTGAAATACTGAACTGGGGAGAAGCGGAATTTCTGGCATACCTTGCCTGAAAGGAGGTATTGATTGGTAGGGCACATTCTGAAAGAGACGAATGCAGTAGGCATGTTCAATTGGATTGGGTTGCCGTTCTTATGAGGAAATGGTTTGGCTTGATCAGGATAAACTAGGCTGGAGAGTTGTCTCCGTACAGACCACAAAAACAAGAACAATACACTGTTTCTATTTTTTTTATTTCATTTTATTTTATTTTATTTTTTTAGAGAATAAATGCTCTAGTGGCAATGTTGGTAGACCTTGGTAGAACTCCGTTTTCTATTTTATATATGTATATAGGGCCTCCTGCTGCCTTTTCAACCCATAGAAACCACATGCCTTGTCGAAGGAAACAGAACAGAAACACACAGCAATCATTTCCTCTTCCGAAACTGAAAACAAAAGCATGTTAAATCGCATTAGAAGAAATTCGGTAACAAAAGAATTATCCTGGAAAAAATAAGAGTATCGATTCCCGAATATCGAGTAGTGGTTTTCTCGATTTCAAATAGGCATTTGACGCAGTGCGGCACTGCAGACTGCTAACGAAGTCACGAGCATATGGAATAAATAGGTTCTCAGATTTGTGACAGGCTGGAAGACTTCCGAGGTAATAGAACACAGAATATTGTTATCGACGGCTAGTGTTCATCATGGTCTAGGGTATCGTGTGGCGTGCCCCAGGGGAGTGTGATAGGACCGCTATTATTTTCTATCTATATAAATGATCTGATGGACAGAGTAATTTGTAATTTACGGCTGTTTGCTGATGATGCTGTGGTGTATGGGAGGGTGTCGTCTTTAACTGACTGTAATAGCATACAGGATGACTCGGACAATATTTCTAATTGGTGCGAAGAATGGCAGCTAGCTGTAAATCAGGAAAATGTAAGGTGATGCGCATGAGTAGAAAAAACAATCCCATAATGTTCGAATACAGAATTAGTAGTGAGCTTCTTGATTCTGTCGCGTCGTTCAAATATCTAGGCGTAACATTGCAAAGCGATATGAAATGGAACGAGCATGTAAGGACAGTTGTGAATAAGGCAGACAGCCGACTTCGGTTTATTGGGAGAATTTTGGGAAGATGTACTTCATCTGTAAAGGAGACCGCGTATAAAACGCTTGTACGACCACGTCGTGAGTATTGGTCAAGTGTTTGGGACCCCTGCAGATCTGTTTAAAGCAAGACATGGAAGCAGTTCAGAGGCGAACTGCTAGGTGCGTTCAAGGAGGTTAGAATCTCTGGAGATGTCCTAACACTAAAAAAGTTAAGCCACCAAATTCGCATTTCGGCATTTGTTTGTGCCCAGGACATTGGTGTTACTCTGTGGTAAAGTTATTCTAGTCGTGGAAATATATCCCATATCGAAGTAAATACTCCGATGTGACTATCAGTTTAGTAGCTTTACGTAAAGAGGGCAATATTCTCTCAGAATTATAAGCAAGAAATTCTCGTTTGGGCAAAAACGCATGGTCCCCTGGCTTCAACCAATGACGTTCTCAGCTTAAATATGGCAATCTCCGTTTATTCTAACCACCTTGGGTGCGTTACTGGTAGGCTCGAGCAATGAGCGAGTGTCACAGAATTGCTCCGAGAACTCAAATGGTGATCGCTGAAGGAATACGCGTAGTGATCACAAAGACAAGATAAGAGAGATCAGGGTTCGTACAGAGGCATATAGCCATTCTTTTTTCCTCTCGTTCTACTTGGAATAGCAAACGAGATTCCTAGCAGTGGAGCAGTGTACCCTCCGCCACGCACCGTACGGTGGATTGCGTAGTGTACAGGGTGTTACAAAAAGGTACGGCCAAACTTTCAGGAAAAATTCCTCACACACAAAGAAACAAAATATGTTACATGGACATGTGTCCGGAAACGCTTAATTTCCATGTTCGAGCTCATTTTAGTATTTTTCTTTAAATGTAAATTGAAATGATTCGTGCAGGCATTTGTCAAAATACCCAATTGTTGTGTTGTAACCGCACGCAATTGTGCAATCACGTCATCAACACAGATTTTCTGTGAACGTTTGGGTAGGAATTGTTGGTGATGTCTTGATTGGGCCTCATGTTCTTCCACCTACGCTCACTGGAGCACGTTATCATGATTTCATACGGGATACTCTACCTGTGCTGCTAGAACATGTGCCTTTACAAGTACGAGACAACATGTGGTTCATGCACGATGGAGCTCCTGCACATTTCAGTCGACGTGTTCGTACGCTTCTCAAACGTTCAAATGTTTGTAAATCTATCGGACCAAACTGCGTGGTCATCAGTCCCTAGCTTACAAAATACTTAAACTAAGGTAAACTAACCTAAGGACAAACACACACACACCCATGCCTCAGGGAGGACTCGAACCTCCGACGGCGAGCAACCGCACGCTCCGCAGCGAGGTGCCTTAGACCGCTCAGCTACTCCACCGCGGCTCATACGCTTCTCAACAACAGATTCGGTGACCGATGGATTGTTAGAGACGGACCAATTCCATGGCCTCCACGCTCTCCTGACCTCAACCCTCTTGACTTTCAGTTATGGGGGCATTTGAAAGCTCTTGTCTACGTAACCCCGGTACCAAATGTAGAGACTCTTCGTTCTTGTATTGTGGACGGCTGTGATACAATACGCCATTCTGCAGGGCTGCATCAACGCATCAAAAACAAAGAAAAAAAATGGTCAAATGTTTGTAGAACTTACGGGACTTAACTACGTGGTTATCAGTCCCTAAGCTTACAAACTACTTATGAACTAGCTAAGATTAAGGACGGCACAAATATCCATGCCCGAGGGGGGATTCGAACCCCCGACCGTAGTGGCCGTGCAGACCGTGACTGGAGCGCCTCATTCACCTCGTCCACCGTGGCCGGCATAAATGCATCAGGGATTCCCTGCGACGGAGAGGGGATGCATGTATCCTCTGTAACGGATGACATTTTGAACATTTCCTGTAACAAAGTGTTTGAAGTCAAGCTGGTGCGTTCTGTTGCTGTGTGTTTCCATTCCATGATTAATGTGATTTGAAGAGAAGTAATAAAATGAGCTTTCCGGACTCATGTCCACATAACAAATTCTGCTTCTTTGTGTGTGAGGAATGTTTGCAGAAAGTTTGGCCGTACCTTTTTGTAAAACCCTGTATATGTAGATATCGGGGAGCCCCGCATTATGGACCGATGGGGATCTGGTCAGTTAAACGGGATCTCAAGTAGGTAAAGGAAAGTGAATTGTCCCTCATAGAGACCTTCTGTGCTACCGTTGGTAGGCCTGGGGCTCAAGGCTTCACGGACAAGTCTCCACCTGGAGCCGTGGCGCCGACCGATGAGGAACAAAGCCCGACAAGTGAGTCACCGTTTGTACCGTTTGCTTCAGTTGGGCTGTCTCGCCTCTTCCGTCCCAAACCGACGGGTCTAATTTAAGAGGCCGGTAAGCCAGGGGTACCTGTAATCTATATCTATAAATGTGAATGTCTGTTCGGTGTACGTTTATCACACCTGAACCACAAGACATAAAAAGCTAAAAATTTGTACAGTTACTAATGTCTACCCGGGGAAGGCTTTAGGCACGGTTTTATGGTGATCGGATAGCTATTTATCTATATACATTAATGTGAATGTCTGGTCGATTTACGCTTTTCACGTCCGAATAACAAGACGCAGAGACTTAAATATTTGTACAGCTACTAATTTATACCTGAGGATGTTTTTAGGCACTGTTTTACAGCGATCTGATAGATATTTAGTAATTTGAAGAATATAACCGCGAAATGCGGAACAATAATTACTCTTTGAAAATTATATTTACTCCTTGAAAATGGTTTTATTGGTTGCATTGTTGCTTGAGGGTTGATAATGATAAAAGGGTGGAGTATATTGGGATGGAAAGTTATAAAATTATACGTGTGTGTGTGTTTTAATATTTCGCTCTGCAGCGAAAACTACAGAACGCAAACGAATGGTCTGTGTGTAATTGTTGTCCGAAGTCTCCCGATGTACACCGTAGCAGTTCCATGCCGATAGCTATAAGGGGGTGGAAGATACGGTGGTTGAAAGTCGTCAAATTATTAAAAAAAATCGGACTGAAGATCAGCGATGACGTTTGCGACTCTATAGCAAGGAGGTTACATACAGCGAAACGTGGTGCCACAGGCTATATGTTTGGTCTATGTGTCCTACAATGTCTTCAGCACTTTCTCTGTTTACGGAGAAGCATACGAATAAGGAAATACAACAATAAAGAAATAAACCGGTAGAAAAGGAATGAATACATACGTGCAAAATTATACAATATAAGTCAATAAATATGAGATCACGCGCATTTTATGTCATTTCTGTTTTAATTACTATCTTTCTTTCTTTGCATACTTATAATTTTGTACATTATGCGAGACAGCCTCATTTCTTATTTATTCTCCGATAAACATAGCATGTTTTTAGAAAAAAGGACAGAGAGAGAAAGAATAGGAGAAATACTAACTCAAAGCAGCAATAAATAAATAAATAAATACCCCGCAAAGCCGGGTTTTCAGCTAGTGTTATATAAGCATCGCAGTTCGCCACTGATCACACCTCACATCTAATATATAAAGCAGAGTGTCCGTATGTTTGTACGTGTTGCATACAAATGTACAGTTTTGATCCAATCTTTATGACATTTTTGACGGTCGCCGTAAGTGTAAGAATCACATACGATATACAGTTCACGAGATATGAAGTCATAAACAATGAGATGCACGAAAAACTGCTGTATTTAGCGGCAATGCTGCTCATTTCCTCCTAAACCATTTGACCAAATTTGGACCACACATTTCTTACCGCGAGGTAACAATTGCTACAAAGAATCACATACTACACATGGTTCAGAAGATATTACGTCACAAGCAATATGAATCGCAATAATGTGCCACATAATGCGTCGAGACTTTATAAATACGCTATATGAGAATGAGAGTACTTAGCGACTTGCAACAAACTTTAAACACAATTTCAAAACTTTATTAAACTCTTTGTTTCTGACAACCATAGCAAAATTATAAAAGGGAAAAAGTTTCTCGCTTACTACTTTTTCCGTTGTTAATGGAGTGAAACTACGACATTCGGTATGACGTTACAATTTATAATTTGAACACTACAACGCGTAGCCGCCTGAAACATTACAGATAGTATACACACATATAGTTGAATGTACCTTCTAAATTGTATCACAGTACGACACGTAGTTCATGAGATATGAGCACATAAATAGTAACGTTCCGCTGTTCATGGACTAAAACTATGGCATTCAGTATGAAGTTGCAATTTTTAATTACTACACTACAAATTGTAGCCGCATGAAATTTTACAGACAGTAGACACGCATATAGTTTAGTGTACATTGTAAATTTTATCCCAGTACGACACGTAGTTCATAAGATATGAGCACATAAACATTAACGTTCATGGAAAACCGCCCGATCGCACACCAAGTTTTCAAAAATGTTCAAATGTTTGTTAAGCTTAAGGGATTTAACTCTAAACTTACAAACTAGTTATGAACTAACTTATACTAAAGACAACACAAACGTCCATGCTCTAGGGTGGATTCGAACCCCAGACGGGGAATGGCCTTGCATGTAGCCACTCCGCCGTGGCCACGAAGTTTTAATCGATTACTTCTTCATTCCCAAGGGATTTTACAAACATACAACATTTATACAAATGAATATACACCTGAAAAATGGCAGGAATAGATGAAAAAATACCCGTGCACGCCGGATTTGAGCTAGTCTATTATATTAAAAGAATCTACGAAAACTAAAGTCAGTCGAACAGACGAAACTACCTGGCCTATTTCCTTCATGTTTGTTTCAAACGTAAGATATTCATCCACAGTCATAAATTATCAGAATTTACACAACTCTCGCCTTCCTTTTTCTATGCTCAAACGCGATTTCCGTCAGTATATGGGGATGTCCTTGCTGTAAACTAAAGTCAGTCGGTCAGGCCGTTCTATTCGACCCTGTTCCTTCATATTTGCATTAAACGACAGGTATTCATTCGCAGATTTGTCATCAAGTATCAGAATTAAGTCTCTCCATCCTTTATTTTAATTTTAACGCGATATCCTTCACTGCTTGGACTGAATATTTTAATCAGTTTGTTTTACGATACCTTCGGTTCTAATTAAGGTACGCACTGCTTCTTGACCTAACAACACTCGGCGGATCGAGTTATTACATTTGCGCTTTAAATACTTGATTGATTGATTCTGAAGAAATCTGTGCATTAACATTCAAACTTTACTTCAATTTTTTCCCGACTTTTTTGTCATTCCACTGACGGAGCGAAGTATTCGCACGGGTCTTCTAGTACTCTGTGATTCTATAACCTTCCCGACTTGACATCGCCCGAGAGCGGGCGGGAGAATAAGTAAAATGAAGCTCGCCCGGGAAAATTCCAAGTTTCTTGCATGTTGAATTGTGCTCGTTCGTTTTTACACTCAAACACTGTTCCGTACAGCCCAGAATTTACCCTCCAGTATCATATGCCGCTTGTTCCCGGCTGTAAATGTTCAAGCTTTAGTGCGGCGACTCTGGCTTCGTTGGAAGAGTTGCTTTGTGGTTACCGTGCCTGGGGCTGGTTCCGAATCTGGCTACTTGAAGTGGGGCGCCAGCTATTCGAAGAGCTGCTAGCAAACCGAGCCAAGTAGCCAGATGCTGCCCCAGGAAATTTTTCTGGCGCATAGCTCTCTTATTTGTAGTGGGGATACACGACGCTCCCTTGTTAAAAATGGAAGATATCTCAGAAGCGGATGCATTAATCTGCTCTGTGTTTCTTTTGTAATTCTATGGTCTTATTTATTGTTATAAAATCACGCATAGAAGGTACCAGAAATGACGTTTGTTCCAGATGTCGAGCAATTCGGATTTCGTCTATAGTGACTTCGATATCTAAGCAGTGTTGTTGTGCCGAAATGAAAGGCAGAAATCAGAATTTTGTGTGTGTGTGGTTTTTTTAAATACTTTTTGCCACGTTTCGCAAATACAGAATATGTCCATTTTTTTTTTTTTCGTGGTGGCATCTGACAGAACAATTTAGAAATTCGGTTTGTTATAAACACCAGGACGCGGGATTGGGGGAGAACTCCTATTAGAGCACAATCTTTTTGTGGTCTGCTGGCCATGAAATGCAAGTTCTCGTAATGTAGCAGACAGGTTCAACGTTTGCAGCTTTTTGTGTTTGAAATTAAAAGAGCTTGTAGGTGATTTCCGCTAGAGTCAGATTAGAGACCTATTCTGGATCGGTCCACGATATCAGACATTCATAACGAGTACGCTGTCGGAAACCACTGAAGATAAGTGGCAAAGTTTTTATATTTTGGATGACACGGCTTAAACCGGTCTGAGACCGTTGTAGACACCGTGCCGAAGTATTGGGCGTTTAACACGGCAAGACAGTAAATTCAACGTTGTTCTCTTAAAAATATGACTTAAAATTACTAGCGACAATGCTTTTGTATGCCCTTAACAGTCATCTCCATTTGTTCTCGCACTACACTGCGGTGAATGCTTTTCCATGATTTTCTTTCAAACAAGCCGCCTAACACCCCGAAATTGCTGCTTCCGTTTAATTCTCTCGCTACGGCTCTTGCAGAACTCTATGATAGCTAATTTAGAGTTTCTGCAGCACTATGTATCCTGTGTGCGGAACTCGAGTAGTTCTTATGTGGGAGAAACAGCTCTATACAGTACATAACCATAATACACGAATTAGGAAGCACCTGCACCTGACAAGAAAACACAACGTGAGAACGCAGAACAGTATTGTACAATAAGTTGACTCATGACGTTAAACAAATTACTCGCGCCGTTGCTGTTCGTTCTTCTGTCTTTTCACGCTACACTAGCGAAGGTGGGAAGCAGGCTAAATAAAACGAGGTGTGTGTGTTTGAAGAGCCCAAACACCAAGCACGGACACATGACGTCACTATTGCCGCGCATGCGCAGTAGCGCCTGTTTGCTGGCTCTCCAAGTAGCTTTCTGGCAACTCTTCGAACAGACCTACTGCCTCTCGGTGTTGTAATTAGAGATGTAACGGAAGTGGTTATTTCGGAACCGAATTCAGAATCGGAGTTTTTGAACTTTGGTTTATCGGAACCGGAATCAGAACAGAAATCGTAACTGCAGGCAGGAGAGAGCTCTGTTAAACTGTTAAGGGTAGGTTTAATAAAATAAAATTACACACGTTACACGTCAGTTATATACTTATTATTAGTTCAAAAAGTAATACAGGTAGTTTTATGCTATATACTTGGGAGTTGAAAATAAAAACAAAAGTATTAAACACTAATAATAAATCAACCCAAATAAAGTGACTACAGAAGATCTAAATTATATTTTACAAACAAAAGCTTCGCAGCTTTTTCTCCGTCAAATCTACTCCTCACGGGTCATAGATTAGGTCGGCGCCACTAAAAAGTTGTTCGCTGGCTGCTGAGCTTGGTGGAGACGGCAAATATCTACCAGTAATTACAGCAATGTCCAAACGATTTTATCGAATATATTATTGAATAACGATGAAGGTGACAATGATCCGACAAACATGCTGTTGTGGACAGTTTTTTATTCCTATTGAAGAATTTACTTAATGAGTGCAATAGAGAAAATGGTTATACACGCTGCGATATAACTTCCGTTTAAAATTTATGGGAACCGAACTCGGAATCGAAGGAGTAAAATGAATCGTAAGTTCCGAAGTTCCGGAATAGAAATCGAGTCTCCGAAACATCCCTAGTTGTAAAACACACTCTGTATTTAGAGCTGAAAACATTCGTTATCTGCTCAAGTCTGTCGTGCATTTTTGTGAACCTTTTTTTTCTGTTCTAATAAAACCCTATGTCATTCCTAGTATGTTTGCCAATTTTTACCTCCCTATCTACATTATTCCGTGATTTATTAAATATTCGTTTATAGCCAAAAGTATTAACTTTCCCCCGATAAAACTGAATATCTATTTTATAAAATACTCAAATATAAATACACAAACAAAAATACTTTAAAAATCCCATATAAAATTAACATCCCATACTTCGAAATACTCAAAGTGCTAACAAGAGTAATTAATTACATCGCGTGTGTGTCCATGGCGCTCAGGTACCGTGCATGTACGCAACAAGTATAGCTGTGTACAGTCTAAACACAAACACAGTTGCTGTAATTATTGTTAAAACAGTCAACAATCCGAAGATTGAGAATGAAACTTTCATTTTGCAGTGCAGTGTGCGCTGATATGAAACTTCCTGGCATACCGGAACCGGGACTCGAACGTGGGACATTTGCCTTTCGCGGGCAACTGCTCTACCGTCTGAGCTATCCCAGTTCGCTTCGCAGTCCGTCCTCACAACTTTCTTTCTGCCAGTACCTCGCCTCCTACTTTCCAAACTTCACAGAAGTTCTCCTGCGAAACTTGCAAGATTAGCACTTCTCGAAAAAAAAGGATATGGTGCAGACTTTGCTTAGCCACAGCCAAAGGGATGTTCCCAGAATGAAATTTTCACTCTGCAGCGGAGTGTGCGCTGATGTGAAACTTCCTGGCAGAATTCTGGGAAATTTGGAAAGTAGGAGATTTCGATGATTTAAATCATCAACTTCAGAAGGGTTTAGAAGGTCTTCACTTGGGAGAACATGCCATATCAAGAGTTTCTCGTCGAAATGTAAATTGAATAAAAATGCATGTTCAACATTTTAAAATATACGTAACCAAATGCATCGTCATATTAGACTAAAAAATAAAATATTGCTCTTTCTCACGTAAGTTTTTACGTGAGAAACACCCATATTTTATCTTTTAATCCAATATAAGTTTCAATTTTGGTAACGTATATTTTAACATGTTGAGCATGCATTTTCATTGATTTTACATTTCGACGAGAAACTCTTTATTTGACATGTTCTCATAAGTAAAGACCTTGCAAACCCTTCTGAAGATGATTTAAACCATCAAATGTTCAAATGTTTGTAAAGCTTATGGGACTTAACTACCGGGTCATCAGTCCCTAAACTTACAAACTACTTATGAACTACTTACGAACTAGGACGGCACAAATATCCATGCCCGAGGGGGGATTCGAACCCCCGACCGTAGTGACCGTGCAGACCGTGACTGAAGCGCCTCAGTCTCCTCGGCCACCGCGGCCGGCATTTAAACCATCGAAATCGGTAAAAAAGATAAAGCAGTCAACAATCCGAAGATTGGTTTGAACACCATAGTGATTTACTAGGCATAGTCCTGTTTGGAGGTGGTATGCCGTTGCCTTCCTCCGACCTTCGAACTGACTTACCCAGTCAGTCACAGGGAGACCTACAGTTTAACGTGGGTTCCGAACTGTGGTGTCGCACAAGTACAAAGTGCGCGCCACCTACTTTCGCCGCGCGCCGCCATGCACGCACGGCGCGGCGTTCTTACGACGACAGCCACGAGCGCCCTCTGCGGCAACTCCGCGCGTGGCCACCAGTGAACGACATCGTTCACTTGGGACTGAGTTAGGAACCAGTAAAGACTTCGGAATCCGATAGGCACCAGTGAAGACTTGGCTATCAGTTAGGCACTAGGCAGGACTCTAGCTCAACTATGTATCAACATTCTGCAGTACTATGTAAAAGTTAAGTATTGTATAAATTCTGTGCAATATATATCTCATTCTAATTTACTCTAGTGTTTCTAGTTCTGGCTGCTCCCCTCCGTACCTGCACCAGCGTGCTATCTTTATTTCTGTGTCGGTCTCATTCCACTCGGCCACCGACACCTACAACGGAACGAGACACAAAAGCGGCGACGAGGCTGGGACACAAAACGAACCACGGTGCTACTCGATATTCTTCACGTGAGCAGTATTGCCAGAGGTGAAAGAAGTGGAAAGTGACAGATAAAAGTCGTAGGAAATGGCGGGGATCGAACCCGCGACCTTTGGATTTGTAGTACGGCAGTCTACCACTGTGCAACCAAGTCGAAACCCGTAAACAGCAATAAATATACTTTATTAGTGATCTTGGCTTAACGACCAACAGAAGATCGCTCTCCATTGGCGTAACATGCCAAGTAACTATTACTCCAATTCCCGTACATATAAAATGAATACAATATAACATAATTTAATACAAAATATTTACAAAATTACAATTGCGATGATGGCAACACTACAACACGATGACTAGACTCAATCATATTCAAAACTCTCCAACCAGAGGTAAACATAATTATGGATGATGCATCAGTGAAGTGGGAATTACTTCGAGAAATAGGGGTGATGCAGAAAGAAGGAAGGAATCTTAGGGTTTAACGTCCCGTCGACAGCGTGGTCATTAGAGACGGAGCTCACGCTCGTATTTTCGGGAAAGGATGTGGGAGAAAATCGGCCATGCCCTTTCAAAGGAACCATTCCGGCATTTGCCTGGAGTGATTTAGTGAAATCACGGAAAAACTAAATCTGGATGGCCGGAGGTGGATCTGAACCACCGTCCTCCCGAACGCGAGTCCAGTGTCTGACCACTACGCCACCTCGCTCGATCGATGCAGAATGTAGAATCTGCTGTACCGAATGAAACATATTGGCGTTCCATTTTATTTGTAGATCCACAGATGGACAAAAAATACCCGCCGGCCGCGATGACCAAGCGTTCTGCGGCGCGCCAGTCACGGTCTGCACCTGCACGGCCACTACGGTCGGGGGTTCGATTCCCCCCTCGGGCATGGATATTTGTGCCGTCCTTAGTATTAACTAGTTCCTAAGTAGTTTGTAAGTTTAGGGACTGATGACCCCGTAGTTTAGTCCCTTAAGCTCTACAAACATTTTGAACATTTTTGAAAAAATACCCATCATTATTATTAAAAAAACTGATACGCACGTCATGGACACACACACAAATGAAAAAATTGATGACTAGTGCTTGTTATCTTCTTGTCATATTTTTATAAAGGGTTTTATGGTCAGTTGGTGGCCCAATACTCTTCCTTCGTGATCAAATTTCGGATTATGTGTTCATATGTATGTGCCTATTGTAAATTTCAGCATGAAATGTGAGAAATGTGTTCTAAACGTTTGCTTAACTTGTAACACACTCAGGCGGAATGTAACACGGGTGGGACGTGGGAAGCAGCTAAATTTCCGAAACTTGAAAAATGTTAAATCCTCAAGCATTGTATTCGGAGTATTTTTAAAATTAAAATAAAATAAACTTCTTTTATCCTTATTATCTGCTAATTCCCGTAATTTCCCGGTAATATTGGCCCGATAATATCGTGTCATCCACGTACAGTACACATCCACGTACTATAGATTTCTTACGGGTGTACCTTTGAATAGTGACTATACCTGTGACATCTAGTACTCGTAAGCAATGCTTATATCCACTAATGCTAGTGTCTTATTGCGTATTGGCCTCTTATTGCGTAACCCATGAGCGACAGCCATTGCCGATAAGGACTGACTTGCGTGCCTCAAAGATACAGACACCCGGACGTAGGTGCAACCACAGTGGAGAGGTATCTGTGGAGAGGCCAGACAAACGTGTGGTTCCGAGAAAATACAGTCGTTACTTTCCCCGAGAACATGCAGCTGTAATCTATGGATAGTTGGCGTCTTCTTCGTCACCTACTTTTGTTCGTATATAAAACTTAATTTAATATACAGTCTGTAAAACAATTATATAGTAAATATTGATATTCATTACGTCTAACATAATCAATTATTTTTTATAAATGTCTCTTTAAATGTCTCTGGTCAGTTTCTGATAAGATGCTGCGAAATTCCTGAAAAGGAACAATTTTATTTATTTCTTACCACCACGGCCAGACTTTGTGGTGTAGATGCAGCTCGTAGTTTCTTCCTTCATGGTGTTCAATGATGTGTGAACCTGTAAACTTTTTAATTTAATTTCTTGGATCAATCTGCAGGTTCGTAATTCCAGGTGAGGTAGCTCCCGTAGACTCCCTTTCTACTACACCAACATTACATGTTGAAGAGATGAAATAATTGTAGACGGAAGCAGAACTTACTTAAAGTTGAGATATATATATATATATATATATAGCGTTCGTAATACATCGATTCACTTTCCATAACATGCCAATAATAATAACATACTCCTATAGAATACTCTAAACTCTATCAGCAAACAACAACCACTTTTTCTCTTCCTAGGAATTACATGGAGATTCTATATATTCTGAAAAATACTTTACGGTAAATTTTGAGATACATTAAATACAACAAGTATTCTAATTAGCCTTGAAATTAATTTATAACATAAAATCTTTTATCGACAATTACATCGTGAACAAATATGTGACACATAAAACTAACAGGTATCTTACAAGTCGTACTTACTGGTGCACTCACTGGTCCATATGTATTTGTTTCAGCTTATTTACTGAAATTTATAGTTATTTGTTAGTTACTGTTTTGCTTTAATTGGTTGAGCATCTGTTTCTTATAAAATACTTAAAGGTTATATAGTCTATCTTTGTATTCCAAACACAGTTTCTGGTGTGATGTGGATAATCTGCACTATTAAGTTCTCTGAAGAAGGCCTGAAGATGGCCTAAATCTACTTTACAACAAAATAAATATTATTGTGAAACAAATATATAGCGTATCGCAGTTATTTAACATGCTAAATGTCATGTCCTGTGAATTGAACTTCCTATATGTCCGTGTTTCAAAGTATTCTCTAATTGTTTAGTTTGTTTCCTGAATATAATTATCTGGGTGTGACTTGTCATCTTTCTTACTATTAATAACATATTAAAGTTGTAAGCCAAGATACTGCTAATAAATGCTGATAGCTTTTATTGGCGCATTGTTATCCGCACAAAGAGCTCATTTCAGCTATTGAACGCCACTCTTAGGTGTTCTGCAATAATGATAACACATATTTTATGAATGTAATAATACTCTATATTACGCTATATTTAATCTTTATTTGGATGTAATTTTACATAGGTGAGATTTTCTTCAATTCCGTTCAATATCGTTGGATATCGATCTGTCAAAATGTCGTTGCCGCGCGGGAGTAGCCGAGCGGTCTGGAGCGCCAAGTTACGGATCGCGCGGCCTCCCGCGTCGGAGGTTAAAATTCTCCCTCAGGCATGGATGTTTGTGTTGTCTTAAGTTAGTTCATAAGTAGTTTGTAAGTTTAGGGACTGATGACCCCGATGTTAAGTCCCTTAAGATTCACAAAACATTTAAACATTTTTATTTTATAAAGTTGTATTTACGTTTATTTTCGTGTGGATCTTGATTTGACACTTTTGTCATCGATATTGAACGTGTACATAATGTTTACATCAAAGGGTCTTATCTGTGTTGCGTATTTCCTGTGTTGCTACGTATACGGGTATAGATTGTCTTTGCTAATTTTATCCAAAGTAGTCAAAAGTTTTTGCTCTTTGGGGCCTGCAGCATAATAAAGGTCATATAATGACATTTTACTAAAGAAATTCCAATTTGCTGCGAAGTTTATATATTTTTATTAAGTCACAACAGACTGTTTCGGCGTATTAATGCCATTTTCAAGTGACCTGCAGATATAGGTAATAATTTTTACATAGTTTTCGTAGTTGTAATTATAAATCTTATTATGAGAATTTCAATAAAGTTTTTAATGTATTGTTGGTGTTTAAGCTCTGTTTGTTCATTCAGAATTTTTTGGGGTTGGTTTTTCATATGTATATAAATTTCAAGCTCCTCAAGAATGGTCATAATAGGACATTTTGGAATTTTATGTAGGACTTGTAATGCATTCTCAATTTCGCTTACAGTGTGATGGTGATTTTTTAGGTGGAGGAAGAAACTTGACTGGTTATTTTCACTATATCTTATGTGTTCCTTAAATCTTACGTTAAAATTTCTTCCAGTTTGGCCTATGTAAAAACAGTTACAATCTTGGCATGTGATCTTGTATATACCTGGGTTAGTGTATATTGATGTATTCGTGTTATTTGATCTGAGTTTTAACCTAAGGCTGTTGGTGGTACGGAATGCTAATTGTATGTTGGTGGCTTTGAAAAGTGCATTAATTTTGTTGGAGATTCGTCCTAAATAGGCGGTGGGTATGTACTTAATTTTTTGTTTAGTTAGTGATTCTCTTGTTAATCGTATTTAATTGTGTATTGTGTTGTATTTGGGTGTTTTGTGCTTATTGTATAATTTTGTGACAATGTTAGGGTCGAAATTATTTCTGTGGGCTATGTATAGAAGTGTATGTAGTTCTTTCTGTATTGCATGTTTTTCTAGAGGGAGGCTATGCAATCTGTTGATCATGGAGTGAAAGTATGCGATTTTTTGTCATTAAATAAAAACAGCAACTTAGACAAATATTAACACTGCTATATCAACAAGCGAAAAATACAAAATTATAGCACCAAAAAGTTTTAGAAATACGATAAAAGTTTGCACATAGTATTACACAACAGCAACATCATCCACTTTTCGTCGATTTTACGACATTTATATACGATATATTAATTGCAAAATCGGTGCACTTATACGTAATGCAACAACCAGAGATCGCAACTACAACTGATAGCGATAAAAAATCATCTTTGTCACCATCAAAAGATAATATGTAAACATAAATCATCGAACTGTCAAACGTAATTTAAAAAATTGTAAAAAATTTTTAACAACAGAAGACAGTCAGATTCGATGATATATGTACGTCATTCCATCTAGACGTAAGTAAAAAACCTTTGTTATTACTTTATGAATACGATTTATAATTACAACTACGAAAACTATGTAAAAATTATTACCTATATCTGCAGGTCACTTGAAAATGGCATTAATACGCCGAAACAGTCCGTTGTGACTTAATAAAAATATATAAACTTCGCAGCAAATTGGAATTTCTTTAGTAAAATGTCACTAATTTTATCCGTTTTCATGCTGGAAGCTGTTAATGAAATATTCCATATACATATTATGTTTTAGTTCTATTTGTTCATTGAGTAGATTCTGGGTGTCGTTTAGGGAGTGCAAGTACATTTCCGCTTCCTCAATAATGTTCATTTCAGGCCTTTTTGCTAATATGTGGAGGATGTCCATTGATTTTTGGATTTCGTCTAGTTCGTGATTTTTCGGTTATTAAATACAGAAAAAAATGTTGATGGGTGTTGTGCGCTATCTTGTGTGAGTTCTTTATATCTAATATTGAAACTCCTGCCTGTCTGTCCTATGTATAATTTATTTCATGTATTAAATAGAATTTTATAAATACCTTGATTCGTGTATATCGGTGGTTTGGTGTTTCCAGATCTGATCGCTGATTTTAGGTTTTTTTTTTTACTCTAATATGCGAATATGATGTTAGTGTTTGTGAATACATATTGGATTTTATTCGAAATATTTCCGAAATATGCGGTAGGTACATATATAGTTTTTTATTTTGTATTGTGTCTCTTGTCAGCGTTGTTTTCTTGTATATGTTGTCAGATTTTTGTTTTGTTTTCTTGTTGTATAAATTTGTAACTAACAGAACGTTATATCAATTCATTTGTGCTATATAATGCAATATATTTATTTCATTTTGTACGGCTTTTTGATTTAGTGGTAGCTCTGTTTTTCTGCTAATCATGGTGTTGAACAAAGCTAGTGTGTGAGATTTTGGGTAGCATAATATGCTGAGAATGATGCAGTCGGTAGTAGTTGGTTTTCTGTATATTTCTAAATTTGTATTTTTTCATCTACATCTACATAGGTACTCTGCAAATCACAATGAAGTGCCTGGCAGAGGATTCATTAACCACTTTCATGACCTTTCTCTACCATTCCATTCTCTAACAGCGCGCGGGAAGAAAGAACACGTAAATCGTTCCGTTTTCGATCTGATTCCTCTTATTTTATTGGGATGGTAATGTCTCCCTACGTAGGTGGGTGCTAGCAAAATATTTTCACATTCAGAAGAAAAAGTCGGTGATTGAAGTTTCGCAAACTGATCACGCCGCAATGAATAACGACTTTGTTTTAATTATTTCCACCCCAATTCGTGCAACATTTCTGTGACGCTTTCCCCCCTGTAACGTGATAAAACAAAACGAGCTGCCCTTCTCTGAACCGTCTCAATGTCTTCCGTCAGCCCACCTGGTGAGGGTCCCACAAGGGGCAACAGTACTCCAGGAGAGGACGCACAAGTGTGATGTAGGCAGTCTCTTTGGTGGAGCTGGTGCGTCTTCGAAGCGTTCTGCCAATGAAACGTAACCTTTGGTTCGCCTTCCCCACAACTCGTATTTTCTGTGTGTCCACTCCAGTCTAAGTTGTTCGTAATTGCAAGTCCTAGGTATTTGGCAGAACTTACGACCTTAAGGATTGAGTGATTTATTGTGTAATTGAAGTTCAGCGAATTTCTTTTAGTGGTCATGTGTATTACTTCACACTTTTCATTGTTTAGTGTCAATTGCCAATTTTCGCACCATGTAGAAATTTTGTCTGAATCGCTTTGCAGTTGCTTTTGATCGTCTGTTGACTTCACTAACCGATAAACGACAGCATCATCCGCGAACAGTGTAAGGGAGCTATTCAGATTGTCTCCTAAATGAACGTTTGTCTGTATGTCCTCTATGTGTTCATAAACCATTCATTCGATTGCAATGAAACTTTGGTGAATTGTTCACCGTACGCCCACGAAGGTTCCTGACCCAAAAACAAATGAGCACGACACATAGCTCAGGAGATGTTACGTCATAAATAATGAACGACCACCGCGTGAGAATACTCAGGTTTATGCGTGAATTACTGGAAAATGTGAGTAATCAGGGACATGCAACAAAGTTCGCATGTAATTTCTGATATTTATGAAGTGTTTTGTAATTGACCCCTTCCCACATAATGATGAAACGAAAAAAGTCTACCACTCGCTACAGATGCCGTAAAACTGTCGCTTCTCTTTTCATAATCTCTATCTATATAAAAGCGAAACACACTCACTCACTGGCTAAACACGAAATATCGAAAACAACTTCACCTATGAAGCTGAAATTTGGCAGGAATGTAGTTTATAGGTATCTAAAATAGTATTTTGTGGTAGGTGCACGGCGGAGCATACTTCTCCTTCTGATCTTCACGGAATCTCACACGCTTGGCCTTAGAAATAAGAGGAAGGTCACCGTCTACCTTGTTTCATACGGTGCATTGGGGAGGGTACTTTGCAACATAAAAATGGATCCCTAAATACCTTGGTGGTGCCTTAACTTGAGAACGGCTCGATCGATTTCACAGGTCCTTTTTTTTTTTTTTTGTTCTTTTTTTTATTCTCAGAACAAGGCTATATTTGAGAACAACAAAGTGCTTTTTTCAATGTAAACCTGCGTTTCTACTGCATAGAAATCTATAGTCAGCTAAATATTGATGAAATTTTGCACGATTCACCTTAAAAACAAGAGGAATGTCATTCCCTGTATAAAATTTCGTTCGGTGCATGGTGGAGGGTACTTAACTTACGGAATTTTACAAAATGTACAGTTTTGCTCCAATTTTTATGAATTTTTGCACACATTACCTTTAAACTAAGAGAAAGATCACTGGGTACGTAAATGTATGGTACATGACAGAGGGTACCTTGTAGAAAACTGCCGAAAGAAGGAAAGGTGGAAACTGTAAACGAACAGAGAGATGGGAGAGAAAGAGGTGGATGCAGAGAGAGGGGGGAAGGGGAGACGAACTATGAGAGTGTAGAATAAATAAACACCCGGGCAACGCAGGGTTTACAGCTGGTCATTTATAAACACAAGGAAGAATAGAGGACCTATAAAGCTCCCTGGGGAACGCCAGATATCACTTCTGTTTTACTCGATGACTTACCGTCAATTACTACGGACAGTGTTCTTTATGGGTAAGTGGAGGATATTTCTTACTAGTCTCACTTGTTATTTCTTGTTTTTCCTACAGCCAGCTTCGAGACCGCTGGAGGCTGACCGTGATGTGGGTGTCTACAGACGCTCCATATTCTGCGCTGAGTGAACCCAGCTCATCTTCTACCAGCGCCATCGACACACCCGCTCCGGCTGTCCTCGCGTGATGCTCTACTGTCGGTAAGCCTAAGCTAATTTACAATTTAGGAGCCTATGCTTTTTTTAATTTTTTTGTTTACAGAATGTTGATATTACCTGACACAGCATGATGGAGGCAATCTGTATTAATGAATTATCTCCAAAAGGAAAGACGCCAAGAGCATAGTATGATTAATTAATTTATTGACGTCCGGTTTCTGCTCATATATATGAGACCCGGTAAACTTCATATCACGTACCTCTTAAAATAAACCATATTTAAATCCAGTAGCTTTATAAACGCATCGGCTCGGTAGTGGGCGGAAAGAGTGGGCAAATCACGCACCCATGTCCAGGATACTGTTCGTGTCTCATTCGTGGAAGTTTAGGGAAGGTTTAAACGGTGATTATGGAAAAACTTTATCGTAATCAGATGAATGGTACTCTTTCTATTTTTCCTGAATTTTCCAATTTTCCATATTATTATTTTCTTACAACGTTACTCTCGCTTTGAACGTCAAATATGCCAACTTTATCGCAGTCAGACGAATGATATAGATACCCCATTGAAAAAATCTCTTTCCGTTTGACGCGAATTTTCAAATTTTCCGGGTAACATTCCCAAATTTTTAGTTTATAACAAGGTTCATATTTCTTTGAACGTCAAATAATCAAAATTTTTTCGCATTTCGATGAACGGTTCTCAACTTATAATGTTGAGTACATTTAGAAACACGTTGAAACAGGATCTTGGTTGGAATTATTCGACTTTCCTTTGTGTCCTTTTTTTACTGCAAACATTTCCAAGATCATAATGAACAAAACGAAGAATCACCCCTCTCCGTCGTGCGAATAGTCAGTTACAGTGCTAGACTCAATCAAACACATTGAAAAACGCGCGTTCAGTTTTTCTCAAATTTTCCAATTATCCGGTAGATTGTCCAAAAAATTTATTTCATACAAACCTTGTCCTGTCAGGCCGTACTCAAATGATGCTCTTGATTTTTATTCATAGGAAAAACATCGCTTTCGGTTTTTCCTAAATTTTACTACTTTCCGGGCGACTTTTCCAAATTTTTATTTCCTGCTAATCTTCCTCTTGCTTTCAACATCAAATGTACAACATTTTATCGCAATTGGACGAACGGTATTGATAGCTGACTGGAAAAAGCTGTTTCAGTTTTTCCCGATTTTCCTATTTTTCTGGGCAACTTTTCCATATTTTATTACCGTTTAAATCTTCACTGGACTTACACGAATATTTCAAGACTAAAATCAGCCAAATCGGTTCAGTCGTTCTCGAGTTTTAACGAACAGCAATATCCGGGTCATTACTTATGCTACACTCCCGTAGTCCACATTCCCTTCCACCCTCTCTCTGCATCCACCTCTTTCTCTCCCATCTCTCTGTTAGTTTCCACCTGTCCCTCTCTCGGCAACGTTTTCTGCAAGGTACCCTCTGTCATGTACCATACAAACATTTATGTACGCAGTGATCACTTGTTTTAAAGGACACGTGTGCAAAAATCTATAAATATTGGAGCAAAACTATGCATTTTGTATAATTCCGTAGGTTAAGTACCCTCCACCAAGCAGCGAACAAAATTTTATAAGGACAGTGACATTCCTCTTGTTTTTGAGGTACAGTGTGCAAACTGTGTTTCTATTTCACAAAAATCTATAGAGTCACACTGAAAACCGCTCTTTGTCCTCAAATAGTCCGGTTTTATTTCATACAACTCTTATTCTGAGATTAACGAAAACAACAGAAAAGGATCTGTGAAATCGAGTCGAGCCGTTCTCAAGTTACGGCGTGACCAAGGTTTTCATGGATCTATTTTTATGTTGTAAAGTACCGTGCCCCATGCACCGTATGAAACTTTAAGTAGACGGTTACGTTTCTCTTGTTTTGAAGGTCAAGCGTGCGAAATTTCGTGAAAATCTGAATGAAACTGTAGATTTCGTAAGTCTGTATGAGGAGTATGCTCCGCCATGCACCTATCACAAAATACGTTTTTTTACCTATAACCAATATTACTGCCAAATTTCAGCTTCATAGACGAAGTAGTTTTCGAGATTTCGTGTTTAGTCAGTGAGTGAGAAAGTGTCCTTTCGCTTTTATATACACCGAGATTAAGAAAACAGGTTGCTTAATTTTGGATGCAAGAGAATTAAAGGAGACTTGAAGACAAAAATAAATATTAACAGGCAAATCTGTAATACTAACTTTATTTGACACATGTTCATGCCTAATGCGACAGTTTTACGGCATCTACAGCGGAACTGTTGTGAGCGGTAGACTTTGCGTTTCATCATTTTGAGGGGGGGGGGGGGGGCGGGGGTCAGTTACAAAACTCTTCATAAGCGTCCAAAATTACATGCAAACTTTGTTGCAGATCCATAATTATTCCCATTTCCCAATAAGTGACGCAAACAAACGCGGTGGCCTCTCATTATTTATGACGTCATATCTCCTGAGGTATGTGTCGTGCTCTTTTGTTTTTGGGTCAGGAACCTTCCTGGGCGTACTGTGAACAGTTCACCACAGTTTCATCGCAATGGAATGAATGGTTTATGAACACATAGAGGACATACAGACAAACTTTCGGAGGTTAAACTGAAAGTGCAACATTGCACTTGGGTCTCTTACAAGCAGAAAAAAGAAAAAAAAATGTTCAAAGGTTTGTAAATCTATGCGATCTAAGCTCACAAAGTACTTTAAATTATGCCATGAACAACAAATACACCCATGCCCGAGTGAGGACTCGAACCTCCGACGGCGAGTAGCGATGCTCTTCACAGCAAGGCGCCAGAACGCTCGGCCACTCCACCGCGGCTACAAGCAGCCCATAATGTAAATTAAGTGTTTTTTACATCTAAGCCTCCATTAGCATTTAGTATACTTGTAAAGGAGCAAAACCTCGAAATGACAGACATAGTACAATGCGTATATCATTTGTATTCATTTATGAAAAAGGCAAATGTCTATGTGGTGTCGCACAAGTCTAAAGTGCGCGACACCTACTGGACTGGATCGGTCACTTGGCTATAGGACGGGCACTAGAACTGTCTCCCATCAGTAGGCAGGCCTCTACCTAGTTAAACTATGTATCTGCCTTCCACTAGTCTTCAGTTAACAAAGTTAAGTATTGTACTATTTCTTAGTAGTATATATCTTGTTCCAATCTAGCTCAGTGTTTCTAGTTTCTGCTGTCCCACTGGATGGTCACCTCAGACTGTACCCGCACACGCGTGCAACCTACTTTCCTCTACGCAGCCATCGACACCTAGGACAACCGGCGGAAACGAGACACAAAAGTCTAACCATTCCCATACAAAAGACCCGAATAATATCCTTCATGAAGAAAGCCTAGAGTGATGAGTGTTTTGGCAGTACTCAGGGTTGCTAACGGTACACGCGCTTTATAAATGGCCAATATAGACGATCATCGCTCATGACGACCTCCGACGTTTACCACCAACGCTAGAGCGGAAGATCAAAAAGTCTGTATAAATTTGACAACTTAATAAAGAGGTAAAACTTGTCACACATGCTGGGAATGACAGGGGATTTTACTAGGAAAAAAAAAAAAAAAAAAAAAAAAAAAAAAAAAAAAAAAAAAAAAAAAAACACGCTACCGTGACGGGTGAGAGGTACACCAATATGTTACAGAATCGCATCGTCCCCATCCTGGCTGATAAACACCTGCTGGAACGTACGATTTTTATGCAGGATGGCGCTCCACTCCATATTGCTAGACGCGTGAGAGATCTCTTGCGCGCGTCTTTTGGTGATGATCGTGCGCTCAGCCGCCACTTTCGTCATGCTTGGCCTCCCAGGTCCCCAGACCTCAGTCCGTGCGATTAAATTGGCTTTGGGGTTGCCTTAAGTCGCAAGTGTATCGTGATCGACCGACATCTCTAGGGATGCTGAAAGACAACATCCGACGCCAATGCCTCATCATAACTGCGAACATGCTTTATGGTGCTGTTCACAACATTATTCCTCGACTACAGCTATTGTTGAGGAATGATGGTGAACATATTGATCATTTCCTGTAAACAACATCATCTTTGCTTTGTCTTAATTTGTTATGCTAATTATTGCTATTCTGATCAGATGAAGCGCCATCTGTCGGATATTTTTTGAACTTTTTTTTTATTCCTAATAAAACGCCATGTCATTCCAAGCATGTGTGTCAATTTGTACCTCTCTATCTACATTATTCCGTGATTTATTAAGTTTTCAAATTTATACTGCCTTTTTGATCACCCGGTATATCTCTATTGAGATTCGTAACATAAGGACAAAGATTTGCAACTAAAGACGACATATAAGAGAAATCGCGCTTCGTGAGATCCATCAAAAGGCCTACAAAGACTGCTTGCCGCGGTGGAATTACCCAGCAGTCTAAGACGTTTTGCTGCGGAGCGCCGGCCGCGGTGGCCGAGGTGACTGAGGCGCTCCAGTCACGGTCAGCACGGCCACTACGGTCGGGGGTTCGAATCCCCCCTCGGGCATGGATATTTGTGCCGTCCTAGTTCGTAAGTAGTTCATAAGTAGTTTGTATGTTTAAGGACTGATGACTCCGTAGTTAAGTCCCATAAGCTTAACAAACATTTGAACATTTTTTTTGAGCTGCGGAGCGCGCTGTAGCTCGCCGTCGGAGGTTCGAGTCCTCTCTCCGGCATGGGTTTGTGAGTATGTGTTTGTTGTGCCGTGGAAAAGTTAGTTTAAGTAATTTGTAAGCCTAGGGACTAATAACCGCAGCAATTACGTCTTTTAGACTTACAAACATTTGATTTGTACCAAGACTGTTCCCAAGTGGTGAGGGCGTTGGGTGCGGTGCATCTACTGTGGGTTGGAGACTATATAGCAAGAGGCAATGCATAAGATACCAGAAAATTTTCGAACAGACCTCACAACTGTAAGAAAATGTTCAAATGTTTCTGAAGCTTATGGGACTTAACTGCGGGGTCATCAGTCCCTAAACTTACAAACTGCTTATGAACTACCTTACACTGAAGACAGCACAAACATCCATGCCCAAGGAAGTGAAGACATGTACGCCATTTTCAGATCGCTACTGCCGACGTGTGCTTTGTAGCGCTTCTTTATAATGGCAGCCGTAACTGAAAATTCCGCCGCGTGTGAAATCAGAACTGTGAATCGTTTTCTAGATATAAAGAAAGTTAAACCAAAGGAAATTTATCGGCAAATCTACGAGGTTTACGGACAAAATGCTATGAGTGATTCAATGGTTAGCAGATGGGTCAGACTGTTCAGTGAAGGACGTGATCAAGTGCACGGTGAAGAACCAAGTGGACGCCCGTCTGTGGTTACTGATGAACTGGTCCACACAATTGAAGAGAAGATTAAGCACAACAGTAAGTTTATACTTAGTGCCCTTGCTATGGAAGTTCCGCAAATCTCACGATCACTAATTCATGAAATTGTTAGTATAGAAAAAATGAAATTGCGAAAACTTTGCTCAGATTGCGTACCTAAAATTCTTACTGAACAGCACAAACACACACGGATGGGCAGTGTACTTCAGTTATTGACACGCTACAACGCGGTTTTCTTTCTCGGATAGGCACGGGGAATGAAACTTGGGCATTGTTCGAAACCCCTGAAACAAAACGGCAATCAGTGGATTGGAGGCACACTTCGTCCCCGAAGAAAGTTAAGCCTAAGTAAATCTTGACACTTCGAAAAGTCATGTGCACCGATTTTTGGGACAGAAAAGTCATTTTGCTGATTGATTTCTTACCAGGAGGCGAAACAATCAATGCACATTGTTACTGCGAGACCTTAAGAAATTGCGTCGCGCAATACAGAACAAGCGCCAAGGATTACTGTCAAAGGGTGTTTATTTTCCACGATAATTCCCGGCCTCACACGGCGAATGTGACCAAACAATAGTTACGGGAATTTCAGTGCGACGTGTTTGATTATCCTTCGTACAGCCAGGACCTCGCTCCTAGCGACTTCCACTCATCTTAAACCTACAATCTGTCCTTGGTGGTCAGCACTTCGATGATGACGAGCTGGAAGAACATGTTACCACTTGGTTGAATACAATGGCGGCAACATTCTATAAAGAAGGCGTACAAGAACTAGTGCCACGGTATAAATGCCTACTAAATTTCGGAAGCTATGTAGAAAAGAAATTTAATAGTTGTAGATTTTTGTACAATAAATATTCTCTTCTGTTTCTGTACACGTTTGTTTTATATAACAAAGCGGAACTTTTCTTTGTGGACTTACACTGAATAATTTTCATATTCGGTCACTAAGATATTTTTAGTTTTCTGCGTTATAACTATATTCCGAACAATCAAAACTATAATATAACCAAATATTATATGAAGGTACAGGTCTTGTAAATAACAGTATGAACGTTCAAATGTCCAAATGTTTGTATAGCTTATAGGACTTAACTACGGGGTCATCAGTCCCTAAACTTACAAACTAGCTAATACTAAGGACGGCACAAATATCCATGCCCGAGGGGGGATTCGAACACCCGACCGTAGTGGCCGTGCAGACCGTGACTGGAGCGCCTCAGTCCCCTCGGCCACCGCGGCCGGCTTACATAACGTAAAACAGTTGTTAAAGAATGCGATTAAAACAAACCACTCTTCGATGGTCAGGTTACTTTAATATCCGGTCAGATGGCAGTGTCGCACTTGTCACCGTTCACGCCGTGGTAGGCCTGCTTCTAGTCGGAAGGCAGGTGTGTGTTTACAAGCGCAGCCCACTGTCCAGACGGTACGATGCCACGGAAAGCGACAACTTGTGATTTTTCACAGTGCGAAAGGAAAATCATATCGACAAACTGCTGCCATGCTCAACATGAGTAAGAGTACTGTGGCAGATATTGTCAGGCGTTTCAGAAACGAGGACCGTGTAGACTCCATACCACAAACGGGCCAGCCACAGAAGTTGGATGCTCGTAACAAGAGGTAGCTAATACGAAAAATAAAGAAGGCTCCTACACTCAGTGCACCGAGATTACCACGTGAGCCTCTAAACGAGACTGGCAAGAATGTATATCCTCAAACGATTTGCAGAGCTGTGAAAGAAAGTGGATACGATGGAAGAGTAGCTAGGAAGAAACCATATGTGAATCAACAGAATCGACAGAAAAAATTGGACTTTGCTAGGGAGTTTATTACGAAGGATGCAGTTTGGTGGAATTACATCACTTTTTTCCGACGAAAGTTAATTTAACGTTTGTGGGTCGGATGGACGACGCATGATGTGGCGGAAGAAGAAAGAGCAATTTACAGTCACAAATATTAAACCCACTGTAAAGCATGGAGGTGGCAGCGTCCTTGTCTGGGGCTGTATATCGACATTCGGACCGGGCGAATTGGTGTTCATCGACAATACTATGGACAAATATGTCTATTTGAGCATATTAACGAACAATATGCGAAAAAGTGATGAAATCATGGGGATATCAAACACCTTCAAATTTTACCAGGACAATGACCCGAAACATAAGGCTCGCATTGTGCAGGAATATTTGTTGTACAACTGCCCCAAAGTCCTACCACCACCACCTCAGTCACCAGATCTCAACCCGATTGTAAATGTGTGGGGAGAACTGAAGCGACGTATTAGAAGTACACCAATATCTTCCAAAGAAAGTCTGAAGCGTCGACTAAAAGAAGAATGGGACGGTCTACGTGCGGACTATTTAAAAAATATCTTTAGCAGTATGCCGCAGCGTTTCAAAGAAGTGATAAAGCAGAATGGCTACCCAACAAGATATTGCAACATTTATTTGCCATAAAATTTTGTCTTGAAATGCTTAGTTCCCCAAAGTGTCCGATTATTAAAGTAACGTGAATATAGGACCGAGTTGTATTTAAACTGTATTATTAAGGGAGTTATGTAAGTTATCTTGATAAAATTTATATTATTACTTACAAGACACATCACGTAATGTAATAATTGGTTATTTGTTTTGTTATAAATAAAGTTATGATGTTCCAAGATTGTGTTTGTAATTCTATCGGACGAAACTGCGTGATCATCAGTCCGTAGCTTACAAACTACTTAAACCTAGGTAAACTAACCTAGGGACAAACACACACACCCATGCCCCAGGGAGTACTCGAACCTCCACGGCGAGTAACCGCGCGCTCCGCAGCGAGACGCTTTAGACCGCTCGGCTACTCCACCGCGGCTGTTCCAAGATTGAAATATCACAGTGTCCGAATATTAAAGTTATTCACGGTACCTCCTATCATGGCGTGTCAACTTAAAAGTACTTATCTTTATATTACTGACCCCCAACCCTACTCGATAATATGGGAACGCAGGTCGAGACAATGCCGCTGAACCGGACGGAATTGGCTTTGTGTGAGACTGTACCACAGACAATGCGACTGTACTAATCCCCCCCTCCCCGACCAGCAAGCGGCTAGGACGAAAATACCCAGAACGCTGGACAGAGGATGATGGTTGACGCTGTTGCCAATTCTAATGCGGGGTGGCAGATTTCACACGTCGGTTGCCTTGTAGACGTTATAATGGTGGAGGCGGCCGTGTTTTACTCTCTCCTTGCGTTATATCGACAACAGCACGGAAATATCTACGTGCTCCACAAGTGGTCACCGCAACTGGTATTCCTGCTAAAGCAGGCTGGTGGAAAGAAATCTATAATATCCTCAATTGGAGGCCCAAAAATTTTCTCGGACTGATTTACAGCGTAACTGAAATTTAACAGATTTAGTCGTTATATGGATGACGTCACACTTATCATTATTAAGGGTAAATTGCGATTTTCTGCAGATTGCAGATGTGTAATCAAAATCATTTTTCAGTTGCTTTTGATCTTCTGGTGACTTTACTAATCGATAAATGACATCATCGTCCGCGAACAGTGTAAGACAGCTACTCAGATTCTCTCCTAAATCGTTTACAGTGATAAGGTACTGTAGGGAGCCTATAACACTTCCCTAGGGAACGCCAGATATCACTTGTTCTACTCGATGACTTACCGTCAATTACAACGTCATGTGTACTTTCTGATAGGAAATTAAGAATCCAATCGCGCAAAGTTCAAATGTTTGTAAATCTATCGTACTCAACTGCGTGGTTATTAGTCCGTAGCTTACAAACTACTTCAACTAAGGTAAACTAACCTAAGGACAACACAAACATCCATGCCCGAGGGGGGAGTCGAACCTCCGACAGCGAACGGCCGCGCGCACCGCACCACGGCGCCCTAGTGCGCACGGCTAATCCTCCGCGGCTTTGACTGGATTAACAACAAATTTTCAGAAACGTGGAGAAGGCAATGCACAGGGTGTTCTCAAAAGGATTGTACGGAAAGTAGAAAGGTAAAGCAGTCAACAATCCGAAGATTGGTTTGAACACCACAGTGCTTTACGAGGCATGGTCCTGTTTGGAGGTGGTATGCGTTGCCTTCCTCCGACCTTCGAACTGACTTACCCAGCCAGTTATAGGGGGACCTACAGTTTAACGTGGGTTCCGAACCACGATGCTACTCGGTATTTTTCACATGAGCTATACTGTCAGAGGTGAAAGAAGTGGAAGGTGACAGATAAAAATCCTAGGACCTGGCGGGGATCGAACCCGCGACCTTTGGATTTGTAGTTTGGCACTCTACCACTGTGCAACCGAGGCGCACCGTACGGAAAGTAGGTTGTACAAAATAATAAGTAGTGTAATTACGCCGCACTGGAGTAGCCGAGCGGTCTATGGCGCCTCGCTGCGGAGCGCTCGGTTGCTCGCCGTCGGAGGTTCGAGTCTTCCCTGGGGCATGGGTGTATGTGTTGTCCTTGGGTTAGTTTACCTAGGTTTAAGTAGTTTGTAAGCTACGGACTGATGACCACGCAATTTGGTCCGATAGATTTACAAACATGTGTGTGAGTATAATTACCACCGATTCCGCAGTTGATTTTCGCTCGTGCCGTGTCAAATTACCCAATCTCTTAATAATTTCGTGCTAGTGTATCACAGATTTTGTTGAAACTTAATATGAACATTTGTAACGTTTAAAAATTTGTCGATGCAATAGTGCTGGAGGTACAGTCACTTTTTTCCTCCCATGTTCAACTTCGCGATTAGTGATCGTAAATTTCTGGCGACTTTCAGCTCTGATATCTCGGAAAGTATTTTGACGAAATAAATTAAATTCGACCACTTTGTACGAGTCTATACATTCGTTTAATAATGCTAATAAAATGAATTTTACGGGCCGATTTCAGCTACAAAATTGTAGACAAAGTCGGCCGAAAAAATCATCACCTGAAAGTTTGTATTAAAAATGTAAAAACCTCGCAATGCAAGATTCTCACATATAAAGTTTCAATAATATAGCACTTCTCAATACCGAATAAATTAAGCCTTGTTTGAAGATTTTATAAAATGGCCAAAAATGCGCCAATTCCAACATAACAATGCAAAACATGACGATCTTTAAAACTTTCCAAACTAGAATTTTCTAGAAATACCATAGGTTTAGCTGCAAAAGAGGTATATTTAATTACCCAATGTGGACTAAAAAGGATATAAGTAAGAATGTTCCGATGTTTGTAGAACTATGCAACTTAACTCCTACGGTTATCAGTCAGTACGCTAACTTAAACTAACCTAAGCAGAAACACACACACTTAAAAAAAAATGCCCATGGGAGGACTCGAACCTCCGACGGTGAGCAACCGCGCACTCCACAGCAACGCGACTTAGCGCTCGTCCACTCCACTACGGCTCGAAGTAAAAAAAGGGACGAAATTTGCGCCTGGAAAGAACCTAAACTTTAGATATTTATATCTCCTACAGATATCAAATGATGAACATGAAGCTAAATACATAATATTCCAGTAGCACAAGGATATATCGATCCAGATTTGCGACTGGATAGGGGATTTCCTGTCAGAGAGGACACAGTTTGTAGTTATCGATGGTAAGGCATCGACTAAAACAGAGGTGATATCGGGCGTTCCACGGGGTAGTGTTATTGGTCCTCTGCTGTTCCTTATTTACATAAATTATTTACGGGAAAATCTAAGTAGCTATCTTAGATTGTTTGCATATGACGCCGTCATTTACCGTCTAGTAAAATCATCTGAAGATCAAAACCAACTGAAGAACGATCTGAATAAGATATCAGTATGGTGTTAGAATTGTCAATTGACTCTAAATAATGAGAAGTGTGATGGCGTCCACCTGAGTACGAAAAAAATCCGTTAAACTTTGTTTACAAGATAAATCCATCAAAAGTGAAGACCGTAAACTCCACACAATACCTAGGAATTACTATTACTTCAGACTTAAACTGGAAAGAACGCGTGGATAATGTCGTGTGAAAGGCAAACCAGAGACTGCGTTTTATTGGCAGAACCCTTAAAAAATGCAACAGAAGTACTAATGAGACTGCATACACTACGCTTGTCCGTCCTTTTTTGGAGTATTGCTGCCCAGTGTGTAATGCTTATCAGGTGCGTTGGACGGAGGACATCGAAAGAGTCCAAAGAAGAGCAGCTCGTTTCGTATTGTCACGATACAGGGAGACAGCGTTACGGAAATGATACAGGATCTGGGATGGGAATCATTACAACAACGGCGCTTATCGCTGCGGCGTGGTCTACTTACGAAACTACAGTCGCTAACATTCTCCTCCGAATGCGGAAATATATTGTTGACTCCCACTTACATAGGTAGAAATGATCATCAGAATAAAATACGAGAAATCAGAGCTCGAACGGAGAGATTCAGGTGTTCTTTCTTCCCACGCGCTATTCCAGAATGGAATGGAAGATGAATAGTATAACGGCACTTAAATGTGATTTGCAGATTATCCCATGTAGATGTAGATATGGAATACAAATTTTTCATTCTCCCAATGTTTTCCATAATTACAGTCTTATGAAAAGGTGAAAGTAGGATAAATTAACATTTATGCTATAAACATAGCTTGCAGTAAACCTTCAAAATCACACTCAAAATAACTTCCTTTGTATCCTACCATAACAGCGGATTTAATTTCTAACGTAGATGCTACATAAATTAGAGCAAATTATCCGCAAAAATAGCGCAGCAAGAATGTTTCGACTTTGACTACTTATATCTAGTTGATTACAGGTAATAAGCCACAATAAACACGAAACTTTGGATAATACAGCTTAGTAACACTAGGTTGAAATATCATTCACGTACTAATTTCCAAATTTCTACAAAACCAGTATAATTTCGCCTTTCGCAAAAATTTTAAAAATTTATTACATTCGATCTGACTTTACAATATGTGTTTTATGTAACTGATTTCTAAGTAACACCATTTAGAAAGAGAATGTTTTTAAGTATCCAGAAAATCAAGTTAGATTTTCCCAAAAGCGCTAACAGTGCCTACAAATGAGGGACATATGTTAGGGAATCTACACCACCACGGTAAAGAGCTACATTTCAGCTACCTGCTGATTGTGTCTCGTAGCGTGCCCGTTATTTATTTGTTATGAAGTAAGATGCCGCTAGACTGCCTTCGTCCAAGGTGATATTTTTTACAGTTTACTACGAGGTAGAACTGTATTTCGAGCGACGTCTGTCGTGGAAGGAATATAAACACTACGAATGAACGCAGTGTCGGGTTTAGATTTTTCTGCGCATCAGAAGTTACGCATCCTGTTACAGCCAATTTTCTAGTATCTTCAAAAGTAGAAAGTCAAGATCGCAATAAAATTATTTATTTTATGACGACCGATATCATTTGACTACGCCACTATCATCTGGTCATATAAAATTGAGGAATGCGATCATCACTGTATTTTTTAAAAAAAAATGGAGGTTAAATAGTAAGTTCTGATTGTTGCCAGCCAGGACCAGATCTGTAGCTTACGGCAGGTAATGGAAAAGTGCTATGAGTGGAACAGGGAATTGTATCTATGTTTCATGGATCTGGAAAAGGCTTATGACCGTTTTCCTAGGAGAAAGCTACTGTCAGTTCTAGAAGATTATGGTATAGGAGGCAAACTTCTGCAGGCAGTTAAAGGGCTTTACGTAGACTGTCAGGCAGCAGTTAGAGTAGATGGCAAATTAAGCTCATGGTTCAGGGTAGTTTCAGGGTAAGACAAGGCTGTAACCTGTCACCACTGTTGTTCATACTATTCATGGATCATATGTTGAAAACAGTTGACTGGCAGGGCGGGATTAAAATAGGTCAAAACAAAATAAGCAGTCTCGCATATGCGGATGACTTAGTTGTAATGGCAGATTCGATTGAAAGGTTTCAAACTAATATTTCAGAGCTTGATCAGAGGTGCAAGGATTATGATATGAAGATCAGCATCTCCAAAACGAAAGAGATTCAAACAGATTGAGTGCCAAATAGGAGGAACAAAGTTAGAACAGGTAGACAGTTTCAAGTACCTGGGATGTATTTTCTCACAGGATGGCAACATAGTGAAAGAAGTGGGATCGAGGTGCAGCAAAGCTAATGCAGTGAGTGCTCAGCTAAGATCTACTCTCTTCTGCAAGAAGGAAGTCAGTACCAAGACAAAGGTAGCAGTGCACCGCTCTATCCTTCTACCAACTTTGTTGTATGGGAGTGAAAGTTGGGTGGATACAGGTTACCTTATTCATAAGGTAGAGGTTACAGATATGAAAGTAGCAAGAATGATTGCAGGTACCAATAGATGAGAACAATGGCAGGAGGGTGTCCATAATGAGGAAATCAAAGAAAAACTGGGAATGAACACCATAGATGAAGCAGTTAGAGCGAACAGACTGAGATGGTAGGGAGAAGCAAGGTTACCTAAGAGACTCATGAGCTCGGCAGCGGGGGGTAAGAGGAGTCGACGTAGACCAAGAAGGAACTACTTAGTTTCGGTGAAGACTGATTTTGAAGTAAAAGGCATAACATCAGACGAGGCATCAATGTTAGCATTGAATAGGGTATCATGGATGAATTTTATTGAGGTGCTATGCTCCAGACTGAACAATGAGGTACTATGCTCCAGCCTGAACGCTGAAAGGCCTAATCAGTCCCTAATGATGATAATGAATAGTACGTTCAACATAGCAGACGAAATATAAAATACATAACTTGAAGTTTGAGTCTCTTACAAGCTATTGATTTAACTTATGTATTTTATATTTCGACTAAGTGCTATGTTGCACTTACTATTTAACCTCCATTTTTAAATAATATAAGATGACCACATTGCATAATTTTACACTACCAGATGATGGTAGCATAGCCCGTTGAAACCAGTAGTTATAAAGTCGTGTTAGTTACACTATTTATAACAAGAATTTCTGAACCAATTAGCTTAGAACCAGGAGACGGACATAGTAAGGTTTTTAGATACCTATTTATTTAATATTTTATGTACGACACATCTGTCTATATTAATAAAAATGAATAGCCGCATGTATGAAAGCACATCACTTGAGAATGGCTTCACCAGTTTGGCTGATCTTTTCTTTGTTCTGTTCGTAATTCTCAGGTCAAGGTTTGTATGAAAGAAAATTTTTGGAAAATCTAATTGAGAATATATCAATGTACGCTTCCAGGTCGGATCATTTTCTAGATTCTCCAACAATCAGCTTATTCATTCGCTACTCGCCTAGCGATCAAATACGCTGTAACGGATTAAACAAATACACCAAGGAGGTTAGAATAAAGGGAGGGCATTGCTTGAAGCCAGGGACTAACTGGTACGTAGGGTTTAATTTTAAATCCGCTACACAGACCTAACGGGCAGCCGCTGATTCCGGGAAATTGCGTTACGTCGCTGTTAGCGAATCGGGCGATAGTAATACAATATCCAATGAGATTTGCCGATTTCTACCAGTACTACGTTTTTCGTTGATGGAAACACTATTGATTGTTCTCGTGGTTATAAGTGATTAGCATTCGTAAGACTGTTTCCATAAGGGAAGTCCATTTCACTCTTAAACACGAAAATCATCATCTTCCTCAGTACGTTTAATGTGTCTGAAACTAAATTATTATGCGGATTCTCAAAATAATATCGTTTAGTATGAAGAGAAAACAAGTGTCGCCAACTAAAATTTCATTCGGTGTTTCAAGCTTTGCCACGATTGGTCGGCTTCATTCCCACGATCCAACAGCTGTTGCCTGTGTCGCGGAATGTAAACTTTTACCGGTATGTACCAATGTTGTTGATTGTGTTTCAATTAGATTCCTAATAAGAGTTCATTATTCACTTACAGGAAAAGTACCTAACAAGAAGGGCAACTGTTTGAATTTTTATGCCTACCGTTTGATGATTCACCGAATCGAGGACAATAGCATACTGAAATTCCACGGATTGTCTTATCAGTTCGCCGTTGATATGTATGTTCGTGCAATAAAACCATTAAGAGTACGGACATTAAAGGTACTAACCTCACAGATAGAGCAGCAAAATTTTCAAATGTATGTATACCTTATGGGACTGAACTACGGGGTCATCAGTCCCTAAACTTACAAACTACTTATCAACTACATTATACTAAGGACGGCACAAATATCCATGCCCGAGGGGGGATTCGAACCCCCGACCGTAGTGGCCGTGCAGACCGTGACTGAAGCGCCTCAGTCTCCTCGGCCACCGCGGCCGGCAGGGGATAGAGCAGCTGGAAAGTTCAAATGTCTGTAAATCTATCGGACCAAACTGCGTGGTCATCAGTCCGTAGCTTACAAAATACTTAAACCTAGGTAAACTAAGGACAAACACACACAGCCATGCCCCAGGGAGGACTCGAACCTCCACGGCGAGCAACCGCGCGCTCCGCAGCGAGGTGCTTTAGACCGTTCGGCTACTCCACCGCGGCTCGAAAGTTCTCTCCAATAACCGTTTTCAATTGTTTTACACATCCTTTTTCACTTACATTCCCAATCCGGGTACCGATTGCAATAGTAATAAATAAGATCAGAGAGAGGGAGAGGAGGAGATAGAGAATGGGGGAACGAAATGGATTTAAGAAGGGGGGATGATAGGAGGAGATGGATATGGTATGGGGTAAGAGGGAGTGGTGTGAAGATACGGGGAGGAGGAGATGGAGAAAGGAAGGTGAGAGGAGGCGATGGAGGAGGAGGGAGGAAGGGATAGACATCGGGAGAAGAAAAGAAGAGATTAGGGTATATATCCCATACACATTAGCAACTGTGAAGCGTTGCCGGGTTTGCTAGTAAATAATAATTTGCCATCTTGGATTTCCACCTATGAAGATAATTAACCTATCAGTTCGCCTCCGCAACCTACGATGTCAGGTAATATCAACAATTTTTAAGTGCTTAGTGGTGTTCTGAAAGCTCTTTGGGTGGTCACTTTGGAACCATATTACAGGCTCGGGAACCTGGATGAAGAAATCCATCCGTGGCTGGTATTGGACGGATATTTCGCCTGCCCTCTGTGCCGATAGGGTTTCCGCTTGTCGAAACGATGGTGGCAATGTCTCCATGGACCAACGCAGTATTGTAATATACTAGCTGAAAACTCGGCGTTGCTCCTGTATTTATTTATTTATTCCTGCCTTGAGTTAGTACTTCTCCTATCCCTTCTCTCTCTGTCCATTTCCTTTTTTCTATATAAAAAAAGCATATTTATCGGGGAATATAGAAGAAATAAGGCAGTCTTGCATAAAGTATAAAATTATAAGTGCAGTATCGAAACAAAGAGAGATAGTAATCAAAATACAAATAACATATAAAATTCGTACGATCTCATATTTATTGAGTTATATGTTCTAGATTTGTATAATTTTTCAGATATATATATATATATATATATCTGAAAAATTATTTTGACACTGATCGATTTACGAAACTTTCACATAAATCGCGATATTTAACAAACTACAGATGAATGAAATAGTGGGCTTTTTAAGGGCCATCAGTAGCTGGTGAAACGAAAATTGTTGTTTTTCTATGTAAGTGAAGAAGTTACTCATTTAATTTTAGAATGGACGTTTTCATGAAGTACAAATTATCTTGCCTCCAGTATTAGTAGTTTCAAATTTCTGGACGACTAATTATCCTGCCGTTTAAGCCCCTTACAAATCGGAACACTCAATGTTCTGTTGCTACGTTATCTGCATAAAATGTTAGTGAAAATAATATTTGTCAGCTCTGCTATGTTTTGGCAAAAGAAGCGGATATTAAAATCGTAACAAGGGAGGTTATGTTGTCAGGTACAAGATGTGAATAATACGTTTGTCAGAATAAGAAGAAGAAAAGTCTGGTAGGGAACAAATGTGTAGTTATATTGAAACTTTCGTGCAATCCGTTACCTTAGTATATTTTAAAGGTGGAAATTGTGTTTTGAAACAGACGAAAACATCTATTTTTGGATATCAGTCTTAGAAATACAAAAACGCTTAACTCACTGGAATACTGTAAACCAGACACCATGGTATAAAGTGAATTCTTTTGACAAGCTGAAAAACGTTTGATTATATATATATATATATATATATATATATATATATATATATATATATATATATATATATATATATAAACAATTAACTCTGTGTAGGGAACTAACTAAAACATATCAGACATTTGAACGTATACATGTAAAATCATCTCATCAGTTTGTTCTATATCATTCATTCAAAACAACAGAATTTACAAATATTCATCTCGTTAACGTTGCCACAGGTTGTGGCAGAAAAATTACCACCGTAAATAATCTCTATCTGTATAAAAGGGAAAGGCCATCATTCACTCACTCACTCACTGACTAAACACAACATCTCAAAACCTACTTCACCTGTGAAGCTGAAATTTGTCAGGAATGTAGTTTATAGGTAGAGGATGTCAGATAAGAAAGGATTTTGTGATAGGATCGATAGTTCAGCAGATATGACATCATAAACAGTTAAAACTTCGCCGTCTTGTGAAACGTGATAGTGTGACTTTATCAGTCCACGATTTGAGAGGGAGAGCACTTAGCGACTTGCAACAAACTTTAAACATAATTTCAAACCTTTAGGAAACTTATTCTCGCTGACAGCCCGAGCAAAATGATAGAAGGAAAAACGTTTGGCGCTTACTATTTTTTCGGCGTTTATGCAGTAAAATTACGGCATTTGGCATGACTTTAAAATTTATTACTCGTACACTATTAACTGTATTCGCAAGAAATGTTACAGGCAGTAATACTACTAAATGTACGTTCGAAATTTTATCATAGTTCATGAATTATGGAGTCATGAACAATTACGTTAATGAAAAACCGCCTTTGCGTGCTATCGTTTGATAAAATCTTGCTTCGATACCTCCAATCGTTTAAAAGATATAAGTGATTTTATGAAAATTTCGTTCCGTTTTCTTCGCTGACGCGCGTGATAGAGAACAAATGCTTTACATACAAACCATTATCTCGAGATTGGTAATAGATAGCGACATCCTTCCAACTTCAAAGAATAATTCAATATTTTAGCTACATTTCATCCGCAGCAACATGACCTAACTTGCACCAAACGCAAATTCATAGCGATCTCTATTTTTCAATGCAGTACTGTACTGAATCCGTTATATCACAAGAACTATAACCTCAAACAAAACAGTAGATAGATCTTCATGAAACTGAAGAATGCAGCTATAAGATGTGTGAGAATCAAAATTTGTTACCGAATAGTTTCTTCACAATCGTTTGATAAATAAAACAGCTCGGCCGTGTTGCGCGCCTTGCCGTCACCCAGCGAAGACAGCCTGCTCGCTTCCGCGCCCAATCTTGCACCGTGTGAGAGAGACTTCTCCACAATTAGCCCACTTTAGGTTACGATAGCAACACTAGAAGTGAGCCTTTGCGATCGTCTTTTGACAGCTCGAAATTTCAAAATGTTCAAATGTTTGTAAAGCTTATGGGACTTAACTACGGGGTCATCAGTCCCTAACTTACAAACTGCTTATGAACTACTTACGAACTAGGACGGCACAAATATCCATGCCCAAAGGGGGATTCGAACCCCCGACCGTAGTGGCCGTGCTGACCGTGACTGGAGCGCCTCAGTCACCTCGGCCACCGCGGCCGGCTGCTCGAAATTTAAATGAAAATAACGGCTTAACTATTCATCAGCACGAAAATTGAATAACCGGATTTGTACAAGCGAAAATGCTCTACAACTTTCCTCTTTTATGTTTTTTCATATCTCGTAGCGTTTCAAAGATATTTGCAAAAATAACGGCCATTTTGGAATGTCTGTCTGTCTGTCTGTCTGTCCGTAACGTGTTCCCTGTTTTTAAGACGAACCGTTCAACCGATCAGCACCAAATTTTACAGACATGATTGTAGTCCGCCAGAGACCAGAACCTCCCTTTCAAAAAAAAAAAAAAAAAAAAAAAAAAAAAAAAAAAAAAAAAAAAAAAAAAAAAAATCTGTTTGTAATATAATTGTAATTGCAAACGAACCGTTAATCTGACACGAAAATTGAATAACCTAACTGGTAGTGGAGAAAGTTCTCTACAACTTAGCTCCCTTGCGTTTTTTTCATATCTCGTATCATTTGAGACATATTTGCAAAAATAACGGAGATTTGGCACCCCCTCCCCCCATTGAATTAACGAAAACCAGCCGTTCGGAGATGTCACGTGACATTCCTCGCCCAGAACTCTCTCTGGCATACGCCATCTTGCGTTGCGTATTTGACGATTTTCCGATTGTCTACATCTACATACATACTCCGCAATTCACCGTAAGGTGCGTGGCGAAGGGGACACTGTACCACTACTAGGCATTTCCTTTCCTATTCCACTCCCAAATTGAACGAGGAAAAAAAGAATGCCTATATGCCTCCGTACGAGCCCTAATTTCTCTTATCTTGTCTTTGTGATCTTTACGCGAAATGTAAGTAGGCGGCAGCAAGATCGTACTACACTCAGCTTCAAATTCCGGCCCTCTAAATTTACTTAACAGAAATTCACGAAAAGAACGTCGTCTTTCTTCCAGCGATCCCCAATTGAGTTGCCGGAGCATTTCCGTGACACTCGCGCATTGGTCGAACTTACCGGTAACAAATCTAGCTGCTCGCCTTTGAACCGCCTCTATGTCTTCCTTCAAACCGATCTGCAGCGGGTCCCAAATACTTGAGCAATACTCAAGACGTGGTCGTACAAGTGTTTTATACGCGATCTCCTTTACAGGTGAAGTACATCTTCCCAAAATTCTCCAAATAAACCGAAGTCGGCTGTCTGCCTTACTCACAACTGTCCTTACATGCTCGTTCCATTTCATATCGCTCTGCAATGTTACGCCTAGATATTTGAACGACGCGACCGCATCAAGAAGCTCACTACTGATGCTGTATTCGAACATTATAGGATTGTTTTTTCTACTCATGCGCATCACCTTACATTTTTCTACATTGAGAGCTAGCTGCCATTCTTCGCACCAACTAGAAATTTTGTCTAAGTCAACCTGTATGCTATTACAGTCAGTTACAGACGACACCCTCCCATACACCACAGCATCATCAGCAAACAGCCACAAATTACAACTTACTCTGTCCATCAGATCATTTATATAGATAGAAAATAATAGCGGTCCTATCACACTCCCCTGGGGCACGCCTGACGATACACTCGTCTCTGATGAACACTCGCCATCGAGAACAACGTACTGCGTTCTATTACTTAGGAAGTCTTCCAGCCAGTCACAAATCTGTGAACCTATTCCATAAGCTCGTATCTTCGTTAGCAGTCTGCAGTGTGGCACCGTGTCGAACGCCTTTTTGAAGTCGAGAAAAACACAATCCGCCTGTTGCCCTTCGTCCATGGCTCGCAAGATGTCATGTGAGAAAAGGGCAAGCTGAGTTTCACATGAACGATGTTTCCTAAACCCGTGCTGATTCATGGAAAGAAGCTTTTCCGTTTCAAGGAAATTTACTATATTCGAACTGAGAATATGCTCCAAAATTCTACATGAAACCGATGTCAACGATATTGGCCTGTAATTGTATGGGTCAGTTCTCTTTCCTTTCTTATACACGGGAGTCACCTGCGCTTTTTTCCAATCACTAGGAACTTTGCGCTGAATTAAAGATTCGCTATAAATGCAAGCTAAGTAGGGGGCCAACGCCGCAGAATAGTCTTTGTAAAACCGAACTGGTATACCATCCGGACCAGCAGACTTTTTCGTATTTAGCTCTCTCAGCTGCTTCTCTACACCGGAAATACCTATTGCTATGTCCCCCATTTCGGAATTAGTACGTTGATCAAATGATGGTATATTTGTGCGGTCCTCCTGCGTGAAAGATTTCTTAAAGGTTAAATTTAGAACTTCAGCTTTCCGTTTGCTTTCTTCTATTACTGCCCCGGAATGATCAACTAGTGACTGGACAGTGGGCTTTGACCCGCTTATCGATTTTACGTAGGACCAGAATTTTTTCGGGTTCTCGGAAAGATCTTTTGCTAAGGTATGGCTGTGATAATTATTGTATGCTTCACGCATCGATCTTTTTATAGACGCACGAATCTCTACTAACTTTTGCCTGTCATCATTTGCGTGTTCTCTTTTGAATCGAGCGTGCAACAGCCTTTGCTTTCTCAGCAGCTTTCTAACATTATTATTATACCACGGTGGATCTTTTCCATCCTTAATCGTCTTTACTGGCACATATTTCTCTAACCCTTCATTAACAATGCATTTAAATTTAGTCCACAATTCCTCTACTTGCATAGTCCCAGAATTAAACGATGCCCATTCATTTTCTAAGTGCGATCGTAACATTTGCTTGTCGGCTTTTCCCAACAAAAACACGCTCCTAGCCTTCTTGACTGGTTTATGAACTTTGGTCACCATCGACGCTATGACGATATCGTGATCACTAATTCCTGTCTCTACACAGACATCGTTAATAAGGTCAGGCCTGTTTGTGGCTATAAGGTCTAGAATATTTCCATTGCGCGTTGGTTGCCGGTTTAACTGCTCAAGACAGTTTTCGGAGAATGTGTCCAAAAGTAGCTCGCAAGACTGCTTGTCTGTACCGCCTGAAATGTAACTAGCGAGGTCCCAATCTATACTCTTAAGGTTGAAGTCACCTCCGACTAATATTACATGGCCCGGATACCTATGCACTACCTGGTGTAGACTTTCCTTGAATGATTCTAAAACTGCTACAGCAGTACTGGGGGGCCGGTAAAAACACCCAACTATTAATTTTACCTCTTTTAGACCTGTTATGCGTGCCCAGATAACTTCACAGTTACTTTCAACCTCGATCTCAGTAGAAACAATATCTTTGTCCACAGCGATGAACACTCCTCCTCCAGTTGTATCAGATCTATCTTTCCGATATACATTCCATGCTTCGCTAAATATTTCTGAACTTGCCACATCATCATTTAGCCAGCTTTCGGTGCCTAAAACTATCTGAGCGCAATAACTTCCATGCAGCGCTGCAAATTCGGGAACTTTGTTTCTAATACTCTGTAAGTTCGCGGCTAATATTTTTATGTTCGAATTTTTGTTCCGAACGTGGCCTGAATTCGCTGTTTGAATGCTGACAGGCGAGTGCTCATCAGAGTTAGCGCCTAGCCTAAAAAACCTCCATGTGCACTCCACAAGTACTCTGCTACCCGAGTAGCCGCTTCCTTAGTGTAGTGCACCCCTGATCTATCTAGGGGCACCCTACAATTCCCCACCCGATAACGCAGATCCAGAAATCTGCAGCCATGACTGTCACAGAGTCGGCGAAGCCTCTGGTTCAGACCCTCCACTCGGCTCCAAACCAAAGGACCCCGATCAACCCTGGGAACAATGCTGCAAATCGACAGCTCTGCTTGCACCCCGCGTGCGAAGGCAGCAGCCTTCACCAATTCCGCCAGCCGCCCGTAGGACCTGAGGATGTCCTCAGAACCCAAGCGACAAGCGTCATTGGTGCCGACGTGAGCTACGACTTGCAGTCGACTGCACCCCGCACCCTCGATAGCCGCCGGCAAGGCCGCCTCCACATCTCGGATGAGGCCCCCCGGCAAACACACCGAGTGCACGTTGGAATTCCTTCCAGATCTGGACGCTATCTGCCTAAGGGGCTCCATCACGCGCCTGACATTGGAGCTCCCAATAACTAATAATCCCCTCCCCCCGTGCACCTGCTCGGACCCTGCTGAAGGAGTGGCCACACTTTCACTCACAGGACGAACGGGCGCGGACGGACGTCCAGCCTCCACATTGGCCTTCCGCCTCGAGCGACGCGAACGCCGTACAACCCGCCACTCCCCTTGCGGAGAAGGCGGCTCGACGACGTCCGGTACACCTGAAGGTGCCTCGGTAGCAGGGACAGAGAGCGTAGCGTGAGACACCTGAGGTGTCCCACTCGACGCACCAGACTCCCCACCATCGCTGCACCCCGAGACAGCAGCCTGAAGACGGCTGACCGTAGCCAACAGCACGCTCAGCTGTTCACGAACCGCGGCCAACTCCTCCTGCGTCCGCACACAGCAGGCACACATCCTATCCATCCTATCGATACAATTAACAGCAATTAACTTTAAAGAAGCCTAGTACTCTAATGAAGGCGGCTGGCTGCTGACTTAACTGTGGTCATTGGTAACTACACTGTCGAATCAACAAAACTGAGTCCGGCACTCGTGGCAGCTGGCACTGGACTGACTGATAACGAGCTTAGTAACGGTCTGACTTGTTTTGAAATACACCGGTCAAAGACGAAGACTAAACACAACGGTATTTATCAAATACGATAGAATAAACTATTAAAACAGTAGTACAAACGAAATCTGCAAGTACGCGGGAATAAACCTCTTAAGACAGTACTACCGAAAATGAACTAGACAGGCAAATTAAATTTGACACAAATTAAATTCAGATACTTAGCGCTGTTAACGCAGCGACACTGGTGACAGCTGGCACTGGACTGACTGATAACGAGCTTAGTAACGGTCTCTGACTTGTTTTGAAATACACCGGTCAAAGACGAAGACTAAACAAAACGGTATTTATCAAATACGATAGAATAAACTATTAAAACAGTAGTACAAACGTAGTAGTGTAACTTACACGTTGTCATTTCAAAGCAATGACGCACTGAAGAATTAACAAAAACACATCGTCCTTCGTACGATAAATGATCTAGCGTGTACAAATGCCATTTTAGCATCAGTTAACAACGGTCACTAATAGTATGAGATTCAACAACTTACCTTTCGCTTGAAAGCCGTAGTGTAGTGGGAAAGACGCTGGCCTATGACTCTAAAGGTCGGTGGTTCGGAACCCGCCAGTGCCTAAAATTTTATTTTTCCCCTAAAAGGGATTCAGACACACTTATTAATTTTTTTATTATTTTAGTCCAATATGTTGGCAAAACTTATAAAACTACAAATCTAAAGTGGGCCGTAAAACACGTCAGTGCGATTTTTTTTTTCCAACCGGATTCTTACTGTGCAGCCGACTGATGGGCGCGCCATCCAGGAAATTTCCGTGAAACAATGCTACGAATGAAATGGTCTTAAGCATGGGGAAGGAATTCGACCGTGCCCTTCCAAACAAACTATCTCGGCATTTGCCTGGAGTGATTTAGGGAAATCACGAAAAATCTAAATCTGATGGCCGGACATGGGTTTGAACCAGCATCCTTCCGAATACGAGTCCAGTGTCTTATCACAGCACCAACTCGGTCGGTCCTTTTCCTACATTCGGTAGAACGCTATATCTAAATCGGTTGTGTTAAATTCCAAAAGTATCAAACCCATTTATCAAATTCGACGAACTGGATTTATTCAGGGACACCGAAGTAGAGGAAAAATACCTTAAGCGAACGTGATTCAGAAGTTCATTCGTTCTGTTTCCAATGTGCCCGTAATTATTGATGTAGTGTCAAATCGCGTTACTTTTGCAAATATGTCTGAAACGGTGAGAGATATCGAAAAAAAAAAAATACAAAACACAGTAGAGTTGTAGAGAATTTTCTCTTCTACGTTTAGGTTTATTCAAATGTTTGTAAAGCTTATGGGACCTAAGTGCGGGGCCATCAGTCCCTAAACTTAAAAACTACATCTACATCTACATGGGATACTCTGCAAAACACATTAAGTGCCTGATAGAGAGTTCATCGAACCACCATTATACTATTTATGTCCCATTCCATTCTCGAATAGCGCGCGGGAAGAAAGAATACCTGAATCTCTCTGTTCGAGCTCTGATTTATCGTATTTTATTCTGATGATCATTTCTACCTATTTAAGTGGGAGTCAACAATATATTTTCGCAATCGGAGGAGAATTTTGGCGATTGAAGTTTCGTAAGTAGCCCACGCCGCAGCGGTAAGTGCCGTTGTTGTAATGATTCCCATCCCAGATCCTGTATCATTTCCGTGACGCTGTCTCCCCTGTATCGTAACAACACGAAACGAGCTGCCCTTCTTTGGACTCTTTCGATGTCCTCCGTCAAACCCACCTGATAAGGACCCCACACTGGGCAGCAATACTCCAAAAAAGGACGAACAAGCGTAGTGTATGCAGTTACTAAGTAGTTCTGTTGCATCTTTGAAGGGTTCTGCCAATGAAACGCAGTCTCTGGTTCGCCTTTCCCACGACATTATCTACGTGTTCTTTACAGTCTGACATAATAGTAATTCCTAGGTATTTTCTGGAGTTTACGACCTTCACTTTTGATTTATTTATCTTGTAAACAAAGTTTAATGCATTTCTTTTCGTACTCATGTGGACGAGTTCACACTTCTCATTATTTAGAATCAATTGCCAATTTTTACACCACATTGATATCTTATTCGGATCGTTCTGCAGTTGGTTTTGATCTTCAGATGAGTTTTCTAGACGGTAAATGACGGCGTCATCTACAAATGACCTAAGAGAGCTACTTAGATTTTCCCCTAAATCGTTTATGTAAATAAGGAACAGCAGAGGACCAATAACACTACCCTGTGGAACGCCCGATATCACCTCTGTTTTAGTCGATGCCTTACCATCGATTACTACGAACTGTGTCCTCTCTGACAGAAAATTTCCTATCCAATCGCAAATTTGGGGCGATATACCATAACCACGCAATTTGAATAAAAGCCGTTTGTGAGGTACGGTGTCAAAAGCCTTCTGGAAATCATGAAATACGGAATTGACTTGCGAATCCTTGTAGATAGCACCCTTCACTTCGTGTGAATAGCTTATACTAAAGAAGGCACAAACATCCATACCTGAAGGGGGATTCGAACCCCCGATGTGGAACGGCCTCGCCCATCGTAGCATAGCACCTCAATGCGCTCGGCCGCTCCGAAGCGGCTAGGTTTATTCACTTTTCGTCTCAGATGAATGGTTAATACGTTATTTTCATTTAAATTTTGAACTCTCAAAAGGTGATTGCAAAGGCACACTTTACCGTCAGGTAAAGTGGTCCAAAATGAATGATCTAGCCAGTATATAAGATGTTATAATCTCCGAACCTGAAAGTGATAGGCGAGTGATGAGAAGATTATAGGCGCTGACTAAACCTCGAATGGAGGGATAAAACTCCATTTGACGAATAAAATTTATAACTGAACTAACTGGTTCTGGCTTGTTGCTGCCGCAGAAGAAAGGATTTTTCCATCTTCTCCTTTTCCTTTGTTTGCCTGCTCCCCCCCCCCCCCCCTTTCTCTGTCCATTTCGTACACCCCGTCTCTCTGTTCATCTCCTCTCATTCTCCTCCTTTCTTTGTCCGTCTCCTCCACCACCTACTCCTGTATCTACTATATATGCTCCCATTTTCATGGTGACTGCTCAAACGCCGTCAAAGTCGCAAGATACCCTCCGCCATGCTAAATTCTCTAGCATGCAGATTATAAAAATCTCCTTCATGAAAACATACCTTTATGTGCTGACTTTCATGGTAACCAGTCAAACAATTTTGGATGTTTGTTGTAACGTACCCACCCGCATGCACCTATGGAGAATTACGAAAGGTTGCACATGCATTAATTCGGCGTATAAGCTATGTTCATTCCACATTTGATTCAAATCCGTCCAGCTGTTTCAGCGTCAAGCGAAGCATATGTATTATCCCATTGTAAGGTACCCTCCGCCGCGCACCGTACGACGGCTTACGAAAGGTAGCCCAAGTAATAATCACCGTATAAGCTACTTACGCTCCACATTTCATTCCTATCCCTCCAGCCCTTCCAGCGTGAAAGCATAAGAAACGAATTAACTAATTGTAAAGCACCCTCCGTCATGCACCATACGAAGTTAATTTTAGTATGCTTATAACCTTCGCGCGAGAGCAAGTAGTGAGTTGACAAAGTTTCATCGCAGTCGGATGTACGGTATGGCCGTGCATAAAATACGAACAAAAGACAAACAAATAAACATTATAATTATATATTTTTGACGACATTACAGAGTTAATTTAATGAAATAAATTGCAATTTGCGATAGTTATGGCTTCACTGTACTAGGTTTAGATGGATTACCAAAGTGCAGAGAATGAAAATTTGTGGCGGAGTGGTCAACGCGTCTGCCTTGTAAGCTGGAGATCCAGGGTTCGAATTCCGGCCGGGTACAAATTTTCATTCGCCGCTCTTTGGTATTCCATCTAAACCTAACTGATCGCAAATTGCGATTTATTTCGTTTAAATAAACATTAATTTTTATGTATTGGATCAGACGTTGAGGCGTTGTCAAAGTGTTCGATTGTTTGTTAAGCTTATGGGACGTAACTAGGGGGTCATCAGTCCCTAAACTTACAAACTAGTTATCAACTACCTCATACTAAGGATGGCACAAATATCCATGCCCGAGGGGGGATTCAAACCCCCGACCGTAGTGGCCGTGCAGACCGTGACTGGAGCGCCTCAGTCCCCTCGGCTACCGCGGCCGGCGAGGCGTTGTCAGCTAATACAAGAGGTAAAAATTGGTCATGTTGTTTTTAAAAAAAAGGGTATAAAATAACAAGTGCGATATTGCACTTAGTCATTATATAAAAAAATACACAAATTAAAAACATGACAGCTTACAAAATATTTTGAGTATATTGTAAGCTGTCATCTTTTTAAATTGTGTATGTTTTATATAATGACTAAGTGCAATATCGCACTTGTTATTTTAGACTTTTTTTTTTTTTTTTTTTTTTTTAACAAGATAACCAGCTTACAACACATATGTGACCAGATGATGGTGACACAGTGCACCGAAACCGGTCGTCAGTGAATAAATTATTAACGTGCGATCTGGGCTTTTCATTTTGAAAAGTATAAAACGATCAGATCGCCTCCAAACTCTACTATGTCAGGTAATTGTAAGAAAAAATTGGATTAAAATCCACGTCAGGGCGATACTGGGAAGGGTCCTCGCGACGTAGAAGGTGACCGTGCGTCAGCCAATATGGCCGACGCGGAGCCAGCCTATACGACACAGTCCACGCGAGTGGCCAGTCCAGCATAGAGGACCTCCACACGTCCATCGTCTCCTTTATTGACCTCAGCTATGTGGTCTTCTGGGCTCGCTACCTCGTATAGGGTAAGGTGGTACAAATTCGATATAGGTACAATTCCAATCAACATACGTTTTCGCGCCATTTGTCAATTTCAATTTCTCGTTGTGTGGCGTTGTAGTGTAGCAGGTTTCTACAGCTCCTCCTGCCTTTTCCAATAATACACCACTTTGTGCTACGGAGATATAAATTTTTTTCCTGTGAAGAGTTACGTGAAGCTACTCAGTCCAACGCCCTCTTATACATTTTCTGGTTAAGGGTGATTGGAGTCTGCATTGGTCCCTTAAGGAAAAAGTGCTTTCTATGTGGAAGATACCCATTATGAAAATTGTACAAGAAAGTGATCATAATTGTACCTAGTGTGGTACATTTTCGATCGATTTTTCTCAATTCTGTAACCTATTCTAGTGTTTATACCAACAATTGTAACTGTATAATATTTGTGTTATACATTCATTAAGCATCCGGGAACAAGTGCAATAGTTAAAATTATTTATTTTCTCAATATATTTCCAGTTACAATGACAATTGTCCGAAATGATCGAAATTGTACCACCTGTACCGTATAAGTTATTTCTGTTCCAAATTTCGTTCCTATCCGTCCAGCCCTTCCAGCGTGAAAGCATAAGAAACGAATTAACTAATTGTAAAGCACCCTCCGTCATGCACCATACGAAGTTAATTTTAGTATGCTTATAACCTTCGTGCGAGTGCAAGTAGTGAGTTGACAAAGTTTCATCGCATTCGGATGTACGGTATGGCCGTGAATAAAATACGAACAAAAGACAAACAAATAAACATTATAATTATATACTTTTGACGGCATTACACAGTTCATTTAATGAAATAAATCGCAATTTGCGATAGTTATGGCTTCACTGTACTACGATTAGATGGAATACCAAAGTGCGGCGAATGAAAATTTGTGCCCGGCCGGAATTCGAACCCTGGATCTCCAGCTTACTAGGCAGACGCGTTGACCACTCCGCCACCGAGGACACAGTGACCAGCCCGACTGCAGAGGACTCTTCATTTTCTGGTTAAGGGCGATTGGATTCACTGTTAAATATGCAATGTTTGCTACCACGAAGTCTGCATTGGTGCCTTAAGGAAAAAGTGATTTCTATGTGGAAGATACCCGTTATCAAAATTTCAAAATTGTACGAGAAAGTAATCATAATTGTACCTAGTGTGGTACATTTTCGATCGATTTTTCTCAATTCTGTAATCTTTTCTAGTGTTTATACCAACAATTGTAACTGTCTAATATTTGTGTTATACATTCATTAAGCATCCGGGAACTAGTGAAATAGTTGAAATATATTGAGAAAATAAATAATTTTCAGTTACAATGACATTTTTCTGAAATGATCGAAATTGTACCACCTTACCCTATGTCTTTTAGTGACATTAGAAAATATTACATTCAAGGACGCTGCTATTTAATAGGGGGGCTGCATAATAAATTCTTTAATACGACAGGCCTGTTTCGGCGTGAATGCTATCGTCAGGTTAAATTGGTAGCTCTTCTTGTCATTGTACCATCTGTTTGGTTATTATTTAACAGATGTACTAGAACTGTTGATTCAAATGTTCAAATGTTTGTACAACTTATGGGACTTAACTACGGGGTCATCAGTCCCTAAGCTTACAAACTACTTATGAATATATCTTACGTTATCGATAAAGAACTACAACACAGTACATCTGCTAAATAAGAACCAAACAGATCAGATAAGAATCGATCTTACGAGGATAAGAACAGCTACAAAATTTAACCTAACGATGGCATTCATGCCGAAACAGTCGTGCCGTATTAAATAATTCATTAAAAAGCAGCGTCTTTGGATGTAACATTTTACAAAGTCTCTTAAATGATCTCAGTTTGTTGGACGAGGATAGGGTACGCAATTCGGTATTCCACAATCAGAGAAGTCGCCTTCGCCACGTTATGGATCGCGAGGCCTCCCGCGTCGGAGGTTTGAAGCCTCCTTCGGGCATACATGTGTGTGTTGTCCATAGGTTAGTTTAACTTAGTTTAAGTAGTTTGTAAGGTGGGGCTAATAACCCAGTAGTTAAGTCCTATAGAGTTAGAAACAAATAAACAACTCGCCTGCGTAACACCGAGTATACTGTTCTCTAGACCGGGTTGACGGGTACCCTCTTCGGCTAGCAAATAAAATATTCAAATGTTTGTAGAGCTTATGGGACTTAACTAAGGGGTCATCAGTCCCTAAACGTACAAACTACTTATGAACTAGCTAACACTAAGGACGGCACAAATATCCATGCCCGAGGGGGGATTCGAACCCCCGACCGTAGTGGCCGTGCAGACCGTGACTGGCGCCGCAGTCCCCTCGGCCATTTGGCTAGCCTGAGTCGAGTTCGTTTCGCGCTATTCCACCGTGTCATTGAGTCCACACGAATACTACTGACCGTCCACGTTGTTCAAGGGTGTAAATTAACACATTGTCCGGAAAAGAGAAAAATCGGGCAAAACAAACAGCATTTTCCAGTGAGCTATCACACCGTGCGTCCAATTGAGATAAAATTTTTTACATTCCATGTTTAAAACAAGTGGAAGGTTCGTATCAAATAAAATGGAAAATTGGGAGATTCAGAAAAAAAATAGAGATTTTTCTATGAAAAATCAATACCATTCATATGATTGCGATAAAATTTTGCACATTCGACGTTCAAAGCGAGAGGAAGGTTTGAGTGAAGTAAAAGTTTGGAATAGTTGGCCAGAAAATAGGAAAAATCGTGGAAAACAGAAAGAGCTCTTTTCTTGTGCATATGAATATCCATCCGTACGATTGCGATAAAATGTTTTACATTTGACGTTTAAAACAAAGAGTACACCCATATTAGCAATTTCAAAGCATTGCTGAGTCGACTAGATGACTTGATGACCCAGTGAACTTTGTATCACTTACCTCTGAATATAAACCATATTAATTTAAATCATATGTATTTTACACCCAGTAGGTTTATAAAGGCATAATCAGATCTAAGTATAGGCTCGATAGTGGGCGGAAAGAGTGGGCAAATCACGCACACATGTCCAGGATAATGTTTATGTCACAATCGTGGAAGTAAAGAGAAGGTTTAAACGGTGATAAAATATAGAAAAATTGCGAGGAAAATTTAGATTTAAAACATGTAAAATAATGACAGGTACTTCTGTTGTTCTGCCGTTCTATCTACTTTTTACAAAAGGGAGAATGCATTTTAAAAAGTTAATTATAACTTCTAAAAAACAGTTAAGAAGTCAAAAAGTAAATAGCTTTTCCAGAGAGTAATTATTATTCGGTATTTCGTTTTATACACTTCAAATCAAAAAAAATATTTTGAATTACACACTTTGTAAAGTATCTTATCCGTAACTTCAGCGCTCAAGCTATCTCCACGCCAGATTTCATCAATATAGATTCAGTGGTTTATGTAATGATATATAGCCAAATCGGTTCAGCCGTTCTCGAGTTTTAGCGAGACTAACGAACATCTTTGATAGTTCATAAACGGGTTCAGATCGTGTAAACCGAACTTTACTCTTTCAAAATATCTTTCTAAACGCACCCGTCACAACAACCAAGTCATTATTTTACATGTTATAAATCTAAATTTTCCTCGCAATTTTTCCATATTTTATCACCGTTTAAACCTTCCCTCAACTTCCTCGAATGTGGCACGAACATTATCCTGGACATGTGTGCGTGATTTGCCCACTCTTTCCGCCCACTATCGAGCCGATACTACGACTGTTGATGATGCCTTTATAAAGCTACTGGGTCTAAAATACATACGATTTAAATTAATATGGTTTATATTAAGAGGTAAGTGATACAAAGTTCACCGGGTCATATAGTTGAGAAATAATATTAATCATGGAATTACTCGAATGAAAGTTTTATTCTGCAGCGGAGTGTGCGCTGATATGAAACTTCCTGGCAGATTAAAGTTGTGTGGAGGAACCGGGATTCGAACCTAGGACCTTTGCCTTTCGCTGACAAGCGTTCTACCATCTGAGCTATCCCGACACGCTTCACGATCCTTCATCACAATCTTACTTCTGCCAGTACCCCGCCTCCTACTTTCCAAATTTCAAAGGCAAAGGTCCCGAGTTAGAATCCCGGTTCCGGCATATAATCTGCCAGGAAGTTTCAAGGAATTACTAGCAGGCGGCCGCAGTGGCCGAGCGGTCTGAGGCGTGCCAGTCACGGTCTGCACGGCTGCTGCGGTCGGGGGTTCGAATCCCCCCTCGGGCATGAATATTTGTCCCGTCTTTAGTATAAGCTAGTTCATAAGTAGTTTGTAGGTTTAGGGTCTGCCTCCGTAGCTCAGTGTGCCGGGCGCCGTGGCTCAGCGCGCCCGGTCAGAGGGCTCAACGCCCTCTGTAATAAAAAAAAAAAAAAAAAAAAACTGAGCCAACCGATCAACGAACGAACAAGAACGAACAATGAAAAAACGACCGCACATCACAGAACTACCTAAAAAAAAAAAAAAGTGCCAGCGTCGCTGACTGCCACGCAGGAGGCCCGGGTTCGATTCCTGGCAGGGGACTGGGTGTTGTGTGTTGTCCTAATCATCATCATCATCTCATCATCATTGGCACGTAAGTCGCCCACGCGGCGTCAAATAGAAAGACTTACACTAAGGCGGCCGAACAATCCCGCAAGGGATCTCCCGGCCAAGAAAGCCATACGTTCATTTCCATTTGTGGGACTGGTGACCCCCTAGTTAAGTCCCATGAGCTCTACAAACATTTCAACTTTACTTACTTTTTGCATAAAATAAATTTCACTTAGGCCTGCGTATCTGTATTACGGAACCCTTTGTATTCAGACATGCCCTTCCCTGATTAAAATGTCTGTATTTCCTCCTGTGATGGCGACCTCCCGAGCAAGTCTTCGCGACAACATTGCTCTAGACCGAACGCTGAGAAGCATAATCAGGCTTAAATGGCAATGACGACGATTTCAGTGACATTGATTGCCAGATAGACTTGACGAGACCACGTGAGCCAGCCCTCCTTGTCGGGTATCAGGACAGCGGCGAGCTGTGCGGTTGCGTGTTACAAACATCGACAGCTCCAGGGAAATACCCCGCCATCCGGCTCCTCCACAGCGTCACCGCACCAGCGGCCGACAAACAACTCGCCTCACACTTCCGTCAGATGCAACCGACACGGCGTCCGCGTCTCTTCATCCACAACCTTATCTCCCTACCCAGTATCTCCCCGATCCGCATTCTTCCACGCCACCAAACAACGTTGGACGTCTGAATTCCCCCCCCCCCCCCCGCCTGTCGTGGCTGTTTATTTATTTATTTTTCTTTCCTACCAGCCTTAGCCTGGGAATGCTTACGTAGTCTGCCGTGGCGGAATAACCGTGCGCCTTGCAACGGTGCGTGCGGCAATTCGCCGTCGGAAGATCGAGTCCCCTCTCGGGCATGGGCAAAGACCTATATAAACCACATAGAATGGCCACAGCGTCGCCATAGTTGTAGCCAATTAGAAACGTGGCCGCCATCTTTTAGAACGTCATTGTCACGCCAGGTGATACTGGGCGTGCCGCGGTGGAGTAGCCGAGCGGAGCACCTCGTTGCGGAGCCATGGAGATTCGAGTCCTCCCTGGGGCATGGCTGTGTGTGTGTGTGTGTGTGTGTGTGTGTGTGTGTGTGTGTGCGTGTTGTCCGTAGGTGAGTTTACCTAGGTTTAAGTAATTTGTAAGCTACCGACTGATCACCACGCAGTTTGGTCCGATAGATTTACAAACAATTGAACATTTTTGATACTGGGCGTCTGCTAACACTGAATCAAATGTTCAAATGTTTGTAGAGCTTATGGGACTTAACTACGGGGTCATCAATCCCTAAACTTATAAACTACTTATGAACTACTTACGAACTAGGACGGCACAAATATCCATGCCCGAGGGGTGATTCGAACCCCCGACCGTAGTGGCCGTGCAGACCGTGACTGAAGCGCCTCAGTCTCCTCGGCCACCGCGGCCGGCTAACACTGAATCATAGGCTTTATATTAATCGTTTCCAGTCTCGATTTTTCCTTAATTTCTGGCCGACGCATTTCGGAAAGTAATTCCCACTACTAATAGTATTTCTCGTTTACTAATTGCATCCTAAGAGTAATGTTTAGAATCGTCAAACTTTTGCATTATTTGATGTTACTATAATGACAATAATCGTTTGTATTTGCCCACATATCTTCCCTATAAATATAGGTGAATTTCTTTAAAATCTCTAATTACCTTTATTCTGCCTGGGTTTCAAATGATGTTTCATGGTTTAAAGTATATTTCGTATTTATTAAGCCCTCCACAGTTGACGTTTCCTTGATACTCGCCTTACAGCTTTAGTTTTCTGTAAGTGCTCAGCAAACGCAAATATTGTTGGAATGGCATTTGCCAGTACCCGCTTTTGATCAGTGGTAGCATACATGAACTTTTCTTCAAAATGACGGGAGCATATGTAACTTTGTAGTGGCAGGTTAGCAAGTACTATTCTATCAAGCGAAAATGTTTTCTAGAGCGGAATTAATTTTACAGATGTTTCAATTTTTCCTTCCATTACAGGCTAAACACTATCTAAATACAAAATTTGACGTTTGTGGGTCTGCTAGAAGTACCTTAGAATTTTGATGATCGGTGAGTCAGTGACTGACAGAATTAGCGATATTCGACTGCTAATATTACGTAAACTATAAGGTTTAGAATAGTATAATTTGAAAATATAACTAGTTATAGTAGGTACCCTTGGAAACTGAGATATACGGGGAAGGGGGGGGGGGTCGAAAGTGCCGTCTACTGCATCGAGAAGAGGATGGTAGCTTACAAACTACTTTAACTATGGTAAACTAACCCAAGGAAAACACCAACAACCATGCCCGAGGGGGAAGGGGGAATCGAACCCCTGACGGCGAACGGCCGCGCGCACCGCAGCATGGCGCCCCAGTGCGCACGGCCAATGCGCTCGGCCAAAAGCTGATTTATACCGTATTTTGTGTTTTTATCATTAAGTCGCATGGTTGCTGATGAACAACATGCTTCTAGTGCGACATTTTGCCGCTTGGTACAGCGAGTAGCCACTTCTGGGGCATTTATCTGTCCGTCTTGGAGGTTGTGTTGCGTTGCCGTCTGTACGTGGCTGAGAGTGTGAGCGTGAGTGTGGTTCCTTTTATTTTATTCCAGCAGTGAATTGTCTCGTCTGTGGTGCTGTGGCGAAGATTATGCTAGCATTATTGATCTGACAGTGTTAGCTATCAACAAAATAACGTCCCAAGTAATAGAATACCTCGATACAAACGTCTCTGTTGTGCATGAAATACATGACATAAAAGAATCAGTAGTTCGACCAAAAATTTTAAAACATACTTTTCGATGTTTACTGCACTGCATTAAAACAGAAAACACTGAATTTTAATTTGTCCAAAGCTGATTTCATGATGTGGGATTGAAAGGGTTAAATGTTTGCAGTCCCGAATGTCATACATGCCTATATTTTTTTGTGCTTATATGAATTAATAAAATAACCTATATAGCGTTGCGGTTAACTGTGCGTCAGTAGTGACGCATTGCCGAGCAGCACAAGAATATTTGCCGCCGGGCGGAGTCGAACCTGCAACCATTTCAATACGAATTCGATCTTTTAGCGCTGAACCAAACACCGTTTCCCAAACATACTTTCACAGGGACACGTGATATGGTGCATATGGTCAAAGATCCGTACCAAAATTCCCTTTGTTTCCTAAACGCTTGGCCATCTGGAGTTCCCACAAGGGGCACTTTCATGCCTCCCACGCTCTACATGTACCATGAATTTGGACTAATTCGGCGATAACTAGTTGGCGTCCTCTCTTTGTAAGAAAATCAGACAATACTGAAGGAATACACCATGTAACGCGATAATGAAAATAATTATTCAATTCTCCCAGCGTCAGTATGAGGTACTCCAGGTCGAAACGTGAAACTACAGGACACAGACCACATATACGCAAGATAGAGAAAAAGTGCGTAAGAATCGGACCTTATCTAAGGCGGGTTTTGATGTCTCCCTGTATGCTCAACTGCATGTGTTAGAAATGTCAAGGGACAAAGCAATTTACATCAGCTGCAACTGGCTATTGATTTAAATATATGGGTAAAGTTGTAAATTTTTTGCCAAGCCGGGTTACGAACCCGGGTCCTCCAGCTTACTAGGCCGTTGCGACTGCCACTGGCACGCAGCCGTCACCACTACCATGTGGGCTACCCATACACGCCTTCCGTCAGACGCAACTTTTCAACCTATCCACACACTATTAACCTAGTGCCCCGGATCTTATTATTCATTATTCGGCACATTTCGCCGATTTCCGTTAGAGTTCGGTCGTAGCGTGCGTGCTTCCGCACTGAACAAATGAACAAATGATAACCGGCCGTTTTCTTCTTAATTTTTTTATATACATTATGTCCTGAATGCGTATGCTTTCCAGGTAACATTACTTCTCATTCACGTGCTCTCACACAGAGGAGGAGAAGAAAAGTATTACTTTAGGTCAAAACTGAAGATTGGTCTGTGTGGGAAGGAATCTAAGGAATCTACGAGTCACAACCACACAACCAGAAAGTAAGTTTTTCCCTCTTTTTTTTTTTTTTTTTTTTTTTTTTTTTTTTTTTTTTTTTTTTTTTTTTTTTGCCCATGTTAGGTTAGTTACACGGCTTTATCGTCCATCTGACATGGCAATCGGATAAACAAATTTGGAAAGACGAAATTTCTCTACTTGTTTTTCTGTTATTTTTCTTTCCATACCTCGCAGCGTTACAGAGATATTTAAAAAATAACGGCGATTTGACTGCGTATGTCTGCGAGTCTGTAACGTGTTTTCACATTTTTGGTCGCGCCGTTCAAGCAATCAGCGTCAAATTTTACGGGCGTAACTGTTGGACGTAGAGCTCCTAAAAATCAGGATGGCGCATCCGCCGTTTTCATTCCGTGCGAATGCTAATCACAACACGTAGCTTATACGAACAGTGTTGTTTTGTTTAAGTTTAGTGAAATATTGTGGAAGTGCCCGCCACAGAGCCTTAGATCGTGCTACTTTGAGCTTGCATTCCGCTCTTGTTTACACGGACCGATATGTGGATTAGACACAAAAATCTCGCGTTTTCTTTACTTATTGCTATTTTTCCTTTCTGTCCAAATAAAGAAAAAAGCACAAGAAACACATATATAATTCTGTGATAATCGCGTACTACGTCTAATTCTCTCTAGCTAAAAGTTTTAAGCGATCTTGGCTTTTATTTTAATAATGACTGTCAGTATGCGAGGTTTGTTTGTCGTCTTGCAGTAAGCGTTTCTTGTCCGCTGTGACAAATACACCACATCTGATTGTCGTACTCACATTGCTGAATGTACTTCTATAACGTTATTGAGAAAGCTTCAGAACGTGTTACAAACACTAAAACGAAAACGAATATTAGTGTACAGGATCTAAATTTTACGGTCGGAGAGGCACACGGTGCCAATGTTGGCAACAACCGTTGAAAGCTATTTGAAAATATAATGGTATAGAATGAGGGGAATAATCCTTTGTGTTGAACCTTCTCTAAGGTTGACAGGTTTTCGTATCTTAACACACCCTTGTATTGTCAGTAATTTAATACTCCCTGTAAAGAAAACATTTCGTTGCCAACATTAGCACACTACTTCGCCGCAGCCGTAAGTAAAATTTACCCAGTATTTTTTTGTCATTTATAAGTCTCTTATAAATAAGCGGCAATATTGGCATTTACTAATGAGAAATTGAATTGAGGGCGTATTTTGTGATAAAACATCAGGTACCATTCTTTCAAATTACATACTACAAGTTATGACGATAAAACATCGAAATATATATTTATCTTTTCCGTTTTAGTGTTTGTAATACTTTCTCGCACTAACGTAAGAGAAGTATCTTTAACAATTTGGGCTGACAGTTAAGGACTGATTTTTTTTCTTCTCTCAGAATCTCTCTCAAAACTAAATATTCTGTAGCCACCTCTGAAATTACCCACAATGTCTTGCCGTGACGCAAATCCTATAGCACCGCAGTGTGTTTAACTTACGTGCTACAGGAATGAAAATGGCGAATGCGTCAGCTCGTACGTACGCCGCCGATCAGAACACCCCTTTTGCAAATGTTTCGGGCAAAGAAAGGTTTTTAGCACTAAAAGTAGACTGTTAAGGCCTTTTTACAGCACGAAATTTAATTGCCAAGACGTCTTAACCGTTCATCTGGTAAGAAAAATCAGTAAACGTATTTCTAGAGAACATAAGTCACAAGAACTTTGCTCTCTTATATTATTTCCCTAACTCGCGCCGTTTCAGAGATATTTACAAAAATAACGGCAATTTGAGTATGTCATTTGAGTCCATGTCAACCAGTACAGGCAAAGATAATAAACATGAAAAAGAGATCAAACTATCACGGCAAGCAGTGAGTTCAAAAGTAATCTCGAGCTAATGCTGTATATTAAGAAGTCGTGTCGCTCGAAGTCATATTGGTGAACGTATATCTGGCTTACACAATCTATTTTTCAGTATTATGTGCTTACAAAGGATTTAACATTCTGAAATTTCTAATCGTTTCTATTAGTTACTGTCGTAGAAACTAACCCATATACAACGGGCACTACCTGTTCTGAAAATGGAAATTCGTGTATTTGTCTAGGAACACACCGAGATAGCTGGCAGTATTATACTGCCTCAGCGGCGTGCTTCATGATTTCAGTCGCATGTCCTCACCGGTTTGTTGCCTTTTCTCAAATGTTTGTAAATCTATCGGACTCAGCTGCTGAGTTATTACTCCGTAGCTTACTTAAACTAACCTAAGGACAAGACAAAATACCCATACCCGAGAGGGGTCTCGAACCCCGACGGCGAAGGGCCGCGCGCACCGCAGCAAGGCGCCCCAATGCGCACGGCTAATCCGACACAGCACATTTTCTTAGGATTTGGTAGTATTCGCCATTTCTTCATCCAGCCGTCTAGTCGTCTTAAGTATGTCCCTGCCTTCCTAGTCTTTCGTTGGGAGGTGCGGTTATCGGCATATAAAGCGACTGTCTCGGCTGAGGTTGTTGTCAGAGGGATATTTGTTGTGTTTAGCGCATACAGTAGGGGGATAGGACCGACCGTAGTGGCCGAGCGGTCTGCGACGCGCCGGTCACAGTCTGCACGGCCGCTACGGTCGAGGGTTCGAATTCCCCCTCGGGCATGGATGTTTGTGCCGTCTTTAGTATTAGTTAGTTCATAAGTAGTCTGTAGGTTTAGGGACTGATGACCGCGGAGTTAAGTCCCTTAAGCTTAACAAACACTTGAACATTTGAACAGGAGGATAGGATATTGCCATTGGGGTAAATGGTCGAGATGTTACGTTGTGAACATGTACTCTACACACTCTAAAAAAAATAATTAAAGGCAGTCAACAATCCACAATCCACAGTGCTTTACTAGGCATGGTCCTGTTTGGAGGTGGTATGCCGTCGCCTTCCTCCGACCTTCGAACTGACTTACCCAGCCAGTTATAGTGGGACCTACAGTTGAGCGTGGGTTCCGAACCACGGTGCTACTCGGTATGTTTCACATGAGCAATACTGCCAGAGGTGAAAGAAGTGGGGATCGAACGCGCGACCTTTCGATTTGTAGTCTTGGCACTCTAACACATTATAATAAGAAAAACATATTAGGACTGGCCAAACTTAGACACTACAAAACAGTCGTATTACCAGAAGCACTGTATGCGTCAGAAACGACCACAATTGGAGCATCGGGCATAGAACGTAAATTCTCAGGAGAATATTTGGAGCAATACACAGACATGGCATATGGATGAAAAGACCCACTAAAGAACTGTACCACTACATGACAGACTCACAGACATTATCAGAAAAGGCAGATTAACTTTCTATGGTCACATACAGAGAATGGGCAAGACCAGACTTACAAAGAGAATCTCTGATGTAGTAAGCAGTTCAAGCCAGAAAACAAATTGGTATATAATATTCTTCTCGGGTTTGCTGCCGGATCAAAACGTCATCTTGACACGATATTTCGGCGGTCCACCTGGCCGCCATCCTCAGGTGACAGTGCTGGGACACCGACTCGCCGAGAGTCTCGGCGAGTCGGTGTCCCAGCACTGTCACCTGAGGATGGCGGCCAGGTGGACCGCCGAAATATCGTGTCAAGATGACGTTTTGATCCGGCAGCAAACCCGAGAAGAATATTATGAAGCATTACGCCGGGAAAGCCTACGCAGTCACAACAAATTGGTATCATCAAATAGAGCAAGTTGGGAATCAACAGGCAAATGATAGGAGACAGAAAAGAATTCAGAAATAAAAGTAAGAATGCAAAACTTACGGTACGTGAGAAGAAGAAGACAGGAATATTGTGGAGAGAAGAAAGGAAACAGGAGCACAGCCCAAGGATGAGGAGATTTTCGGAAGAGAAGAGGAAGAAGGGAAGGAAGTGAAAATTGTGACATGAGATATTCGAGTTCAAACACTGTCCATAAGGGCAAAAATGATATGAATGAATGAATACCCGTAATGTTGGCCATCGGTTGTTTTCAGTTAGAGATGCCTAAAAGTGGCCAACATTATGGGTATACTTTATTTTAAATACTCGATTTAGAAATAATTTATCCCTGATTACGGTTGTGGTCTGGTGGTGGTCATGTAAGAGACCGAAACCGGTTACCAAGGAAATAAAAGAATTGCGATCTACACTGCCTTGTTACTGAAAATTAGTAATGACACTATTAGTGATTGACATACTATAAAAAGCTTGCCCTGTGCAAATTTGAAAGCAACAACGTACCTCTGAAAAGCATACTGCCGTATGATACTGACCAATGTTTATTTTTAAATACGAAGAGTTTTCATATTCAATACCCATACACAACTTCGTTTATATATGTAATACCTCTAGCACGAGTTGTACCTATGCACATTGGGTATATTGCAGCCTCTTTCTTTTTTTCAACTTAATGAATTATAATTCTTAATCTTTTTTTGGAATTAGACAATTTACTTTATTGGTTACGTTTGGTCGTGAACAACATTTTAGTTTATCAACATTAACAATTAATAGCAGGCAATTAGTATCAATCAACGGCGAAAATTATGACAAAATGAATGCCACAATTTGATGCGAAGTGTGAAGTCGTCCACATGAGTACGAAAAGAAATCCGTTAAACTTCGTTTACAAGATAATCAATCAAACGTGAAGGTCGTAAACTCCACTAAATATCTAGGAATCACTATTACTTCAGACATAAATTGGAAAGCACACATACAAAATGTCGTGGGAAAGGCAACCAGAGACTGCGTTTTATTGGCAGAACCCTTAAAATATGGAACAGAACTACTAAAGAGACTGCATACACTACGCTTGTGCGTCCTTTTTTGGAGTATTGCTGCCCAGTGTGGGATCCTTATCAGGTGGGTTTGACGGAGGACATCGAAAGAGTTCACAGAAGGGCAGCTCGTTTCGTATTGTCACGATACAGGGGAGACAGCGTTCCGGAAATGATACAGGATCTGGGTTGGGAATCATTACAACAACGGCGCTTATCGCTGCTGCGTGGGCTACTTACGAAACTCCAATCAACAATATTCTCGTCCGAATGCGAAAATATATTTTTGACTCTCACTTACATAGGTAGGAAAGATCATCAGCATAAAGTACGAGAAATCAGAGCTCGAACAGAGAGATTCAGGTGTTCTTTCTTGCCGCTCGCTATTCGAGAATGGAATGAGAGATAAATAGTATAACGGTGGTTCGATGAACCCTCTGCCAGGCAGTTAAATGTGATTTGCAGAGTATCCCATGTAGATGTAGAATCAGTTGCTGCCGTGACCGGCGGATGCGGTGGCGGCGGCCGGGAACCGTACCGCGTGATCCGCGGACGCCTGGCAGGCGTCTTTCGTGAGACACCCTGTATTTAAATAAAAATACATGTCATCTTCTACAGACTCCTGGTTAGGTTGACAGACACTCAATGAGGCTTAATAGAGGGGATCTTGCAAAATGTGGAAAGCTAGTGATTTGTAGTGTAATGTAAATTTAGCGAAATTTTAAGTTAACTACGCAAGTTTCGTTTACGGTTTCGGCCGAAACTAGAAGAGGAGCGGAATATTCGGATAAGGTTTCGATGGTAAATCTTATTTCTGTCGGACTGTAGTGGTGTTATACCTTATAACCTCTAAAACACGAGACACCACAGATCAAAATATGCAGAATGCCTCATATGTCAGTGTAGTTTGAAAAAGAGTTGTACGAAACATAAAAAACTGTTGTTGTCGTAGTATTCCATTATTTAACTCATCCTTTCATCAACGCAGCTGAGAGAGCAAATAAGTCAACTAGCGCTGCAGGTGGCCAAACAACAAAATATGAGAACTGGGCGTTCGTATTTGCGTATGCAATTGCAACTGGCGGAGACCGCACACTCTCAGTAGTCAAAAACAGTGGCGACTGGTGAATTTCTCGCTACGCGAACGAACCTATAGAGATACGAGCCTTTATTTGTAGAACAGTTTTCGAGTGGTACAGCGGCTTTCGCTTTAGGTGAATCGTGTAATTCGGCCTAAAATCTGATATTCGTAGAAAAAGGCAAAGTACTTTTGACAAGCTACACTGTAGATATCTATTCTGATTGACAAAAGTTGCAGGTGATCAAAAAGTCAGCATCAATTGGAATAATACAGAAACAGAGTTAAAAATTGACACACATGCTTGGAATGACATGGGGTTTTATAAAAACCACATCTACCGTTATCGGGCCTTTTTTCTTCGAGGAACTGCGTGATCCTGGTTTTGTAATTGCTACCGTGACGGGTGAGAGATACGCCGATATGCTACAGAATCGCATCGTCCCCAGCCTGGCTGATAAACACCTGCTGGAACGTATGATTTTTACTCAGGATGGCGCTCCACCCAGTATTGCTAGACGCGTGAAAGATCTCTTGCGCGCGTCGTTTGATGATGATCGTGTGCTCAGTCGCCACTTTCGTCATGCTTGGCCTCCCAGGTCCCCAGACCTCAGTCCGTGCGATTATTGGCTTTGGGGTTACCTGAAGTCGCAAGTGTATCGTGATCTACCGACATCTCTAGGGATGCTGAAAGACAACATCCGACGCCAATGCCTCACCATAACTCCGGACATGCTTTACAGTGCTTTTCACAACATTATTCCCCGACTACAGCTATTGTTGAGGAATGATGGCGAACATATTGAGTATTTCCTGTAAATAACATCAACTTTGTTTTCTCTTAATTTGTCATGCAAATTATTGCTTTTCTGATCAAATGAAGCGCGATCCGTCATACATTTTATGATATATATATATATATATATATATATATATATATATATATATATATATATATATATTTTTTTTTTTTGCCCACTAACACTAAAAGTGGGCAACGGCTTAACTATTCATCTGACACGAAAATTGAATAACCGAATTTGTAGAGGAGAAAATTCTCTACAACTTTGCTCTCTTATGGTTTTTTTTTTTTTTTTTTTTTTTTTTTCTCCATATCTCGTAGCGTTTCAGAGATATTTTCAAAAATAACGGCGATTTTCCTATGTATGTCTGTCTGTCTGTCCGTAACTTGTTCCCTGTTTTTAAGACGAACCGTTCAACCGATCAGCACCAAATTTTACAGACATGATTGTAGGCCGCCAGAGACCAGAACCTCCCTTTTTCAAATTTTTCGGACAAAAAATACGGTAGTAAAACCAGAAAAATGTAATTGTAATTGCAAACGAACCGTTCATCTGACAAGAAAATTGAATAACCTAATTGATAGAGAAGAAAATTCTCTACAACTTAGCTCCCTTCTGCTTTTTTTTTTTCTTTGTTTTCTATATCTCGTATCGTTTGAGACATATTTGCAAAAATAACGGAGATTTGACACCCTCTATTGAATTAATGAAAACCAACCATTCGGAGATGTCACGTGACATTCCTCGCGTATTTGATGATTTTCTTTTTATAACTTACACGTTGTCATTTCAAAGCAACTGCACACTGAGGAATTAACAAAAAGATATCGTCCTTCGTACGATAAATGATAATCTAATGTCTGCAAATGCCATATTAATATCAGTTAACAACGGCCATCAATAGTATGAGATTAATTAATTCCTGTTTTAGCGTAGTGTGCAAGGTGCTGGAATGTGACGCCAGAGGTCGGTGATTCGAAACCCGCCGCTACCCAATGTTTTTTTCCCCAAAAGTGTTTCAGACACTCTTATTAATTAATTTTTTATTATTTAGATTATTATTTTGGTCCAAAATGTTTGCAAAAACTTATAAAACCACTAATCTAAAGTGGGCCATAATACACATTAGTGCCATTTTTTTTCTAATAACACCCCATGTCATTCCTAGTATGTGTGTAAATTTTTACCTCTCTATCTACATTTTTCCGTGATTTATTATGTATTCAAATTTATACTGACTTTTTGATTACCCGATACTTTACAATTATTTATTTATTACTATATATATATATATATATATATATATATATATATATATATATATATATATATATTGTTGTGATCTTCAGTCCGGAGACTGGTTTGATGCAGCTCTCCACAATACCCTATCCTGAGCAAGCCTCTTTATCTCCACATAAGAGCGACAACCTACATCTGTCTGAATCTGCTTCCCCTGCGATTTTTTCCCATACACTTCCCTCCAACGCTAAATTCACAATTCCTTGATGTCTAAGAATGTGTCCTACCAATCTATCCCTTCTTTTAGTCCAGGTATGCCAGAAATTTCTTTTCTCCCCAATTCTGTTCAGTACCTCCTCATTAGTTACGCGATCCACCCACCTAATCTTCAGCATTCTTCTGTAGCACCATATTTCAAAAGCCTCAATCCTCTTCCTGTCCGCACTGTTTATCGTCCATGCCTCACTCCCATACAAGGCAACACTCCATACAAATGCCTTCAGAAAGGAATTCCTTAGGTTTAAATCAATATTCGATATTAACAAATTTCTCTTTTTCAAGAACGCTTTTCTACCCATTGCCATTCTGCATTTTATATCATCTGTACTGCGACCATCATTTGTTATTTTACTGCCCAAGTAACAAAACTCATCTACCTCCTTTATTGCTTCGTTTCCCAATCTAATTCCTTCAGCATCACCTGATTTTCTTACACTGCACTCCATTACCCTAGTTTTGCTCTTGTTAATGTTCATCTTATATGCACCTTTCAGCACACTGTCCATCCCGTTCAATTGCTCTTCCAGGTCCTTTGCTGTATCTGACAGAATTACTATGTCGTCGGCAAAACGCAATGTTTTTAGTTCTTCCCCCTGAACTTTAATTCCTTCACCAAATTTCTCCTGGCTTTCCTTTATAGCTTGCTCAATGTACAAATTGAACAACAATGGAGAAAGACTACAACCCTGTCTTACTCCCTTTCCAACCACTGCATCCCTTTCATGCCCTTCAACTCTGACAACCGCTGTCTGGTTTTTGTACAAGTTGTAAATAACCTTACGTTCCCTATATTTTACTCCTGCTTGCTTCAGAACTTGAAAGAGTTTATTCCCAGCAACATTGTCAAAATCCTTCTCCAAATCTACAAAAGCTAGAAATGTAGGTTTGCCTTTTCTTAGTCTATCTTCTAGGATAAGCCGTAAAGTGAGTATTGCCTCCCGTGTTCCTACATTTCTCCTGAACCCAAACTGATCTTCCCCGAGGTCGGCTTCTACCAGCTTTTCCATCCTTCTGTATATAATTCGCGTTAATATTTTGCAACCATGACTTATTAAACTGATGGTTCTGTAGTTTTCACACCTGTATGCACCTGCTTTCTTAGGGATGGGGATTATAACATTTTTCTTAAAGTCTGAGGGTATTTCACCTGTCTCATACATCTTACTCACCAGATGAAACAATTTTGTCATGGCTGGTTCTCCCAGAGACTTCAGTAGCTCTGAGGGAATATCATCTACTCCAGGGGCCTTGTTTCGACTTAGGTCTTTCAGGGCTCTGTCAAATTCTTCTCTCAATACAGTATCTCCTATTTCATCTTCATCTACATCCTCTTCCCTTCCTACAATATTGTCTCGAAGTTCATTTCCTTTGTAGAGCCCCTCTATATACTCTTTCCACCTTTCAGCTTTCCCTGCTTTGCTGAGAACTGGTTTTCCATCAGTGTCCTTGATATTCATAGAGCTGTTTTTCTTATCTCCAAATGTTTCTTTTATTTTCCTGTAGGCTGTATCTATTTTTCCCCTATTTATACATTCTTCTACATCCTTGCATTTGCCTTCTAGCCACTCCTGCTTAGCCATTTTGCACTTCCTGTCAATCTCATTTCTTAGTCGTCTGTACTCCATTTTGCCTGTTTCATTTACTGCATTTTTATATTTTCTCCTTTCATCAATTAAATTTAGTATTTCCTGTGATATCCAAGGATTTTTTGTAGGTTTTGCCTTTCTACCTATTTTGTCCTCAGCTGCCTTCACTATTTCATCTCTCAATGCTACCCATTCCTCTTCTACTGTTTTATTTCCCCCTGTTTCTGTCAACTGTTGCCTAAATCTTCCTCTGAAATTCTCCAGAACTTCACGTTCCTTCAATTTATCTAGGTCCCATCTCCTTATTTTCCTACCTTTTTGCAGTTTTTTCAGTTTCAGCCTACAGTTCATGAAAGTTATGGTCAGTGTCTATATCGGCCGCTGTGTATGTCTTACACTGTAGAACCTGGTTCCGAAATCTATGTCTTACCATTATAAAATCTATCTGGTATCTTCCGGTGTCTCCTGGTCTCTTCCACGTATACAACCTTCTTTTGTGATTCTTGAACCAGGTGTTTGTTATAACTAAATTATGTTCTGTGCAAAATTCTACCAGGCGGCTTGTCTTGATGTTAAAGGATGTGGTTAGGCAGGGACCTAAGTGTTACAGATTAAATTCTTGCGAGTAAACAAATATCTACAAATATCTGATATTAGACATTATTATAGGATAGGCCTACACCTGAGCCGCGGTAACAGTCGAAAACGGCTCACGTTATAGAAATCTCTGCAGCCAAGCAGTCCATGGGCGAACAATAGGAGGTACCGTAGCTTGGCGTAGCCGGGCAGACGTTGAGATAGACGGTCTACCCCCTCCCTCCTCAAACGTCTGCTGCCGGGAGTAGAACTGGCAACGTCGCCTCTGCCCACTTCAAGCTTGCTCCTGCAGCGCTCTGACGTCATTCGTCTGCAAGCTGGCAACAGCCAAGTGCGCAGACACGAACAATAAAATCTTCCAACATCAAGCGGTTTTCCTGCCTCCTCCCTGTTCAATGCGTTATTCCCAGAAATCTCCACATCGCTAAACGTATTTCGCCTGAGTAAAGGCGGGTTTACACTGGCCACAAAAACAGCGCCACTGCAAGTGGCATTACGGCTTATATGGAAGTGGTGATGTCACAGCCGTTTACACACTCACTCCACTCAGAATACTAGTTGCATGGCAGTCGATATGGCGTCAGCTGAGATTTTCCGAACAGACATTAGTGTCGTCATTTAGGTTACGTATTCGAATTGGTATAAAACTACAATAAGGGGGAAATAAAGAGTAAAGATATTAAGGATATACAGGGTGTCCCAGCTATCTTGTCCACCCAAAATATCTCTGCAACAATAACAGCTATTGGAAAACGACTTTCACCGGTATCAATGTACGGCTGGGGCCCATGAATGTACATATTTGGAAACATTCTAAAACGAAAGCAAATGTGTTTTTTAACACAAACTTATGTCTTTTTAAATAGACACCCTATATTTTTTCTTCAGCAATCCATAGCATGACAAATCACAAGGCGTTGATTGCATTGCAATATTCCAATTACATCCCGAGATATTGCGTCGAGAAGTTGACGCTTAAAATACGCGAAACGCGCGGCTAGCGCACGTCCTGAGCAGCATGGGGTTCTTGCCCGAGTCTCAGGACGTGCGCTAGCCGCGCGTTTTGCGTATTTCAAGCGTCAACTTCGCGTCGCAATATCTCGGGATGTAATTGGAATATTGCAATGCAATCAACGCCATTGTTTATGTGGTTTGTCATGCTATGGATTGCTGAAAAAAAATATAGGGTGTCCATTTAAAAAAACACAAGTTTGTGTTAAAAACACATTTGCTTTCGTTTTAGAATGTTTCCAAATCTGTACATTCATGGGCCCCAGCCGTACATTGATACCGGTGAAAGTCGTTTTCCAATAGCTGTTATTATTCCAGAGATATTTTGGGTGGACAAGATAGTTGGGACACCCTGTATATGAACCAAGTAGCACACGTTAACAGTGCTCCATTACTGAACCAAATACGAATAAAAAAAAGTAAATTTCTATGGGATCCGCTTATCAGGCTCCGTAAGAAAGTCTGATATGAACGTTAGAGTTATCAGACGTTCTCTTTTACCCGGACATGTCCTCTTTTCTGGACCGTGAAAATGGTCCGGCCGGCTCTTTGACAAAACGGGGAAATGTCCTCTTTTTTGCATTGTGCAACTGCTTCACCTTGTTCAAATAAAAAATGTTCAAATGTTTGTATAGCTTATGGGACTATATCTTATGGGACTTTTTATCTAATATATAAAGCAGAGTGTTGCATACAAATCTACAGTTTTGATCCAATATTTTTCAAACTTTCTACACGTAAGCTTCAATCCATGAGGACGGTCCCCGTAGGTGTAAGAATCACATACGATATATAGTTCACCATAAACAATGAGATGCGCGAAAAAACTGCTGCATTTTGCGACAATGCTGCTCATTTTCTCCTAAACCATTGGACCGATTTCAACCAAATTTGGTACACACATTCCTTAGCGTGAGGTAACAATTGCCGCATGGTTAAGAATCACATACGGCACATGGTTCAAAAGATATTACGTCGTGCTGTCGCCGGCCGCGGTGGCCGAGAGGACTGAGGCGTTCCAGTCACGGTCTGCACGGCCACTACGGTCGGGGGTTCGAATCCCCCCTCGGGCATGGATGTTTGTGCCGTCCTTAGGATTAGCTAGTTCATAAGTAGTTTGTAAGTTTAGGGACTGATGACCCCGTAGTTAAGTCCCATAAGCTATACAAACATTAGAACATTTCTTTGATATTACGACGTAACCAATAGAAATGGCAAAAAATATCATATAATGCGTCAAGACTTTCGAAATACACTGTATGAGAATGAGAGTACTTAGCGACTTGCAACAAACTTTAAACATAATTTCAAACCTTTATTAAACTTTTGCTCGCTGGCAACCATAGGAAAATGATAAAAGGAAAAAAGTTTCAAAAATGTTCAAATGTTTGTATAGCTTATGGGACTTAACTACGGGGTCGTCAGTCCCTAAACTTACAAACTATCTTACACTAAGGACGGCACAAATATCCAATTCCGAGGGGGGATTTGAACCCCCGGCCATAGTGGCCGTACAGACCGTGACTGGAGCGTCTCAGTCCCCTCGGCCACCGCGGCCGGCACTGGGTAATCGGCAAGGTATCTTATAAGTATGGAAAAAATGTTCAGCACTTAAGACGATGATTACAAGTGGCGAGGTGATGAAATATTAGGGCTTCACTGCTATGTAGTCATGTAATTCGTTCTACGGGTCTCAACATTTCATGCTTCTTAATTTGTAAGAAGATGAACAAATTTCGTAACATGCGTAAGATGTATTACAAACAAGACTCTGATAATACAGTAGAGACATCACTAGTACTTGAGTTGTCAATACGAGAGAGAGAGAGTTGTTTTATGAATCTAGCAATGTCCTCTTTTCTGCAGACGGACATCTGGTAACCATACATTACAGAAACAGTACATGATCAAGGTATACTACAAGTGTCCTTGTGATATTTGACACCTGATCATTACCTGTCACGTCTTCAAACTTGATACATTCTCATCAAAACAAGTTCAGTGTTCTAGTGTAATGTTCTGGATGCTATTTACAATGTCATGGACGCTTATTTAAAATCTAATATAGCTACCTACACTTGCCCACTTTAAATATGACGACTTTTTAATCTATAGCGAATTTTGAGGTTATGCTTCGTACAACTGCACTGACAGTTACTGTAATACAGTTCATTCACTTAATTAATAGTTACACTCAGTCAGAAATTACAACATCAACCTTGTCACTTCCTTTCTAAAATCTATGTAGCAAGTGGAATTTCCTGGCGGTTCGAGACCCGGTTCCGGCACACAATTTTAATCTGCCAGGAAGTTTCATATCAGCGCACACTCCGCTGCAGAGTGAAAATTTCATTCTGGAAACATCCCTTAGGCTGTGGCTAAGCCATGTCTCCAACATATACTTTCTTCCAGGAGTGCTAGTCTTGCATGGTTCGCAAGAGAGCTTCTGTGAAGTTTGGAAAGTAGGAGGCGAGGTACTGGCGGAAGTAAAGTTGTGAGGCGGCATCGTGAGTCGTGTCGGGATAGCACAGTCGGTAGTGTGCTTGCCTGCAAAAGGCAAAGCTCCCAGGTTCGAGTCCCGGTTCCGACACACAATTTTAATCTGCCAGGAAGTTTCATATCAGCGCACACTCCGCTGCAGAGTGAAAGTTTCACTCTATATGTAGCAAGTGTTTAAGAGCAATGAGTATGGCATTCCCAGAGTCTGAATACAGACCTACTGCCAGTACAACACTTATTTTCCGCATTTGTAGAATTAAATAGGCTGTTGCCCTTTAACAATCACTGCCGGCCGCGGTGGCCGAGGAGACTGAGGCGCTCCAGTCATGGTCTGCACGGCCACTACAGTCGGGGGTTCGAATCCCCCCTCGGGCATGGATATTTGTGCCGTCTTTAGTATAAGGTAGTTGATAAGTAGTTTGTAAGTTTAGGGACTGATGACCCCGTAGTTAAGTCCCATAAGCTTAACAAACATTTGAACATTTTTTCAACATTATGCGCGTGCGTTCCCTTTTCCGGTTGCCCACATAGACGAGATATTTCAGGAATTTTTAAGGCTCATCTACCTGCTCACCTTCACATAATTTGATGCAAACGGCAACGGAGGCGTAGCGTGCTAATGTTGTCAACGACCGTTGATCCTCTTACAAGGGGAGGTCGACAATCGGGACCCGCCGATTTCGCCTAAACTGCATGTGTAGAAGGAGATTGGTCTCCCTATAACGTGCCTGAAATATTTCGCCTGAGTGCGTCTTAGAAAAGGAGAAAATGCTCTCGAAAGTTTTTCCAATAGTACTGTACATCCTACTTAGCTATCTGTTCGTGACTAACGGTGTAGCGTAATGGTCAACCGAATTACTTACGAAACAGGTGCCCTGGGATTAATTCCAGGAGCTTCCCTTTTTATATATATATTTTTTTATTTTTTATTTTTCATTACGCTACGCCGTTTATTCACTCAGTAACACCTGTTTAGTCACACACAAATCTTAATCATACGTTGTATAAGAACATCATAAAATACGCAAATTAACTACATTATGCTCACGACAAATTTCTCCTGCATTCCGATTTCTCACTATCACTGTTACCCAACAAACCATACTTGAAACAAAATATTTTGGAAAGATCTTTAATTTGGTGAGCAATTAAAATGCACGTTGTTTGTAAAACGTGGGGATAAATATACGCCGGCCGTGGTGGCCGAGGGGACTGAGGCGCTGCAGTCACGGTCTTCACGGCCACTACGGTCGGGGGTTCGAATCCCCTCTCGGGCATGGATATTTGTGCCGTCCTAGTTCGTAAGTAGTTCATAAGTAGTTTATAAGTTTAGGGACTGATGACCCAGCAGTTAAGTCCCATAGACTATACAAACATTTGAACATTTGATAAATACACGAAAACAGTAAATACAGTTTTAGCCCTTCAAATAAAGATGGTGGCAATTTGTTAATATTCTGAGAAATGACTTCAACTTTGAAAAGTGGCGAAAGTTGAGTGACAACCCATACATTTTTCGTATTGTCACTAACATTTTCAGCGACGTAAGTCAAATGGCGCCGTTTTTGTGGCCAGTGTTAACACGCCTTAAGACGAAGGTCTCGCGAAATTTCCTGACCTCATAAAACGCTCTTAACGTAATACAAAAATACGCATGGCTGTGCGGGGCTAAAACATTTGAGACAACACAACCGCAAAACACAAACCTCTGCACACATCAGGAAGAGGTTGTGGAATAATATAGCCTACGCGAGCTTATTGTTTGGTAATCTACAAAGTTAGTTGTTGTCGCAGGTTTTGTTTTAAAGCCATGGTGGTTCCGAAACTAAACTAATGGATTTGGGAATTTGGCCAGCAGCGACAGAGCTGCAGTAGGTGGTACAGCGGGGCGGTGTGGAATATCTGAGAGACCTGAACCCATTGGCCAACGCTCGAAAGGAGGTTCGTTTCACAGGACTTCCAGAAAAGATGACGTCATTGTTAGCGACTGTAGCGGTATTTGAGGAATGCTCAAGAGAAAGGCATGGCACATTAAAATATGTAAAATCACGCCGTTGTTACGTTTCATTAAAATTCAACATTACGTGCGTAATTATTTATATGCTGTTCAAGCTTTTATTAGTTAAAGCGCAAAAGTTTGAATTTCTTCGACTTTGTCGTATGTAGTAGTTACGAGGTTGGAGTTAAAATGTGTAAAGTTCCACGTTCGCGTCCCACAACTTATAATTTCACCCCCCCTCCCTTTTTCAGTGACTTTCATATCAACTAGAGGACCGGTGCGAATACTTCGCACCGTTAGTGGAATGACAAAAAAGTTGGGGAAAAATTAAAGTTTAGTTGAAAGTTCACGCATAGCTTTCTTCAGAAACAATCAATGCAAGTGTTTAAAAGCGCAAATGAAAGAGCTTGATCCGCTGAGTGTTGTTAGGTCAAAAATAACTGCGTACTAATATCAAAAAGGAACAACTTCCTGATGTTCTGTAAAAAAAAAGTTTTGCAGAACATCAGGATTTTTTTGATATTATTATCATGTTCTGTCAGGTACCGACGGAAAAACCAATTAATAACTGCGTACCTTAATTAGAACCAAGATATCGTAAAACCTACCGATTAAAATAGTCAATGCAAGGACAGAACGATACCGCGCTTGAATAAAAAATAAAGGATGGAGATATTTAAGTTAATTCTGATACTTGACAAATCTGTGAATGAATACCTTCCGTTTAAAAGTCTAAGTTCAGTTATACTGGACTTCAATTAATATTGAACTTAGACTTTGAAGTACCTCGCTTCAGAACCATTAGAAGATGGATGTATATATTTTATTTGTGACTAGTAATTTTATGTTTTGTGATGCTTCATCCTGGATGTACTCTTTTAGTATATAAAAAAAATGTCGTGAAGTTATGTAAATTATGACAGGTCTGAAGATTGCGTCGAGCACGCCGAAACCGGTAACTTCATAAATGAAAAATGTGATCTTGGCTGCAAAATCATTATTAAACAATTATAGACCGCCCCATCGAACCATGAGTTTCTTATATAATTAACTGGCTCTCTTACCGTTGGTGCTCATAGTTACTATGATACTTCTCAAATAAGTAAAAAAAAAAAAAAAAAAAAAAAAAAAAAAAAACCACGCGTCTTTCGAAAAGTTTGCAGTGTAAAATATAGTCGCTGGCCAGTTTACGTTTGGTGCATTTTAGATCATATAGAGCTGTGTACCAAATGTAGTCAACGTTTCGAAATTGTTTTTAACGCTGGAAGGAGAGCCATATCTCTTAGGAGTCCCGTGTAAAATCACAATATATATACAGGATGTTACAAAAAGGTACGGCCAAACTTTCAGGAAACATTCCTCACACACAAAGAAAGAAAATATGTTAGTTGGACATGTGTCCGGAAACGTTTACTTTCCATGTTACAGCTCATTTTATTACTTCTCTTCAAATCACATTAATCATGGAATGGAAACACACAGCAACAGAACGTACCAGCGTGACTTCAAACACTTTGTTACAGGAAACGTTCAAAATGTCCTCCTTTAGCGAGGATACATGCATCCACCCTCCGTCGCATGGAATCCCTGATGCGCTGATGCAGCCCTGGAGAATGGCGTATTGTATCACAGCCGTCCACAATACGGGCACGAAGAGTCTCTACATTTGGTACCGGGGTTGCGTAGACAAGAGCTTTCAAATGCCCCCATAAATGAAAGTCAAGAGGGTTGAGGTCAGGAGAGCGTGGAGGCCATGGAATTGGTCCGGCTTGGTAACAGTACTGGCTTCACAGAACTTGGCGGTGATAGTCGTTTTGGATTCCGCATTTTCTCGGTTGCAATTTTTTCCAATTTCTGCTTTTTTAAATACTTATAAGATAATTATGTCCTGTAATATTCAACGATATTTACATTTTCATCTGATTACGAAACAAAGGATGTAGTAGATATCTGGCTGTTTATTTCCGAATATGTGACGATTTTCGAATGTGTGGTTAATTCACATCATCAACAAAAAGTAACAACAGGATCTTCTCTTACAAGCAAAGCACTAAGATTCTTTTCTCAGATTGGTAATGCCCCTGACCCCAGTACAATGAGGTCGATAAATACTTCAACATTTTAGTCATTTTTCATTCATCGGTATTAAAGGATGAGGTTAGCCAGGAACCTAAAAGTAAATTGCTGTGGGTAATACGAGCAGGTATTTTGATTGACAAAAGAACTAGGGTTTTTGCGATGTGGTTAGGCAGAAGCTGTGTGAATTCAACAAGTCACCATGTGGGAAAACACCACGAAAAAGGCGAGAATTTAATACTTGAGTAGCGTAGATTTATTTCATTTAGAGGAAGTGAACTGTTTATAACCTGTTGACGCTACATTAGCAAGCAAAACTGTAGATTGAAACTTTCACTCTGCAGCGGAGTGTGCGCTGATATGAAACTTCCTGGCAGATTAAAATTGTGTGCAGAAACCGGGACTCGAACCTGGGACATTTGCCTTTCGCGGGCGCGCGCTCTATCGGCAAAGGTCCCAGGTTCAAGTCCCGGTTCCGGCACACAATTTTAATCTGCCAGGAAGTTTAAAGCAAAACTGTAATTTATAGATATGGAATCCACTGATGATGCTCTGAAATAGAGGGCGAAACGCGTATTAAACAAATGAAAAGTTGCGGCAAGAGAACGGCGGAAGATGGCCTTACAAACAAACATCTCTATCGCAAATGCATACAGCATAATAAGAACAGCGTTTTTGTTGGAAGCTCTACGTCCATACTGCATGGACAAACATGTCTTTGCGTACTGTCCATTTTACAATGATTGGCCCCTGACTTTGAGCTCATATTCTGTTCACATCGCACATTTTATACGTCACCGGAGTCGTTGAAATGTCTACTTCTATCTGGTGAATGAATATCAAATTTTATTTGGGAAAAAGAGGACGACTTATGCGGTAATATTTGAGAGAAAACGTTCTTTCTCTGGCTGTTTTCGGCTAATGTCAACTTTAAGGATGCACAGAAATCAGAACGTAATTAGAAGAAAGTTTCCTTTGTACAGTTTAAAGATACAGTAGTGTCCCGAAAACGCATTCTAATGTGGAGCGAAGAGTGGTCGAGTTTGTAAAAATGCCGGGTTATCGGGAACGGTGTTAAAATTTTTTCCTATAAAAAACTTCTATTGTTACTTTAGAATACAAAGCAAGTGATTTCATTTAGTAACACAAAATAAATTTTTAGAGAATATCTAAGAAATGATATTCGTTACTTACGAGTACGTACTTTAATTTACATTTAGAAAACTACTTAAGGATTACAGCCCTTAACAATGAAAAGTATGGACAATACTGATTTACTTCAGAAATCATATTCCACTAAAATTCCCATCACGCAAAAGCTGATTTTAAAAGGCACTGTAAAAAATGTACTCCCAAAATTTTGATCACGACTGTTTTTCCATATAAAGACGCATCTACGTGCTGAATTAATGAATCTCAAAGGATTTTTAAATAGATAGGTGGCACAAGTGAAGATTATGTTCAGGCCCATTTATAACATAATCTGTAACTGCTAACACTACGATTTCAAAAATGTTCAAATGTTTGTAAATCTATCGGACTCAACTGCGTGCTTATTCGTCCGTAGCTTGCAAACTACTTAAACTAAGGTAAACTAACCTAAGGACAACACAAACACCCATGCGCGAGGGGGGGACTCGAACCCCCGACGGCAACGGCCGCGCGCACCGCAGCTCGGCGCGCTAGTGCGCACGTCTAATACGGCGCGACTACGATGTCAATTCTATCTGGCGTTCTGTGGGCACGGAATAGTTCCAGAGGGTGTGCAGGGTTACCGAGTACCGAATTTTCGGGACTACTGTACAACCTTGGTGTGTTGCCGTTCTACACGGTTGGATAGGCGCTTCTGGAGCATTGGAGCTAGTGTGACAACTACTCCCCGCCATAGCGTCGCATATACTGCAGCCACTGCCGCGCGGGAGTAGCCGAGCGGTCTGGAGCGCCACGAGTAGGGGGTTCAAATCCTCCCTCGGGCATGGATATTAGTGTTGTCCTTGGTATAAGTTACCTCATAAGTAGTTTGTACGTTTTGGGACTGATGACCCCGCGCCGGCCGCAGTGGCCGAGGGGACTGCGGCGCGCCAGTCACAGTCTGCACGGCCGCTACGGTCGGAGGTTCGAATCCCCCCTCGGGCATGGATATTTGTGTCGTCTTTAGTATAAAGTAGTTCATAAATAGTTTGTATGTTTAGGGACTGATGACCCCGCAGTTAAGTCCCTTAAGCTTAACAAACACGTGAACATTTGAACAGGAGGACAGGATATTGCTATTGGGGTAAATGGTCGAGAGGTTACATTGTGAACATGTAATCTACACACACACATACATACAGACACAGACACACACACACACAAACACACACACACACACACACACACACACACACACACACACAAAAAGGCAGTCAACAATCCAAAGATTGTTTTAAACACCAAAGTGCTTTCCTAGGCATGGTCCTGTTTGGAGGTGGTATGCCGTTGCCTTCCTCCGACCTTCGAACTGACTTACCCAGCCAGTTATAGGGGGACCTACAGTTTAACGTGGGTTCCGAACCACGGTGCTATTCGGTATTTTTCACATGAGCAATACTGCCAGAGGTGAAAGAAGTGGAAAGTATAAGGTAGTTCATAAGTAGTTTGTAAGTTTTGGGCCGGCCGCGGTGGCCGAGGAGACTGAGGCGCTTCAGTCACGGTCTGCACGGCCACTACGGTCGGGTGTTCGAATCACCTCTCGGGCATGGATATTTGTGCCGTCCTTAGTTGTAGCTAGTTCGTAAGTAGTTTGTAAGTTTAGGGACTGATGACCCCGTAGTTAAGTCCCATAACTCTACAAACATTTGAACATTTGTAAGTTTTGGGACTGATGACCCCGCAGTTTAGTCGCACAAGCTTAACAAATATATGAACTGCAGCCACTATCGCAGTTGCTTTACAAACTCTTTAACTGACAAACACGGAGAAAGTATATTAGTTATGACATCTGATGTCACCAACAAAAGTTCAAGGATAACAGCAGTGCCCTCTCCGTATCAATAGCTACCACGGTAAGCTTAATCGCAGCTTCTTGCGTTTTACATTATAGCGACGAAACGACTAATCAGAAAATATCGAAATGTTGTATCTTTAAACTATATAAAGGAAACTTCCTGGCAGATTAAAATTGTGTTCCGCGAACCGGGACGCGAATCTGGGACCTCTGTCTTTCGCAGGCAAGCGCTCTACCGACTAAGCTATCCCGACACGACTCACGATGCTGCCTCACAACTTTACTTCCGCCAGTACCTCGCCTCCTACTTTCCAAACTTCACAGAAGCTCTCCTGCGAACTTTGCAAGACTAGCATTCCTGGAAGAAAGGAAATGGTGGAGACATGGCTTAGCCACAGCCTAAGGGATGTTTCCAGAATGAAACTTTCACTCTGCAGCGGAGTGTTAGTCTTGCACGTTTCGCAGGAGAGCTTCTGTGAAGTTTGGAAAGTAGGAGGCGAGTTACTGGAAGAAGTAAAGTTGTGAGGCGGCATCGTGAGTCGTGTCGGGATAGCACAGTCGGTAGTGCGCTTGCCCGCGGAAGGCAAAAGTCCCAGGATCGAGTCCCGGTTCCGGCACTCAATTTTAATTTGCCATGAAATTTCATATCAGCTCACGCTCCGCTGCAGAGTGAAAAGTTTCATTCTATGTAAAGGAAAATTTTCTCCTAATTACGGTCTGATTTCTGTGCATCCTTAAAGTTGTCATTCGCCGAAAAAGGCCAGAGAAAGCACGCTTTCTCTTAAACATTACCGCGTATATCGTCTTCTTTTCAAATTAAAAATACTCATACAGCAAATAAAAGTAGACATTTCAACGATTCCGGTGAAGTATAAAACATCTATGTTCGTCGTGCGATTTGACCACAATATGAGCTGGAAGTCAGGGGTCAATCATTAAGACATGGACAATAGTGGCCGGAAAGCTTCTTTGCCGCTTTTCTCTATTTTTTTTTTTTTTAATTTTTTTCAAAAATAAGGCCTGGTTTCCTCAGACATGAATTTCTTTCTCATGGATTCCCACATCACGACTCGTGCAAGTCAACATACGCGTGTAATACCAAACTTGTACACTGTCACGCCAACTTACGTGTAATATACGAAAATTCAAACTGTTTTACCTTTATTGCACGATGTCGCTTTCCCCATCATCACTTACGAGCTTCAACAATTGCCGGTAGGTGGACCTCCATTCATTCTGGCCTTGCTCGTTCGACAGAGTACAACAGAATTACTGTTTGTTTATGTAAATCAAGAGTTTGCGACATGCCAAAATGATGATCTAAAAGTAAGTATATAAATGTTTTGTACAGTAACAAAAAGTTCATAAAGAATGCGACGGGAACATATATACCTAGAGTAACAAAAAATCGTTTGATGTGACGAAACGCATTTGAAAAAGTGAAACACAGTGTTACCATGCTGCCGTTCATAGTATTCCATGACAGTTAATCTTGTAGCTGTATATTTTGTATTAGTGTAGGCCTAATAATAATTCATCTATATTATCTATATCTATAAATGTGAATGACTGTTCGGTGTACGTTTATCACGTCTGAACCACACGACATAAAGAGCTAAAAATTTGCAGAGTTACTAATGCCTACCCGGGGAAGGCTTTAGGCACGGTTTTAAGGCAATCGGATAGCTATATATATATATATATATATATATATATATATATATATATATATATATATATATATTAGTGTGAATGTCTTTTCGGTGTACGCTTATCACGTCCGGACGACAAGACGCAGAGACATAAATATTTGTACAGTTACTAATTTATATCTGAGGTAGGTTTTAGGCACGGCTTTGTAACGATCTGATAGATATTTAGTAATTTGAAGAATATAACGCGAAATGCGGAACAATAATTACTCTTTGAAAATTATATTTACTGTTTGAAAATGGTTTTATTGGTTGTTTTGTTGCTTGAGGGTTGATAATGATAAAAGGGTGGAGTATATTGGGATGGAAAGTTATCGGTGTATATAAAATTCTACGTGTGTGTGTGTTAATATTTCGCTCTGCAGCGAAAACTACAGAACGCAAACGAATGGTCTGTGTGTTATTGTTGTCTGAAGTCTCCCGTTGTACACCATAGCAGTTCCATGCCTATACCTATAAGGGGGTGGGAGATATGGTGGTTGAAAGTCGTCAAATTATAAAAAAATTCGGACTGAAGGCCAGCGATAACGTTTTCGACTCTCTAGCAAGGAGGTTACATACAGCGAAACGTCATACCACAGACCATATGTTTGGTCTACGCCTGCTACAATGTCTTCAGCTCTTTCTCTGTAAGGATAAGCATACGAATAAGGAAATATAAGAATACATAAATAAAGCAGTAAAAAAGAAATTTCTTTTAATACAGAAATACAGCACTTATACAAAAAATGGATACATACCTGCAAAATTATACAATGTACAACATATACTTCAATAAATATGAGATCGAACGCATTTTATATGTCATTTGTGTTTTGTTTATTATCTTTCTTTGTTTCGGTACTTATAATTTTGTACATTATGCGAGACAGCCTTATTTCTTATTTATTCTCCGATAAATATAGCATGTTTTTAGAAAAAAGGAGATGGACAGAGAGAGAAAGGATAGGAGAAGTACTAACTCAAAGCGGGAATAAATAATTAAATACCCGGGCAAAGCCGGGTTTTCAGCTAGTTATCAATGAAAACTTACATGTGGCTTTAGAGACTTAAACGTAGGCGTACACTTACTTGACCATCAAAAAAAATCTTATGGCGATGTAATAGTTTTCAGACCGGCGTTAACATTGTGTAATGACTCTTCTCTAGAGTAGTTCCAAGATTAGTCACAAAATTACGCAGTGAATCGGTAAAACAATTTAAAACACGTGGGACGTATCAGAAACTAGATTAATCCTTACAAGCTGAACTATTGAGACAAAAACCCTACTATTCACGTAATACTGCTGAAGGTGGTAGCGATATAAGCCTTGTTTTCTCATGTATCTTCAGTGAATTGTAGAGAACATAGTGTAAAAATTTAGTAGTAGTGTTCTTCAGAATGTAATATATGTACTGCAGTACCTCCACTAGCCACGTGACCTTGTAAATTAATACAAGCTGGCATGGTATATTAAATACTAGTTTTAGGCTTTTGTATAGTGCCAGAAATGCGGATCAAAATGTTTCCGTACTCGGAGTAAATCTTTCGGCAGCGACGGCGACAGTGCCATGTGAGCGAAATATTCGCTTTACGGGGATAATTTACTCATTACACGGGGGTACATGCCAACTCTGTTATGTGTTTGTAAATCTATCGGACCAAACTGCTTACAAACTACTTAAACCTAGGTAAACTAACCTAAGGACAAACACACACACCCATGCCCCAGGGAGGACTCGAACCTCCACGGCGAGCAACTGCGCGCTCCGCAGAGAGACGCTTTAGACCGCTCGGCTACTGCACCGCGGCTCATGCGAAACCCTATCAACCATAGAGCAGAAACAGCATTAATTATTTATTTCATGATCAAAACATTTTCCCCCCTCGTTTTCATTGTGATTTATTTTTCGAAAAAAAAAAAAAATTCAAATGTTTGTAGAACTTATGGGACTTAACTATGGGGTCATCATTCCCTAAGCTTACAAACTACTTATGAACTAGCTAAGACTAAGGACGGCACAACTATCCATGCCCGAGGGGGATTCGAACCCCCGACCGTAGTGGCCGTGCAGACCGTGACTGGAGCGCCTCAGTCCCCTCGACCACCGCGGCCGGCTTTATTTTTCGAAGACCACTGCCGAGGTAACATTAGCACGTTACACTGCCAATGCCATTACTAAAAGTTATAATTTATTATACAGCTCCAAACATTTCCTACGGGTTTCCCAACTCTATATACAGCAATAACGCATCTGTTAGTAAAATTTCACAGTTCGTGTCGCGATGTAGTGTCCAGTGTTCAGATGTTGGCAACGGCCGGAGCAAACAATCGTATAGAATGATGGGTTTATTTGGGTAAAGGTTTCATACCTGTAGGCATAATTTCTCCATACGTAATTACGACATTCGTAACCTTAAAATACGTGTTTTTCAAATGTCTTTCAAGCGCCGTTACATTTAAGTTGCCAGCTTTCGTAATATTGAAGTATAAATACAAAATCCACCAAATACGGCACATTTGCTTCCGATCGTCTGAATTGGAGGCTGCGCAACACTGCGCCACGTGACTATGTGTCTAGCGAATCACAGCACAAAGAAGTGGCGTGGTAATGCGCCGTCTTTGTTTTTTAATCGTGTATTTTTGCTTCCTGAATCGCATAAAAGTAAACAAGTATTTGGTGCAATGAAAAGAGAGAACTGTGTGTCAGTATGTGAAGCTGTTCCGTTTTTGTTACGAGCAGCAATAAAAGTAAAGGCGGCCGATGTTGTTCAGCACCTAATTGCTGCAATAATTCTCATACAAATAAGGATATAAGCTTCTTCACCTTCCCAAAAGATGTTGAACGGTTAGAGAACGTCGCTATATGTGTGGTAAAAGTTAAATGTTATCAATTTCGAATAAGGGCACTGTGTGCATAATTATTAAAAGTAGCCTTGCTCCTTCTCTTGACGATAACTCTCGCTGTTGCTTTTGTTGTAGCAGTTCAACATCATCGAAATGTTGAAGTACATTTATATTTTGTAATTATAACTTTAACGTTAGAATAATACAAAATGAAAGACAAAGACTAGTGCGTAAGTAGCGGGACTGAGGCGCTCCAGTCACGGTCTGCACGGCCACTACGGTCGGGGATTCGAATCCCCCCTCGGGCATGGATATTTGTGCCGTCCTTAGTATAAGGTAGTTGATAAGTAGTTTGTAAGTTTAGGGACTGATGACCCCGTAGTTAAGTCCCATAAGCTTAACAAACATTTGAACATTTTTTCAACATTATGCGCGTGCGTTCCCTTTTCCGGTTGCCCACATAGGCGAGATATTTCAGGAATTTTTAAGGCTCATCTACCTGCTCACCTTCACATAATTTGATGCAAACGGCAACGGAGGCGTAGCGTGCTAATGTTGTCAACGACCGTTGATCCTCTTACAAGGGGAGGTCGACAATCGGGACCCGCCGATTTCGCCTAAACTGCATGTGTAGAAGGAGATTGGTCTCCCTATAACGTGCCTGAAATATTTCGCCTGAGTGCGTCTTAGAAAAGGAGAAAATGCTCTCGAAAGTTTTTCCAATAGTACTGTACATCCTACTTAGCTATCTGTTCGTGACTAACGGCGTAGCGTAATGGTCAACCGAATTACTTACGAAACAGGTGCCCTGGGATTAATTCCAGGAGTTTCCCTTTTTATATATATATATTTTTATTTTTATTTTTTATTTTTCATTACGCTACGCCGTTTATTCACAAACAGAGCGCTGAATAACATGTGCAGTGCTGTCGGAAAAACTTTCGAGAGCATTTCCTCCTTTCCTAAGGCCCACCCAGGCGAAATATTTCAGGCACGTTATGTGGAGATCCACCTCCTCCTACACACGTAACTTGTGCGAAATCGGCGGGTCCCGATTGCCGACCTCCCCTTGTTACGATATTCAAACAAATGGAATAAGGGGAACAATCTTGCTCTATGGTTGGCAGTTTCTTGTATCTACCTTTCTCTGGTCGGTAAAGTAGTTGTACTCGTAAAACGTACATTATGTTGCCAACATTAAAACATCGCCACTGCCGTAAGTAAAACTGAACCAGTTAAATCGATGATACTCATCCTACCTCCTCCCCTTGTTCTACGTTGCTTAGGCAGGTAAAATTTTACTTACGGCACTGGAGGCGTAGTGTGCTAATATTGGCAACGAATGCTCTTCGAATACTGAAACAAATAGATTAAGGAGAATAATTATTTTATGCTGTTCCTGCTCTATGGTTGACAGATTTTTCTATATACCCTTCTCCGATCAGTAAATTAATTATCCTCCTAAAGCAAATACAACTTTTCCAACACTGAAACACAACTACATCACTGCCATAAGTAAAATATAACATATAGGTATGTTTTATAGGCAATATTTATTTCCAGTGCTAAGAAACGGACTGTGAAGTCAAGGAGAGCTGATTTACTTAAAAATATAGTCTCCAATATTTAGTAAAACTTTTTGTCAGAGTGAGAATTTTGTATTTCTTGAAGTTCACAAACAGAGACTTGAAATATAAAACCAAAATTGAAAAAAATTTCATTGATAAAAGTGACCCATCTGTGAGGTACAAATGGAGTGTAATGTTCCAGTGAATGCATATTGACAAGGAAGACTAAGGGCAAAATGAACACTTTTTCCTTTGCTATAACTGAAACAATGTGTTCCATTGTTATGTAGTTTTATGTTTCCGCTACCTGTCCTTCATTTATATGTAATTTAACAGTTTTATATATGCCCAGACGTCATTACTTCTGTGTAATCACGTTGTACTGCTAAGTCTGATTTGTGCAAATTTATTCGTGTCAAATAAAACCTGGCAGTTGTAAAGTCACTTTCTTGTTTATAACTAATTTTCCAAACATAACTTCCCGTTACTTGGGATTCTCCTGGAGATAAGCACCAAATAAAAGGATCATTGATTCCATCGTATATTTTCGTAGTTGTATTAAAATTTAGGCCTACTTTTTTTCGTTGAATTACAATTAGGTGCAAGAACAGGGCTCAAAGTAGAGGAGAGCACAATGAAAAGCCGTTTCCTTTCTTAAAAGTCGGTGAGGTTAGCTGCAGTTCGTAAAAAGTCCATTTCCAGCCAAAGTACTAAGTGGCTATAGTTCCTCGTTTACTGTTTTTCAATATGGCGTCGAGCGCAACGCTTGGTAACATACAGATCAAAGGCGCCGCCTCCAGCTTTCCGTTCTGTATGCTCCCTATTCTGTGACCAAACCTCACCTCCGTGCAACATGCAAATAAATTTTTTTTGACGCTGGAAATTAAATATGCGGTAATGTTTTTATATACGAAACCGCGCAATGTTTTGCGATGTGAAAATTAACGTGTTAAATGAAGTTTCAATTATTTTATTTTTGTAATCACTTGATTACACTTTGACAGACGATAAAATAAACAAAACGTGCTATACCTGCTCTATGGTTGACAGGTTCTTGTATGTACCCTTGTCCGGTCAGTAACAGTAATTGGCCTTGTAAAGTGAAGATTTAGAATTACTTGATCACTGTTTTGTTCAGGTCACAGGGTAAATAAAACATGCTATACCTGCTCTATGGTTGACAGGTTCTTGTATGTACCCTTGTCCGGTCAGTAACAGTAATTGGCCTTGTAAAGTGAAGATTTAGAATTACTTGATCACTGTTTTGTACAGGTCACAGGGTAAATAAAACATGCTATACCTGCTCTATGGTTGACAGGTTCTTGTATGTACCCTTGTCCGGTCAGTAACAGTAATTGGCCTCGTAAAATGAAGATTTAGAATCACTTCATACTCTCAACTATATAGTACTATAGCACGTTCTACTTATATGTACAAAACAGTCAACTAATTCTAAATCTTCATTTTACGAGGCCATTAACTGTTAGTGACCGGACAAGGGTACATACAAGAACCTGTCAACCGTAGAACAGGTATAGCATGTTTTATTTATTTTATCGTCTGTCAAAGTGTAATCAAGTCATTTCGAAAATAAGATAATTGAAATTAATTTTCACATCTCGTAAACATTGCGCGGTTTCCTGTATAAAAACATTACCGCATATTTAATTACCAACGTCAAAAATTCTTATTTGCATGTTGCGCGGCGGTGAGGTTTGGTTACCATTGGCCGACGACGATACTCTTCTTTGTGCTGTGATTCGCTAGCCACGTAATCACGTGGTCGGCAACAAATGAACATCGCGTTGCGCAGCCTCCAATTCAGGCGATCGGAAGCAAATGTGCCGTATTTGGTGGATTTTGTATTTATACTTCAATATTACGAAAGCTGGCAACTTAAATGTAACGGCGCTTGAAAGACATTTGAAAAACACGTATTTTAAGGTAAGGTATGTCGTAATTAAGTACAGTAGTAATACTAAAAGTGGGCCTTTGCTATCGTCTTTTGACAGCTCGTAATTTAAATAAAAATAACGGCTTATCCGTTCATCTGATATGAAAATTGAATAACTGAATTTGTAGAGGAGAAAATTCTCTACAACCTTGCTCTGTTATGGTTTTTTTTTTTTTTTTTTTTTTTTTTTTTTTTTTTTTTTTTTTCTTCATATCTCGTATTGTTTGAGAGATATTTGCAAAAATAACGAAGTTTTGACACCCTCCATTGAATTAACGAAATTAGCCGTTAGCAGATGTCACATGACATTCCTCACCCAGAACTCTCTCTGGCATAAGCCATCTTGCGTTGCGTATTTGATTATCTTCTTATTTCAACTTACACGTTCTCATTTCAAAGCAATGGCGCACTGAAGAATTAACAAAAATACGTCATTCTTCGTACGATAAATAATAATCTAGAGTCTACAAATGCCATATTAGCGTCAGTTAACAACGGCCATCAATAGTATGAAATTAAAGAATGCAACTTCTAAATGTTGGCCGTATCGTAGTGGGCAATGTGTTGGACTGTGACGCTGGAGGTCAGTGGTCCCAAAACCGCCACTACCCAAAAAATTTTCTTCCCAAAAGTCTTTCACACACTCTTATTAAATAATTTCTTATTGTTTACATTATTATTTTGGTCTAAAATATTTGCAAAAACTTAAAAATTTACAAATCTAAAGTGGGCCGTAAAACACGTCAGTGCTATTTGTTTTCCTCGTAGTTGCTCGGAGAAGACTCCAAAATAGTTAATCGTATGTATTACATCATTTAATGTAATGTTTCTCGCCAGTGCATTCTACAAAAAAAAAAAATAAATAAATAAATAAAATAAATAAATAAATAAATAAATAAATAAATAAATAAAATAAAATAAAATAAAAAATAAAATAAAAAAATAATAATAATAAAAATTAAAAACATAGTTAGGTGTAATAGTGGATATCGATATGAATGGATAGAAAATCTCGCTCAGATCTACTTTGTGATGTACACTGCCAGGACATAATCACGAAAATTGTTTGAGAACGGTTGACTAAACAATTCGATTTACCCACCTATTTATAAATACTTAAAATCATCGTAATAGATGTTTTACGATGTCCTAAAACTGTTTCAATTTGTAAATAATGAAACACTGAAATAATTATGTGTGTCACGCTGAACATAACTTAGTTACAGAATTTACCATATTTAAGGAGACACTATTTTCTCAGTTCTTTCATGTTATTGCTGATGTGTATCGTTGCGTCTTATGTGGTGCAGAAGACTTTTTATACTTTACTTCAGCCTAACATTTATAGTGCCTGATTTTCCGAAACAAAAAATCCGTATAAATACCTGCGCATGTGTTTAATTGTCGAAATGCATCACGTAAAATAATTTTAAAAAAAGTAGCTAACTGGTGCAGTGTTACATAATGCAACTCATGAATGCCGTATCTGCTAAAAATCGGCCCATAGAAGCAAAGAAAATCTATTCCAGCAGGGAGTAAAATACACGAAACCTACAGAGCACGCCTACCATTTCATGTATTATTCCAGATAAAACTAAAATTGTAAATCACTTAAGGAGGAATTAAAGGTTAGGTTAGAGCACAAGTGATAACACTCTATGATTCAGAATGAAACTTTCACTTTGCAGCGGAGCGTGCCCTGATATGAAACTTGGTGGCAGATTAAAATTGTTTGTCGGAACAGGGATTCGAGCGTGGGACCTTTGACTTCCACAGACAATAGCCTTTTTCTTTTTTCTTTTTTGTTAATCTATTTTTTTTTCCTTTTTTGTTCTATGGGTAGTTCTGTTCGTTGCGGTCGCTGATCAAGTTTGTTGGTTGTCGTTCGATGTGTTCTTGCCTCAGATTGTTTTCAGTGCAGAGGGCGTTGAACCCTCTCATCAGGCGCGCTGAGCCACGGCGCCAGGCGATCATCTGAGCTATCCCGACACGACTCACGATGCCGCCTCACAACTTTACTTCCGCCAGTACCTCGCCTCCTACTTTCCAAACTTCACAGAAGCTCTCCTGTGAAACATGCAAGACTAGCACTCCTGGAAGAAAGGATATGGTGGAGACATGGCTTAGCCACAGCCTAAGGGATGTTTCCAGAATGAAACTTTCACTCTGCCGCGGAGTGTGCGATGATATGAAACTTCCTGGCAGAATAAAATTGTGTGCCGGAACCGGGACTCGAACTTTTCATGTGCTCTACCGTCACTCTCTCTCTTTTTCTTTTCCCTTTTTTCCCTAGTAGATCGATGCTTTGCGATTGTTTGTTCATGTTTGGTGGTTCGTTAAGTCTTTTGCACAGTTTTTTTCTTTTCTTTTTTTTTTTATTACACAGGGCATTGAGCCCTCTAACGGGAGCACTGGGCAGTGGCACCCTGCGACCGTCTGAGCTATCCCGCCACGCAACTCGGTCCGTTATCACAACTATAATTCTGCCAGTACCTCGCCTCCTGCTTTCCAAACTTCACAGAAGCTCTCCTGAGAACCTTTCAGAACTAGCGCTCCTAGAAGAAAGCATGTGATGGAGACACGGTGTAAGGGATGTTCCCAGAATGAAACTTTCACTCTGCAGCGGAGTGTGCGCTGATATGGACCTTCCTGGCAGATTAAAATTGTGTGCCGGAACCGGGTCTCGCACCTGGGACCTCTGACTTTCGCGGGCAAGCGCACTACCGACTGTGCTATCCCGACACGACTCACGACGCCGCCTCACAACTTTACTTCCGCCAGTACCTCGCCTCCTGCTTTCCAAACTCCACAGAAATTCTCCTGAGAACCTTTCAGAACTAGCGCTCCTAGAAGAAAGCATGTGATGGAGACACGGTGTAGGGGATGTTCCGAGAATGAAACTTTTACTCTGCAGCGGAGTGTGCGCTGATATGGAACTTCCTGGCAGATTAAAATTGTGTGCCGGAACCGGGTCTCGCACCTGGGACCTCTGACTTTCGCGGGCAAGCGCACTACCGACTGTGCTATCCCGACACGACTCACGGCGCCGCCTCACAACTTTACTTCCGCCAGTACCTCGCCTCCTGCTTCCCAAACTCCACAGAAATTCTCCTGAGAACCTTTGAGAACTAGCGCTCCTAGAAGAAAGCATGTGATGGAGACACGGTGTAGGGGATGTTCCGAGAATGAAACTTTCACTCTGCAGCGGAGTGTGCGCTGATATGGAACTTCCTGGCAGATTAAAATTGTGTGCCGGAACCGGGACTCGAACCTGGGACCTTTGCCTTTCGCGGGCAAGCGCACTACCGACTGTGCTATCCCAACACGTCTCACAGTGCCGCCTCACAACTTTACTTCCGCCAGTACCTCGCCTCCTACTTTCCAAACTTCACAGAAGCTCTGCTGCGAACCTTGCAAGACTAGCACTCCTGGAAGAAAGGATATGGTGGAGACATGGCTTAGCCACAGCCTAAGGGATGTTTCCATAATGAAAGTTTCACTCTGCAGCGGAGTGTGCACTGCTATGAAACTTCCTGGCAGAATAAAATTGTGTGCCGGAACCGGGACTCAAACGTTTCATGTGCTCTACCGTCACTCTCTCTCTTTTTCTTTTCCCTTTTTTCCCTTGTAGATCGATGCTTTGCGATTGTTTGTTCATGTTTGGTGGTTCGTTAAGTCTTTTGCACAGTTTTTTTTCTTTTCTTTTTTTTTTATTACACAGGGCATTGAGCCCTCTAACGGGAGCACTGGGCAGTGGCACCCTGCGACCGTCTGAGCTATCCCGCCACGCAACTCGGTCCGTTATCACAACTATAATTCTGCCAGTACCTCGCCTCCTGCTTTCCAAACTTCACAGAAGCTCTCCTGAGAACCTTTCAGAACTAGCGCTCCTAGAAGAAAGCATGTGATGGAGACACGGTGTAAGGGATGTTCCCAGAATGAAACTTTCACTCTGCAGCGGAGTGTGCGCTGATATGGACCTTCCTGGCAGATTAAAATTGTGTGCCGGAACCGGGTCTCGCACCTGGGACCTCTGACTTTCGCGGGCAAGCGCACTACCGACTGTGCTATCCCGACACGACTCACGACGCCGCCTCACAACTTTACTTCCGCCAGTACCTCGCCTCCTGCTTTCCAAACTCCACAGAAATTCTCCTGAGAACCTTTCAGAACTAGCGCTCCTAGAAGAAAGCATGTGATGGAGACACGGTGTAGGGGATGTTCCGAGAATGAAACTTTTACTCTGCAGCGGAGTGTGCGCTGATATGGAACTTCCTGGCAGATTAAAATTGTGTGCCGGAACCGGGTCTCGCACCTGGGACCTCTGACTTTCGCGGGCAAGCGCACTACCGACTGTGCTATCCCGACACGACTCACGGCGCCGCCTCACAACTTTACTTCCGCCAGTACCTCGCCTCCTGCTTCCCAAACTCCACAGAAATTCTCCTGAGAACCTTTGAGAACTAGCGCTCCTAGAAGAAAGCATGTGATGGAGACACGGTGTAGGGGATGTTCCGAGAATGAAACTTTCACTCTGCAGCGGAGTGTGCGCTGATATGGAACTTCCTGGCAGATTAAAATTGTGTGCCGGAACCGGGACTCGAACCTGGGACCTTTGCCTTTCGCGGGCAAGCGCACTACCGACTGTGCTATCCCAACACGTCTCACAGTGCCGCCTCACAACTTTACTTCCGCCAGTACCTCGCCTCCTACTTTCCAAACTTCACAGAAGCTCTGCTGCGAACCTTGCAAGACTAGCACTCCTGGAAGAAAGGATATGGTGGAGACATGGCTTAGCCACAGCCTAAGGGATGTTTCCATAATGAAAGTTTCACTCTGCAGCGGAGTGTGCACTGCTATGAAACTTCCTGGCAGAATAAAATTGTGTGCCGGAACCGGGACTCAAACGTTTCATGTGCTCTACCGTCACTCTCTCTCTTTTTCTTTTCCCTTTTTTCCCTTGTAGATCGATGCTTTGCGATTGTTTGTTCATGTTTGGTGGTTCGTTAAGTCTTTTGCACAGTTTTTTTTCTTTTCTTTTTTTTTTATTACACAGGGCATTGAGCCCTCTAACGGGAGCACTGGGCAGTGGCACCCTGCGACCGTCTGAGCTATCCCGCCACGCAACTCGGTCCGTTATCACAACTATAATTCTGCCAGTACCTCGCCTCCTGCTTTCCAAACTTCACAGAAGCTCTCCTGAGAACCTTTCAGAACTAGCGCTCCTAGAAGAAAGCATGTGATGGAGACACGGTGTAAGGGATGTTCCCAGAATGAAACTTTCACTCTGCAGCGGAGTGTGCGCTGATATGGACCTTCCTGGCAGATTAAAATTGTGTGCCGGAACCGGGTCTCGCACCTGGGACCTCTGACTTTCGCGGGCAAGCGCACTACCGACTGTGCTATCCCGACACGACTCACGACGCCGCCTCACAACTTTACTTCCGCCAGTACCTCGCCTCCTGCTTTCCAAACTCTACAGAAATTCTCCTGAGAACCTTTCAGAACTAGCGCTCCTAGAAGAAAGCATGTGATGGAGACACGGTGTAGGGGATGTTCCGAGAATGAAACTTTCACTCTGCAGCGGAGTGTGCGCTGATATGGAACTTCCTGGCAGATTAAAATTGTGTGCCGGAACCGGGACTCGAACCTGGGACCTTTGCCTTTCGCGGGCAAGTGCTCTACCGACTGAGCTACCCCGACACGACTCACGATGCCGCCTCACAACTTTACTTCCGCCAGTACCTCGCCTCCTACTTTCCAAACTTCACAGAAGCTCTCCTGAGAACTATGCAAGACTAGCACTCCCGGAAGAAAGGAAATGGTGGAGACATGGCTTAGCCACAGCCTACGGGATGTTTCCAGAATGAAAGTTTCACTCTGCAGCGGAGTGTGCACTGCTATGAAACTTCCTGGCAGATTAAAATTGTGTGCCGGAGCCGGGACTGGAACCTTTTACGTATCAGCTGTCACTCAGATGCACATGACCGCGAAAGGAAATGTCCCGTTTTTGAATCCGGGTTCCGGCACACAATTTTAATCTGGCAAGAAGCTATAGAAAATAGAATGCTATATTACAAGTTCAAACAATTAGATTATTATTGCCTCAAAGTGTACAACAACCTGACAACAATAAAACAACTCTTAGAATGTACGTGAAACACGTACAATAAAAAAAATGTTCAAATGTTTGTAAATGTTAGGTGACTTAACGTCTGTGGTTTTCAGTACCTAAGCTTACAAACTACTTTAACTTAAACCTAAGGACAAACACACACACCCATGCCCTAGGGAGGACTCGAACCTCCACCGCGAGCAACCGCGCGCTCCGCAGCGAGACGCTTTAGACCGCTCGGCTACTCCACCGCGGCGATTAGCGTACTGGAGCGCCGTGTTGGGGTGCGCGCGGCCGTTCGCCGTCGGGGGTTCGAGTCTCCCCTAGGGCATGGGTGTTTGTGTTGTCCTTAGGTTAATTTACCTTAGTTTAAATAGTTTGAAAGCTACGGAATGATAACCTAGAAGTTAAGTCCGATAGATTTACAAACATTTGAACATTTTGAGAATCGTATAAAATTAAAGCTAGTCCCTTCAACTGTATTCTAAGTGGCTCACTGTGCGAGCCGATAAGAAAGAAATTAAATGGATCACAGGAATTATATTCTAGATTTTTTTGTACTTTTTAATTTTATTTATTTATTTTCCTTTTGTACGTGCCGCAGTGGAGTGGCCGAGCGGTCTGAAGCACCATGCTGCGCCGGTATAGCACCGGTATTTAATAAAACTTCTTCGTCCAATCCTTTTGTCAAATAATTTGATAGTGGAATACCGGCCTACGGAACACTGGAAAATTACGGAAACGAACCATACTGAGGCGAGCGTTCAGGTTTCAGGAAGGATGCGTTTGCGACACTCGACAACCCTGTATGTGACCTGCGATAAGCCGTGAATACCTGGGAGGGTGGAAGAACCCTGCGACTGTGCAACGGTAACGACCGGCCGTAACCCCTCCCCAACGTTGCAACATCCAGCCCGGAAGTGAGATCTATTTCGAAAGGCGGCAAGCTGGAGTGCGCTTAAGCAGGCTTTCCAGGGAAAGTGTGGCCATCATTTTCAGCTCCGATTGCCGCCATATGCAACTCGTGATTGGTTGAAATCGAGACACCTGTTTTTTTTTTTTTTTTCGCCATCTTGGTCCTATACGTTGCTTGCATGCCATAAGAAGTCTTGTGAATATTTATACGTTTACGTTTGAATAATGCCCCTGTGGTGCACTTCAGTGCTTTCTTTATTAGCGAAGTAGGAAGGTAAATACAGGGTGTCTCAGGAAAGACGCCTGACAGTCGTCCTTGGACCGCTGTGTTGGCTACTGTTCGGCTCCCGGCCGCCGCCACCGCATCCGCCGGCCACGGCAGCGCCCGATTCTCGGACTCTATTGTGCCGCGGTACCATACACTGAGTTAAAGTCTAAAAACATTGCCATCTGAGTAACCTAAGCTTACCTTTATTTACAGTAGATGTTCAAAATGATGTCCCTCTGTGGAAAGAGCGGTCTGACATCTCTTGAACACATTTGCGAACCTTCGACGAATTTCGGCTGCCGAAATCTGGGAAATGACTAGTGGAATCCTGTCTTCCAACTCTTCGAGTGTATGGAGATTGCTTGCATACACCTTGTCTTGTAACATTCCCCAAAGATAAAAGTCACAGGGATTTAGATCTGGAGAACGAGGAGGCCAGTCAACTATCCTATCATCAAGACCACGTCGTATTGCTGCCATGGAAGCATTGGCGATGTGTGGTCTTGCATTGTCCTGCGTGAAATAACCGTACAGCTTTTCTTTGGGTGAAAGTTCTTGAAACTAATATTAATACGTTGCTTGTAGTGGCCATTGTAGCAGCACCTGAAGACAACGTCCAAATATTAGTAATCCTATGGGACGAAACTACGTTGGTCATCAGTCCCTAGTCTTACAAACTACTTAAACTAAGTTAAACTAATCTAAGGACAACACACACATCCATGCCCGAGAGACGATTCGAACCTCCGACGCGGGAGGCTGCGCGATTCGTAACGTGACGCTCCAGACCGCTCGACTACTACCGCGCGGTGCAGCACCTGAATACAGTGTGTATTTTCACAGTAGTATTTTTATTTTTTTTATTTTTTTTTATTTATTTTTTTTTTTAAGAAAACGGTCTCTACTACTGCAAATGAAGTGTTTTTTTATACTTGTAATTCACCGACATTCACTTGTTTTAGTTTACACATATATTAAAAGAATCTACGAAAACTAAAGCCGGCCGCGGTGGCCGAGGAGACTGAGTCGCTCCAGTCACGGTCTGCACGGCCACTACGGTCGGGGGTTCGAATCCTCCCTCGGGCATGGATATTTGTGCCGTCCTTAGTATTAGCTAGTTCATAAGTAGTTTGTACGTTTAGGGACTGATGACCCCGTAGTTAAGTCCAATAAGCTACACAAACATTTGAACATTTTGTTCTGAAAACTAAAGTCAGTCAGCCAGACCAAACTACCCGGCCGATTTCCTTCATTTTTGCTTTAAACGAAAGGTATTCATCCACAGATTTTTCATAACGTATCAGAATTTACATAACTCTTGCTTTCATTTTTCTATACTCAAACGCAATTTCCTTCTGTATATTTCTGATGAAGATGTCCTTGTTCTAAAGTTAGTCGGTCACGCTGTTCTTCAAATATTCAAATGTTTATAAATCTATCGGACCAAACTGCGTGGTCATCAGTCCGTAGCTACTACTTAAACTAAGATAAACTAACCCAAGGACATACACACACACACACACACACACACACACACACACACACACACACACACAAACACACCCATGTCCCTGGAAGGACTCGAACCTCCGATGGCGAGCAACCGCGCGCTCCGCAGCGAGGTGCCTTAGAGTGCTCTGTTACTCCACCTCGGTTCGCGTGTTATACAACGCCCCGTTTTATTTATTCATTCTACGGTCGGGGGTTCGAATCCCCCCCTCGGGCATGGATATTTGTGCCGTCCTAGTTCGTAAGTAGTTCATAAGTAGTTTGTAAGTTTAGGGACTGATGACCCCGTAGTTAAGTCCCATAAGCTTAACAAACATTTGATTTTTTTTTTATTTATTTATTCATTTTCATCAATTTTGTTGTTGCTGGAACACACTACACAAACGCGCGGCCTGTAAAAAAAATATAAAAAAAAATAAAATAAAAACAGGAACGAGACAGGCCAATTTAAGACCTTAGCAGACAATCGACAATTAAGTAAACACGCAATTCGTGGAATACCCTAGCAAATATTCCGCCAGGCCGGCCGCAGTGGCCTAGCGGTCTGCGGCGCGCCAGTCACAATCTGCACGGCCGCTACGGTTGGGGGTCGAATCCCCCCTCGAGCATGGATGTTTGTGTCGTCTTTAGTATAAGGTAGTTCATAAGTAGAGGGACTATGACCCCGTTGAGTCCCTTAAGCTTAACAAACATTTCATTTCTCCCGCCAGATGCAACTTTTCAACGTATCCACACGACGTAATGTTCTTGATCGATTTCAGTTAATTATTTTCGGCATTTAAACCATGCTGATGAAAGCATCATTGGCCGTCTTCGCCTTACTTTACACCAGGGCTCCCTTCCCAACGATTGCTAAACACAGCACTTAGCTTATACGAACTGTGTTGTTTTATTCAAATTTTGTGAAACATTTTAGGAGTGTCCTGCTCAGAGCGTTAGAACATTCTATTTTAAGCTTGCATTCCGCAGACAACGGTCAGCTAAATCAACGTTTCGAGTTACCTTGGTTTGTATTTGAATAATGACTAGGGTTACCATACGTCCTCTTTTCCCCGGACATGTCCTCTTTTTGAGGCAAAACAATGTGTCTGGCCGGAATTTATAAAATTCTACAAAATGTCCTCTTTTTTTGGGCGCAGAGAAATAAAATTTATTTTTATTTTAATGGCAACAAATATTTCGTTCGCACTACAGTTCGAAACTGTTCGCAATTATCAGGCGCATACACAGCGAAATTGCGGCTCATGATTTCGCTCTCCGCATGGGTCTGATAGTTGCAAACGATTCCGAACTTCCCTACGAAGGTGCCCGGTTGTGCTTTCATCAGTTTCGTAATTTTATAAAATCTTTGAACGTTATCAAAGGAAACAGAACATACCAGCAGCTTAAGTGTGGTCTACTTTTGTTAGTTATTATGACCTGTTGAAAGTTGTAGAATTCTTTTTTTCTATACCTAGTCATTATGCCAACACAGAACGTGTGTTGACTCTTGTGAACACATAGTGGAGAAAAGACAGGAATAGATTTAAAATAGAAAATATAAAAGCTATTTTATGTCTACAGTATAATGTCAAACATTTGAAATGCCTGATCTTTTATCAGTACTTGTTGAAAAACAGAAAGCTCTTGAGAGGGATTTCGTCGTCCTCCAAATATAGTTGTTTAAAAGTGAAAAAGACAAGAATGAGACAATTGAGTGTAGTGACGATGAATAAACTGTCAAGGTTCATAATATTTTGTTTTACAATAACCACACAAGGTTACTGTTTTACTTTGCAGTAGTTTTATGTGGTTCATTAATAAAGTTGCAAACTACACTCTGTTAACAATAAAGTGTCCTCTTTTTTATATGAACTATCCTCCTTTTTGATGATGAACATATGGTAACCCTAATAATGACTGTCAATAATGGGAAGTATTTACGCCGTCTTGCAATAAGTGTATGTTGTCTGCTAATACACCACGTCCAATTTTTCTAATTACGTTTCTGAATATATTTCTATTACGTTATTGAGAAAGTTTCAGAATTTATTGCGAACACTAAAACGAAAAAAGAATATAATATACTGGATAAACGTTTCCTTACGGTAGTGACCGATATGGCAACAGCCAGTGAATGCCACTTGAAAATCCAGTCAAATAGAATGAGGGGAATAATCCTTTGTGTTGACCATGAAATAAATAATGCTGTTCTATAAGGTTGCAAGGCTTTTGTATGTACTGAACACTTACTGTCTTGTCAGTAAATTAATCATCCTTGTAAAGCAAACAATTCGTTGCCAACATCAGCACACTATGCCGCCGCAGCCGCAAGTGAACTTTACCGTGTACTCTATCTGTGTTAGTTATGTTATAGGTATACATCAGTAATGACAATTAAAAAAAAATCCTGTGTTCCTTCTTCAGGTGGAGAGAAGGGAGAAAAAAGGAAGGGAAAGGTAATTCACGACCTAGGTCATAAGGATGGTGTTAGGATTGTGGAAGTCTTAGCCACAATCTTAACACCATTCTCATGACCTAGGTCGTGAATTACCTTTCCCTTCCTTTTTTCTGCCTTCTCTCCACCTGAAGAAGGAACACAGTTCCGAAAGCTTGTTATTTTCCTCCTTTTTTCTGAGTGTAACTATCGGCATTACAGTAAAAAGATAAGTACTGGCCAGCCAATCTATCTCTTTTGAATAATAAACTACTTATACTAAAGATAGCACAGACATCCATGCCCGAGGGGGGATTCGAACCCCCGACGGGGAACGGCCTAGCGCATCGGAACATAGCGCCTCAATGCGCTCGGCCGCAGATGGATTTCTTTTCAAGGATTTTTTTTCTTTTTTTTTTAAGGGGGTGTAAAATGCTGGAAATAATGTTTTAAGGGGGCACGTAATGTTCTAATCGGGAAAATAGCGTTTTACGCGGGAAAATTTGCTTTAACGCTCTCTCTTACATTTTCGAAGTGTATATTTGGTATAGGTACACAATATGCATCAAAACACCCGCCAGTAGCTTCATTATGTAGTAATGGTTAACTGAATTTTGTACTGTTTTTAGTACCAAGCATAACTGAAACTGGTAACTCGATAGGAAGTAGAAGCAAAAAAATGTTCAAATGTTTGTATAGGACTTTTGTCTGTATGGGGCTTAACTACGGGGTCATCAGTCCCTAAACTTACAAACTACTTATGATGTAGCTAATACTAAGGACGGCACAAATATCCATGGAGCGCCTCAGTCCCCTCGGCCACCGCGGCCGGCGAAGTGGAAACTTTCGACGTAATTTCGTTCATTATAATAGATTTTTTCGACAATCGCTGTAACGGTGTCATTCATTATTTGAATAATGAAACACTGCTCACGTATTTGTCCGTCTGGCCTGACGATATTTGCAAATTTATTCGCATTCTCAAGTGCAAATCTGTACACAAGTATTTTTTTGCGATTTTTGCGCAGTGTCTGCTTCTTACAGTTGTATTGTTGAGGTTATAACATGCTGTGTCCCATACAGTGCACCCAGGGTTGCCAGGTGTGGCGATTTTTCGCATTCTTGGCTATCTTTTTCTTATAATAGTAGCCATTCTAACAGTGTGGCGACTGGCGATTAAATTTGGCTATTAAAGGAATTGGTTGGCGACTTAATGGCTATTTTATTTAACTTCAAATACAACGAATGTAAAGCAATCACTCTTTAGACTATGCGTCAATGATACCGGTTAAACTTCGGTAGAATGCTGGGGAAATGTAATCAACCTACACAAGTTAGCAGAAATGTTTTCAAGTATCATGGATGCGTGGGAGAGTGTCACAGATATGTAAACAAACTCAGCTTACAGACTCTTGAAGATAGACGTAAACTACCTCATGTACCCTACTTACGATAGTTCAAGAACAGGCTTCAAATGATATCTCGAAGTACACTACAACACCGTATGTATCGCTCCTGCTGAGAACATAAGGATATATAAATTACAGCATGCGAGAAGGCATTTAAACAGTTTATTTTTTCGCGTTCCGTACGACAACACAACAGAAATTCGTTCGTAACAACTGCTACTGTGAAGCGAGCCCTTTGCTACGCACTTCACAGTGGTTAACAGTGGTTTACAGAGTATAAATGTCGATGGAGAAAACGCGGTGATTTCCCAGTCGTTCTCATGGCTGATTTTTCAGTGTGTAATGACGCATTATTACGAATTAAAGCCCATCTCACCTCAAAGTATGAAATGCTTAGTGCATTATTATAAATTACCTCATCTCAAAATGCAGTAATGATTTTGTGTGTATTAAGAAATGTTTGAAACATTTAATAACTCTAATTAACACGTGTAAATATTTGCTTAAGAAGATGAAAGTGATTGGTAATCGAACCTATGCATGAGAACATCTCTTGTGTAAGTTTGGTTGAATGGTTCTTGAACAGTTTTGTGTTCTAATTTTTATAACTTAAAAAATTAATAAAAGTGATAGTTAAATGTAACTGAATTTCCGGAGTCTCTCTATTATATTTACAATGTGACAATATTTTTACTGACCTCATTGTCACTTGGTGGTTTGTCTGGGTTCAGTTCTTGGATGGACTCAGATAAATGCTTCTGTGAAGTATGAGTTTCCTTGTCTGTTAATGTGAGAGTCCCACAGTTTATATCACTTTTTACTCAGTAACCTGCTTACTCCCTGAATTTCAGGATCATTATTGTCGAGTAACATACCATAATTACCGTAGCACAATAATGTTAACATATTAAATGTTGCGATATTTGGCTATTTTTACTGTTGAAAAGATGGTTATATTTTGGCATTTTATTGATGAAAAGATGGCGAAATTTTGGCTACTTTTTGTTTAAAATTTGGCGACAGGGCAACAGAAAAACCTGGCAACTCCGAGTGCACCGACCAATACACAGACGCAAACCATCCATCATTCACACAGTTTACTGAACATATAAATATTTGTGCTTCATAATGAATTCTCAAAAAGCGTCATTTTAAACATGAAAACCCCCTATTCGTTGTGCGAACTAATACACGGCGTGGTGTCTGGTGGGAGCTACAGCTCCTAAATACCCAGGCTGAATCGTCCGCCATGTTTTCCCACAACATGGTTGGAATCGCGCTGCACTAACAGTGTAGAGGCGCATGCCCTGCCATCTTTCACAAACGATTCCGCAAAAACTAACCGGTAAAAATATTTAATTTTTCTGTTACTTAAATCTTTATATGTCAGCATTGTGACGAAATGCTCGTCATTTCGTTAATAGTCATAGTTAATAAGATATTGGCTTCGAAATAACAGACTGCGCTACATTAGGAAAAGTTTGTAGTAAAAAATAGAGGCTGCTATGATATTCCGTTTGGTGCTTGTTGTACCGTATGTTGCTGCGGATGAAACTTTCCTAATGGATTGAATATTATTTTCTTCTCAGGAAGAGATCTTTACGTTTCACTCATACCGCTAAACTTTATTTTATTTAGCGCACTCATTTCCGATGGCGATAAGGCCAGAATGAATCATTACGTATCTCATATACGGTTAGAGGTATCAAAATGGTATTTTGACAAACGAAAACATCCAAAGAGGGGAGTATTTTGCCACATGGTTACTACGCAAAACTTCATGAACTGTCGCGTTATTCAAGGAAATACATAGTTGTACAATGAAAAAGAGTAAAGTTAGTTATTTATTATTGGATTTGCAGATATTCCTTCGTCACTCACAAATGTTTATTTATATGCTTCTTGTCAATTGTGTTCAGAGCTACGACTCAGTTTCCAAAACGTAATACGAGTTACATTTCCTTCAGTTTAAAGCCTAGCAGCAACAGAACGGAAGTTACTAGATCTAATGAGGATTTTATGTGAGAATACTTGAAATTGACAGATAGCAAGGATCTCTTCACTGGCTAACGAACAGACCTGTTCTCATTTCCTCACATAATGTAGCACTCAGTATTGAGATATTTAGAATATCCTTTCATATAACTGAAAAATTGAAATTGCATATTACATAGAGACACAGCACTTTTGTAGTGTGCAGCTATTAAATTTAATGTGTTAAAAGAAGTCAGTACCAGTATCTTCAAGTATGGATGTTATGCAGTAACAACATGTGCCTAATTATTAGGAACTTTAATACGGAAGACGTGTTACTACTAGACGGGCGGGCGGATCCCAGTGCTTCATAATTAACTGAAATTATCTCAAGTTATACATTTTTCACAGACTTTCTCTTTGGATAGTACGAAAATTTGATGTATTTTGACCATTTCATTCGCTTTATGTGTTCACCTAACTTCAAAAGAAAAAAAGTTCCTCGCATGTCGAAAATTCCGTACCGTCGTCAGAAAGTGATGGTCGTAAACTATCAGTATATGCTGTTTATAAGTTATTGGCATAAATAAAACTAAAAAGAAAATGTAGTGTAGTTCTTAACGAAGAGATTGATGAAAATTCTACGTTGATACAGTGAATAGTTTGCGAGTTTGAGCGAGTTGAATGAAACGCGAGGTAACGCGAGAGTTCGTCCGGAACGTGGCAACTCCTACAGCTTAGGGAAAAAATGGCGGACAGTTCAGCTCGCGTTTATAGGAGCCACCTAGGTGGCAATGTCGTAACTAGTCTTCAACCATCGCGCCATAGTCGACGCGCACTGTAAACAGCGATAGGCGAAATATCCGTTTGAATACGCGCAAACTGTTCATAAACTTGACTGTGTCGAGTTTATGAACACTGCTTGAAGGCACTGCCTTAGATATTTGATGTACAGGAACTAATGTATTATGATTATGAATGCTTTGGTGAGGCGAGTGTCAACAGCCGTCATATATTGCATAAAATTCATTTTTAAAACCATCGGCTGTTTATTAAAAAACCTTATATATCAACCAGTTTCGGTCAGTAGCCAATATTCATAGATAAAAAAGGGGTAAAACGGAATGGTAAAATGCATGAAATAAAATACGTCTAATACAGAGTCAGTATAACTAAAAAAAATTAAAAATACAGTGGTCACCTTAGATAAAACTTACCAGTCAACACAACATAAAAGCTAAGAACAGACTAGTCTGTTATCTAAGATGACCACTGTATTTTTAGTTATACTGACTCCTGTTTGTCTCAACTAGATGTATTTTATTTTATGCATTTTACCATTCTGTTTTAACACCTTTTCATCTATGAAGATGGCCTATTGACCGAAACTGGTTGATATATAAGGTTTCTAATACACAGCCGATGGTTTCAAAAATGCATTTTATGAAACATTATGATTATATTGCAATAGACGTATTAACCCATTCGGACCCTCTGGCTACAAATGTGTACATATCCTCTACGGTGTCTAAGATGGTTCAGAAGCGGTTTTTCGCAATGGGAAGAACATGTATACGACACTCGAGTGTTCAATTATTTCATCATGCACAATTACTGCCACCTGCGGAAGATCACTATAAGAATATTAAGAAGCGAGTGTTGCACTGCATAGCAGCTTGCGATCTTCAAAGCATACGGAAATTGTGGGTTACTTGTATTCCACTGTATAACTGAAAGTAGAAGTTGTTATTTTGCGATGTAGTTATTGAACGATCAGTTTATTTAGTACAACAGTTGGTACTACAAAATTAATTAATATAGTCCGTAAAAAAAGCCTTGTTTTTCAGTATACGCAGTGTTGCAGTATGAAAATGCGTGCTTATAATTGCATAAATCTTGCTTCTAAAATCATTGAAAATTTAACTTAAGTGTATTACAGCATTAAAAAAAATTCCCTGATAGCGAAAAAAATCAGGTCTGAAAGGGTTAATGTGAGATATATATTTTTCTTAAAAAAAATAGTCTTAAAAGTGGGGTTTGTCTTATACGCAGGTGCGTCGTATATGCCGGCAAATGCTATTTGTAATTCAGTAATTTATGTTCGGAATCAACTTCACAAGACCACGAAAGCCAAATGACTGCTCGTTTGACCGGTAAAATTCCGGCGTGTGTGCAAGGAGCACTCACACGGTCAATACTTACTGACAATTATGTCAATAATGTCATTTCAGTAGTCCTCACACCATCAATGATGTCATTGCCGCGGTGGAGTAGCCGAGCGTTCTAAAGTGTCTCGATGCGGAGCGCGCGGTTGCTCGCCGTGGAGGTTCGAGTCCTCCCTGGGGCATGGGTGTGTGTGTTTGTCCGTAGGTTAGTTTACCTAGGTTTAAGTAGTTTGTAAGCTACGGACTGATGACCACGCAGTTTGGTCCGATAGATTTACAGACATTTGAACATTTGAATATTGTCATTGTTTTCAACCGGCGATACGATTTCGAGAAGGTAATAACATATGTCGCACAGTGAGAAAGTGTGTGCTTTAATCATATAGAGTTCGGTAGCAAAAGGAAGAAAAAATAAATAAAGGAGAGAAAACAGAGAGCCGCGGAGAAGATAATGGGGTTAGTGAGTGGTTAAACAAAAGGATTGATTTTCACAAGTGAACCGGCCGACGGAAATCCGAACAATTGAAAGTTTTTTTTAAATATTTTCGAATGAGCGTAGAAGCATTTGACAAACTACTTTCGTTACGAGATAATCGGAAAACAAGACGTAATTAAGAGACCCGCAATCCCCGCCGATGAAAGATTGAGTGTAACTTTACGAATATTGGTCACAAGAAGGTCATTTAAATATTTAAATTTCAATGCAGTTATGTCCGCTAACACGATTAGTAAAATTCTCAGTGAAACATGCAAAGCGATCACATATTTTATTTTATTTTTAACGTCCTCTAGCCGGCCGCGGTGGCCTAGGGGACTGAGGCGCTCCAGTCACGGTCTGCACGGCCACTACGGTCGGGGGTTCGAATGCCCCCTCGGGCATGGATATTTGTGCCATCCTTAGTATAAGGTAGTTCGTAAGTAGTTTGTAAGTTTAGGGACTGAAGACCCCGTAGTTAAGTTCCATAAGCCTAACAAACATTTGAACATTTTGGAATTTCAACATTTGAACAAAAAACTGAAAACTAAAACCAAAACATTCAGTGGCTCAAAACTATGAAAAGATACTGTCAAAATACGATCATGCGACTGAGCGTGAAGTGGCACCTAGCATCATCGCGTGAACGGCAGCGAACGTGTTAACGTCAGGTTAACTAATAACGAAACATTGACAAACGCAGTTCTCCACTAACGACAAGTTAAAATCTTAACCGGCCCTTAGTCACCCTTTTTGTATGTTCGTTGCACTTTTATTCGTCGTCTTCCGTGCAAACAGTACTCACTTGATTGCTAATGAATTACGCAATTCGCCGCGGTGGAGTAGTCGAGCGGTCTGAAGTACCTCGCTGCGGAGTGCGCGGTCGCTTGCTGTGGAGGTTCGAGTCCTCCCTGCGGCATGTGTGTGTGTGTGTGTGTGTGTTCATAGGTTAGTTGGCCTAGGTTTCAGTAGTTTGTAAGCTACGTACTGATGTTGTTCAAATGTTAAGCTTATGGGACTTAACTACGGGGTCATCAGTCCCTAAACTTACAAACTACTTATGAACTAGGACGGCACAAATATCCATGCCCGAGGGGGGATTCGAACCCCCGACCGTAGTGGCCGTGCTGACCGTGACTGGAGCGCCTCAGTCACCTCGGCCACCGCGGCCGGCACGGACTGATGACCACGCAGTTTGGTCCGTCAGATTTACACAAATAAATAAAAATAATAATATCACGTTAATATATTGGGGTATTTTAGCGCTTTGGAATATTTTCATACAGATTCTCACTTAACTGATAGTTAGCCGTGTAACGAGCGGAATTCTACTTGTTATCTTAACGGCCAGTATGAAGTCTTTTAACGTCTGGTTAAGTTCAATGTTCAAATGTTTGTTAAGATTGTGGGACTTAACTACGGGGTTATCAGTCCCTAAACTTACAAACTACTTATGAACTAAGGATGGCACAAATATGCATGCCCGAGGGGGGATTCGAACCCCCGACCGTAGTGGCCGTGCAGACCGTGACTGGAGCGCCTCAGTCCCCTCGGCCGGCTTCTGGTTAAGTCATAACGAAACAGTGACAAACGCAGTTCTCCGCTAACGACATGTTAAAATTTTAACCGGAACTTAACGAGACATTGACAAACCGGCCCTTAGTCACCCTGTTTTTATGTTCGTTGCAGTTTTCTAAAATTCCAAAATGGAGCCTAGAGCGATGGGCTTGAGCCGTGCCGACATGTTTACGCCTCGAAGCTTAACCCCCGTTCGGTGCCGGCCTGTCCGGGAGGTAAACAATAGAGAGCGCTGACCCCTCCCCCTAGAGCGACCACGTGGCTCACCCGGAGAGGTCGCCTGTGCAGGTGATTGGCCAGCGCCCTGGGGGTGAAGGGCTGGACCAATCAGCGACCAGCTGGGATGTCCGGCGAGCGGGCCAGCCTGGGCGGCGGAGGGCACAGTCCTCCTGCAGACTCCAGCGACTCCACCAGTCCTCGTCTCAGCAGTCCAGGGAGCTCCAGCGACGAACCAGACGACATGGGAAAGTCCAAGACGCCGCCCGTCAGCCTCGACGCAGATCTCAACCCGCTGTCGCCGAAACCCGCCGGCTTCCACTTCTACGCCTACGAGACGGCGCCGCCACAGCAGCAGCACGACTTCGCCTTCGGCTACCGGTAAGTTCTCTCGCCAAGCATTGCTAGCGCTCGCCTTCCCAAAGCTCAGCGCTTGAGCCGCGCAACCCTTCGACCATAGATACTGGTACACTGGGCTTCGCATCGTTTTCGTGGCACCGACATCTCTACAGATCCGTTTAAGCAGCTACCATTTACCAGATTCTGGTAAACTGAGCATGAGCAGAGCTGTAGCAGTACCTCGATAACAGCTCTGCGCATGCTCAGATTTACGGGAATCTGGTAACTGGTAGCTGCTTAAACGAACCTTACAGCTAAACCATTCTTTTGCCTGCAATCACGTGGTAGTGTACAGCTTTCTCTAGCATTATACAGAGCTTTTTATGATGGGAAGAATGAGTTTAAAGATTGCATTTCTAGCAAGTCTGCGGAGTTTATTATAGATGGCTAATGTTGAAGTCACATGCCCCTGTGACCTGGTCTGTTAGTATCTATGGTCGAAGACGTAACCAAGCTAAAGTCAGACATATATTACTAGACTGGCAATGCCGTATACTGTTTCCTTAGTGTCTAAAGTCTAGCCGAAATATTTCTATACTATAACGTGCGAGCAGTTGTGAGTTATTACAAAAAAGCAGTAGTAAAATACGGATGAACTGACGTAACTATGCTGTCCTTGAAGTTTCAACATGTAGGAAATTCGTGCTCTGTATATGGCTGAAATTTAAGTTTCAGTAAGCTTCAACACATACAGTAATGAGTTGCATTGATTTACTGTTATTAATTCAGATAGTCTTTCAGTAGTATAGTCTAGTCTTCGACGCGCACGCTGAGACACATTTCCTGATTTTATTAGTCTGTTTCCAGTTTCGATCAACTTAGGTTTTTTCTTTTAATAGTACGGCCGTTATAAATGTTATTTGTCGTGGGTAACATAGATTTATTCTTGTTAGTGTTTTTCAGATAATTACTTCTGCTTTAAATGTACGTAACGGTAAAATAATCATCCCGCCGACCTCTATGTTGGCAACACAACAAAATGGTAGAAAGTCTTTGCCTAGATGTTAACGTTAATGTTTAACCGTACATAACATGTTCTCATATGAATCGAAAATGCGGATGTTAGCTCAAATGTGAATCATGTTCAAACCAATTAGTAAAGCTTACAACGCTATATCGAGTCAGAAGATCGTAATAGTACCGTACTGAAACTTTTTGATGTTCGGTGACGCATCAAACTTCATAGAGCCACGTTTGCCAGTCTAGTAATGTATATTTCTCTCAGCTAACTCTGGCTCCGTTCGAGCAGCTGCGAGCTGGCTAACCGCGCATGCGCAGAGCTCAATTCGAGCAGCGATCTTCCGCGCTTCTGGCTACGCGCCGCGGGGCTGTTTGCAGTTTAAACAGCAACCGCGAGCTTCAAGAGTTCGTTTAAGCAGCTACTAGTTACCGTATTCCAGTTTACTGAGCATTCGCAGTGCTGCTGCAGAAACTCGATAACAGCGCTGTCCTTGCTCTGTTTCCTGGAGTATAACTGGTAGCTGCTTAAACGAACCTCCCGAAAATATTTCTTAGAGCTCTTGCTGCCAAAATCGCGCATGCACTAAACTGGCGGGGTCCTGTGGTATATTGTTAAGGTTCCGTGCTATTATGCCGTGGTCTTCTGGTTTTGTTATGAAAACTCAGTATTTCGCCATCTGCGGAGGAAACTCTGAAGGGGGCTCGTGGCTCTTTTTAACGTCAGATGTACTCCCTGGATTTTCAAAAGTAATTTGTAGCTTCTTTGAGTAAGGTATTGGTCCACGGATTTTTTTCTTCGGAAGTGAGCGCGAGGGCGCGGATTTCTGCACTGAGGTGGTTGATTTTATATAAGGAACTCATAGTACGATGGGGCGATCTATAATTGTTTAATAATTTTGCAGCCAAGACCGCATTTTTCATTTGTTACCGGTTTCGGCGTGCTCGACGCCATCTTCAGACCTGTCGTAATTTACATAACTTAATTACGACAGGTCTGAAGATGGCGTCGAGCACCCCGAAACCGGTAACTTAATAAATGAAAAATGCGATCTTGGCTGCAAAATCATTATGGTTGATTTTGTTGAGGTAATCTCTAATATACGGGGATAGATTATTCATAATCTAAAATACCTATTACGATATTACCCCGTGTGTTCCTTCATAGTGTTTGCTTTGTTAGTTGGTATATCTACATAGCGTAACTCAGATACTTCTTGCCAAAACCGACGGGTTGTTTGCCATATCGGGTGTTAGCCATGACCCGCCTTGAGAATGCTCTCCGCTTTACAAGATATATAGTAAAAGAATCTACGAAAACTTGTCAGTCGGCCAGACCAAACTACCCAACTGATTTTTCTGTTTTAAATGTAAGGTATTTATCCAGAGTTTTGTCATGAAGTATCAGAACTTACGTACTTTTTCTATAGTCGAACGCGATTTCTTTCCGTATATTTCTTGTGGGGATGTGCTTGCTGTAAGCTAAAGTCAGTCGGTCAGACCGTTCTATCCGAACGATTTCCTTCATTTTTGTTTTAAGCGAAACGTATTCATTCCCAGATTTATTAAGAATCGGAATTGTCTCCTTTATTTTTATATGAACGCGGTATGCTTCAGTTCTTGCATTACATATTTTAATTGGACTGTTTTACTATATCTTAAATTCTGATGAAGGTACGCAGTTCCCTTTGACCTAACACTTAGCTCTTTAATTTGCGCTTTTAAACACTTACATTGATTCTGAAGAAAGCTATGCGTGAACATTCAACTTCAATTTTTTCCCAACTTTGTCATTGTACTAATGGTGCCAAGTATTCGCACGGGTCATCTAGTAGATATTATTTCGTTTCTTGCCAAATTCAAATGTGAAGTGTTATAAGAAAACGAGAATAAAATACGTTTAGATTACGGTTCCATGATGGTGTATTCCATCGCGTATTGGCATAAATTTCAAATTAAGATGTAAGGAAGCAATTATTTGTCAAGTTATAACTGCTGAATATTCGTATGTCAAATTTAAACATGGCGACCAATCCGAATACGTGTAGAAAACATCCGAATGTGGGGCACGCTTTAGTTCTTTATTAATTTATACATCCAGTTTGTATAGAGATCATTGGGCTGTTTAAGCAGTAACGGCGAGCTACCAGACTATTTCTCAATCTGGGAGATTCGCGCATGCGCTAAACTCTTTTGTAGTGAGGGGTCTTGCGGTATATTGTTAAAATTTTCTGGCCTATAATGCCGTGGTCTTTGTTCCTAAAACAATGCTTCGCCCTCATATGGAGAGGAAATTTTGTAGGTGTTCGTGGCTCTCTTTGTCAGATATACTCCCTGATGTATCAAACGTTAAAGAGCCTTCAAAATTTTCTCTCCAAATGAGGGCGAAGCGTTGTTTCGGTAACATACAGAAGACCACTGTATAATATCCCGGAAAATTTTAACACTATGGGCATTTCCAGCGTCCTGTGTCCTAGGGTAGTTCCGGCATAATTGAAGATGGGGATATCACTCGTTTGCTTTGACCGATGGCGTCATGGGAATGGAAGTTACTGAAACAAAACAAAAAAAGTCAATTTACATTACCTAAAGCAAACTGTAACACCCATGTAGTGACTGGTTCTCGATGTACTTCCCCGAATCATGATCTGGTAGCAATCAGTATCCCCAAATAAATTCTATGAACTTGATTTTTGCTAAGACACGTAATTTGTAGAGGCCGACGGGTGGTATCTCGGTTTTCAGTTGACCTTGTTCTGTCATCAGTGTGTACCATAGCAGCAAACTATTTACCTGGGTTTCCACAGGCATGAATTTCTTACATACGCATTCTCCCGATACCACTCTACAAACATGTTAGCCTTTCTACACGACGATGTACGAAACACTACTTCGTGACTTTCAGTATGGACAGGAGCGAAATTTTTAGGTCGTTAATTGCACACTTTTTAGCTGTAGTTTCAACAAAAGGTGATGGAAGAGAGAGAAAATTCACTACTGCTGGATAGACATACTAAAGTGGGGATCTCGCGGGAAGTTTTGAGGCCGCAAAATATCTCGACTCAATATGGGAAAAAGGCCACCGATGTCGACACGGTGGAATCGTGTTGCCGTGTGCCGTCGTGTTTGTAGGTGGCGTAATTGTAGTTGCTGAGTTGATAGTTCGTTTACAGACGGAACATAAGATTATAGCTTAAGATTTCGTGCTTAAATCATCTGTAGCTTCACTGATGGTGAAGTATAGGTTAAGAGGTTTTTTTGGTTAATTTTTCCCAAGTGAGCCGAGCTGATGCCTGTTATCAATTGTACATTTTGTTGTAATCTGTAATTTAGGAGGATAACCACAGATTCTTTACGTGCATTGTATAATTATCAAAATATTATCCCGTATACGGGTTTTCCGACGTGCTGTCACGGCTGACGCATGGTATCCCAATCTTAAGTTATGCCAATTCTTGTAAAGCGGATATTTCGATGCCAACAAAGTACAAACGCCTCAGTTACCGTAGTAATTAACCCGATTTTGAAATCCTTTTGAGCCGTGTTTGTAGAACTGAAAAAAAAAAAAAAAAAAAAATTACATGAGAAATTAAGTATGCAAACTCATATTAATGTTGAAAGGACATGTGGCTACTACAGACACTGCAATACGTGTATTACATCCTGTAGGGCACCATTACTAAATTTATACCCTGTATTATCTAAAATACACTGAAGATACTTCAGAAAATGTTTATCGGTACTACGTGCACACTATGAAGTGAAAAGTAATGTTTTTTCTCTCAATACTTAGTTCGTAAGAGTAAATCTAGCTATAAAGATTCTTTGTTTCTCCATTTTTGAAACACTTTTTACTCCACAGAACAGCCGTTACACAATATTAATGCCGATTTGAACCGTTTTATATTCCCGTAAGATTCTTATGGTCAAGAGTAGGCTTACTTTTAAATCTCTAAAGCCACTTATAAATCTTCATTTGGTCATAACGTTTACGATCAATGAAGAATTATTACGCCTTTACTAAATTACAGTTTACAATATTAACTGTTATGCAGTAGCCTACTATGGACGTCAGCAAGTTGTTTCTCTTTGAACGTTTCCAAATTCATTTCGTCACATCATACTATGGTGTTACTATGTATAAATGTTTATACTGGTATAAGGATCAGCTTTATTCTCAAATGTTGCATTTGCATTGTTTACGAAGGTTTTGTCACTTTACTAAGTATTTGTTCAGATAAAGACAACTCTTTTTGGCATGACGAAAACTCGTGTTGTACATACACTTCTACCAAATGCATGCTCACACGGCAAAGGCTACGCAATTTTTTTGATCAGTCCACGTGCTTTACCAGGCTGCAGAAGTTAGCAAATTCGAAGAGAAAAGCTTTCTCTGCGTATTTTGCTGCTAGAACGAAGTAGTTAGTTAGTATTATGCCAACATCGAAATTTGTGTTGACGACCGGTTTCAGCAGAGTAAGGTCCATCTTCTGAAAGTTGAGCGGAAAGTGTAGAACTTTGGTATGATGGTATAAATCAGACTTATAATTTTAAAAATTATATCTTGGGCGGGTGTTCTTCGAAACACAGCGCGACCTTCCTCACAAATTGAGCATCTCCGGGACTGTTTATTATATTCTTCGTCGTCCGAATCTGAAGATTTACAGCTCCAATAAAGGGTTCCTCTGTACAAAATGCTTGTGCAAACAAGTGTCGTGGTATAAAACAGCCGCGCGGTCTGAGGCTTCATATCCCGAATTGCGCGGCCGGAAGTTGGTCATCCCTCCGGCATTTGATTCTCCTGTTATACATTTGGCATTAGGTTTTACGTCCTGCGGAGAGTCGAATCTGAATTTACCCAGATATATTTCCTAGCCCGGTCGCAACAATATTTCTATATACTCGGAGTCGGTTAGCGAGTAGACATCTTTAGTAGAAATTTCATACTTTCGCATCCTTCGAACGATCTGTTTTTCTTAAACAGCAGGAGCCATATTGAAATTGACTTCATGTTTTGCACGTTGGACACCATCTTTCTCGGTTTTCACATTTGAACTCGCAAACATTTCGCTCTTCCCCCCTCTGTGGTTTTTTTCCGAGGATGTTACTAACCTCAGGAGGCAGAAAGTTATTACTCCCCTAAATTCCGTCTACATAGACACCAGACTCAATTCTGCTCTGTTGGAAGATTGGACGCGATATTTGTTTCCACATTTAAAAATCTCTTTACGACTTGCACATGAGTTGTATAAAAGACATACATCCTATAAACTCGCATCCTTTTTTCCACCCTCTGTCGTGCAGAAGTGACGGGTATATGTTAATCTATTATGCTGACGAAAAGTTTTGATTTGAAGGCCTCTCTCGTGTTAACGGCCATTACAGACGTCCCTATGTGCAATTTGTAAAATCACACTAATCAAGTTTACTCAGATTCTGGAGAAACGATTGTCTGGAGGTTACATGTATGCGAAACAAATAGTTTCCATAGTCGACGGATTAGAATTCACCTCCTTAATTGTTGCATTTCTATGAAAACTTCCAGTGTGCTTCATATACAGCACAGAGGTCATGTCGGATCAGTCTTCTGAGGATAAAGTACCATATTTCTCACTGCCACTGTGATACATTGGTTTTAGAATCGTTAGTGGTGAGGAAACATAGGATAACGCTATAATGGTACGTTGTTCCAGGTTGAATCTTATTCGTGTAATGTACTTAGTTTTAAAATTCGCTCGTAATATTTCGGAGAAATAATTGATCACTTACAGAAGCTTTTCTTAGATTCAGTAGTGACAGGTTTCCGAAGTCAGTGATATACACAACTCAAGTTTCGGATAAAGTTGACTAATTTTAGTTTCGAATGTTCCTCAGTCTTTCCGCTGTTTCGAGGTTTCTAAGATAGCAATATAGCTCCAAGGAAATGAATTTTTCGTCGCTTTTAGAAATTGTACTGGCTAAAAAATAGTCTATTATAACCTATACAACCCTCTCCATCATTAGCAGTCACTATCATCTCTAAAATTGTCAGCAGTACAAGGTTTTATTGTCCTGTTCCAACGAAAGTTTTTCTTGTGAAATAAAGGTCGACTGGTGAAGTTCTTTCCATTCCTCGTAGGTGAAATTTCTGAATCTTTTATGCAGTTTTGGTTTTTGGAACGGTCATTATATTCCTCCGTAAAATATTTTAAGGTTCTGTATCTGCAGATGTTAGATTGCAACACGATTTTTCAGGAGCAAGGTGTCATTAGTTTTATCACAAGGTATTGAGTGTATTTTCAGATTCCGTTAGAAATCTGCAAAACGTCATGCTAAAACAGTTTCAAACATATTACACTCTGGTATGAGAAAGGAAGAGTGCTGTAATCCACGCTCCGTATTCTTGTAACAGAGAGCGGCTCTATGATACGCAGTATTGTCCTTCCATGATAGACTTGTAGTCGGTCATTCACACGCTTAGAGGAAAAAGTAAGATGTATTTCTAAGAGTTTGTTGAAGTCAGAATAGATTTAGGCGTAGAGCACTGCTTCGGCTGGGGGTTTATCGGTGGATCAAGGTAGGCGTTAAGACTTGATGTATTGAGGAGAGGACAAATTTACTTGCCTATCATCAGCTTGGGGTTTAGACAACTGCGCGTTCGATATACGTCTCACAATAAAATTTGGTGAATTGTTAGGACCTTAACGTAGATGAACTATAGTTCCATTACTGACCTTAGATATTGTCACGTCCCACAACTATGCACCGCTGAGCTGTGCAATACATGTCCTGGAAACTTTGTACGAAATCTTTCTTTCTGGCGGTGTTCCAAAGCATTGTAAAATTTCGTTGGATGTTAGGAATGTAGTCAAATATTTCCTTTCAAATCGAGTTTGAGTCGAGGGGATAGGAACAAGTCTGGAGTATTCAGATCCGCCAAGTATGGTGGATGTTGAAGCTGCGCTTCAAACTTCTTGCCAGAAAATTTTTGACAGTATTAGCTGTTTTTGGTATCGAGCGTTGTCGTGAAAGTTTAACAGCCACCATAAGGGCCGGAATTCTTCCAGAGTTCGTCTTCGCCCGACTCTTTCTTTCAAAGGAAAAAGATGACAATTTCCTGACATCAGTCATGGGAGGTGTGTAGTTTGAAGGACGGGAAGGTAATTGTAGTTAATCTACGTTAATGTTACAGGAGTATTCGTTGGCCTTTGTCAGAGATTGTATATCCAAACTAGATGACCCGGTGAACTTCGTATCACTTACCTCTTAATATAAACCATATAAATTTAAATCACACGTATTTTAGACCCAGTAGCTTTATAAAGGCATCATATAGTCTTAAGTATCGGCTCGATAGTGGGCGGATAGTGGGCATATCACGCACACATGTCCAGAATGGATGTGGATTAAGCAGACGTTCGCCGGCCGCGGTGGCCGAGGGGACGGAGGCGCTGCAGTCACGGTCAGCACGGCAACTACGGTCGGGGTTCGAATCCCCCCTCGGGCATGGATATTTGTGACGTCCTAGTTCGTAAGTAGTTCATAAGTAGTTTGTAAGTTTAGGGACTGATGACCACGTAGTTAAGTCCCATAAGTTGTACAAACATTTGAACATATATATATATATATATATATATATATATATATATATATATATATATATATATATATATATATATTTTAAGCAGATTGTAGGTGCATGGTATTCCTTGTTGGATCAAATTACGTAGACATGGCAACAAATAAAAGCATTTTCTGAGATACGGTAAAGTTACTAAGAGTAAATAGCTTTACCAGAGAGTAATTGTTAGATATTTCGCTTTATATATTTCAAGATACTTTTTGATTTGAATTACACACGTTAAGTATCTTATCCGGTACTTCAGCGCTCAAGCTATCTCCACGCCAGATTTAATCAATAGATTGAGTGGATTATGTAATGATGAAATAACGTAAAGAAAATAAAAAACTTGTAACATCGGCGACTGCAGGAGTTTGATCTTGAGTGGGAAGGAGGGCTGACTTGAATTTTGCTTGACAATGCTGTCTAAAAAATTGTGAAAAAAAAAACTCGAAAAAGGTCTATTGGGGGGGGGGGGGGGGGGAGGGGCGCATTGCCTTGCTACATTGACTGCCCGACAATGTTGCATTGGTGAACTTCAGTAATGACGTATTTGCGGTGTAATAAGTAGGGGCGCACATACGAATATGTCAATGAATGAGTAAATATAGTCTTGTGCTTGTGTTATTCATACCAGCCAACATTTAGGATTCAATAGTGAAATTTACGGAAATTGCAGCATTTTACGGTTTTACGAATAGATAGTGCCATTTTACGGCTTCGCGGTCAAAAATTTGAAACGTTAACTTTCGATAATGGTCTTTTCCGTTCATTCGATTGTGTAGGTCGAAGATGTCTGAGAGTAGGTAAATTATATTTTGATATAAATGGTACTTTTGACCATGTGATGTTTGTGACGTAATAGGAATTGAATTTAAAGTCGTGATAACAGTTCCTTCATGTTAATCTTCAGCCGTTTGTTCACAAAGATAGTGTTCAAAGCATTTTAAGAATGCATCATATTTTCATCTATTTCAACGTGGAATGCTGTCAGAACTCCCTAACACGAGGTAATTTTTTGTTAAATGGAACCTTATTACTGTTTTACCAAGATAGCTTTCTCTACTACAAATACCGGTTTCGACTGAGCATGCAGTCATCAGATCTGTGGAACTGTGGTGAATCTAATCATACCAGTAACATGTAGCTCTGGTTCAGAATGCCGTATAGACAGAGCTACACGTTACTGATATAATTAGGTTCACCACAGAACTGTGACTGAAAGTTCAGTCAAAACCGGTAATTGTGGTAGGTGAAAAAGCTATATTGACAAAACAGTTCCAAAGAAAACGAGATCGCAGCCAGCAAAATGCTCAAAAGCGATATGTCATGCGATTTTGTTAAAACACTGCTAGGTACGTAATTAAGTTATTAATTTTACTGTTGTCTACTTCTAAAATAACAGATGAGATTACGAAGACATCTTAAATAGGATAAACGGTTTCAATAGAATGAACAAGAGCAGTACAAAAAAGTACACTTCAGTACCAGGTATTGCAGCAATATTTATTTCCTGATACACACAGTAAAGTCATGGGATGCATTTTATTTAGAATTAACGACATTAGACCTTATTAATAGACCTTTTAAAAACATAAATATTTTGCTACGTAGATTTAGTCGTTAATATGCACTCCAAACAAGCGGATAAAACACGCTGGATCAACGTTTTATATCTGTATGTAATGAAAAACTGCTGACATCACTCTCGTCACTATATAAAATGCTTGAAGTGTCACACTTCTGATTTTTGTGAAGCAAGCGACTTGTTAGCAATGTTTTTATTTGCAAAAACGTTTTAGTTCCTCGTATTTTTTCAGACTACGAATAAAGGAAATTTTTTTGCCTTTTAAGTGACAGTTTGTCATTTTTATTGTAAACCACAGTAAAAAGTAACTTTCATTAAGTTACTCAGGTGGAAGTACCGTATGTTAGAGAGCTCACTTTAGAAAGCATAAATGTTCACTGGTCGTGAGAGTCTTCTCTAGTTTATTCATACAAAATCAGATTTTTCTGTTGTGAGCAACTTCCCCCATCCTTTTACTCACTCTGAGAACATACTCAGTTGAAGTATACTCTCTGAATAGATGTATTCAAGCGAACCTTAGCATGTTCTCTGGAATCCAGAGTATAAAGTAGATACTGTTTATTCATACTCGCCATTCAACCATTTTGCACGCAGCCGGTACGCCGCATGGGTGCACCTCGTTCTATAATGACAATCGGACGGTTTCCCTTTCATGCCCTTAGACTGCAGTAACAGCTGTCTGGATTTTGTAAATAAACTTCCGTACATTTTACCGCTGCTGATTTCATAATTAGATTGTATTCCCATTCACATTTTCGAAATCTTCCTCCAAATCTAAAATAGCTAGGAATGGAGGTTTTCCTTTAGTTATCCTGTCTTCTAAGATGAGTAAAGTAGGTACTGCCTCACGTGTTCCTGCACTTCTACCAAATCCAAACTGATCTTTGCCGAGGCCGGCTTCTACCAGCATTGCCATTCTTACGTTACTAACTCTTGTTAAGGTTTCGCTAGCCTGACTTACAAAACTGACGGTTCTGTAATTTTCACACCTGTCTGCGCCTGGTTACTTTCGAATAGGGATTGTTAAATTTTTGTTAAACTCTGAGGGTATTTCGCTCGTCCCATACACCTTATACACCAGGTGAACATTATCATGGCCTTCTCTAGCAGAATTCAGGTCTGAGGGATGCCGTCTACTCCACAGGTCTTGTTTAAAGCCTGAGTGGTCAGTCGAATTCTTCCCCCAGTATACTATCTCTCATATCATGTGCATTTACTTCATCTTTGTCATTATTATAAACCAGAGTAAAAGTAACTGTCTTTTTTCAGTGATATCGCATTTTATATAGTGACGAGTGTCAGCAGTTTTTCATTACCGACATACAGATGAAAAAGCTAATTATCATTTATTAAATTTCGCTGCAAAAAAGTGCGTTGCCTGCCACTTCAAATTGAAGATTATTTTCTGGTCATAAGCGATTTTCTGCGAAGAACCACGAAAAGAAAAGCTTGAATTTCCTAAATTACATTATGTTTGGATGAGGAAAATTTAGAAGCATTTGTACACCCGTTGGCTTTAGAGAGAAAATGTTTATTTTGGTTAATGGAACATTGAAAGAACTGGAACAGGTTGCTCAATTACGAGCAAGTTACTTAACGTGTATGAAGCCATTTTATAACGTCGCGAGATCACAGAAAAAGGCTAAACCAGTTATCTTAATGTTTGTATTAACATTTTTAATAGATAACATCTGTTTGAAACTCATCTGATTTTTAAAAATGTATCTCCTTGTTTTTACGTTTAGAACGTAAAGTGCGTAAACGTGAGCAAACTCATGATTTCCTTATGCCCAGTTCTATCGATTACATAAACGAAAATAACCCTTCTAGTTCAAATTCTTGGAAATTAAGAGTTTCCAAATTTTCAATTTTCACATGTACACCCACGTGGGGTGTATGCAGACACCAACCACACTTAGTTATCTTATGGATTGTGTTAGAGGATGTAATGGGAGGCAACTTGGCTACTAGGGAGGGGGAAATAGTGGATTTGGGCGAAGGAGGGTTAATGTCCATGTTTCTGCTCTGTTTATGGCCAGACACAAGTACCTACAAACAGTAAACGTTTTAATTACGTACGCTTCCGCGGCCAGTCAGATGACAAGGTTTCTGGGTGTTGTACCGCGTCATGATGTAAGGCTATTACTTAAATAACCGACGTTTCGGCCAACGTTAGTAGCCTTCATCTGGGCATACTGATGTGAGCTGGTTGTTACTACACTTTATATTTACTTTCAATCAGACATTACGGCATATTTAATTTTTTTTTTAAAAAATAAGCGATGTTACTGGTGAATTTTTTGCGGAAGAATGGAAACTTGATTATGATAGGATGGCCGAAACGTCGGTTAAGTAACAGCCTTCTTAAATCATGACGCGGTGCAACACCCAGAAAATTTTTTGTCAGTAAATGTTTTGTTTCAATCAGTATCAGTAAAAAGTTATTTCTTCGGATGTCAGCAGGATACCATCTTTGGGAGCCTTGCTGACGACCTTATACTGAGCTTACACACACAAACATGTGCTTAAATAATTTTTAACTATTTCCGTGTTTGCAGTGTGACATCGTGTAATCCTGACTGTATCCTCTGCAATTTCTTCAGCCCGAGCGGCCAGTTAGAGGACCAGACACAGGGACAGTCGGAGGCCGTGGTGCAGCCATCACAGCATCAGCAGCAGCAGCAGCATCACCACCACCAGCAGCAACATCAGCTGGGTCTCCCAGAACACCAGCACCACCATCAGCAGCACTTCAGCACGCTCGAACATCACCAGCAACAACAGCAGAGCAGCAGTCCGCCCGATGCGGATATGGCCTCTGCAGAGGTGGCCTACTTCGCGCAGGACTCTTACCAGTACAGGATGGACTGGCAGCCGGCGCCGGAACACCAGCACCAGGTGCACCAGTACCAACAACAGCAACAACAGCTGCACGAGCAGCACCAGCAACACCTGCAGCTGCAACAACAGATGCACCAGCAACACCTGCAGCTGCAACAGCACGCGCACCTGGCGGCTAGCGCGGCAGCCAGCCCGCTGGTCGCGGGCGGCGGCGGCGGCGGCGGCGGCGGCTGCAACAACGTAAACAACGGCGGGAACAACAGCGACGACGAGAACAACGCGCCGGCCGCGCTCGACAACGGCAGCAGCACCAGCAGCGGAGGCAGCGGCAGCGCGGGCGGAGACCGCAACAACCTCGTCACCGTCGTTTCCTTCACCGACCTGCAGCAGCGCAACGCCGGTGAGTATCACACTTCTTACAGACAGTTCGCGCTAACCTCGATCTCGCCTCACTCCCGAAGGAGAGTACTTCGGATGCGTTTTACTGCTCGCGGTTTCTTGAACTTCGTGCACGGCTCGAAAACGCCGTTTTCATACATACGGATGGCTCAGACCAATGAAGGTGTCGGTTGTGCGTTTGTCGTCGGATGAGTGTTTTCAGTACAGGCTTATCTACTAGCTCTGATGACCTTCGCGCTGGTTTTTACATTGGTCATCCCTGTCAGGGAACAAATTGCGAGCCATTAAACCTGTGCCTGATCTCTGGTTAACGTCATCTCGACCCTCCCGCCGAGAGGAGATTGTTCTGGCCCGGCTTCGTCTTGGCCACTACCGTTATAGCCACCAGTATTTACTTCGTGATGATCCTGCTCCCTTATGCGAGCACTGTGATGAACCTTTTACTATGTACCACCTTTTAGTGCAATGTCCGTTTTTTAATCGTCTCCGTCATGATCTACGTTTACCATTTGAAATGTCTGATATTTTAGCTGATAACCCGCATTCTGTTGCAGAGTTTTACTTTTTATACATCGTGCAAATATGGCGAAAATCATTTAAGTTCTAACCCCGGTTCTATTTTACTATGGGCAGTGTTCGGCGCTAATGACCTCAGCATTCGTGCGCCCTAAAACTACAAATAAATAAATAAAGGCTTAATGTCCACTGCTCGAATTTCACAGCTGAGCTTCTTGCCCTCTATCTGGCTGTACTATTTATCCGTCGACACCGTTCCCCTTCCTATGTCATCTGCTGACTCCCTCAGCGCCATCCAGAGTCTGAGCGACCCCTTTTCAGCCCATCCTGTTGTGCACCGAATCAACCGCTCCCTTCAGTCATTAGCTTCTGACGGCCCTCGCGTTCACCTCCTGTGGGTACCTGGCCATGTAGGCGTGCCTGGTAACGAGGCTGCTGATGCCGCGGCCAAGGCTGCAACTCTCTTATGTCGGACAGCTATGAACTGTGTCACATCGCATGTTATTCAAGGGGCTCTTTCGCGGCGCTTAATATCGTCGTGGCATAATGTGTGGTCTTAGCTTACAAATAAGCTTCGGACCATTAAACCGCTCCCACTGGCTTGGATGACCTCACGACGCCCGCGACGAAAAGGTCATCTTGGCCCGGTTGCGGATCGGACACTGCCGGTTCAGCCACCGCCACTTGCTCACTGGTGACCCCGCACCGTTCTGTTCCTGTGGCCACCCGCTGACGGTGCGCCATGTTTTATTGTCGTATTCCAATTTTACTCCTGTTCAGAGTGCACTAAATCTACCGGACACACTGGAACAAACTTTAGCTGATGACGCGCGGGGTGTTGCTCGAGTATTGAATTTTATCACCTTGACCAATTTATCAAAGGACATTTAGCTCTTCTCTTTGTTGTTTTTTATTCTATGTTTTTAGCTGTTTTTATAAAGTCTCATTATCCTTGGCTGTATCCCAGTTTTGTTTCGGGAACCCCAACTTGTTAGACTTGCTGCTTAGACTGATGCTAGCATAACGAGGAGTCATTTCCTCCCTTAATGCTTCGCCACCCAGTCCATTCCTTCCACGCCTTCATCAGCTTTCCCTACCACCTTAGTTACCCAGGTGAGCATTCTGATGTCGTCGTGGGACGCTGCATTGCATGCGGAATGATCTCTTCGAACGGCGCGCTTGCTGTCTAGTAGCGGCTCCCCATATCTGGATTAGAATAAGGTGCCTGACAGATTTGTGGTCAATGATCGGCACATCATTCTCTCAAATGCTTTGGTAGTTACTCACATGGCGATCAACCTAAGCCTTTTACATCTGTATTCAAACTCCGCAGTCCACCCAAAGGTGCTTGGCGGAGGGTGCATAGTACAACTATTAAATTCGTTTCCTGTTCCAGATGGAACGAGGGAAAAGAGTATTTGGCTGCATATGGCCCTAATCCCTCTGATCTTATCATTGTGGTCCTTAAGCGAAAAGTAAATTGGCTGTAGTATAGTTACGCAGTCCGCTTCAAATTCTGGCACTCTAAATGTTAACAGAGAAAAGAACGTCTGCTTCCCTCCAACTACCATTTGTTACTGGAGTACCTCAAACGCTCGCTCATTGATCGAATATACCATTAACAAACCTAACAGCCGCCTCTCAATTGTATCTCTTCCTTTAGACTGATCTGCTGGGGATCCCAAACACTCGAGCAATAAGACGGGCACGCACAAACGTTTTATTTGCGGTCTCCTTTAGACGAATCACGTCTTCACCAAATTCTCCCAATAAACAGAAATCTACCATCCGCCTTCACGACTTACATGCTCGTTCAATTTCATATAGCTGTGCAGCGTTGTGCCTAGATATAATTAACGCGACTCTGTAAAGCAGTACACTACGAATGCTACTCTACATCTACAGCCATACTCTATCTGCAAGCCACCCGACGGTGTGTGGCGGAGGGTACCTTGAGTACCACTATCTATTTTCCCTCCTATTCCAATCACGTATTGTTCGCGGAAAGGATTGTCGGTATGCCTCTGTGTGGGCTCTAATCTCTCTGATTTTATCCTCACGATCTCTTGGCGAGATGTACGTAGTAGGGAGCAAGATACTGGTAGACTCCTCGGTAAAGGTATGTTCTCGAAACTTCGACAAAAGCCCGTACCGAGCGACAGAGCGTCTCTCCTGTAGAGTCTTCTACTGGAGTTTATCGATCATCTCCGTAACGCTTTCTCGATTACCAAATGATCCTGTAACGAAGCGCGTTGCTCTCCGTTGGATCTTTACTACTTTCTCTTTCAACCCCACCTGGTACGGATCCCACACTGGTGACCACTATTCAAGCTGTGGGCGAACAAGTGTACTGAAAGTGGGGCGCATAACTTTTCATTTTTCTGCATTTAGATCTAGCTGACATTCCTCACCGCCTAGAAATTTAGACCATGTCATCCTGCTTCCTACTACGTTCAATGACACCTACCTGTACAGCACAGCACCATCAGCAAACACCCGCAGTTTGTAACTCAGATTTGTATAGTTTCTGATTGAACACCTGCCATTGAGAACAACTTGCTGGTTTCTATTAAGTAGTCCTGGAGCTACCCACATATTTGATCGAGCTTTGATGGGGTTAAAAGATAAGATGCTGGTGGTATTTTGGTCGTGGCAGTGTATGGATCCGGAAAAAACAGGATCGGCTTCTAGTCCTGCTGTGCAACTCGACAGTTAATCGGTCACTGATTTCCATTGTCAGATTATCTGTAGTCGCAGTACTACCTACTCCGCAGCACGCAAACGGGATTGTACGACACTTCTGTTCATAACGCCCCAAAAGGGGCGCCCTCAGCATTCACAAATGCTGCGTGACCTGTTCCCAGAAGGCTCGGCCACAGTACAAAGCGCTGCTAAGTAATTCAGCACCTCTTCTCGAGTTGTCAGTGACGTGGCCACCGGCCCAGATGTCGTTTCCCAGTTGCCTCCGCGAGGTCATCGATTTGTCATTAGCTGCCCGAGTTTTACATATTTCAGCGTCCGATTATCCAACCGGGTACGAGATGGGACGGGTGTACGGTAGAGGGTGCATTATCCAAAAAAGCTGTGGCTGCCCTTAACAAACTTGTGGGTTATTCGACATCACGTGGATTAGCGAGAAGAGTTGGTTCGGCGGAGTGAAACGTAGGTCGATGAACGTTTTAGTGTACTTGGCTGAAAGTCTCGGGGCCAAGCGGCGCAGTGGTAGGCCACAAATTCATATTCCCAGCCTGTCATCTGCATTCACTAACTTTAAACAATCACTTTACGAGCTGAAAACCGGGCGTTGTCAGGATATTTTGCCGGCCGCGGTGGCAAGGGGACTCCGGCGCGCCAGTCACGATCTGCACGGCCACTAGGGTCGGGGGTTCGAATCCCCCTCGGGCATGGATGTCAGTGCCGTCCTTAGTGTTAGCTAGTTCGTAAGTAGTTTGTAGGTTTAGGGACTGATGACCCCGTAGTTACGTCCCATAAGCTATACGAACTTTTGAACATTTTGATTTTCAAATGTTTGTAGAGCTTATGGGACTTAACTACAGGGTAATCAGTCCCTAAACTTAGACTACTTACAAACTACTTATGAACTAGCTTATAAGACGGCACAAACATCCATGCCCGAGGGGAATTCGAACCCACGACAGGGAACGGTATCGCGCATCGTAGCAATGCGCCTCAACGCGCTCGGTCGCTCCGCCGCGGCTAATTTATTCACAGATCTAGATTTCGATCACTGTGGGGTCATTATCAATGCTTAAAACAAGTTGATTAAAACACGTGAAACATCTCGACCTCTGAGTATAAACGTAACCTCCAACATGGAGGTCGAAAAGTTTTACGTGTTTTAATCGCCTTCTTTAAAGCACTGATAATGATCTTCAGATTTTATTAGACAGTAAATAACGGGCGCCATCTGCAAACAACTTAAGAGAGCTACTTAGATTTTCCCCGAAATAGTTTTATGTAAATAAGGAACAGCAGAGGACCAATAACACTACCCTGTGTAACGCCCGGTATAACCTCTGTTTTAGTCGATGCCTTACCATCGATTACTACGAACTATGTCCTCTGACAGGAAATCCCCTACCCAGTGTCAAATCTGGCTCGATATATCCTTGCGCTACTAGAGTATTATGTATTTAGCTTAATGTTCATCATGTGATATCTGTAAGAGATATAAATATCCATAGTATTTTTCCAGACGCAAATTCCGTTCCTTTTTTACATCGAGCCGTAGTGGAGTAGACGAGAGCTAAGTCGCTTTGCTGTGAAGCGCCTGGTTGCTCACCGTCGGAGGTTAGTCCTCCCACGGGCTGTGTGTGTGTGTGTGTGTGTGTGTGTGTGTGTGTGTGTGTGTGTGTTTTTATCCTCAGGTTAGTTAAAGTTAGCGCAGTGACTGATAACCATAGATGTACAAACATTGGAATATTCTTGCTTATAATCCCTTTGTTCGTCCATATTGGATAATTAATTATACCTCTTTTTGCAGATAAATCTATGATCTTTCTAAACATTCTAGTTTTTTTTTTTTTTTTTTTTGCATAGTTACGTCGGAATTGGCGCATTTTTCGGCCATTTTACAAAATGTTCAAAGAGGTCATAAGTCCCTAGACTTACAAACTACTTTATGCTAAGGACATCATCCGTGCCCGAGGGAGGACTCGAATCTCCGACGGCGAACAGCGGTGCGCTCCGTGGCTAGGCGCCTTAGAGCGCTCGGCCACTCCACCGCCCCCCCTCTCTCTCTCTCTCTCTCTCTCTCTCTCTCTCTCTCTCTCTCTCTCTCTCTCTCTCTCTCTCTCTCTCTCTCTCTCTCTCATCCTCCCGTCTTTGATCCGCTCCCGCCCCACCACAAAAGTCTCCCACGCACTTTGCATCCCGTCAACTGCCTCTCTAGAGTCTCGACGGGGCCGAAGCCCGCTCGTCTATCACACACCACTGGACGGAGGCATGCACGGGGAATCCCTCACATTCACAGACAAGATCAAGACTGCGCGCCAGGGCAAAACAGTCGTCCGTCTGTATGCGGAGGTTCTGATTAACGAGCAGGCCGTTTAGCCTCCGTGAGTCCTGGAGGCCTGCGGACACCCTTGCGTGTCCGGCCATCTCCACGGAGCGCGGGGCCTTTGACGCCGCGGCAAGAAGGGAGCTATGCGCGCTGCAGCTATTTCGCTGAAGCTCCGGGGCTCGTCCCCGGAACGCCACCGGCTAATCTATCACTCGAAATTAGTCCGGCGTCAGCGGATTACGTCATCCACCCACACTCGGTGTGGGGCCCGTCCTCTTTATAGCGGGTATTACTGGCCCTTCACACGTGTTTTGCAATGCCCACACGGCCACTTAGAAATGCGCCTCGTATCTGGCGGGATATGTCCGAAGGGTATTCGCCTGCGTCAATACCGATGGACTCGTGCATTTCTTAGTACTTAAGAGCACTTAATCTGAAATTTTGGTCGGTATAAGTACTTGCTCTTGGCTTTGCAATTAAATTTACACTTGGAAAAAATAGATTATTGATACGGTGTGTTTCTTCGGACACGATTTCTCCGTTGCCTACGTCAATGTCGTCTCCGGTTGGGATGTGGTAGCAGCCAATAATCACACACGGAACGTATTTATGTTCTGAACTTGAAATTCATTTAACGGATGGGAAGTTTATTCCTGCTTGTTAATTGTAATCCAGTGTTTCGCAGAGACTTGTTCGCGAGATCGGGATCAAAGGGTAGCTTAGTGGTTATGGCGACGGCTCGCGAAAAGCTGGAAACCCGGGTTCGAGTCCCGGCGCGGCGCAAATTTTATGCCGCCATTTAGTAGAACGTAAATACATTTTACAGTGACGCTAAGAGAAATTCGCTGTTACGAAAACAATATTCATAGAATATATCGCCACTATTCGTCACCATACAATAATTTAGAACAGGCCTTCTTACAGTGAATACGCCATCTTAACGTTGAATAAACGGAAAGCTTGAAAACTGTCTACAGGAACCAACCTATAGCTAAATCAACGAGAATGAAGTGATCTTTAGAAATCCATTCCGGAAAATAGATTGAAAATTCACGCTATAATGTAGAATACTGTACCGTTTGTCTGTCTCTCTCTCTCTCTCTGTGTGTGTGTGTGTGTGTGTGTGTGTGTGTGTGTGTGTGTGTGTGTGTTTTTTTTGTTTTTTTTTTTTTTTCTCTTAGCATAAGTTAAAGTAATTTGTAAGTCTATCAACCGATAACGACAGCAGTTTCGTCCCTTAGCGTTACAAACATTTCGACATGTTCGAACACTAGTGTATTACAGTATTTTTATTCAGGAAACAGTTTTCAGCTGTTATCAGTTACTGACTACAGGAATAGAAACATACAGCTGTGAAGGTTCAAGAATCTTCTTCTGGTGTAGACGGGTATCTCAGTTGATTTTTAAATATCATAAAGGCAGAAGTGGAGTAACCGAGCACTCTACGTTGCCTTGCTGCTGAGCGTGCGGTGGCTGTCTCAGGTTAGTCGTCCTTCGGGTTTCGGTGTTTGTGTTGTCCTCAGCAAAGTTGCTTAAAGTAGTAAGTCTAAAGCCTGACACCACAGTCGCATGGACTTAAAAACATTTTAGCATTTATTTTACAAATAAAAATGGAATTATTCCTTTGACACTTGCATAAAACTACAGAACGGGGATGAAACGTGACAGACAGAATATAACACTTGTCCTAAGAAGAAATATAAATTGAAGTATGAGCTTGTTGCCATGTTTAATAAACATTGTGTGAACGGATGGTCTTACCTGTAGTAAGGAAGCCAGCAGCGATAATTTAATTAGTTAAAAAAATTATAGAACCACAGCTCCTTCATTCTGTGTCAATATATTTGACCTATTAAGACCATTTGTTCAGGCAATTTTGATGAAAAAGTCACCTTATTTCAATTAATATTTCTTCTTAGGACAAGTGTTGTAATTTAACATATGTGGCATATTATATTTACTGTATCCACCAGTTAAGAATCTTTGAAATTCAAACTTTAACAGCAGTATGTTTACATTTCTGTAGTCAGTATTTGACGCTAACGTAACGGCCGACAATTGATTCCTCAAATAATCCTGTAGAATATTAGAGGTCTTGAGAGTTTGATTAAAAAAAAGAGCCAGATATTCTAAAAACCAGCAGAACTCAGTTATTAAAATGTCTATCTTTCAGTGGCTTGTTTGTTACTTTTCACCCACCAGTGTTCTCAACACTAAATGTAGAACTGTGACCTAGACGCGGAGTTGGGAATATGTGTGCCGTACGTCGTCTATTAGAGGCTTGTATCCGCTTGCTGTCGAGAGGACACCGCGGGGGATCAAAGTGTGCAGTGCCGACAAAGTGTGTCCGAGGTAACGGCAGACGGGGTAACGGGTAAGGTGGCGCCAGACGGCAGCATAACACGTGTGGCGAAAGCGGAAAGTTTTCAAGGGCGCGCGGTTGGTGCCCCTGGCCACAGGACTTCACCCGGGGGTTGCCTGTCTGCCGGCGGTAAGACCTTGAAAGCCGCATGTCTGGGTTCAACCATAGACTTAGTAAATAAAAACTAGACCGCTCGCTGGCGCTACTGTCGCGCGACAGAAGCCGCCATTTGCAGGGAAACTGTGCGTAATCATCGTGTGCTGCTTTTAACTGTAACATTGAGAATGGAAGCAAAGATGAAAACGGAAGCAATGTTACATTTCACAGATAAGTCATTACTTGTATACCTTATAGTATTTTCATGCAGAAATAATAAATCATGAGCGGTTCTTTAGGTTTCCTCTTACAAATGATTCTCTAAAAGTGAGAAGTACTTTGTTGCATGTCAAGTACTTATATTTTACTTGCATGTTAATTACTAAAAATACTAAGTTGAGCTGAATGAAGAACTAGGCATATTAGAGGTATTAAGGTTTTACAAAATTACAAAAAATATCCGGGCTGTTGTGCCGTGGTCTAGTGGATTTATTATTAAAACCCAACGTTTCGTCCCCGACTGCGGAGGACATTCTCAAGGAGAATCGTGGCACTTTTGGATGTCCGATTCACACCCTGTCTCGCTACTGACTGAAGCCAAACTCTGTTTACGAGGGCAGACATGTGACGTCAGATGTTGTGGACATGCGCGCGCGCAATTCGTCGTTGCCGATTGCCTCCGTCCGTTAATGTCGTCCCATGGTGGAAGACTGTTACATTTCTTCTTCAAACGACTAGATGAGCACAAGGGGAACTGTAGAAGGGGAGAGATTGACAGATCAGCTGTTGCTGAACATGTTTTTCAACCAGGGGACCACCTTATTCAATTTGATAAGACTCAAGTTTTAGCAGCCACAAATGGATACCACGAAAGACTGTACAGAGAGGCGATAGAAATTGTAAAATACTCCAATAATTTCAGTAGGGTGGAGGAGGGCGTGGAACTAAATCTCTGGATTTCGGTTTTGAAGATGAAATGTAGCAGTCTTCCACCATGGGACGAGATTTACGGACGGAGGCAATCGGCAACGACGAATTGCGCGCGCATGTCAAAAACATGACGTCACACCTCTGCGCCCGAGCCCTTGTAAACGGAGTTTGGCTTCAGTCAGTAGCGAGCCAGGGTGTGTATCGGATATCCAAAAGTGCCACGATCCCTCTTGAGAATGTCCTCCGCAGTCGAGGACGAAACGTTGGGTTTTAATAATACATCCGCTAGACCACGGCATAACAGCCCGGAAATTTTTAGTAATTTTGACGATTCCGGTCGTGAATGTTTACATTTTACATTTAGATTTTTAATCATATATATCAGTATGATGCAGAAGTAGGACGAATAATTGGTTCTAGACACTTGACAGGTGGTTATTGTACTTCGTAAATGGTCATTATTTGATCAAATGTTGCATACTCAACCACTTTCAGAAGTACTATGTTAAAAAGTAATGTGCGAATGATATAGGCCTACCTATTTAAAGTTGTATGGGTTATTAAAATTATCCATATTCAAATTCGAGGAAGTAGAAAGAAAAATTCTATGTAATATGGAAAGGAATATAGGCAAAAAAATGTGGTACTAAAATAAGCGTGCAAAACGTACAGAATAGTCGGCAAAAAGTAAACAGGACCTGACAGAAAATTACGTGGATTCGATAATAATCGCACTCTGCTACTTTACAAGTTTCATGGAATAATGTGCAAATATCTCGATGCAAAATCGCTCCACCTTATCAGAAAAGAGCCTTATATTCTTAAAATTTCGTGTCTATGCAGACGTATTTCGGAAATTAGAGAACTTCATTCATTTAAGAATACATTTGTCTGCAATAATCAGTAATTGTTTTTAAACATGCGTTTATTTTGTGCTTAATTTTGATCTTATTGCGTCCCATACACTAAAAATGACAGCCCCAGTTCCCTGCAAATGGCGATCAGCTGCTTCTACTCGGGAACATTTGCTTCGCTTCTCCGCTACGACATGGTAGGGGCTTGGATTCAACACGACTCACACAGTCCAATAACCGTAACGATGAACATCTGTTATAATAGGATAGTTGCCCAAATTTTTATTTCAAAACCACATCCGGCAGTGTTAAACGCAGCCGCGGTGGAATAGCCGAGCGGTCTAAGGTGCCTCGCGCGGTTGCTCGCCGTCGGAGGTTCGAGTCCTCTATCGGGTATGGGTTTGTGCGTGTTGTTTTCAACGTAAATCAAAGTAGTTGTTTGTAAGTCTAGCGACTGTTGAGCACTGCATTTTGCTCCCATAGCTTTAGACATTCCAACTTTTTTCTTGATGGGGGCGGGGGTAGGAGGCATAATCCCAATTACATAAAATATTACATGGCGACTTGCCTTTTACATAGCAGTTGTTAATAATTTTCCCATAGCAGTAATTTAACATGTACACAAAGTTAAAGTGCAATTCAAAACAGCAGTCTGTGCCGTCTTTAGACTACCTATTCAGCACTACACAAATTCACAATTGATGATACGCACGTTATTCAGACCCAACAAATTGTTTAAATGTCTTTGAATATAAGGGACCAAACTGCTAGGGTTATCGGTTCCTAGATTTACATACCCCCTTATACTTACACAGGAATATAATATATATGCCCGAGGGAGGAATCGAACATCAGACGGTAGCGGGCGCGCAATCTGTAATAGCGACGGTATGTTCAGCCTAGCTTAACTAAATATCGGACCGGTGTAAATCAAAAAGCGTACAGTATAGGCAGCTCTTTATTATTCGTTTTCTATTTAACATTTCTTTGAAATGGAAAACGTGCTATTCCGAGTTAAGCTTCTGATTGCGAGTGTAGTCCGACAATACGGCTACGCTCTGAAATACATCTACATAGATGCTCTGCAAGTCAAATTTAAGTGCCTGGCAGAGGGTTCATTAACCACTTTCATAACTTCTCTCTAACGTTCCATTCTCTAACAGCGCTCAGGAAGAAAGAACACCTAAAAAGTACCGTTTTATATCTGATTTCTCTTACTTTATTGGGATGGTCATGTCTCCTTAAGTAGGTGGGTACTAGCAAAATATTTTCGCATTCAGAACTAAAACTCGGTGATTGAAACTTCGCACACAGATCACGTCGCAATGAATAACGCCTTTCTTTTGATTTCCACCCCAATTCGTGCAACTAGCTACATGGTTACCAGCCCGGCGGCAGCCGAGTGGTAACAATACTGTGCAAGTTTAGCGACATACTGTCGTGCACTTTCAGCATACGACTAAATAATTTGACAAACTTTTGAAATGTGTGAAGTTGTTTGATCGTCTCTAGCGGGTGGATGCGACCGCATTCCGTATGTCGCCTTGAGTCACTCGAAGCGGGAAACAGCTTGTCTGCTGCGATTGGTCGGCTCTAGAGGAAAGTAGGGGTTAGAGCGACAGGTCGGCTTCGCTCCTGCTGTCTCAGTTGTGGCCGTCCGTTTTACAACAGCGGTAGCGACCTCTTCTCTGCTGACGTAACATGGTCGTTCGCGTGCACTCTGTAACTACCAACGGAATTAACCTCTGTAGAAAATGATGGAAGTGGAGCGGCCCCCGGTGTGGATACACGGTAAGAGCGCATTTCTTCTAAAATGTTGCTGTATCACTTACAGGACGCTATTCCACCCGTCAGTTTTGAGCCGTGACGTCATCGCAGCGCGTTAGTATTGAGGTGCGTCCGTGTTTGTAGAAGGCATGGTGGCTGAGTTAGAGACGATATTTTGTTTACAAACAGATTAGATGAATATTTTCAGGGGCGTCGACTCCGTAGGTGCTCCGGGGTTCGTGCACCCCCAAGAATATTTTGGAGGTGCTGAGCACCCACATAAAATTGAGGTGGAAAATAAAATTTTATACGATTTTTAAAAAATCGGGAAAAATCAACCTGAAGACTCAAGGGGCAATGCAAAACGTGACCATAGCGAGACACATTTCATATGTGAAAGAAGTGATCAGTTTTGTACGCGGGTCCCCGAGCGAGTAGTAATGAGTGTCCGTGTTTTAGCCACTAGGCTAGCTTTATTCATCCCGAAGCACGTTGGTCCTTTTAGACTTTTCAGGTGTAGGTATTTGTGAACATTAAATTGTTCTTTCAGGAATTTAGCTTGACGAATCTGTGCTGATGCTAATCATTTTTCGTTTATCTTTGTCACTTCTCTTGTTATTAAAATTATAGATTCAGTTGAAATTTGTAATGCTTTTCTGTCTTAAGAAAACCGTGGCTTATATTAATACTGTCAAGAGATGTCATGAAGTTATCTCGAAGTGATGAATTTCGATGGGGTATACAGCTCTTGCTTGGAACTGACCAAAACAGTTTAACGTCGCACTTCAAAATCTCAAATTTTTAGATTTCTTTAAACCTTGGTGACGGTGTTCTACCAAAAGCTTTTGTCAGAATAGCTTCGCCCAAAAAGTTTGTGTACAGTGAAAAATTATTTCATTGGTCGTGTAGAAGTTTTGGGAAGTTACTTATATCGAAATATCCATATCGGCCAATTAGATCGCTTTATTGTAGTGTCCTAATGCAGCCATGCTTTCTTTTTCTTCCTCCTTGTATCTTTAAAAGGCCAGACAACTGCCTATTTACTTTTATCAAGTATCGCTCATTTAAAAATGCATGAACATAATTATCAGGAAGGTTGGTTTCGAACATTTGTGAACCGTGATATAGAGCACCCTCACTGATCTGCAAAAGTCGGCACCTCTGAATATTTTGTATTAAAGTGATTTGTAGCGTCGCTCGGTGATTAGGTAGAACGCTTGCAAACGATATATTTCGAATCATACAAAATTTTATGTATCTATTTACAATTGTAAACACGCACTCCATAACCGCAGAATGAATCCACTTGTTTCATTTCTATCCCAATAATGAAAAAACTGACATCGCTCACCGCTATGTAAACTGCTTGAAGTGGGACTATAATTTACGTGAAAGGAGGTAGTCAGTATCCTTTATAAACCTAAAAACTTCATCCGTTCCTCCCGTATTTCTTCAGACTGTAAGATATATTTTTGCCTTTCGAGAAATTATGAACCACAGCAAAACAATATAAATCGTAGCTTAGTAACATCCGTCAATGAAGGCTATGTTCAAATTTTCCGTGACCTGTATCATTTCGAGGAACAATTGATGAAAAAGTGTACACGGGGAATGTTGGCTTGGAATCTCTCTCCGAATTGACGGGTGTTACAAAAGTTCGAAAACCCAGGAATACGGGTGTTAGTAGCGAGCGTTAAAACCAGATGTTAGTAACGCACGGTTTAATAGACATTACACAGTTCGAAGTATGCTAGAGAGCTCGTTTCAGAAAACAATGTTTTCCGCTTGTAAGAACCTACTTGAACGAAATGACTGCATTGTCGTGAGCAACTCCTCCCCCCCCCCCCCCCCCACTCTTTAACTCTGAGTACATTCCCAGGTGAAGTATTCTCCTAAAAGCTTTATTAATGCCAGTGAATGATCTTCAAAATTCCGAGAATAAAGTACACTTCATTCGTTTGCTCGGGGCCTGTTTACGCGAGTAGCCACGCACTGGGACTGGTGCTGCCACCTGTTGCTGTGCCTTTGAACCAGTTGGCACCATGCGGGGTTGGATCAGTGCCTCTGTTTCGTACCGCAGGGAAGTGGTGTCTTATCTAATCTGCGCATCAAATCTACAGCATTCTTCTGCGACCTGCAGCTTTAAATGCTTCTATTCTTGTTCCTCACATTTATCGTCCACGTTTCACTTCTATTCAAGTCTGACAAATAATTGGGAAAGGAACTTTCTAACTCTTGATTCATAACTCGTGTCAACATAGCTTGTCAACAACCTTCGAAGGCCGGGCAGAATTTTCAGCTGACGGGGTAGACGTAAGGCTCCTATATAAATACAAACTGACGCATCCGCCATTTTCATTCCCGGTAGCTCTTAACTTAAACATGATGCGGTGCTATAGGATTTTCGTCACGGCACTTTAGCACATTACGGGTGGTTGTGCTGCCATAACCTGCTGAGATCCATCCAGAGATGGCTACAGAATGTTAGTTTCACGAGAGATTCTAAGAGAAGAAAAAATGGATCATTAAATGTCGGCACAAAAACTGGGAACCCGGAGCGAGCCCACAGTTATGTATTATAAATAAATGACGTGAAGCAATATTTAATAGTAAAAATCGTCTGTGATATTCTAAGTTTTTGTTTAGCTCTTTTGAAAGTACTACTTCTTAACAGGGAAGCTGCCTGTAGGGAGTTAGCAGCAGCATAATATATTACAGCAAAACATCCCAGAACATACTGTTTTTAGAGCACAATGTGTGTCTTTAAATGCCAATATTGACGCTTATCTAAAAGACTATAACATAACTGACAAAGAATACTGTGTAAATTTTACTTACGGCTACGGCTGCGTAGTGTGCTAATGTTGGCAACGAAATGTTTGCTTTACAAGGCTTATTAAATTACTGACGAGGGTACTGTTACATATAAAAGCCCGTCAACCTAGAGAAGGAACAGAATTATTTGTCAACACAAAGGATTATTCCCCTCATTCTATACGAGTGGGTTTTCCAATAACTTTAAACATCGGCACCGTTTGCCTTGACGACCGTAAACTTTAAATCCTATACACTAATATTCTTTTTCGTTTTAGTGTTTGTAATACGTTCTGCAACTTTTCAATAACGTAATAGTACAGTCAGCAATGAGACTACAAAAATCCGATGTGGTGTATTTGTCACAGCGGACAACACTCCCTGCAGGACGGCAAACCAATCTAGCATATTAACAGTCATTCAAATACAAAGATCGCTTAAAACTTTTATCTAGAAAAGTTTCGGCAGAATTAAACGTAGTACCCGATTTTTATCACAGAAATGTTTCTTGCGCTTTTATGTTTATTTGGGCAGAAAAGAAAAACAGCAATAAGTAAAGAAAACGCGAGATTTTTGTGTCTAATCCACATATCGGTGTAAACAATAGCTGAATTCAAGCTCAAAGTAACACGATCTAAGGCTCTATGCCAGCACTTCCAAAATATTTCACTAAACTTGAACCAAAACCATTGTTAGTATAAGCTGTGTTCAGTATTCGCACGGAATGAAAATGGCGGATGCGCCAGCCTGTTTTTTTAGAAGCTCTAGTTCCACGCGTTCTGCCGCACTGCCATGTTTGGCTGAGGGAGCCAGTGAATACAGTAAGCAGTTTAATGGTTTTGGTTTGCCGTTATGAGGAGATAGGCTTGCTTAGGTTAGTGAATACAGTAAGCAGTTTAATGGTTTTGGTTTGCCGTTATGAGGAGATAGGCTTGCTTAGGTTAGACTGGATAGCTGCATCAAACCAGTCTCCTGACTGAAGATAGCAGCAACATCAGTTAAGAAGGCTCTCAGAGCGATCGAAGTGAAAGCGAGGTTGTTAGTCTGTCACTTTACCGTTAGGCGTAGCTCAGGTTTGAAGAGAGGTGGTCTGAGCTGTGTTACGTCACGCAAACAGCCCGGGGCAGACATCCATTGAAGGTGTTCCACTGCAAAAGGCTATGAATACAAACGAGGCAGGCTTCATTATCTCGGAAGGCATGCTGATGGAGAGCGACTCCACGCAGAGCTATTATCACAGTCCGGGCTTACTAAAGTTTCTGCTTGATCCCTGATCCGGTAATTTAGACCACCTTGAACTCAAGTCACATAGGTGTTAGCAATATGTCAGCCAATGACCTCCGAAAAAAAAAAAAAAAAAAAAAAAAACCGTTTGTAAATCTATCGCGCAGGACTTACAAACTAATCCGGCCGAGGGAGGATTCGAACCTCCGCCTGGAGCGGCCGCAAAGCCCTTAGCATCGTAGTATGACGCCTTAGACCAGGCGGCTATCAAATTGTTCCCACGCTGTAGCGATCATCTCTTGAGATAAAGCTTCCACGGCAATTAAGTGTAGGCTCACTATATTGTTTGCAACAGAGGCACATAAACTGAGTCTTTTATTAACCCATACAAGAAATAGATCCGGTGACCTTGGAGCCCAGTAATGTAAGGCTGTTCTTTCGTTCGGTAATCCTTACATTTAAAATCCCCTCCGTGTAAAACTGACGTTAATTGTTTCCAGCAGTATTTTTTTTACATATCTCAAAAGGTTTTTAATAAGTTTGTTTTCTGCTACACCCAGCAGTATACAATCGGATTCGTTTGTCGCAAAACTTATGTAGCGACATAATACGCGAAAATGTTGGTAGATCTAATGGACTTAACTTTTGGGGTTACCAGTACCTCTGCTTAAGACTCCTCCCCTCTCCACACACGCACACCCGCTTGTCCGAGGGAGGTCTCTAACTTCAGACGCCAAGCAACCACGCACTCTGCAGCAAGGCGTTTTAGAGCGCTCGGCCACTCTACGGCGGCGACATACTACAGGGTGTACTATTTGTGAAAGGCAATTTAAATGCAGATGGGTGGCAGAAACATTTTCATAATGTTGAAAATGATGTATTACCTGGGCGGTTTTTTACTGTTGGTGCCAGTTAAATGTCTAAGCGAAACCATATTACGTTATATTTCTTGGCCGCGGAATTATAATAGTGTCTCTGTGCAAATTTCGCCTTCCGACTGACAACCTTTCATTTAGTTGTACAGATTGAATTTATGGCAATATTTTACGTCGCTATTGCACTCGTCTGCTTGACCCCTGTCATGTCGGAAAAACCGTATACTTCTATATTATAGGTAATCTGTAGTTACCCTCGTAAATTACAGATAACGGATGTACCATAGATCACAGGTCTAAGCCCAAAAATTCGCGACATCGGTGCTCACATGCGAAAAAAACCTCTATGCTATACCTTGCCTTCAGAGGAAAGCTACAGAACACTTATTAAACACAAAATATTAATCTATAATATCAGACATTAAAGATAAATGTGAAGCATTGAATTAAAAATTGATGCGTCCGGGAATCGAACAGGGTCCTCCATGCTTAATATGCAGACGTATTACCACTCCCCCCCCCCCCCCTCCTCCTTCAGGTAGATCTACGCTTTGCGGTCGTTCGTTCAGTTCGTTGAATAGTTTGCTCAGCTTTTTTTTATTACAGAGGGTATTTAGCCCCCTGACCGGGCGCGCTGAGCCACGGCGCCCGGCATCCATTAGACCACCGCACCACTAGCGACTAAGGCACCTCTGAATGGTCTAAGACTTCCTTCCACGTCACACTCTAATTCAGCCTCTGTGTTCCATGATATACTGTCACAATGCTTCACCTTTATCTTTAATGTCTTTGGCATGTTAGAGACGAAAAATCTCAGGGATTGTAAATTTCAATATATGATAATCTATAATCTGTTCTGTTTGAAAACAAACTATCGTCTTCAACTCACCCACCATATAATTACTGACGCCTTCTACAAACACGCAACACCTCAAAACTACCTTGCTGCGATGTCACGGGTCAAGCATGACCCGAATTTATAATTCGCGTAAAATGCCAATTTTCGAGGCATGACTTAACGACAAATAGCATGGTTATGGTATATCGCCCCAAATTTGCGATTGGATAGAGAATTTCCTATCAGAGGACACAGTTTGTAGTAATCGATGGTAACACATCGACTAAAACAGGTGATATCGGGCGTTCCGCAGGGTAGTGTTATTGGTCCTCTGCTGTTCCTTATTTACATAAACGATTTATGGACAATCTAAGTAGCTCTCTTAGGTTGTTTGCAGTTGACGCCGTCATTTACCGTCTAGTAAAATCATGAGGATCAAAACCAACTGCACAACGATATGAATAAGATATCACTATGGTGTAAAAATTGGCAATTGACTATAAATGAGAAGTGTTAACTCGTCCACATGAGTGTGAATAGAAATCCGTTAAACTTTGTTTAAAAGATACAATCAAAAGTGAAGGCCGTAAACTCCACAAAATACCTAGGAATTACTATTACTTCAGACTTAAATTGGAAAGAACACGTAGATAATTTCGAGGGAAAGGCGAACCAGACTGCGTTTTATTGGCAGAACCCTTAAAAGATGCAACAGAACTACTAAAGAAACTGCATACACTACGCTTGTCCGTCCTTTATTGGAGTATTGCTGCCCAGTGTGGATCCTTTTCACGTGGGTTTGACGGAGAACGACGCTTATCGCTGCGGCGTGGGCTACTTGCGAAACTCAAATCGTCAACATTCTCCTCAGAATGCGAAAAAAATAGTGACTCCCACTTACATAGGTAGAAATGATCATGAGAATGAAATACGAGAAATGAGACCTCGGAGAGATTCAGGTGTTCTTTCTTCCAGTGCGCTATTCTAGAATGGAATGGGAGATATAGTATACAGGTGGTTCGATGAACCCTCTGCTAGGCACTTAAATGTGATTTGCAGAGTATCCCATGTAGATGTAGCTGTAGATGGAAGGGGATGGGGGAAGTGTTACGCAGAAAAACGGAAGTTTCGTGACTCGTCTTTATCATACACCAAGTGGTTAGATCCTTATTGTCAGCAGTAGTCTATGACATAGTTTGATCAGACTTACGGCGAGGTGCTAGACTTGTTAGAAACGCGTAGACGTTTGACGCCAAACTGGTTCCTCCTTGAGTTTTCTGCCTCGGCGACAGCTGGCATAATCTCTGCCTCAGAACGCTAGCCGGCGATCCGTAACTCAGTCAGCATCCTCCATGAGCCTTCCTCGCAAAGCCCCCTTTACCACCCTTCACTTCCAATGGGATAGCATAAAATATTCTTTCCCCATACATTTTCGTCCCGTCTTCTCCCAGCTCTTCTTTCCTCCGTGTTTCTCCTTCGTCCCTGTAGTGTCACCGCTGCTCCGAGCAGTACTGCGGCCTCGACGTTTCCTCCATTTTTGTTTTATTCATAAAGCCTTCTCCTTTTTTCCGCGCATCGCTCTTTCTCGGTGCATTCTAAAGAGCTTCGAACAGTGGTTTCTCCAGAAAGTCCAACCTCCAGCACGCGCTGTGCATCTCGCATCTGTTTACTACTTTGCAGAAGTCTCTTCATGCGACATAGTTGGAGAAAACTCCTTCTCTACCTTTCCCTCCACGCCCCGCAACCGAAGTTCAGCGACTAGCAGCATTAGTATGCAGAGAAATTTTTCAGACACACGGGCAAGAAAAAAGTGAAATGAGCGTATGGCTTTCTTGGCCGGGAGAAGCCTTGCGGGTTTGTTCGGCCGCCTTAGTGTTTTTTTTTTTTTTTTTACGCCGCCTGGGCGACTTAGGTGCCAATGTTGATATGATTAGGGCCACACACAACACCCAGTCCCCTGCCGGGAATCGAACCCAGGCCTCCTGTGTGGTAGTCAGAGACGCTACCGCTGAGCTACGGAGGCGTACACGGGCAAGAAAATTATTTCTGAAGCAATTTAATTGTAGACATTCAGAATGCATCGCGCCTAGACCAAAAATTTGAGGACGTCACAGTACTTCCAAAGGGTACTCCAGTCAGATTAATTTTACTCGCCAGTTGACAGTTCAGTAGCTGGAGGAACTGTTCTCAAATCCTCTATTCATAGATGTGCCATTTTTATTTCGCATTTCGTCACTTATAACAACAAAATACATCGACAACGGTGCCAGCGAATTAATCTCACATGCAAGAATTTTAACCCCTTCAGACCCAAGGTTGTCGTGTAAATTCGCGGATGTGCTACACAGACCGGCTATATCAGGGCTTCGAACTCCAAACGATATATATCGAATCGATATGTTTCGAAACTATATGTAAGGAATAAAAGAATGTTACTGAACCGGAGATTCGCTTTGGGTCAGTGGTCGTCTCAACCAATTGAACTATCAAAGTACGCCTCCCTTCCAACCCAAATTCTCAACTTATAGCACACTACAGTGGTAGTGCCCCATGCCAATTAGTATCTCTTGCTTCACAGCCTATACTGGATTCCAGCAAGACATCAATGGAATTAATGCGTCTATATTGCCATTGTCAATGCCTTTTGGGGTATATACAATTACTGATTTGGTTTCTGTTCTCCCCACCTTGCCCCATGGTTCTTCCATGAATATGAGCGTGTAGAGCACATGGGCCCAAAGCTAATGTAGTCTTCCTACCTTCTTTACTTCCTGGACTATATTTCCACCCCTCCCCTCCACTCCTTTCCTATCCCCACTCCTTCCCCTCACCACCAGGGGACTGATAACTTAGAAATTTAGTCCCCCCATCCCAACCAAACAAGAAAACAGTTCTTTCCTGACATCTCGAAGATTCGGCTTATTCCTGGCCAAAACTGAAACTGGCCGAAACCAATAGTTTCGCGGAAACTGGCTGAAACCAAAACAGAATTCTTAGTTGGTCCTTGAGGATTACGAAATACATCCTTTGGCGTAGATGAAAATGTTTGGAATTCCATTTACATCAGTCGGAGAAAGGGAGAATAATTCTCCAATGTATATCTCAACAGTGAGATTGTTTCAAATGTTTACTTATACAAGCTGAGTGTACTATAAATTCAGGGAGCAATATTGGAATACCATGTTTCTAACATCAGTCTGTTATCCACCAATTCTAATTGGTGAGTTGCACTCAGCAGTGCAGTGAGGATGTCCTTCAAATACAAAGCAAATTTTATCATAGTTCAGGCTATTTCCAATGTCTTAAAATAGTATTAGATTGTAAAATATAAAAATTACTACGGTGTCAATTTACATACGGGATGAAAAACTATTTTCTTCTTCTGTGCAGAGTACACAAACCATATATCTCCAAGCTCCATTGCGACATCACTGGGTCGTGTCAGCTTGTCCGCCACCAGCCTCATCAATACGCACTCCGTGGAGGCCCTGAAGCCGCCAGCTCCTTCCGGTAGCCGCAGCGTCAGAGCGGTGACGACCGTCACCTCGTCGAGCCAGGCGACACCGTCGACCAGTGCGGCCCCCACGATCAGCAAGCGGGCGAGGACGGCGTACACGTCGCAGCAGCTGATAGAGCTCGAGAAGGAGTTCAGTATCAACAAATACCTCTGTCGGCCACGGCGCATTGAGCTGGCGGCTCAGTTGGGTCTGACCGAGCGCCAGATTAAGATATGGTTCCAGAACCGCCGCATGAAGTACAAGAAAGAGAAGAAGGCAAGGGAAGCAGGTAAGGGAGTGTTTACATTTACTTAGCTACTAACAAAGTATGCCACCTCAGATGGCTAACACTTAATGAACATTATTTCAAGTAGAATATCATCTTATCCATTTTGATCAATATCCATAAAACTCTTCACGTGTGTTCAGTTGATACCTGTATCATCTGCAGTCATACATAAAACAATTACTTTTAGATCGAATAATTTTCATTTAATAGTGGATAATCCAAATAAAACGATAATGGAGGATCTATAACAACTCACTGTAAAGATATTAGTTTAGCCACAAACGGGCACGAAAAATACATTCATATTCCCACAACTGGGGCAGAATAGCAGTGTGCACCAACGCACATTGCTGCGGTGCGTGCGGCCATTCCCCATAGGAGGTTAGAGGCCTTCCTCGGGCATGGGTGTACTTGTTGTTCTTAGATTAAGTAGTTTGTATGTCTAGGTACTGATAACCTCAGTTAAGTCCATATGACTATACAAACATTTGAAGAAGTTAACACAATTTAAGTTTTCAGCCATGGTCTGCACCAGAAAAATAAACACATACATTCACCCAATTACCCCCCCCCCCCCCCCCCACACACACACACACATCGCCCCTCCAGCGATATAAGCTACCTGACTGTAAGGAGGGAAGTGAGGGTGGAAAGATGCTGGGGATGGCAAAGTTCGACACTGCAAATGGGATTGTGAAGGCTCTGATAGGTGGGAATGTGAGATGGAGCTTTGAATGTGGGGAAGGGAAGGGATGGGAGGAATGGATAAGTAAGGTGTAGTGTGGGGATAAAGTAGTTTTGGGAAATGATACACATAACATAGAAAAAATTAAAAATAGAAATATTGTAATGGGTGACAGTATTATAAGGCAGGCATGAATTGGAGGGACACAGGATAATGAATGGGGAAGGGGAGGGGAATGTTAGGCACAGGGTGTAATTGTTTAGAACGCCGTCTTTGGTTGAAAATTTCGCTGCATGTGAAATGAAATTTGTTTTGTGACAGTTATGAATATTAAATCAAGTGACATTAAATGATTCATTGACAATGAATAAGGTTTATGGAATTAAATGGCTTGAGTGCTTAAGTGGTGACGAGACAGGTCCGATAAAGGGGAGATAAAGGGCATGGCTAAGAATGAAGTTGATGTCCTTCTGTGGTTTGAGACGCAATGGTTAGTGTAGTTGAAGAAATGGTATAGAAAAACCATAGGTTTGCAATAAACTCTTGCCCTAAACTTTCACAAATTTTACAATAGTAATTTGAAATCCTCACTCTTTTCTCATAAAGAACCTTGTTTAAAAAACAGTTGGCAACATTCTATGATGCTTATACCATGCTATCTGAAATAACAGGAAAATTATGTGGGGTATGCTAAATAGTAGGGTGTTACAGAATTTTATGAAATTGCTTTCTACATCTTCGCTGGTTTCCTTTTTTATTACTGAACAGAACTTGATTTGCAAGCTACCCTCGTATGTCGTACCCATTGTAATATCCCCCAGTGTCATTGGAATTGTGAAGTTTGTTGAAAAGGCAAAATGACGTGGTCGGTGAATACTGAAGAACTACTGGTGTTCTTCTGTATGGAAACATCAGAGTTCTGACTGAACTGATGGAAGTACAGACAGAAATGCAAAATCTTTAGACATGTTAAATTTTAATAAAGTACGTTTAGGTGTCTAGAGAAGTGGTGGAAAACTGCTGACTTTCATGTAAAACATTGAAACCAGCTACACCCAAACCTAAAACACAATCTTGTATGTAAATACCATTAGCTGTAATTGCTTACAGCCAATTGAGTCTTTTCCATTGGAGGCAGAATGACATTATGGCATGCAGATTAAATCAAATTTTGTATTACTTGGCCAGTATTTTACAAGCTTGGCTCAAGGTCCTGTTAAGGGACCCCAGTTTGGAAATAACTGTTTACTCTTGTCTATCACCCCTGGAAGTTTATACCACCATGGAATCACTGTCTAAAATGTAGATAGGAATAACAGAGCCGCAGCGGGTTAGCCACGCGCATTGGAACGCCGTGCTGTGGTGCGTGCTGACGTCTGCCGTCAGAGGGTTTGAATCTCCTGCTCAGGCATTGATGTTTGTGTTGTCCTTAAATTAATTTACCTTAGTTTAAGTAGTTCGTAAGCTATGGAGTGATGACCATGCAGTTAAGTCCGATAGATTTACAACACTTAAACATTTGAAATATTCCAGTTTGTTAGTAATGTTAACTGACTGAACTGATAGTACTGTGATATGTCATCTATAATGCGACTGTCTGTTACAGCAGAAGGTGTCGAGGCAACAGTGAGTGATCAGGAGCGATCGACCCACCGCCGCCCGCCGTCCGTGCGCAACACGCTCCCCCAGCAGAAAAGCTCGTCTTCGCCGCCCCTCCAAGGCCCGGTCGTATCGGGGCCGTCGGCTGCCCTATGTGCCCCCATGCCGACAGTAGTAGGAGCTGGTGCTGGATGTACTCTAGATGGATACCAGGTAAACCACTTTCTCTATCGTACATCTTATAACATTTGTCACACTTTAGTAAATAAAAAGCCATTTATGGCATTTGTGTGCGTACTGAATCCATTTTGCTGAGTGGGAAAAGGTGCTTTGGTATTGACCAACTTATGTCATATTACCTATCTCTGAAACTGAATGTCTGATAAGACTTTAACTGGTCTCAATTGAAGCCTAATAATGTAAAAAAGTAAAATAAAAACGTTTAAGATTGAGGCAGTGGAGCAGATGCAAAACTTTTCCATTTCTGAAAGGTATTATTTAGGTTACCATATTTATGCTTATTTTTAAAAGTAAAATTGATCTGTGTCAAATGTTAAACAATCCACAACTACTTGGACCTCATACACTTTTAATGACCAAATGCACAAAAGTGAATTCCATCCTAGTACTTACCATAGTTTGGTACTGTCAATAGTACACACAAGACACAAAAGGAAGGAAATAAAAATTTCTGAAAATTAGCAATAATCATTTAGTTTCACCACATTTCATGTCATGGTTTTGGTAAGTACTGCCCCCCCCCCTCTCTCTCTCTCTCTCTCTCTCTCTCTCTCTCTCTCTCTCTCTCTCTCTCTCTCTCTCTCTCTCTCTCTCTCTCTCTCTCTCTCTCTCTGTCTCTCTGTCTCTCTCTCTCTCTCTCTCTCTCTGTCTCTCTCTCTCTCTCTGTCTCTCTCTCTCTCTCTCTAGTTGGGGTGTGAGAGAGGGAAAATGAGAAATTGGAATGGTTTGAATTATTGTTTATTGTAGAACTGATATTGAAAAATGTAGCTGGAAGGAAATGATGTTGATGTCTGATGTGGTACTTTACAGAACCCTGGTCCAGAATTTAACGAGCTGTTGGCGATGCACAAGCCCCTCAATCAGACACCACATATATCGCCCGACCTTCTAGCACCGCACAAACTAACCCACCAGTCGCCATCAATTTCACCTCCGGTACAGATGAATCCGAACTACGCACCGGCCGAAACATTAGACACCGCTTCGATTTATGCACAACAACAGGTGAGTGGTAATGCATTTTAATATAGTGTGTTTAAATTGTAGGGCAGGTAGTTTCTGATTCGCAATAAGTATATCACTAGAAAAATAATTCTTCAGCTTCTCTCAGCATATTTTGCAACAATTAAATCCACAGGTGTACTACTGGTTGTTAATGATCACTCCAGTATTTCTGCATTTACCCCTATGATAATTATGATATTGAACTCAAGTTATAGTCCTCGGTGTATTTAGGGGGTGGATTTCTTGCATCCCCTCCGCCTTTGCCCTTGTTTATCCTGTCCAGTAATTAACACAGGTGTACTTACAGGTAGATTATTTCAATGTTTCTTTGCTCTAAGTTCAAATTACTTAAATATTTGTGCGCAAGTTCTTACTAAAACTTTTCTGTTAGAGTGAAACAATGTCAAGTATAAAAGGTAGACTATTTAAAATAATTTCTATAAAGAACAATTTTTCTCCTTTCTATGAATAATATACACATAAAAAATTAAATTTTACCACCACAGCCACAGTATGCCATCTCCAAAAGCAAATGTCTCCATGAATGTGGTAGAATACTCCAGAAATTTTATATTCTGCACTTCAGAAAAAGCAAAAGTAGAGCATCTTACAATTAGTCAGGGAGTCAAAACTGAAATCATTCATATAAAAATCTAAACAGAATAGATTATGGGGAACAGAGGAATGTAATGGTTAGTATGACTTGGGTGTGCAATGCTTTTTAAGGCACTCCTTCCTGAAACAGAAAGTGGTCCTAGTTCAAATCTATGCAGGATATTAACAACTTCAGGTATTGTGCCAGATAGTCTGGATGTTACTTCTTGGTGGCTTCCCACATCTCACTAGGTGACTAATGAACTGGTACCAAAGTTCCCAGCTGTCGCATGATTCACAAACATTTAGAAAACCTTTAGCCTTTTCACATCTACGTCAATAGTTGGGTACACATGCTCTCCAGGGGGGTGGGAAAAGGCAGTTTCAGGGTTGGTGACAGGAATGATACCCAGCTACCACTTAAATTACCATGCCAAATCCACAATTAAACACACTGACTGCACAAGTAAAGACTAATGACCACTTAGTTTGGTCCCATTGCTTTATGAACATGTCAGAGGCACAAGACTCAATGTAATAGTCACTCTATAGGCAAAGCAGACTTCAGTCCATTGCTAGGTTATAAATAACTTGCATGGTACATCCACTGGTGTGTGGAACATGTACAAAACAGAACTGCAGATACTGAACATATACAAAGCAAGGCAGAAAATGGGCAGGTGAGCAATCTTTGTTTCCTGGACTGGGACTCAAACCCAGGACTTCTGGCTTTTGTGGACAAGTGCTCTAGTAGAGCTACCTGACAATGTTCTGGAGTACTTGTCTATAAAAGGCAAATGTCCTGGATTAGGGTCAGTCCAGCACACCATCTTAATAAAGCAAGAACATCAGAATCAGCATATACTCCACCAAAGAGAGAATCCATTTTGTAACCTCCCCTAGGCTATTTCTTCCAAGAATTCTAGTATTTCAAATTTTGCGGGAAAACTTCTGCAATGTTCTGAAGGTAGACAACATGGAACTTCTTGAAGTAAAGCATTGAGTACTTGTAGCGAGTCATGTTTGGGTAGCCCAATTGGCTGAGCACTGTAAAGATCCTAGGTTAAAGTTGAGATCCAGCAGAAAGTATTAATCGGCCGGGAAGTCTTACATTTTGGCACACTTCAATGCAGAATAGTTTCATTGTCAGATGTGCAAAGTTCTGGAAGAAGAAATAAGGAAATGCTGAAATTTGCGCGTGCACTTACATACAAAATATGCTTCATTGATCGTATACTTTCTAATCCTGAGATTTTTCAACAATAAATGCTATGTCACGCTGCGTACTTACAGTACCACACTTGTACAACAATTACTATTCAAAATTGGTACTTAATTCATTGTTAATCTATATTGAATGGAACAGTTAACTGATGTTGGATTGTTTTCTGTTCACAGATGCAGTACGATTACTCGCTGGCACTGCCGAATGTGTCCCAAGACAGACTGCCCCAGTACCAGATGCAAGCGACGCCACCGCTCTACCACGCGCCTTACCCGTCGATGTTGCCAGGTGGTTACTCGCAGACAGACGACTTCCTGTCGGTGCTACCCAGTTCTTCGATGGACCAAGGTCAAGACGTCAAGCCACATTTGGTCCACAAGATGGAACCCCCCGAAGCGTATCAGGAAGCTTCGCATTCGGGCCCAGTACCGAAAGGAGACGAGTACCTGCCGGCGTACAAGCAGGAGATGTACTGGGATCACCAACAACAGTGCCCGCCGCCACCCTCGTATCCGGACAACTACCCCGAGAATAACAGTGGTGCTCCCTACTCGACTGTGTCACCACCGAGCTTAACAGAATTGTAATGCCACTCGGATCATTGTGATGTCTCGTGTACTTCAAGAGAGACTGCACCAGTACCAAAAGCACATCTCATCACACTTTACTACGTGCATTACCCATCGATGTTTCTGGGAGTCAATCCGTAACTTCCTAATAGTGCTATCCACCTCTTCAATGGACCAAAGTCCAGATGTCGAGCCACCTGCAAGCCATGAAATGGCACCTGAGGTGTGTTAGGACCATTCGCACTTGGACCTGGCACCCAAAGGAAAGGTGGCTAGGCAAGATATGTACTGGGTTATCACCAACAGCAGTGCTCACCACCCACATATCAAATTGTGCTGAGAAGTAGAGCAGTGGTACGTCTTGAGATACTAGCAGAGCTTGATAGTCTGAACATTCGGTAATTTGAACATTCAGTGAAATTTGATAATTATCAGTGGACTATGACATTTGGTGCAATCTCGCAAGTAATTTTGTTGACGGCTGAAGATAGTTATGAGTTGACCAAACAAATGTGGTGGTTTTAAGGTTGGTCAAGAGTGAACCAAGTAAATGTGGCGATTTTAAGTTAAAAGTGGACCAAGACTTACCACTAAGGTAATAAGATGATACACTTCATTGTAGTCATGTAAATAACTGGTTTGTGCAATGATAAATCTGACAATTTGGAGAAAAAATATTAAAAAATTTAGCAAATAAACTGTGATGTGCAATTGATCTACTTAACAAATTCGTCAGAAAAATGGTTTTAAAATAATCATATATATTTTTACTAAAGTGCTCAATGAATATGTTGAAGTTGATCCTTAAACACAATTCCAATCAGCCAAATTTGTTTTACTGGTATTGGTAGACTCTGCACCATGAACATCGACGGAGCTGAAAGGGTAGTTTTATGTTACTATTAAGTTTGTTCAGAATAGTCATAAATTAAACTAGTGCAATAATTTGTATAGTACTCGTCAAAATGTTAAAATAGTTTTAATGTAAATATCTGAAACAGAAATTCTAAAAAATAATAAAATTGAAATAGAAAAAAATAAAAATAAAAATAATAAAATAAAAATTAATAAAACAAGAAATTAAAAAATAATTTTACTAATCTACTGTTAGTATCTGTTATATTAATTCAAATTTTAATGTTAGTGTGGCATAACTGTGCCACTGAACTTGCTGAACTGTAACAGCAGATGCCTGGACTGAGTAATTTTAACATTAAGTAGTCCATACTGTTTTAGTTGTGAATCTCGTCTTGTATGTGTCACCATCAATCCAAATTAGTGACAATGTTATTAATACAAAATGCATCGCCAAGATTTATGGCTTTCTAATATCAGCCATTTGGACTTCAAAATTAGTATTTAGTGCAAACAAATTTTATTGTAAATGTTTAAATAATTGCAGTGTACAGTGATTACACTGATAATATTTTTGAAAAGGATGTGAAATGTAATTTAAAAAAAAATTAAAAATGTACAAATGTTTTTAATGTTTGTGCAACATTGTGCAACATTGAAATAACCAAAAAATTTGTAAAAATTTCTTGAAATAAAAAAAATAAGAAAATAGCAAAATTCTTTATGTATTTCCATTAACCCAAATTTGTGATATAGTTGGCAATCTTTCTCAAGCATTGTTAGTGCCATATTTTATTTCTAAAATATTTGAAAATATAGACAACCTCTTACATGTCGCGCAAGTTAAATCCCCCCCCCCCTTTGTCAGTCATACAAGTCACTATTTGTGCTAGTCAAAATAATGAATTTACCTACCATGTAGTCTAGCCTTGTTAGAATTGTGGTTTAATTTACAAAACATAGTAACCCACTTACAATGAAGGGATTGCAGCTTGTGCACACTAAGTCAGCATGATTACATTTCCAATAACAACCAAGTATGCTATATTTGAATGTTCTGAATTTCTGGATATGATTGGTTTGAATACAGACAATTTTCCACTGCCGCTACTTACAGTTAACTTTTCTTCATTTAAGGTGTTGGAATGGCATCCATTTACTTAACTCTGAAATCTGTAGTTTTTGAATTAAAGATAAAAAATGGTCTCTAGCAATTCTTTTTCTTAAGCACAAAATATGCAGAGTAAAAACACACTAAGTACACAATTTCATTCTACTGTTCAGTGCATTATGTGAAGTTCAGTAATATTTTCTTTGCGCTATCCCCTGCGCCACGCCGGCAGTCAGTGTTCATGGACACTCGTGGCAATATTTTGATTTATTAATGAAAATATTTTCACTATAATATCAAATTGTGGGGTATTTAAAATCCTGATTAATCACAGTATGTGTACAAATACTTAAAATGGTGGCACAACATTCATGCTTGGTAACATATCAGAAATCGAAAACATAAGTTCATAGCAATTTCTGAAGAAATAACTTGCTTTGGACTACAAACTGAGTGTTCAGAATGATTACAATAAACAGTTAAAACCTATCCAGTTCATAACAGCCAATAACAAAGCAGCCACAGTCCTATCACACACAGTAGCAACCTGGAGAGTAGTCTTAATATTTCTCATGATCAAGAGTATGGCCTGTATTTGAATGTTGAGCATTAACATCTCTGTCCAGAAACAATTATTAAATATGACTGCCTGGTGTTAACAACACTAAATGTCTTGCATAACATAAATGAACATAGAATAAGTGTTTTCTATTTTTAGTTTACATAAAAGTTAACAGATCCTTATCTTTAATAGATTAGTTCGATGGACACCATCAATCTTTGAAACAAACAAGGAAGACAGAGGCAGATAAATTGCAACTATTATCTTTGACACACAAACTTCCAATGCTGAGACTAATTCTCGAGTAGCAATATATGATTGGTATGAAATCCTGAAGTTTAAATTGTTCCATATCTATGTATTAGGAGTTAAGGCTGTATAACACTAATTCCAAAAAGTAAACATTGTGAACTGATTAACCATTTTTCCCATACTGTTCTTGATGTTGAAAAACAGAACTAATATCCTTGAAAAACCAACAACAGTAATAAAAAATGTACCACTAATTACACAGCCTCAAGTGAGATTACCAAAAGCAATTCACAAAACCTTTGATTAAAGTAAGTAATTGACAAGGTTTCCCACACCATAAAACGTCAATGTGAGGTGGCTCATTGGTTGGAGATATTAAACACAATTTTACCTTTTTACATGTACAAAATATGTCTTCAGTAACTCTCATTGATAGGCTGATCTGTGAATAAAAGTGGGATTAAAGGAAATGCGTATAATCCATAGAAGAGACTGTAAGTTCTGTAAAACCCCATTTTTACATTCCTGGATTTTAAGTTTTCCCACCATTTACACCATTTTTTGTCGGTCATGTCAAATTTCCTATTTCCACAATGTTAATTTTTCACCATTTCTGCGTTAACATCCTTTCACTTTTCCCACACACTATGCTCTTTCAAACCACTATCACGAAAAACTGACATAATTTACGTAAATTGAACCTGGCATGGCTTTTGCCTTCAAGTATATTGTTTATAAACATAACACAGTCTAGTACCTTTACACTTGGCGTTTATTCAAATGTATATTTCGTATTTTGTTGTTTTGCAGTATGCGCCTACTTGACTAACGATGAGGAAAATCCCATCAGCCACCATGCCAATTGTCAGCTTATCTTGGTTTATGCTGCGGGCTCTAGATGCTCCTACGCAACTGTTCCTGTAGTTTTTCATGCTTTGTAGAATGTTTTTCGAGAATTTATTCTTATTGTGTAATGCAGTGGGGGCACGGTATATTATAACCTCAAAAGTGCAATTATAGTGCGAGTTGCCAATGGTGTGCGAATGTGACAAAAATACTTATGCATATATTTGCAGTTGGGAATGCAAATAAATTCTCGAATAACATCATGGCAGAAATAGAAAATTACAAAAAGTACTGAACTTCTGCAGTTTCACTAAGTAAATAATGAATGCCAGTTAAAGGCTTGGTGACAGTCGATTACAGTGAATAAAATTACAACAAAAATGTCTACTTCCTGTAAAGTTACCAGGTGTTCCTGGCACTTAAGATAGTACAAAATTTGGATAACCTGTATTACATAATAATCTTCCTTTCGAGTGTTTTGAGAGATATATGTACACACACACACACACACACACACACACACACACACACACACACACACACACACACACACACACACACACACACACACACCCCCCCCCCCCCACGAAAATGCAAGAGTAATTCGGTAAGCATATTTCACCATTTAAATTATTAAGTTCCCGCATTTTACATTTTTCCCACATTTTACACCATTTTCATTAAGTCCCTTGAGAAATGTAAAAGCGGTGTTCTACTGTAAATATAAAAAGTTGGACATGGATTTCAGTTATGCAGACCTGGGGTCCATAATATACAAGGCGGTGTATAAGTCACCTGATTTGTTTCATGAATAACACACTTGTTAGAAATGTGATTTGTATTTTATTGATGTAGAAGTAAAGAATACACCTCGGAAATACAACATAATGAATCACATGTTCAATATGATTGCCTATTGATGTAGAAGTAAAGAATACATCTCGGAAATACAACCTAATGAATCACATGTCCAGTATGATTGCCTGTTTTGTTTATAACTTCAAGTCACACATGTGCATTTGTTATAACTCTCCGACACAAATCTTCCAGAATGGCACGGCATAACACCACAGTCGTGGCCTTAAGAAAGGGAACACCAAGTATGATGCAAACGGATTTTGGTGGGTCACAAGTATGTTGTGAAGGAATTCCTCCAGACCACCAAGCTAAAGGGATTTGTTCCAATGTGCTTTGGTTTCCTCAAAAATCAAGATCAAAATCTCGCACGTAATTCCTATATTTTTGAGCTGTCACCCTTGCTGAGTCAGTCAGCATAGTACGACCAATAAGGTGCTTGGCTGCCGTGCACACGGCCTGTGTTCAAATCGTAGTGGGAATCTGATTGATTGTGCATAACTATATGGTTTTTTTCCCCTATTTTATCAATTCTTATTATGACGATAAAATCAAAGTTACATCAGGTAAGCACAATTATATGATGTTCTTGTACAATTATATAGCGAAACACATTTATATCAAAACTGCACATGTATAATAAAAATGTGCACACATTACTTCATTTTTTGAGGCACTATACTCTCCCTTTTTCATTGTCCATGAAATATCAAACTAAAAGTGTGCTTTGAATATTATAGAGGAAAAATTCTAGTAGGAAATTTTTTTATAAAAAGTAGATGAAGATTACTTACCAGGCGAAGAAGCACCAGTAGTAATAGAAACACAAATAAATAAATAAATAAAACACACTTATAAACACACACATACACAGCGAAAGCTAGCATTTGTGTGTGTGTGTTCTATTTATTTATTTATTTATTTATTTGTGTTACTATCACTACCGGTGCTCCTTCGCCTGGTAAGTAATCTTCATCTACTTTTTATAAAAGTATGCTTTCTTAGCCATTCCTATGTTAACGCTTGAATAAATGTTTGTGATAGTAACATATGACACCAGCAGTTTCTACTTTCTTCATTGCACAATTTCATTTATTCACTGTCACAATCGTCACTAGCTTCAACAGGTATACAAAATTCTGGGTGATAAGTATCACAGAAACAGCAAAAGCACAGAACATTGCAACACCTCGCACATCTGATAAATGATACCGCTTTGTAGACACGTTTCCATCAACGATAATGGAAAACACTGGTCATTCACATTAAAAAAAAAAAAAAATTCATTTGTCAAGTAATCTGCGATGCTAATCAGGCATATTCATGGGAAGGAAGACTGGTGCACTGAACTGAATGTATTTGTATTGTGTCCTCTCCTGAAGCGATTTTGCATTTAGTTGTTAACAATTTGAAAGCATTTTAGAATTTTTGATGAAAAATTTTACCTGGCGGTAAACATTCAACTCACACAGTTGATACAGTGAAGTACACTTGGGTAGACACACTTCCGTAGTGTAAAAAAAGCACACTTCTGTTTTGTCGCAATACCTAACATATTGAGCAATTAATATAAGTTGTTATCACGTCCAATGACTCCATCATTAATGTAAGACTGGCTGTGAAAGCATATAATTATGCACAATCAATCATCGTGCAAGAGTGAAAGAAGAAGGTCCGAGCAGGATTTGAACATAGACCGTCTGCGTAGCAATCAAGTGCCTTGCCTGCCGCACCACGCCGAGTCATTCACAGATGGTGACATAGCTATATTTTGTGTGGATTATTCCTGGATGTTCTTGTGCCCAGAATCGAACTTTTTTTTTTTTTTTTTTTTTTTTTTTCACAACACCGTTCAAGTAAAAATAAGCTACATCAGAAAACCATGTGTTGTGTAGCTCTGTCTCTTGCTATTTCTCAAATGCCCACCATTCAAACTACAGTCTCTGCTCTTTAACTCTCACACACTATGTTTACATCCAACATATCTTCTTGAAGACAAAAACCAAATTTCGTAAACTATTTTTTGCTGTTGGGTTTACATGTAATTGCCAGAATCGGATTTCCTAGCCCCTTAATATGGCAGCTCAAAAACAGCTGATGCGGTTCCTGATTTAGTCAGCACAATTTCTATTTTTATTTACTTAAATACACAGATTCATTCTCACTCTAATATTTATACTTTTATTTTGGAGTAGAAAATGTAACGCTGTCCATAAGTGGCAAAAATTCTTAACAGGGAAACACAATTTTGACAAGGTGAGAATGCTTCAAAAATGATTGCATTGACATGGGAATGAAAATTGATTGTGGAACTGGAAAACCGCTATACAGAAGTGGATTTCCAAAATCAATTTTGGAGTGTTCACATGACCAATCAAAGCGGAATTGGGAAATCGGTTTACGGAATTTGGTTTTAGAAGCCCCTGTAAATGGGGGTGACAGTAAGTTTATGCGCCGCAGTCATCTTGTAGGGATACAAGTGAAGGTAAGATTGAATAATTCTTTGTACAGATCAACATCCAACTCCCTAATTGGCACTGGCTCTTCTTAATGATTTACTCAGACCATGAATCAAAGCCACTGGAAGTGCTTCAATATTTTGCGGCAAATGTATGTTACAGCCATGTGTCTGTCGACACGCCAAAGCAGAAACAGTACCTTCAGATTTTTTTTGTAAGCTGAATACTGTTAGTGCCCTGGGAACCCACCATGTGATGTAATCTGATATGTGCAAGTCTAATGCTATTCAGTGCTATACATAGTAACACAATCTTTGTCTTTTGTGTGATGGTCAAACGTACTTTGTCTGGCATTGTGGCAACCTAAAGTGGCGCATGCACAACAGAATGGATGAACTCACGATGACATCTGGCATAATTTCCATGAACTGCATGAAGTTGCTCACACAATTTGAAAGCTATTACCACAACAGTATAACTGTGGGATCAAAATTCAACAAGCTTCTACTACAGTATTTTACGCCAAAGGTATTTTGACTGGCACTTACGTCATGGGGGATGGGGTATCATGAGGATGCAGTAAGGGAAAGCAGTCAACAATCAGAAGATTGGTTTGAACAGCACAGTGCTTTACTAGGCATGGTCCTGTTTGGAGGTGGTATGCCGTTGCCTTCCTCCGACCTTCGAACTGACTTACCCAGCCAGTTATAGGGGGACCTACAGTTTAACATGGGTTCCGAACCACGGTACTACTCGATATTTTTCACATCAACAACACTGCCAGAGGCGAAAGAAGTGGAAAGTGACAGATAAAAATCATAGGACCCGGCGGAGATGGAACCCGCGACCATTGGATTTGTAGTCTGGCACTCTACCGCTGTGCTACCGAGCCGCACGTATGAAATGAAATTATACTTATGGGCTCAACGACATAGTATGCTAATATCGGCAACAAATAATTTACTGACAAGAGTAGGCCTAACTACAAGAACCTGTCAATCAGATAGCAGGAATAGCATTAGGGGACTAATTATTCATTTGATGGTCAAGAAAAAACTCTGTCATTTAATATGACTGAATTTTCTATGAGTATTCAGAGGTTGTTGCCAACATCAGCACATTATGCCATCACAGCTATAAGTACAATTTGACCCAGTATGAAGAGACATTTAGTTAGCAAACTGCTCTTATAACTGCTTGTCAACTTCTCACACCATAGAGCAACATTTCTCAGTGAAATAATTCGTTCTTGTCCTGAGGCTGATACAAAAAAATACTTGGCTGAAACTATGGACCAATACAAGTCAAGCACACAGGCATACATTCGTAGTCAGTTAATGAGATTGTAAAGTTAGTTAATTAATTGGATATCCAAAGAACAGAAAAGTGTAATAGGAGCCAGTTTACAATTGAGGTAACATACACATCAGTAGTTACAAATTAATGGGGAAAAAAATCAAAGTTCAGATGATAGTCTAAGTTATGCTCCCTGGCCAAATGATTTATATCCCTAACATAGAAAAGACTGCTGGAATTTTTGGGACACAGCATATATGCGTAAGTCATAACTAACCAAAAGAGTTCATCTCCATCTGAACTGATACATGAATAACCAAAGTAAGATGGCTAGCCTGCATCAATGGACTTTTCACAGAACTCACTACCAACTAAGGGTATACAAGCAATTAAGAGAGAATTAAAAACTCATGCATATCATAAATACAGCAGAACGTTAGTGATTGACACTTGGAAAGATAGAAATCAGGTTATAGCTAAGTGATGTTTCCAGGCACTCCTTATAGGTGCAGACTGAAGAAACGGAAATGTGTCACTTTACCATGTTCAAAGAGCTTATAGCTAAAATATTTCAAAATCCATGACTTAATTTTGCAATAATGTATACGATCATCTTCTGACAACTCCCAGGATATATGCACATATACCGAACACAATTCAGTATGGTACTCAACATAACTTGCATTTAACACACAACTGCCATTTCAGAATATGGACCATTTCTAAAGTACACCATAAACTTCTTGGAATGATAATGTTAAACAGACTGCTCTAATGAGTGGCCGAGGAATAATATCCCAACCTATACTAAAATTCAGACTATGCTACTGTTTTACGTCACTATCTTTCTTCCATTTGCAACTTTCACTATCTCCGCAATCTATCATCCCAATGTAACCTAGCTCTTAGCTATGCTACATTAAGTCCTTCAATCCTACACTGAAGTTTTCTTCTATTCACGTTCACTTGCTACACAATTCTCGGCTGACCAATAAAGAATCAAACGTAACCTAGGTCTTTGATGAGCTACATTTTAACTATCCATAGTAATAACACAGATGAAGGTTGTGTGACTGTGTTGTGTGCCTGTGTGAGTGCTCTATTTTCTGAAGAAGACCATGGCCGATAGGCGAAGTGTTGTATGTAGGCCTAAGTGTCTTTTCTATGTGCTGCTTGTTGGCACGTCTTTGCAGTGAGTTGTAAACTGTCTTTATAACTATTGTTAATTCCAACCTGGACTACATTTTAACTAACCTATAACTGAGGATACTTTCCATCCATTTACTGAAAGCGTCATTCCTTCAATCAGTTTGTGGCACTTTCCAGTATAAACTCTCCAAGATGCGCTACTACATCCCAAAGTAAGCTCCATGTGTTTTACAGTCATTTGGGAAAAGATTTGAATGCAGAAACTGTAAAATTTACACAACATATTGACCATTGTTTCACATCATTATGCATGGTGATACACCACTTAGGAAGGTAAATTAATAGTTACTGCACATAAAAGAGAACAGTGTAACAGAATAACGTGTTCACTAAAGGTCATAATATTATATAATTTTCACGCCAGCGCAGGCGTGGTGTGCTAAGATTGGCAATGACATGTTTGTTTACAAGGGTAAATAAATTTTTCTTCCCGTCCCGGCGACCTCGTTTGATAATCTTGGCAAAGGATGCTGAACGCCGGTAATGGCGTGACGTTGGCATTGGCCAATTAAATAACAATGCAAATGATAGACATCAGGTCAATGATAACGGCATAACCAACAATGGACCGGAGCATCCAGCAACCTTTTCTTTGTAGGCATCAGTTTCAGATACGATGCCACAAATTTTTACTCTTGGCCTATGTTCGCCACTGCCATGAAACGTTTATTTTACTAGCGGAATTAGTTTTACCGAGCGGATAAGAGTACACACAAGAACCCGTTAGCTACAGAGCACAGTTCATTTTAGAGATGGCCACTGTTTCATGGTTTCGAAACAATGTTTCAATACGCGGAAATGTATCAGTATTTCAAACCGCCATGTTTCAAGGTTTCGTAACCGTCGTGTTTCATTCTGCTCGATTTCGGTTCACATTGGCGGTCGATACACTACGTTTACATGCAACACATCTTCCAGAAGACGAAAACCGATTTTCGTAAACAGTTTTTCGCTGTCGTGTTTACATGGCACAGCCTGAATAGAATTTCCTATCCCACTTAATATGGCGGCTGAAAAACAGCTGATTTAGGCCCTGATTAGTCAGCACAGCCGCTATTTTTCTTTACTTAAATACACAGATTTATGCTCACTCTAATATTTATAATTTTATTTCACGCTAGAAAATGTCACTCTGTCCATATTTGCCGAAAATTCTTAACAAGAAAACACAATCTGACAAGCCAAGAACGCTTCAAAAACGGTTGCTTTTACATGGGCACGAAAATCGATTGTGGAACTGGAAAACCGCTTTACAGAAGTGGATTTCCAGAATCGATTTTGGAGTGTTTACATGACCAACCAAAAGCGGATTTGGGAAATCGGTTTACGAAATCCGGTTTTTGGAGAACATGTAAACGGGGTGATATACTAAAACTGTTTACTCGTGTCAGTATCACTGTTGCAATACAGCGGTGTTTCAGACCAATAACGCAGAACCGAAAACGTGTATCGAAAGAGTGTTGTTTCATTTTGCTGATGCTCGCAACAGATACACATTTCACTTAAAATGTTCAAATGTTTGTACAACTTATGGCACTTAACTAAGGGGTCATCAGTCCCTAAGCTTACAAACTACTTATGAACTAGCTAAGACTAAAGACGGCACAAATATCCATGACCGAGGTGGGATTCGAACCCCCGACCGTAGTGGCCGTGCTGACCGTGACTGCAGCGCCTCAGTCACCTCGGCCACTGCGGCCGGCCATTTCACTTACTACTGTATGAACAGTTTTAAGAGTCTCAAAAACTAATGGATAGACGTGTGTCTAAAGTGACTTGTATTCCGAAATGACATGTCTACTTCATAAACGCAAATTACAATAAAATAAGCCCACTACTTGCAATGAAATATGCAGTAAAATTCTAGGTTTATCTGTCCATTTATGGTAATTAAAAATATACGACTAAACCTACAACTTCCTTATTTTCTCAATAAGGAATAACATAAAGCCTCAAATAACATGATAAATTTAACATAATGTGCAGCATTTGACGTATTTCGTTTTTATATTTGCGTATTACGAAAGTTTGGACGATAAATGAAAACGCGAATTAAAGATATTTACAAAACTCGAATTTTAAAATAAGGTAGGTTTTAATGAATTATCCAGTAGCCAGATAATGACCCTTCACAAAATGTTAGCTCAATAAATTTAATGTTACAATGCGCCTTTGCAGTATCAGATGTAGATTAGCACACACAACACCTATCGAGATTAGGCTCTAGAATAGAGGAAAGCAAAATTTATTGATTATAGCTACCTTGATAAAAACAACAGAATATTAGAGATAATGGGATAGCAGGAACGTCACTTATTGAGAAAGCAGTGTATTTGGTACAGGGGTAAAATTTTAATTACCATCCCGGCGGCCTCGCGTGATTATGTTGGCAACATCAACGAAACGGCAGAAAATCTTTGCCAAGATGTTACTATTCTCAGAAACCCACGGTAAATCGAATACGGAACGCTATGTATCGACTGATCTGCTGGATCGATAAATCGAAGAATGGACTGACGCGTATTCCTGACACATATACCGGCGAAAGTATACCCGGGATATGGAAATAGGTCTGGTGCCCGCGTCTTATATATCACCGGAGAAGAACCAGTCAGGAACAAGTCACTAGTAATTTTTATCACCGCCATCACTTACTACAGCAGCTATCGAAAGGAAACCATACATCATTTGTCAACAAGGTGAGTTATTTCTAAATGAATTTTATACTGAAGAAAATGGTGTTTCTCATTTCTCGGTGTTGTATATCGCGCGTCTGTCCATTATTTTAATGATTTTTTTCACTCACGATTACTGTTAATTTGCTGAGCGGACAAGGGTACATCGAGAACCTGTGAACCGTAGAGCAGAAACAGCATTAATTATTTACTTCATGGTCGACACAAAAGATTAATCCCATCACTGTATACGATTCTGTTTCCAACATCTGAACACTCGACACTACGCCGCTACACGAATTGTAAAATTTAACGGGATTCGTTTTTCGTCAAGACCTACAAAAAATCCTTGGATATCACAGGACATACTACAGTTAATCGATGAAAGGAGAAAATATAAAAATTGCAGTAAATGAAACAGGCAAAAAGGAGGACAGACGACTAAAAAATGAAATTGACAGGAAGTGCAAATGGCTAAGCAGGAGTGGCTTTAAGGCAAATGCAAGAACGTAGAAGAATGTATAAACAGGGAAAAATAGATACAGCCTACAGGAAAATAAAAGATATATTTGGCGATAAGAAAAACAGCTTTATGAATATCAAGAACACATATGGAAAACCATTTCTCAGCAAAGAAGGGAAAGCTGAAAGGTGGAAAGAGTATATAGAGAGGCTCTACGAAAGAAATGAACGTACGGGCAATATTGTAGGAAGGGGAGAAGAAGTAGATGAGGATGACATAGGAGATACTATACTGAGAGACGAATTTGACAGAGCACTGAAAGACCTAAATCGAAAAAAGGCCCCTGGAGTAGATGATATTCCCTCAGGGCTACTGAAGTCTCTAGGAGAACCAGCCATGATAAAATTGTTTCACCTGGTTTGTAAGATGTATGAGACAGGTGAAGTACCCTCAGACTTTAAGAAAAATGTTATAATCCCCATTCGAAAGAAACCAGGCGCAGACAGGTGTGAAAACTACAGAAACATCAGTCTGATGGGTCATGGTTGCAAAATATTAACACGAATTATTTACAGAAGGATGGAAAAGCTGGTAGAAGCCGACCTCGAGGAAGATCAGTTTGGGTTCAGGAGAAATGTAGGAATTCGGGATGCAATACTCACTTTACGGCTTATCCTAGAAGATAGGTTAAGAAAAGACAAACCTACATATCTAGGTTTGGAGAAGGCTTTTGACAATGTTGATTGGAATAAACTCTTTCAAGTTCTGAAGCAAGCAGGAGCAAAATATAGGGAGCGTAAGGCTATTTACAACTTGTACAATAACCAGACAGCAGTTATCAGAGTCTGAAGGGCATGAAAGTGATGCAGTGGTTGGGAAGGGAGTAAGACAGGGTTGTAGCCTTTCTCCAATGTTATTCAGTTTGTACATTGAGAAAGCTATAAAGGAAAGCAAGGAGAAATTTGGAGATGGAATTAAAGTTCAGGGTAAAGAATTAAAAACATTGCGTTTTGCAGACGACATATTAATTCTGCCAGAGACAGCAAAGGACCTGGAAGAGTAGCTAAACGGAATAGACAGTGTGCTGAAAGGTTCATATAAGATGAACATTAACAAGAGCAAACCTAGGGTAATGGAATGCTGTCTTAGAAAATCAGGCGATGCTGAAGGAATTAGATTAGGTAACGAAACAATAAAGGAGGTAGATGAGTTTTATTACTTGGGCAGTAAATAATTAATGCTGTTCCTACTCTATGGTTGACAGGTTCTCGATGGGACCTTGTTCGCTCAATAAATTAACTTTAATCTTTACCGGAATAATTCACAAAGAAACATGGCTGCCACTCGAGCTGTGAGATCGATCTGGCAGCTCGATCGATATATAGCATTCCGAATTCGATTCCCAAGCGTTCTACCGAAACCCACATAGAATGATTTGACTGGTGTCTCGTACAGACAACAAAGTAAATAATAAATAATGGTGTTCGTGTTATACTGTTGACAAATTCTTTATGTACCCTTACGTACTCAGAAAAAGTAATTGTCCTGGTAAAACGCTTGGGTCCATGACAAAACATTTGCGTTCTCACACGACTGACTTACGCCAACGTCCCATGATTGCCAACATTACCTGCGAGGACGCCAGGACGGTAAGTAAAATTTAACCGGTACAGGAAATACAAGTCTGCATCTAAACAAAATTTTAATTTTTTTCTCCTATAGTTGCTGCCCTCGTGGTTCTATTGCAATACTTATACATTTCACATTGATGATGATACAATAAACAGGCCTATAATATTACTAATCACACACTGTTTCATGGTCTCGTAACAGTGTTTCGAAACCCCACACTGTACGGTTTCAATTGTTCCGAAACCGTCAGATGGTTTAGTTTCCCCATCTGTAGTTCATTTACAGTACGAAACACTAATCAAGTTGTCGTTGTTGTTATGTTTGCTGAGAACATTAAAATCTTGGCAAAAAATTTTCACTTTTATGTTGATGTTGTCAACATAATCACACAAATGGCCGAGACGGGAAGTAAAATTTTACCATTAATTTCTTTTTAAGTTTGGTAATTAATTCTATCTTCAGCAAAACACATCTTTAATCTTCTTGTTTCCTAGGCATGTATCGCTGAAGTGTTTTCAGTGGGCCTCTATCAATTTCTGTTGAACAACAGAAAATGTTTTTACAGCATATACATTGTATTTACAAATTATAAAATGACTGACCAACCCAATTAAAAAAGTCACATTTCAATGAAGCACACACACACACACACACACAAGAGCTACATCAAGATGACTTACGAGGATAATAATTATGTTATGGATCGGACTAGGGTACACACAAGAAACTGTAAACCATAGAGTAGCAACAGTTCATGAATAACATTAATCCCCTGATTCCATGTGACTGTTTTTTCAAAGAGCAGTCAATAGTCGTTGCCAACATCAACACACTATGCCATCACTACCATTAGTAAAATTCCACCTGTGTTTCTTATAACCTCTTTCCTTCAAGAGCACTCATATGATAATTTGTACCGGATCGGCTTCGACTTTGGGTATATGTACTTATGTAGAATTTTCAATATGTTGAAAGACAACGCCGCGGCGGAGTAGCCGAGCGGTCTAAAGCACCTCGCTGCGGAGGTTCGAGTCCTCCCTGGGGCATGGGTGTGTGTGTTTGTCCGTTTGTCCGTAGGTTAGTTTACCTAGGTGTAAGTAGTTTGTAAGCTACGAACTGTTGACCACGCTGTTTGGTCCGATAGATTTACAGACATTTGAATTTTTTTTTTTTTTTTTTTTTTTTTTTAAGACAAACAGCGCCTTCTAAACATCCATCAATCGGGCCGCATAGGCACATGCTCTAGTTCGCGATATTTTAATGTTCGAAAATACATTACATTAAGCGAAATTTACATTCACATATCCAATTAAATTAAAAACAATCGCAAATTTTGGGCGATATACCATAACCACGCAATTTGATTAAAAGCCGTTTGTGAGGTACATTGTCAAAAGCCTTCTGGAAATCAAGAAATACGGAATCGATTTGCGAAACCATGTCGATAGCACTCAACACTTCGTTGTAATGATTCGCCTGAAATCGTCACGAGACACGACTCTTTCAAACGATGATTTGTCCTGGAATCGTCACGAGACAGACGATTCTTTATAACGACGATTCGCCCGGAATATTCAGGAGACACGATCGTCCGCAGCACGAGTCGATTCTTTATTTGTATTCCTTCTAAAGAACGATTATTTCATCGCTACAACTCTAGTGTGTATGTATCTGTAGAGACAGTAAGCCATTGAATGAAGGCGAGAGGAGAATCGAGCTCGCGTGGTTACGCAGTCGGCGAATGGCGGCCTTGCGTTAGGGGGTGCGTTTGGGTGGGGGGGGGGGGGGGGCAGACAGCGGCGCTCAGCTGTTGGCCGTGACGTCACGCAAGATGGATGGCCGCGCGCCCCTAATGGCAGGCGCGCCGTGACGAAACAGCCGTGTGTCGTCACCAGCTGTGACGCGGCCCGCCACCAGCGCCTTATTTCTGTTTGCCCAGCGCGGGTGTTTTCCCTAAAAATACAACGCCGTGTCGCTGACACATATGGCCCGAAATAGGCAAGTTAGTTCCCTCGTGATGTGGTTGAGTAGACTTTCCCGGCGTAATAACTGATGATACACTGGAATACACTCTTCCAAATTCTGAAAGTAGCAGGGGTAAAATTTAGGGAACGAAGAGTTACATTCAACCTATACAAAAACCAGACAGCGGCTATTAGAGGCGAAGGGCAAGAAAGGGACGCAAAGTTTGGGATGGGAGTAAGACAGGGTTGTAGCCTTTCCCCGATGTTGTTTAGTCTGTACATTGTGCAGGCAGTGAAGGAATGGAAGGAGAAATTTGGAGAGGGCATTAAAGTGCGGAGCGCGTGGTTGCTCGCTGTGGAGGTTCGAGTCCTCCCTGGGGCATGGGTGTGTGTGTATATCCGTAGGTCAGTTTACCTATGTTTCAGTAGTATGTAAGCTACGGACTGATGACCACGCTGTTTGGTCCGATAGAATTGAATGTTTGTCTATTTGTAAATCTATCGGACCAAACTGCGTGGTCATCAGTTCGTAGCTTACAAACTACTTAAACCTAGGTAAACTAACCTCAGGACGACACACACACCCATGCACCAGGGAGGACTCGAACCTCCACGGGGAGCAACCGCGCGCTCCGCAGCGAGATACTTTAGACCGCTCGGCTACTCCACCGCGGCGGTCCGATAGAATTACAAACATTTGAACACTGAACATTAAAGTGCAGGGAGAAGAAATAAAAACATTGCGGTTTGCCGATGACATAGTAATTCTGTCAGAGACCGCAAAGGATCTGGAAGAGTAATTGAATGGAATGGGCAGTGTCTTGAAAGGAAGATATAAGATGAACATTAACAAGAGTAAAACGAAGGTAATGGAATGCAATGTCAGAAAATCAGGCGATGCTGAAGGAATTAGATTAGGTAATGAGACAATAAAAGTAGTAGATGAATTTTGTTATTTGGGTAGCAACATAACTTCTGATGGCTGAAGTAAAGAAGATATAAAATGCAGAATGGCTACAGGCAGAAAAGCGTTTCTAAACAAGCGACACTTGTTAACGTCCAATATTAATTTAAATGTTAGGAACTCCTTTCTGAAAGCATTTGTCTGGAGTGTAGCATTGTATGGGAGTGAAATGTGGACGATAAGGAGTTCTGACAAAAAGACGATAGAAGCTTTCGAAATGTGGTGCTATAGACGAATTATGAAAATTAGATGTGTAGATCACGTAACAAATGAGGAGGTTCTTAACCGTATCGGGGAGAAAAGGAGTTTCTGGCATATCCTGACTAAGAGAAGGGATAGACCGGCAGGACACATTCTGAGACATCCAGGAATTGTCAACTTAGCATTAGAAGGAAGCATATGGGGTAACAATCGTAAAGGGAGTCCGAGGGACGAATATAGTAAGCAGATTCAGAAGGATGTAGGTTGCCGAACGTATTCTCAGATGAAGAGACTTGCACAGGATAGGGTAACGTGGAGAGCTGCATCAAACCAGTCTACGGACTGAAGACCACAACAAGAACACTCTTCCCGGGTCTACATCCGAATAGCATCGTCAACTAGACACAATATTTCGGCAGACCAACTGGCTGCTATTTTGAGGTGAGTGCACTGATTCAAATTAATCGCCGGAAACGGAGACAGAACAGAAACCGCCGCCCATTTATACACCGATGACGACTAGAGTAGTCAACTGTTGATCACAGGTTTTTGGGAGTAGTCCTCTGGATCTTGATTGTAAGGGAGAATAAGGCAGATTTAGTCACAGTAAATTTCAACAGTGTAACTATACATATTTGCTTGGAATGCATAACAATGGGGATGTAAATATTTTATTTTTACTCATCTATCATATTTTGGGGTAGCTCTACAACCTGGCCGGCCGCGGTGGCCGAGCGGTCTGCGGCGCGACGGCCACATTCTGCACGGCCACTACGGTCGGTGGTTCGAATCCCCCCGCGGAAATGGATATTTGTGCCATCCTTAGTATTAGGTAGTTCATAAGTAGTTTGTAAGTTTAGGGACTGATGACCCCGTAGTTAAGTCCCATAAGCTCTACAAACATTTGAACATTTTTTCTACAACCTGAAAATGAGTTTTTAAGAGAGCAAAGACATTAATAAGACTCATTTGTGGACCAAATTCGAAAACAATATGCCGGAACCTATTGGATTTGCATTTGATAATTCGATTTTTTTTGGTTATGTAACTTTTTAAGCAATCCTAGAAGTTAATAAAATAATCTGTGACGCATTTTTCTACGGATGCATTTAGACCAGTAATTTTTCTGTGGTACAAAAAAACTGTCTTTAATCTTCATTTTCACTGCGAGACCAGAAAATGAAATCCAATTCACTTTAAACCAAATGAAAATACACACGAACACTTCACAGTAGGTATGACGCGAAAACAAAGAGAATAGTCCAGATCGAAATATTTCGTATTAACTTTCTTCTGTTGTCTATAGCTGACAAGCGATCCATTAGTACCGGTACTTTCAGAGCGTTGAGAAACGTTGCTTGAGTCAACTGAGAAATAACTAATGATACGCTTCTGTTTAATTCCTATAATCCGCTTTCGCGAGTCACTTCTTCCGCGTGTTATGGTATAGAAACGTTAACTGTTGATAGTTATGACGCGATCGCATTGACTAAGAAACCAATGAGCATTTTCTCACAGCCCCATGAATTCGATAACTAATCGGGAATAGTATCGTGGTATACAAAAGTTATTCAGGATATCTCGTGGGAAGAATTTTAAGTATCAATAGTACTTCACGGGTTTCAGGTATAACAGTCATCACCGACGAAATGTACGGGAGAAACAGGCAGAGAATAAGTGAGATGGGAGACTTAAAAAATAAGTGCTAAAATACGGGAGAACCCGTGTAACATTGGAGAGTTAGTCACTCTACTGACGAACCACCGCGCGTGCCTGAAACCAAAGTAGAGGCCCTCTAGGCGCAGTAGAGCGCCGGTGGAGAAAATCGGCGAAACGATGGGTCGAAACAAGACTAGTTGAAAGAAACTGCAGGTCGAAATGAAGACCTTTGTTGCTTACTTTCAGATAAAATTGGGTTACAAGTTTTACTTAAAGGGAAGTCCTTGTCCCTATTTATAATACTAGCTTGGTAGATAAGCTATCGATCAGTAGTGTGCTATAAGACTGGTTTTGAAGGATGTAATGAAATACAATACCGTCTTTAGAAACAAACTGAAAACTATTCCTATCAGATTGCAGAAGTTTATCAGGAAAATAAGTAGTGTAGATCAAAACACACGTAAAAATGCACTCGTTTCGAAGAATCCAATCACGAAATTAAACAGTAATGATTATAATAATATCACAGATTGGTCCCTTGATGTAATGCGCGACACGCCAAATCGATTATTTAAAATAAATTTCTTTTTTACTGCTTTATTTATTTATTCTTATATTTTCTTATTCATATGCTCATCCTTACAGAGAAAGAGCTGAAGACATTGTACCACGCATAGACCAAAGATATGGTCTGTGCCATCACGTTTCGCTGTATATAACCTCCTTGGTATAGAGTCGCAAACGTCATCGCTGGCCGTCAGTCCGAAATTTTTAAAATTTGACGGCTTCAACCACCATATTGTCCAACCCCTTATAGCTATTGGCATGGAACTGCTATGGTGCACAACGGGAGACTTCGGACAACAATTACACACAGACCATTTGTTTGCGTTCTGTAGTTTTCGCTGCATAGCGAAATATTAATACACACACGCGTAGAATTTTATATACACCGATAACTTTCCATCCCCGTTTATCATTATCAACTCTCAAGCAACAATGCAACCAATGAAACCATTTCCAAAGAGTAAATATTATTTTCAAAGAGTAAATATTATTTTCAAAGAGTAAATATAATTTTCAAAGAGTAATTATTGTTCCGCATTTCGCCTTATATTCTTCAAATTACTAAATATCTATCAGATCGCTATATAACCGTGCCTAAAACCTCCCTCAGGTGTAAATTAGTAACTCTACAAATATTTAAGTCTTCGCGTCTTGTCGTTCGGACGTGATAAACGTACACCGAACAGAGATTCACATTAATATATATAGATAAATAGCTATCCGATCGCCATACAATCGTGTCTAAAGCCTTCCCTGGGCAGACGTTAGTAACTGTACAAAATTTTTGCTCTTTATGTCTTGTGGTTCAGACGTGATAAACGTACACCGAACAGAGATTCACATTTATCGGCCATAGGAATTTCCATTGATTCTTTAACAATACATTCCCAGTAGCGGAAAGCAGGAGCAATCGTTTTCGTTTCATGATATAACATCTTGTCTCCCTCTTTCAAACAATGTTCAGCAACAGTCGACTTTTCAGGCTGAAGTAAACGAGTATGACGGTGATGTTCCACACACCGATCCTTAACCTTTGCGCATTTTTTGACCGATAGAAATTCGTATGGCCGATAATATTGAAAATAGGGACGAGGGCTTCCCTCTAAGTAACACTTGGAACCCAGTTTTATGTGACATTAAGCAACGCTCGGCCACTCCACCGCAGCTTCACACGAGCTCTGCAACTTTTACCGATTTGTGGTAACCCAAACACTCGAAATCGACAGCTCTCCTAAATTTGTCGTCAAACGGAGCGCTCGAACTCGGCAACTGTATACCTGCAGCTGAGGGGAGTGTGTACCAGTTTCCCTCGCGCTTGCCGATTGCCCTATCTGGAGAAAGTTGACGTTAATTGGCAGCGTTATTGTTTCAGACGATGTGCGCTGGCATGTTATTCGTAAGTCCCGACCTTTACTATCTTCATTACCTTTTTTGTAATCTCGTGATATATGAGACAATCTGAGCAGCTCTCTTAGACCGTTCGCCGGTCGCAGTGGCGGAGCGGTCTGCGGCGCGCCAGTCACGGTCTGCACGGCCACTACGGTCGGGGATTCGAATCCCCCCTCGGGCATGGATATTTGTGCCGACCTTAGTATTAGCTAGTTCATAAGTAGTTTGTAAGTTTAGGGCCTGATGACCCCATAGTTAAGTCCCATAGCCGCGGTGGAGTAGCCGAGCGGTCTAAAGCGTCTCGCTGCGGAGCGCGCGGTTGCTCCCTGTGGAGGTTCGAGTCCTCCCTGGGGCGCGCGCGCGCGTGTGTGTGTGTGTGTGTTTGTCCTTAGGTTAGTTTATCTAGGCTTAAGTAGTTTGTAAACTACGGACTGATGACCACGCAGTTTAGTCAGATAAATTTACAGACATTTGAATTGTTTTTAAGTCCCATAAGCTCTACAAACATTTGAACATTTTCTTAGACCGTTCACGGACGATGCTGCCGTTTTCAGGCTACTAAAGTCACCAGAAAATGAAAAGCAACTGCAAAACGATTTAGATAAGATATCTAAATTGTGCAAGAATTGGCAACTGACGTTTATGAATGGTTAGTGTGAAGTCATCCATACGATTACTAAACGAAATCAGTTACGCTTTATTTACGTGATAAATAAGTCAAACCTACAGGCCGTAAATTCAACTAAATACCTAGGAATAACAATTACGAATAACTTAAATTGGAAAGAGCACAGAAAATATTGTAGGGAAGGCGAACCAAAGACTACATTTCATTGGGAGAACACTTAGAAGATGCAACAGTTCTACAAAAGAAACTGCCTTCACTACACTTGTGCGTTCTATTTTGGAGTATTGCTGCGCATTGTGAGATCCACACCAGGTGGGACTGAAGGAGGATATAGAGAAAGTTCAGAGAAGGGCAGCTCGTTGTGTATCATCGCGATATAGGGGGGAGAGTGTCACGGAAATGATGCACGAGGTGGGGTGGAAGTCATTAAAAGAAAGGAATTTTTCGTTGCGTCGAGATCTATTTGCCAGTTAAGACAAGTGGAAATACCACAGTGGAGTTGCCGAGCGATCCAAGGCGGCTTGCTGCGGACCGTGGCGCTGCTCGCCGTCGGAGGTTCGAGCCCTCCCTCGAGTCTTAGCCTCCAAAAATATAAAAGCCTTCTCACTACTAGAAGTAAACTCTTGTCGGCGCTCTTGTTGAAACAGTGACCACTAGAGGCGCCACCAGACGACTTCACGCTAGCTGTGTTTAAATGGAATGGCGTCTGCTACAACATGTTGTAATGCACATCAAAATGTTCAAATGTTTGTTAAGCTTATGGGACTTAACTACGAGGTCATCAGTCCCTAAACTTACAAACTACTTATGAACTAGCTAACACTAAGGACGGCACAAATATCCATGCCCGAGGGGGGATTCGAAACCCGGATCGTAGTGGCCGTGCAGACCGTGACTGGAGCGCCTCAGTCCCCTCGGCCACCGCGGCCGGCTAATGCACATCGTACAGCCCGAAAGATCGCAACTTGTTGTTTTTACGTGTGAATCAACTAATCTAAGTGTGTTGAGGGAAATGGATAGTGTTCCGTGTCATTTTGTAATCGGGGCTCCCGAAATAAAAAATGAAAACAAAACCACTCCCTAACATGTACACAAAACAGGACACAGTTCGTAATCGATGGTGAGGCATCGATTGAAACAGAGGTGATATCGGGCTTTCCACAGGGTAGTGTTATTGGTCATCTACTGTTCCTTATTTACATAAACGGTTTGGGAGAAAATCTAAGCAGATCTCTTAGGTTGTTTGCAGATGACGCCGTCATTTACCGTCTAGTAAAATCATCTGAAGATCAAAACCAACTGCAGAACGATCTGAATAAGATATCGCTACGGAATAAAAATTGACAATTGACTCTAAATAATGAGAAGTGTGAAGTCGTCCACAAGAGTACGAAAAGAAATCCGTTACACTTTGTCAAAAGTGAAGGCCGTAAATGCCACTATATACCTATGAATTACTATTACTTCAGACTTAAACTGGAAAGAACACGCAGATAATGTCGTAGGAAAGGCAAACTAGAGACTGCGTTTTATTGGCAGAACCCTTAAAAGATGCAACAGAACTGCTAAAGAAACTGCATACACTACGCTTCTCCGTCCTCTTTTCGAGTATTGCTGCCCAGTGTGGGATCCTTATCAGGTGGGTTTGACGGAGGGCATCGAAAGAGTCCAAAGGAGGGCAGCTCGTTTCGTATTGTCACGATACAGGGGAGACAGCGTTACGGAAATGATACAGGATCTGGGATGGGAATCATTACAACAACGGCGCTTATCGCTGCGGCGTGCGCTACTTACGAAACTACATACGCCAATATTCTCCTCCGAATGCGAAAATATATTGTTGACTCCCAGTTACATAGGTAGAAATGATCTTCAGAATAAAATACGAGAAATCAGAGCTCGAACAGAGAGATTCAGGTGTTCTTTCTTCCCGCGCGCTTTTCGAGAATGGGATGGGAGATAAACAGTATAAAGGTGGTTCGATGAACCCTCTGCAGGCACTTAAATGTGATTTGTAGAGTATCCTATGTGGGTGTAGATGTAGAAATGAAGATGCAATTTTTTTCTCTATTCAACAAGTAAGGCTTTTGAGGTTAGAAAATGACTTCATACCCTATTTGCAATTGTGGTGGAAATCATTATCATGTCATGAGCAAAGAAACAGTTCAAACTGCTTTTATAACAACAACGACAGCTGTCAAGTGCACCAGATACCTAGCGCAGAATAGTTTCTACTTCGTGCTAACAAGAAAACTCTCCTCTGGAGAAGTGGGCAACCTTTTTAGTTGTGTAAGACAATTTGCAGGAAGTGTTACTTACGTACTGCACACAATATTCGTACAGTAACTAACGTAATTTTTTAAAATTTTTCGGGATACGTAAAATCTGATACGATGCCATCAAAATCTATGTCACCAAATGAGAATATAGTGTACTTTTCTTTTCCGATGTCAAATTCAAGGATGCTTGCAAGTTTGAAATGTTTTGAGGGGGAACCAACAGAAGTCTGGTTGGTGCCGCTGTGTATGTCGATGATATTTTGTACGTCTCGTCGAAGAAAATATAAAATTTGAGAACTGTATTTACAAGGTCAGAAGCGTACAGCTTCCCAGTGATTGAAAATATAGAGGTGGTTTTCGATACGCAAAACCTACATGTTCCGACAAGACTAGTAGAGTGGCTAATGAGGCACTGGAATAAATCATAGGCCAGCGAAAAGCCCCCTTCACACTGTTACATACCGTAAGTTACTGCATCGTGACATCTCGTTACGGTGCGATAAGGATTTTAGCGCAGAGCTCCTGAGCAAATTAATACTGCGAAAATTTCTGCGACGCTACTAATTTAAAAAGCGCCATGACAGACCTGGTTGGTAGCGAAAGAAACTTCAAAACAGAAAATCTGTAGGCAAATCCGCCAAAAATTTCCTAGCAATTAGTGATTTTAGAAAGTATATTGGGAAAAAGAGATCTTTGAAATTAAAAACAGTCGAGATCGCAAGATTGATGTTTTATTTCATGATCGGTCATGAAATAAAAACAACAATTTTCCAATCTGTAGACTATTTTTTATTTTAACTGTAACCTATCAATTAGGCCTGATAATCAGTGGATGCACTTCTTCCCTTAATTACACTACGATAATACAAACAAAGAATTTTTAACGCTTTTGAAAGATGAATTGTTCTCCACCTCAGTGCCCAAAATGAGCCGTTGTGCTATATATATATATTTGTGTGTGCGTGTGTTTTATTAGCTTACTGATCAGAAATGCTGTTCATCCATGTTTATACAGGCCTAATAAACTTGTAAGCAAATTAGTCTCGCGAAACAGTTTCTATGATTATCGAATGTTGAAACCATATTTTACGATGTTTTGGTATCTTCCACAGTTGGCAGTTGATTAAATAGAAACAGAGGTAGAGGATGCAGTGGTTGGGAAGGGAGTAAGACTAGGTTGCAGCCTTTCTTCGCTATTATTCAATTTGTACAATGAGCAAGCTATAAAGGAAAGCAAGGAGAAATTTGGAGAAGGAATTAAAGTTCAGGGTGAAGAATTAAAAACATTGCGTTTTGCCGACGACATAGTAATTCTGTTAGAGACAGCAAAGGACCTGGAAGAGCAGTTGAACGGAATGGGCATTCTGCTGAAAGGTGCATATAAGATGATCATTAACAAGAGCAAAACTAGGGTAATGCAGTACAGTCTAACAAAATCAGGAGATGCTGAAGGGATTAGATTACGTAAAGAAACAATAAAGGAGGTTGATGAGTTTTGTTACTAAGGCAGTAAAATAACAAATGATGGTCACAGTACAGAGGATATAAAATGCAGAATGACAACGGGTAGAAAAGCGTTCTTGAAAAAGAGAAATTTGTTAACATCGAATATTGATTTAAGCTTAAGGAAGTCCTTTCTGAAGGCATTTGTGTGGAGCTTTGCCTTGTATGGGAGTGCAACATTGACGATAAACAGTGCGGACAGGAAGAGGATAGAGGCTTTTGAAATGTGGTGCTACAGAAGAATGCTGAAGATCAGGTGGGTGGATCGCGTTACTAATGAGGAGGTACTGAACAGAACTGGGGAGAAAAGTAATTTCTGGCATACCTTGACTAAAAGAAAGGATCGATTGATAGGACACATTCTTAGACATCAAAGAACTGTGAATTTAGCGTTGGAGGGAAGTGTGTGGGGTAAAAACCGCAGAGGAAGACCAAGAGATGAATACAGTAATCAGATTCAGACAGATGTAGGTTGCCGTTCTTATGTGGAGATGAAGAGGCTTGCTCAGGATAGGGTATTGTGGAGAGCTGCATCAAACCAGTCTCCGGACTGAAGACCACAACAATAACATCTCAAAGAAAATGATGCTATTTGAGAATTTTCTGTCTGCATATCCACTGCTGAAATTAGCACTCTATTATCGCTTTCCTCCTCGATATAATGCATTTTAAGTGTGCTCCTGTTGATCTTATAACATTTTCCTACACGTAAAAAATAACAAAAACATCATTCTGTACATACAGGAACACAGTATCAAAGAAAATCGGAGAAATACCGATACTGTCTGTACTGAAACAGAAACTGAGTCAAAATAGGTAACTGAATGTCTACAACGCGTCAACAGTCCTGCTCCTGATCCTTGTTCGTGTTACATCCCGTAACCAATTCTAGCCTTGTGAATAGGCAATAATACACATGCAAGGGAGATGTACGATAACCATGTAAAAACATACCTTGTAGCACGACATGTCAAAAACCAAAACCATGAACGAACAAACAGGTAGAAAATACGATTTCAAAGAAATTACCACTTATCGGATTTCAACTCGCGATCTTCACATTACGAATTCAGTACGGAACCACTACACTGCGGGAATTTTGCAGGGAGTACTTCTTTTACTGATTTTCATATATGCCTTTCTTGCACTGGGTGGGGAAAACAGAAAATATTTACTTTACAAAGACAGGAATAATTCGTTGGTTTTCATAAGTTGCCTTTACGGTCCCGCTTTCTTCGGTTAACTTTCACCGCGCACTGTTTCCGTGTTTTCTCATTCCTTGTGAACACAAACACCATATAGCAATCTTCACTCCGGTTTTTACAGCCAACAGAGGAACAAAGAGGCATTTCTCTTGACTGTCCTTAAAGATTATGTAATACATATTAATTACTCTCAGTAAGTCACTTCAAATCAACATTTAATATTAAACACTGATGCGAAATACTAAAGTTATCGTCAACGACTGGCGAACAGAACGTTAATTTATGTAAATAGAACCGACAGAAGAAGTGCAGAAGTGAGGCACTGCTTGCCGTAATGCATCCTGTATGCAACTGTACAGTGAAATCGCTGTCAGAAGCTTTTAAGACACTCCACAGTACAGAAACGCACATAGTAGCTATTCACACATATACAAAACCCGCCAAATCTGGTAAAAACATGGCGTCCCGGTCTGTTAGACATTCAGGAGCGGTTCTCTAAATGAGGTTGGTTAGTGGTGGCAAGAGCGGACGACGTTTGAACCACAGTGGCGACTCTGCTCACTAGAGGTAGGTTTTATATTATTTGGAGGCTAAGCTCGGGCACTGGTGTGTGTGTGTCTGTGTGTAGGTGTGTTTTGTCCTGAACATAAGTTTGAGTAGTCTGTAAGCCTAGGGACTGATGACCATAGTAGTTAAGTCTCTTAGATTTAGAAACATTTGAACAAGTGAAAATTTTGAATAAGCGATCTTGGCACTATAACAGGTTTACGCAAACAACAGATCGCGCCCAGCAGTATGTGTGTTACGGATAAGAGGCTAGTTCATCAGAGTATTTGAGGTGTCCCTGGCCCCTTTTGAAGCAATCAGAGTGGTGAGTAATGAACACCCTGCTCCTCAGAATAAAGCAGTGTCAGAGACTGGGCAGTGAGAACGCCAGCTGTAGACAGCGCGGCCCAGTGGGGCAGTCTGCAGTCGGCACAATGCGCCCAGCTCAGCTGCTGGAGCAGCCAAGATGGATGGCCGGCACACTGCTCCCCTAGCCCTGCGCCCTTCGCCCTCGGCGCACGCGCCAGCCACAATAAGGGCCCGACGACGCCGGCGGCGGTTGGGTCGGAAACGCTGCGGTCGCTTCCCACGCGATACATGGGCCTCTCACTATACACTGACGTCACTTTAAAGGCCTCCCGTAGAGTTTCCCAAAACACATTACATCTTCAGTAGTCTCTGCGGGTTTTCTGTCGGATAATAAAATCAAACTGATCCAATATTTCGACGGTACAGCTGTCCGCCATCTTCAGGAAACTGCTGCTGCTGAGTCCCGCTGAATACTGGTGCAAAATCGAAGTACCGCGTCCTATATAGGCGTCGGTCGTCCCACACTTTGCGTCGGGCTCGGCCACCACGGGATAACATCTCTTCTGCGGAGAGAGTAGCTATTCGCTCTCTTAAGGTGCGATTCCGAACGCGGCGGCAAGCGGCAGTCGTCGCTGAGCCGCGACAGGCGGCACCACTGGTTCCCGTTGCTTGCAATGCGAGCGATTCGGAACGCGGCGGCGGCGGCACTGGTCGCCGTATACCTGCTCCGGCGACCGGCGGCCGTCCGGTCCCGAACCAGTGGTGTCGCTGCCGCCGACCCGACCCCCCGCCGGAGACCGGTTTTATGACAACACCCAAGGGAAATGAGCTCTTCAGACTCTGACGAGCCGCGGCGGAGTGGCCGAGCGCATTGAGGCGCTATCCTACGATACGCGAGGCTGTTCCCCGACGGGCATGGCAGTTTGTGCCGTCTTTATTATAAGCTAGTTCATAAGTAGTTTGTAAGTCTAGGGACTGATGACCGTTTAGTTAAGTCCCATAAGCTCTACAAACATTTGAAAGTTTGAACTCTGACGAAAAGAAGTCCGTAAACAGAGTAGCAACATATCCTGTAATATTTGACGCAGGAAATAACGAGTACAGAAATGTTTTAGTAAAAGATATCTGGAAAGCTACAGCACAGTAGTTGAACAGGACGAGTAAGTGCACGAAACGTATTTATCAAGGAATGGATTCATATGTGCATTGTTTGTAACTATGTATTTTCACTGTAGTGTTTTTAAAGAAAACGCCTTTTACTTCTAGCAGTAGCAAAGGGCGTTTTCTTTAAAAACACTACAGTGAAAATACATAGTATTCAGCTGCTGCTCCAATGGCCACCACAAGCAAGATTGTTTATAACCACTGAAGCACTTGGGGATATGTCCTCAAGAAACTGTAAATTGAGATTTCGTTCGTTTTAATTTATTGAGACATCATTGCATTGGATGTAACTAAAAGCAGAAGACATCATTGCCTTGTCTCTTCTACAGATCGGATTGAAACTTGCATTTGTTGTTTGTAACAGGGAAGAAGAGTTGTCAAGTTCCACGAATAAATATATAATAGGCCTGAAACTGTGTTTAATCAGTCGGGAATTTTTTTGTAAATTCTGATAAACTATTTAATTATGAGTACGGATGTATGCCTGTAAATGTTTGATGTGGCATATCAATGAAGACTCAGAGGAAGCTGCACCCATTAATATTTTGTAACATGTTTTGCTTCATTTTTGTAGCAGCTTAGTGCAGTTTCGTCAATACTTAACTATTAAAGTAAAAAACTAAATACAAACGGTGGTTTATGTTTAAAAGAATTAAGAAATTAACTATCGGTAATTACATAAATGGTGTTCTTAAAAATGATTATGTAGAGTAATAAAGCGTTTTGTGTAAAATACTGGCAGGACAGGTTTATTTACTTCAATTTCACGAGAGGTGACAATAGATTGTTATGTACCAACAAAGAAAATAAAACGGAATAAAACTAACGATGGTTCAATATTAAAAGTGTGAAAGGAAAGGAAAGAAAAGAGGCAAAAGTTACTAAAGGCTTTTATGCGACGCAAATATGATATTGAATTATTTTCTGGACATATCAGAGCAGTTTTACGGAGTTCATTTCCAATATATAAAGCAGAACCGAAAGAAAAATAATAGTCGCATTGCTTCTGATTACGAAATGATGCGACCACAGTGCAACACAAATCAGCAATCAAGAGATAACAACACACCTTCAACATTCACATCGCTGGGACTGTTCCGTACCAGTTGTTGAGCAGATAGTAAATAATGCACTAGTTTTTGCGTACTTCTCTTCAGTTATTGCATTTCTTAGGCACTGTGGTTTTATGTCATCCGAAATAGAACTCAGTACGATGTTGAACTGTCTTTTATTTAAACGGCAATAGCTCCTGAATAAATTCATCACTGAACCTTTTTTTTTTTTTTTTTTTTTTTTTTTTTTTTTTTTTTTTTTTTTTTTTTTTTTTTTTTTTAGTGACGGCATGTAACTTCCATCGGAAGCTCTAGTGTTTCATATTGGCATTACCAGCGTTCGTGTTCTCTTAGTATGGAACAATGCAACGTCACCGTCTTCCTCCTGTAACGACGGCGCAACAACGGCGGCAGTCGGCGGACACCTCAGCCCGCCTCTCACCGGCGACCGCGCTGCTCGCCTGCCGCTGTGTTCCGAAACGGGTCGGCAGCAGGCGGCTGCGTCTCGGTCGTTGTCGGCAGCGGCAGTGGGTCGCTGTCGCCGTGTTCGGACTCGCACCTTTAAGGTGCGATTCCGAACCCGGCGGCAAGCGGCAGTCGTCGCTGAGCCGCGACAGCCGGCACCACTGGTCCCCATTGTCTGCAATGCGAGCGATGCGGAACGCGGCGGCGGCGACGCTGGTCGCCGTATACCTGCTCCTATAGTGGCGACCGATGGTCAGCCGGTCCCGAACCAGTGGTGTCGCTGTCGCCGACCCGACCCCCCGCCGGAGACCGGTTTTATGACAACACCCGAGGGAAATGAGCTCTTCAGACTCTGACGAGCTGCGGCGGAGTGGCCGAGCGCATTGAGGCGCTATCCTACGATACGAGAGGCTGTTCCCCGACGGGCATGGCAGTTTGTGCCGTCTTTATTATAAGCTACTTCATAAGTAGTTTGTAAGTCTATGGACTGATGACCCTGTACTTAAGTCCCATAAGCTCTACAAACATTTGAAAGTTTGAACTCTGACGAAAAGAAGTCCGTAAACACAGTAGCAACATATCCTGTAATATTTGATGCAGGAAATAACGAGTACAGAAATGTTTTAGTAAAAGATATCTGGAAAGCTACAGCACAGTAGTTGAACAGGACGAGTAAGTGCACGAAACTTATTTATCAAGGAATGGATTCATATGAGCATTGTTTGTAACTATGTATTTTCACTGTAGTGTTTTTAAAGAAAACGCATTTTACTACTTGCAGTACCAAAAGACGTTTTCTTTAAAAACACTACAGTGAAAATACATAGTATTCAGCTGCTGCTCAAATGGCCACCACAAGCAAGATTGTCAGTCGCGAATTTTTGTTGTTGTTGTAAATTCTGATAAACTATTTAATTATGAGTACGGATGTATGCCTGTAAATGTTTGACGTGGCATATCAATGAAGACTCAGAGGAAGCTGCACTGATTAATATTTTGTAACACGTTTTGCTTCATTTTTGTAGCAACTTAGTGCAGTTTCCTCAATACTTAACTATTAAAGTAAAAACTAAACACAAACGGTGGTTTATGTTTAAAAGAATTAAGAAATTAACTGTCGGTAATTACGTAAATATTGTTTTTAAAAATGATTATGTAGAGTAATAAAGCCGGATAATAAAATCAAATTGATTCAATATTTCGACGGTACAGCTGTCCGCCATCTTCAGGAAACTGCTGCTGCTGAGTCCCCGCTGAATACTGGTGCAAGATGGAAGTACCGCGTCCTATATAGGCGTCGGTCGCGTTCACGGCGCATGCGCCGACCGTCACAGTTGCTACCTCCTAGACAGGGCTGGTGGCGCCGCCCCTAGTGGAACAGGGCACGACGATATATCGCACCTTACGTTAATCAGTCCCAGGTGCTGGAATCCGGGTCGAACATTGCAATTTAATATTATTTAACAATGGATTCCGTGTTCTTCTAAGAGGAAACCCCATGTCTCTATTTATTAGATTGTCCGTCACCCTGATTTCAATGGCTTCTCTGTAAACACTGTTCCAGAAACCGGAGGTATTGGTTACTATGCGGGTTTCATCATATATCCTGTCCTTCAGTTAAACGGTGTTCTGCTACCGCCGATTTATCCGGTTGCAATAGTCTCGTGTGGCGGCTATGTTCCACGCATCTATCTTGTACAGTTCGAAGTGTACGGCCGATGTATGTCTTGCCACACTCACACGGTATTTAGTAAACACCGGGTTTCTTGAGTCCGAGGTCATCTTTGACGGAGCCAAGCAATGCCTTAATCTTGGACGGCGGACGGAAAACAGTCTTTATGTTAAAACTTTTTAAAAGTCTTCCAATTTTAAAAGAAACGCCCCCAGCGTAGGGAATGTAGGCTAGAGTCCTATACTCCTCTTCATGCACTTTTGGACATGGTCCAAACTGCATAGCACGGCGAATCTGTTGCTCAGAGTAGCCATTTTCCTTAAAAACAGTCGTCAGATGTTCCAGTTCCGATGGTAAACTGTCTGAATCTGAAATGGCATATGCTCTGCGTACCAGAGTTCTAAGGACGCCGTTGCGTTGGTACGGTGGATGGCAGCTAATGGCATGCAAATACCTGTCAGTATGTGTCTGCTTGCGGTGAACACTACGTCCAAGGGTGCCATCATCTTTTTTGTAAATCATTACATCCAAAAATGGAAGTTTACCGTCACTTTCGCCCTCCATAGTAAACTTGATGTTTGGGTGCAGGCAGTTAAAATGATCCAAAAATCGATTGAGCTTATCACGTCCATGAGGCCAGATGAAAAAGGTGTCGTCAACGTACCTCCAAAAACACGTTGGTTGCAACGCTGAAGTTCTCAGTGCCCTGTCCTCGAAGCCCTCCATAAATAAATTGGCGACTATGGGTGATAAAGGGCTGCCCATAGCCACTCCGTCCTTTTGCTCAAAGAAGTTGCCACCAAAAGAAAAATACGTGGACGTCAGTACATGACGACACAGCCTCACCACCTCTTCATCCAGTATATCACTAATTAGACTCAAGGACTCTTCCAGTGGTACCCGTGTAAAGAGGGATACCATGTCAAAGCGTACGAGTAAATCCGAAGGACCCAACTTCAAAGATTTCAAACGTCTAATAAAATCCATAGAATTGGAGATGTGGTGTTCACACTTGCCGACGTATTGGCCGAGAATAGACGCCAAATGCTTCGCCAGGGGATATGTGGGTGCACCCAAATTAGAGACTATAGGACGTAACGGCACCCCTTCCTTGTGTACTTTAGGAAGACCGTACAACCTAGGAGGAACAGCAGCACCGGAATGAAGCTTCTTGCGCAGTTCTTCTGACAATGTGATCGTTTTCAACAGTGAAAGAGTCTTGCGCTTAATCCTTTCAGTGGGGCCACTCTGTAATCTTACGTACGCTGTATCGTTGAGTAGGTCATCAATTTTAAGGACGTAATCATCCCTTGTCAAAACAACGGTAGCGTTCCCCTTATCTGCTGGTAAAACAACAACTTCATCATCATTCCTAAGGGAGCGAATAGCTACTCTCTCCGCAGAAGAGATGTTATCCCGTGGTGGCCGAGCCCGACGCAAAGTGTGGGACGACCGACGCCTATATAGGACGCGGTACTTCGATTTTGCACCAGTATTCAGCGGGACTCAGCAGCAGCAGTTTCCTGAAGATGGCGGACAGTTGTACCGTCGAAATATTGAATCGGTTTGATTTTATTATCCGGCAGAAAACCCGCAGAGACTTCGAAGAATTATCACGCCGGGAAAGCCTACGAAGTTACATCTTCAGTATCACGAAAACGTATTGGTCGTCAGCCGGCTCGGCAGCTCAGCGCGTTCGCTTAGTGGACACCATTTCGAAAAATCTTATATATTAAAAGAATTTTCCCTGATCTAAGGCAGGGAGACGGTCTGTCACCCCTTCTTTTTAATTGTGCCCTTGAATACGTAATGAGGGAATGGTATAAGGACAATCCAAAGAATATTAAAGTTGGTACGCAAAAAGATAACATCAAGTTGAACTGTTTAGGATTTGCTGACGACCTCGCCTTTCTTGCAAACAACATTCAAGAAACTAAACAACAAATACGATCATTATAGGAAATAGCCCAGTGTATTGGCCTTAAAATATCCTTCGAAAAAACTGAAATAATGGTAACAGAACCGCCACTGCCAAACGAAATTAGAATTGGAGTACATAACCTAAAAATTGTTGAAAAGTTTAAATACTTGGGAGAAATAATAACCCATAACTTGAACGAGAAACCATCATGGCAGAATGGAATAAATAAACTTATTAAAATGCATCATGTTACCAAGAACACATATAATAAAAAATGCCTCTCAATAGCCACAAAACCGAAACACTACAAAACAGTCATACAGCCACAAATAACATATGCTAGCGAAACTACATTTAAAACAACCAAAACTGTAGCGATAGACAGGCTACTCAAAATAGAAAGGAGGATAGTCAGAACTTGCATAAATAAGAAATACCAAAAAGACGGGATTTGGAGAATAGCTTCAAATGAAACTGTTTATAAAGAAGTAAAACCAGTGACAAGTACAATGAAAAAGAAACGGATCTCTTTCCTAGGACATTTGATGAGAAACCCAGAAAATAGAATCAGCAGGAAGATAATTGGAAAAGTTATGGAACAGCAAGAGCAACATAAGATGGATCACAAAAATCAAGGAAGACATGATGAAACTACAGATAACGATGGAAGATTTGAAAAACAAGACAGACACACTCAAGATTCTTCAGGACAAACACTTCACACTACCAATAAAAATTAACAAACAGAGACTGGGAAGGATGATTTCGGATGAGGAGAGAAGGGCACGATCTGAAAGAATAAAAAGGAATGGGCCCACAAAAAAAAAAAAAAAAAAAAAAAAAAAAAAAAAAAAAAAAAAAAAAAAAAAAAAAAAAAAAAAAAAAATATATATATATATATATAAAAATAAATAAATAAATAAATAAAAATTAAGAATAACAGAAGAACCTAATTCATAATATTTATGTAGGCCATAAAAGTAATAAATAAAAAAAGTAGTAAATAAATAACCACTGTATTATTAAATTGTCATGTTTATTTTTGAACTAAATTGTGTTAATGCAAACAACAAATTGTAATAACCTCTGTAATATTGACTAAAGTGGTCCAATGAAGGCCATAAAATAAATAAATAAATAAAAGAATCTTCGAAAACTAAAGTCAGTCGGCCAAACCAAACTAACCAGCCGAGTTCCTAAATTTTTGTTTTCATCAAGTATCAGAATTTACATAACTCTCGCCTTCCTTTTTCTATACTCAGTCACGATTTCCTTCTCTGTATTTCTTATGCAGATGTCCTTGCTGTAAACTAAAGTCAGTCGCTCAGGCCGTCCTATCATTCCTTCATTTTTGCTTTAAACGAAAGGTATACATCCGCAGATTTGTCATCAAGTATCTGAATTAACGCCGGCCGCGGTGACCGAGGGGACTGAGGCGCTCCACTCACGGTCTGCACGGCCACTGCTGTCGGGGGTTCGAATCCCCCCTCGGGCGTGGATATTTGTGCCGTCCTTAGTGTTAGCTAGTTCGTAAGTAGTTTGTAAGTAAGACTGTTGACCCCATAGTTAAGTCCCATAAGCTGTAGAAACATTTGAACATTTTTCTGAATTAACTTCAGTCTCTCCATCCTTTATTTTTATTCAACCGTGGTATCCTTCTGTCCTTGCATTGAATATTTTAATCGGTTTGTTTTACGATATCTTGGGTTCTCATTAAGGTACGCAGTTTTTTTTGACCTAACGACACTCACCGGATCAGGCTCTTTCATTTCCGCTTTTAAACACGTCTTGCATTGATTGAATCTGAAGAAAGCTATGCGTGGACATTCAACATTATTTCCATTTTTTCCTAACTTCTTTGTCATTCCACTAACGGTGCGAAGTATTCCCACGAGTCTTCTAGTAGATCTTAATATATATATATATATATATATATATATATATATATATATATATATATATATATATATATATATATTGAGGTGTTTGTGCCCATATTTCACCCTGCAGGCAAAACTACACATCGCAAACCAATAGTGTTTGTATGTGGTGGAAGGTATCAGTCTACTATGGTGCACTATGGTGGTAGAGGGTTGATAAAGATAAGGAGGGGCAAGTTATGGGAGTTGAAGGTTACCCACTTATATAAAATTCTATGCCAATATTTTGCTCTTCAGCAAAAACTACGCATTCGATTCGAACGATCTCTCTGTGATGTTGTAGTACAAAGTCTCCCTTTGTACACCATAGCAGTTCCGTGTCGATAGCTATAAGAGGGTGCAAGATACAGTGCTTGCAAGTCGTCAGCTAATATAAAGCTCGGACTAATATATATCTGTATGTGAAGGTTTTCGAAAACCTTTATATTTCAGTTTTCCATCTACCTCACTTATAACTAAAACATCTTACAAGGCTACTGCGTTGTCCGCCATTTCCATCGTAAACTGGATTTTTGGATTTTTATTATTTAGATCGGAAAAGAATTCATCCAATGCTTCTTTACCGTGAGGCCATACCACGAATATATCGTCTACGTATCGATACCATAGAACTGGTTTCTTCCTTGCTATTCCTAAAGCTGAATGTTCGAATTTTTCCATATAAAAATTAGCAATTGCGGGACCCTATGGCAACACCATCAACTTGCTCATAAAGCTCACCACCGAAATGGAACTGACTAAAAATTAAGCTGTGCCCAAAAAGAACAGTCAGATCTTCTGGAAAAATCCTGCCTTATAACTCGGAAGATCTACCAACAGTATCTGAAAATAAGGTTGACTATCGGTAGCGTTATTGACTCATAATCTATTCTTCGGTCCAGCGACCTAATCCAGTCTCTGTTTATATACATCTTCTTCTCGTCCTCCTCGTTGTATAGAGTATTCGTGTGTTTGTTTTCCAGACAAACATACAGTTTTGTTACGACGTAAACGACATTTCGGTAGCTTGGGAATGGCCGCGCGGTCTAAGGCACCATAATACGTATTGCGTGTCCAGTCCTGCCGGAGGTTCGAGTCCTTTCTCATCAGTAGATATGTCTGGTTTTTGTTCTGTTTTGTTTTGTTTTTCTTTCTTGTTCGGTCTCTTAGGTTTACAAACATCCAAACATTATTGAACATGAAATTTGAAGATTTGATCTTAAAAAGTAAAGTCACTCTTGACGTAAAATTTTGTATGGAGCATGGCAGAGGGTGCTTTACATCAGAACTTCGACAGTTTTATTCCGATCCTCATGAAATTATGCAGTCAGCCTGCTAAACAAGAGGAACATGACCGTATACCTAAGATTTCGTACTATGCATGGGGTAGAGTACTTTGAAATGATGATTTCGTGTGGCATTTTTGCTAGTCAGACCCCAGCTGGGATCGTGTTCGGCCAACACCGTCTAGAAACAAAGCCTGACAACAGCCCGTGCCATGTCACACAGATAGGCTGCCATCGCTAGCTGACTCGTTGGTTGCTACGAGGCAGGGGGCTGTACCAGCGCCCCCTATAGAAGAAAGCCTGCGCACGACGTCACAACATGGCGGCGCTGAGAGGCTTAGAGTCCTCTGAAACATTGTAAACATTAGCAGTGCACGCTGTTTATAGTGCATTCTTTCGTTCAGGAGTGTATTTATTACGTAAATTGGTGTTATGTACGGTGTGATTGCTACGCTGGACGATTTATGTGTGTGAGAACAACGTGTGATCGCTTTTTTACTGACAAAATGCCGTTTCGCTGTTCTGTGCCGAAATGTAGAGGAAATTACGACTGTGGCCCAAAAGTTACCGTCTTTAAAGGTCAGGAGAAGAAGAAATGGATATCAAGAATTCCTAGGATAACTTGGCTCCTTCTTCATGTTAATGAGTAAGTTTTCGTTTTTGTTTAACCTTATAAAAGAGTTTTAAGTCATGACTGTTAACTGTTGAATATTGGGATTCATTTTATTTACGTAACCATCCCTATTAGCTTATTCTTCCCCGGACGTTTAAAGATGTTAACTTTTGGGCCACAGTCGTAATTTCCTCTACATTTCGGCACAGAACAGCGAAACGGCATTTTGTCAGTAAAAAAGAGATCACACGTTGTTCTCACACACACAAATCGTCCAGCGTAGCGATCACTCCGTACACAACACCGATTTACGCAATAAATACACTCCTGAACGGAAGAAAGCACTATAAGCAGCGTGCACTGCTAATGTTTAAAATCTTGCAGAGGACTCTATGCCTCTCTCCGCCGCCATGTTGTGGCGTCGTGCGCAGGCTTTCTTCTATACGGGGTGCTGGCTGTATCCTAGCGACCAACCAGTCAGCTAGCGATGGCAGTCTATCTATGTGACGTGTCACAGGCTGTTGGGAGGCTTTGTTTCTAGACGGTGTTGGTTCGGCCTGGCTGGTGCAAGTCTTTTGCGTGACGCCACTGAAACGACTTGCGCGTCGATGATGATGATGAGGACAAAACCCAACCCCCGAGTGGAGAAAATTTCCAACCCAACCAAGAATCGAATCTGGGCCCCTTGCGTGGCAGTCTACCACGCTGTTCAGTACACCACGGAGGCAGACCTTGCAATAAACTTATAAACCAATTTACTGATAAATATGAAAGTTAACAGAGATGTGTAATTTTTTACAGGTGGTGGACTGGAGAGGTAGATGAAGAGTTGGAGAGATAGAGGAAGAGGTGACTGACAGAGAAAAGAAAGGGCAAGGTGGAGAGGAGCAGAGAGAGGGGTAGAAGGAGATGAATAGAGAGAGGGGAGATGAGGAGATGAACAGTAGGAGAAGGACAGATAAGATGACAGAGAGAAGAAAGGGAAGGAGAGATGTACTAACTAAGACCCGGGGACGCCGGTTTTTCAGCTAGCTATATATGAATTAGAGCGTCCATGTCGGTGGGGGTCGGGTTGTTTGGTTGGGATAGGGAGACTTAACTGCTAAAGTTATCAGTTTGCCGGTGGGGAGGGGAAGGAGTAAGGATAAGAAAGGAAGGGAGGGAGAAAGGAAATACAGTCCGTGAAGTAAACAAGCGAGGAAGACTGCATTAGCTCGGGGCCCCTTGCTCGCTAAGCACGTACTCACGAAACAACCTTGTCGAAGCATTACGTGTCCATACCACTTCAGTCTTCTTTCTTTGATCACTGCCACAATTTTTATGGACTTGAATAATTCCTGCAATTCACGGCTCTTTCTTTTTCTCTATTCATATCCATCCTTCACTAAATACCTAGTAGTTACTATTAGTTCAGACTTAAACTGAAAAGGACACGTAGATAATGTAGTGAGAAGGCGAACCAGAAACTGCGTGTTATTGACAGAACGCTTAAAAGATGCAACATAACTACTAAAGAAACTGCATACACTACGATTATCTGTCCTCATTTGGAGTATTGCTGTCCAGTGTGGGATCCTTATCAGGTGGGTTTGACGGAGGATATCGAAGGAGTCCAAAGAAGGGCAGCTCATTTCGTATTGTCACGATACGAGGGAGACAGCGTTACGGAAAAGATACAGGATCTGGGATGGGAATCATTACAACAACGGCGTTTATCGCTGCGGTGTGGGCTACTTACGAAACTCCAATCACCAACATTCTCCTCCGAATGCGAAAATACATTGTTGACTCCTACTTACATAGGTAGAAATGATCATCAGAATAAAATACGAGAAATCAGAGCTCGAACGGAGAGATTCAGGTGTTCTTTCTTCCCGCGCGCTATTCGAGAATGGAATGAGAGATAAATAGTATAACGGTGGATCGATGAACTCTCTGCCAGGCACTTAAATGTGATTTTCAGAGTATCCCATGTAGATGTAGCCTCCTGAGGGGCCGCGTGCATGTTTGTTTTGTTTACATAATAACAGTTTAGTCCTTATCTTCCAAACAAGGGAAACGTCACTGTCAACATAAAATTTGGTACGGCTCAGGGCGGAGTAAACCTTACAGCAGACTTTGACAGCGCTCGACCGATCTTTTTGGAAGTTAACACATGGAAAAGAGTTTTTATAGTTTGAAAGAAAGCGTATCGTGCATAGCAGAGAGTACCTTGCAATAAACCTCGGCAGCGTTTTGCCGATCACCATCAAAGATGTTACTACTCATTTTTCATAGACAAGGCGAGGACGAGATGGACAGAGAGAGCGGAGGAGAAAATAGAGAAGAGAAAACATACAGAAAGAGGGGAGAGGAGGAGAGAAAGACAGGAAAGAATCGGAGAATGACTAACGTAATGCTAGATTAATAAAAAATATTAGTTCTATGGAACCACACTGCTTCGTTAATCAGTCTCTAGACTTTCAAACTACGAGGGAATCACTGTAGAAAGGAGGAAATTTAGACTGCCGGAATTTGAAGCTGACTGCAGAATGATCTTGCTGCCGCCTACTTACATTTCGCGTAAACATTACAAAGATGAGGTAAGAGAAATTAGAGCTCGTTCAGGGGCGTATAGACATTCTTTTTCCTCGTTCTATTTGGGAGTGGAATAGGAAAGGAAATGCATAGTAGTGTATCCTCTGCCATGCACTTTATGGTGGATTGCGAAGTTTATATGTAGATGTTGATGTAAATCATGTGATCCGGGGCAACAAACCGTTTCCAACAAAAATCAATGTGAAATGGAACTGAGAGTTGCTATTCTTATCCTCTGTACTGGAAATTAAGCGTACACTTTAACAATAAAATGTCTTAGGGTATTCTTATTACACCTTTTGTAGTGCAATTCGCCTTAGTTTTCAAAAATGTTCAAATGTTTGTATAGCTTATGGGACTTAACTACGGGGTCATCAGTCCCTAAACTTACAAATTACTTATGAACTAGGTAATCCTAAGGACGGCACAAATATCCATGCCCGAGGGGGGATTCGAACCTCCGACCGTTGTGGCCGTACAGACCGTGACTCCGTGACTGGAGCGCCTCGGTCCCCTCGACCACCGCGGCCGGCAACATTTTTCATCTGGCCACGTATGGACACAATAATCATCGCTTTCATATTGGAGAAATGACGTTACTTTTACAGTTACACATGTAATAGGAATACGAGAAGTCGTATTATTAAAATCAACGTTTGATTTCACTTTTAAACGAGAAAAGCTGTTGCTCCTACTGGCGAAAAGTCAGTCGCATGACCGCAGTGGCCGAGCGGTCTGCTGCGCACCAGTCACAGTCTGCACGGCCGCTACGGTCGGGGTTTCGAATGCCCCCCTCGGGCGTGGATGTTTGTGTCGTGTTTTGTATAAGGTAGTTCATAAGAATTTTTCAAGTTCAGGGACTGATGACCCCTCAGTTAAGTCTCTTCAGCTTAACAAACATTTGAACATTTGACCTCGGGGCAATGTTAGATGTTGGTTTCAAACCACAACACGGGAGAATAGAAACACGCGCAGTTTATGCAATCCTTGGTCTATAGTTACCAGTAATTTTGTCTGTTAATTAAGCAAACCGCACAGTGAAAGAACTTATAAAAACCCAATAAGTTTCGGGCATGCAGCCGCGCGAATTCAATTTCCTGCAATATTTCGGCCGAGTAACGTCCGGCCATCTTCAGGGTGAGCCGCAAGACTGCCGACTAGGTGGGGGTTGGAACACTTGCGGGGAACCTGGGGCCCTTGGGGCGGCTGATGGCTTTTCCTGGGTACAGCCACACCAAGAAGTCTAGCACTGCTTTTGTAAAGTTTCCACACTGTCAACATAACACCAAACTCAGGGAAATTGCACAACCCTTTGAAGAGCAATATAGTAACTTGTTCTAACTACATATTAATTCGTTGAGTGTTCCTCCTGAAAACAAAAAGATATTTTAATAGTGATAATGTTTGGAGAGTTATTAAGATATTCTCTGCTACTACAAGACGATGACTTTCCACAGTCATACCTCCTAAAAGCATATTATTCAGAACACTAAGCATATCAAGACACCTGTGCAAGCAATAAATATATTAGGCATCCTGCACAGATACGTTGATGTAATTGACCGCTATGTAGTTAACCCCACTATCACGCAACTTCCATCTCTTTAAAAATAGCTACTATGCTTTTAAATAGGAGACGCAACCTTAAACCTTCAATTAAAAACGTTAATAATAAGTCAATGAGTATATTACATACTTGAAGCATTTATTCGTAGACCCCAAAACGATTTGGCTGTATTCGAATTACAAATACATCTAAGAAATGTGTGAAATACGGAATGTGTAAGGGAATGTCACACACCGAAAAATGCTAAAGATAAATTCTATTTTCTGTCACCGTCATATAGAACCATTTTTACTCCGAACGTGGCATAAACCGACAGGGAGAAACAAGTTGCAAGACTTCCAAGGGGGAAAAAAAAAAGAAGCGCCGGCCGCAGTGGCCGAGGGGACTGAGGCGCGTCAGTCACGGTCTGCACGGCCACTATGGTCGGGGGGTTCGAATCCCCCCTCGGGCATGGATATTTGTGCCGTCCTAGTTCGTAAGTAGTTCATAAGTGGTTTGTAAGTTTAGGGACTGATGACCCCGTAGTTAAGTCCCATAAGCTTAACAAACATTTGAACATTTGAAAAATGAAGCGAAATTGGCAGCCAATAGTTGGTTATAAATTGCATTGCCTTTTAACTGTATAAATATAAATTACGGAATATGCGGAACTTCTGTTCAGTACAGTCAAAAAGGTCTAAGGTAATAGGCAGTGGTTTACAATCAGATATCCGTATCACGGTCCTCCTCAAGAAGTCTGTGTGAAGATTTATATTCAGAACATTCAAGAAAAAGGCTACTGTGATGTTGAAACTACAGAAGCAGCTCATTTACTCAGGAAGGGAAAACGTTATGGTGCCCGTAAGTTTGAATGGCTGTATCTCTTGTAGTAACATTCATTTTTTGATAAAATGTTAAAATCCTCTGAATACGGCACAAGTAGCGACTGGAGGGCGTGGAGTAGGGGTGGTGTATCCCTACTTGTGGAACACCCTGTTCACTACCTGCAGCGTCCGAGTCTTCCCGCAAGTGTCTACACATTCCCTTTCCCCGCAAGTGTCACGAACTCGACTAGGTGCCAGGCGCGGCCTTTATATGCCCCAGCAAGGCGGCACTGCGCATGCGGGTCACACATGTTGGTCGGCGGCAAACAGGTATGTACACTTACATGCGCGCGCGCCCGTGCTGGAAACAATCAGCTATTCGATTCGCCTATCGATGTGTGCTCGGCGGCAGCAGTACTGTGACGACGTCTTTGCAATTTCATTACATTTACAGCAGGGTTCCATGCCTTATCTAAATTAAAACCATTGTCTCTATTAATTAAGTTTCCTTCTAATCTAATTTCTATTGCTTCCTTAAAAATGGAATCCCAGAAGGAAGAGGTCGGTGTTAAAATTCTCACGTCACTGTAGTTCATAGACTGACCTGTACGGATACAATGTTCTGCCACAGCTGACTTGTCTGGTTGTAACAAACATGTGTATCTTCGGTGTTCAATGCACCTTTGTCGGGCCCGGTGGTCCTTGGCTTCAGCTGTCGCCGCGAACGGAAGTACACGCTACCGCTCCGCCTAGCCAGTGTTTACGCCAGTGCTGTATTGAGTTCTCTGTTCTGAGTGTTGTTTCTGTGCCGTTTTAGGCCGTCTACTTCTTTTTTTTTGTGCGTGCTTTCTTCGTGTTTTGCACCTGCAAAACATGTCTGCATCCAAGAGGAAGAACACCCTGGCCTTTTACTTCGACAAGGAGACCCGGCGAATACAACCGTCACGACTTAAACTGGACGACTGGCTTACCCAGGTAATCGGCATCAGCATTGATTCTGCTCATACCGTGCAGTTAGACCAAGACGAATATTGTGTATTTGTGAAGTTTTATGACCCGGTAACTGTCGATAAAATCCTGTCCACGGTTGGCAGAAGTGTAGAATTTCTACATAGAAACGGCGCCAAAAGTAGAGTCGCTATAAAAAGGTCGGATACAGCTTATAGGACTGTTCGCGTGCCGAATTTGCCGATTGAAATTGATAACGAGAAAATCAGGGAGGTCCTGTGTAAATACGGGGAAGTGAAAGAAATCATTAATGAGAGGTGGGGTCCGCAGTACAAACTGCAATGTTTTACATCTACAGCTACATAGATACTCTACAAATCACATTTAAGTGCCTGGCAGAGGGTTCATTAACCACTTTCATAACTTTTCTCTACCGTTCCATTGTCTAATAGCGCGCGGGAAGAAAGAACACCTAAATCGTTCCGTTTTCGATCTGATTTCTCTTATTTTATTGGAATGGTCATGTCTCCCTAAGTAGGTGGGTACTAGGAAAATATCTTCACATTCAGAATTAAAATCCGGTTAATGAATTTTCGTAAATAGACATCGCCGCAACGAATAACGTCTTTCTTTTAATGATTTCCACCCTAATTCATGCAACCTTTTCCGTGACGCTCCCCCCCCCTCCCCGTAACGTGATAAAACAAAACGAGCTGCCCTTCTCTGAACCTTCTCAATGTCTTCCGTCAGTCCCACCTGGTGAGGGTCCCACAATGGGCAACAGTACTCCAGGAGAGGAGGCACAAGTGTGATGTAGGCAGTCTCTTTGGTGGAGCTGGTGCATCTTCGAAGCGTTCTGTCGATGAAACATAACCTTTGGTTCGCCTTCCCCACAATATTTTCTGTGTGTTCTCTCCAGTCAAAGTTGTTCGTAATTGTAACTCCTAGGTATTTGGTAGAATTTACGACTTTATAGGTTTGACTGATTTATCTTGTAATTGAAGTTCAGCGGATTTCTTTTAGTGGTCATGTGTATTACTTCACACTTTTTTATTTATTTATTTATTTGTTTTTTCTGTTCCATAGGACCCACTTGAGGAGTAAGACTCCATGGTCATGGAACAAGTCAATACACTGTTACACAAGAATGATAATAGAAAAATTTAAGTAGTCCTTTGCACACGACAATCTTAAGACAAAGTGAAAAGAATCAATAAAGAAAAAATGAATTAGCTGAATTGTTTAACTTTTCTAGGAGCTCCTCGACAGAATAAAAGGAGTGAGCCACGAGGTAACTCTTCAATTTAGATTTGAAAGCATGTGGATTAGTGCTAAGATTCTTTAGTTCTTGTGGCAGCTTATTGAAAATGGATGCCGCAGAATACTGCACTCCTTTCTGCACAAGTGTTAAGGTGGTGTGGTGCAAATGTAGATTAGACATCTGTCTAGTATTCACCGAGTGAAAGCTACTAACTCGTGGGAATAAGCTGATATTATTAACAACAAAAGACATTAAAGAAAAAACGTATTTAGTGTCAATTGCACCAAGTAGAAATTTTGTCTAAATCGCTTTGCAGTTGCTTTTGATCCTCTGTTGACTTCACTAACCGATAAACGACAGTGGTGTGAGATCCGTGGACATGGAAGTTAAGTCTAACATTCCATCTCATATAACAGTTGACGGATGCAAAGCACACGTCATATATACTGGACAAACGCCAACCTGCCACGTATGTATCGAGTCGGGTCACTTTAGGTCAGACTGTCCCCGTCGCGTAACTGTGTTGAAAACCAATTTAACACTGCGACGAAAATTAACGTTGAATGAAGTTTTACCGAGTGGTAAGTCTGCACAATCGGAAATTGAAAAGGTTAATACCAACAGTCTCGAGAATTTTGCTGCAGAAATCAATGAGTTTCCTGCTCTGAAAGTTCAACAGGGTCCTGATCCTGTCCTTCATGACAATGAAATACAGAATAAAAAAAGGCCGCACGAACAAAGTGAGGATCACTCGGACGAAGAAATTTCATGCAAGTCCCCTGCAATTCGTAAACCAAGAGCCTCTGTGTGAGGAGTCGCCAGAAACGACACGTGGTTCGGATTCCACGTTAAGCTGCAGGTCCCCTTTCCTTTCCCCGGTTGGATAACTGGGGTGCCGGCCGCGGTGGCCGAGGAGACTGAGGCGCTTCAGTCAGGGTCTGCCCGGCCACTACGGTCGGGGGTTCGAATCCCCCCTCGGGCATGGATATTTGTGCCGTCCTAGTTCGTAAGTAGTTTGTAAGTTTAGGGACTGATAACCCCGCAGTTAAGTCCCTTAAGCTTAACAAACATTTGAACATTTGATAACTGGGGTAGGCTAGCGACACGCAAGTCGCCGAAGTGGCGTCCAGTTGAAAGATTTGCACCAGGCCAATGAGCCACAGGAAATTATTATTATTGCACCTTTCATGAACAGTGCGAGTTGTCTGAACTGTATAAAAATTTTCACAGTTTTCACAGGGAATATGATATACACCTGCCTTACGAAGTAACAAGTCATCCTTCGCAGTACCGAGTAGGGCTGCAATTTTCAAAGGAGGCTGCATGCCCGAAACTTATTGGATTATACAATTCGCCGCGAAAGTTGAAAATGCACAACTTGTAAAAACATTTATATACATCTCATATACTATATACTACTATAATTTTCTTAACCACAATAAAGAAATCTCCACTGATGATAGCACTAATGTGCGAAACGTCTTTGGGAAAAATAATAACAAGTGACTTGCATATGGCGGAATATCCTCACCGTTCAATGTTTATTTGGAAGAATAACTCCATCGACCGAGGACAGAGAACGGAAGAAAAGAAAGAGAGAAAAAGAAAGAAAAAGAAAGAAAAAAACTGTTTTCTTGCGGAGCAGTTCTTGCAGACGCGCTGGCAGCAGGGTGGGGAGCAGCAAACTTTTCGCCGCGCGCCGAGTCACGTTTAGTACGGGGCACTTGCGGCAAGATGGTGCCACCTGTCCTTCGGCGCGCGCACCCCTATCTCAGTCGCTGTAACAGCCCCCACCCTCCCCAACCCCCTTCCAACCCCACCGGCAAACGGGGTCGCTTCTTCAGAAAAAAAAAAAGAAAGGAAAAGAAGCAAGAGTCGCGGTGGTGGGGTGGTGCGGGGTTTGCACCCAGTGTTCTCCCCCCACCCTCGGTAGTCTTTTTCGGCCAGACCTCGACAGAGGGCCTCCTCGCGTTTTTTAAGAATTCCGCCCACAAGCGCATCCGGCGCAGGTCGGCGCGCGGCCGTTATACATTTATAATATTAAAAAAATAGGGGGGCCGTCGGGAGAAAGTTTTATTCTTTTCGTCTCGGGGAGCAAAAAAGTGGGTGGTGGTGGGGGGGGGGGTGAGTCTGTTGCAGACACCGCCCCTTCGTTTGCCCTTCCAGCAGACGTCACGTCTGTGGACGGAGAACAGGTGTTGTCCGACGTCCGTGACGAGCACACGTAAATGAGAGTCGCGCAGACCACGACGTCTGAGGCCGCATGAATACGGGAGCAGGTCGCGGGTACATACGTCCCGCTTCTACCGAAAAACTTCATACCAGTGCCCTCTGAGGCAGCTAAAGACATCTCAGCGAAATGTGTATTGTACTCAAATGATACTTTCAGTGAAGAGACGGTAGCTTGCGGCACACCTCTCATGACAGTACTGAGTGAAACGAGGCAAAAGAAAAAAAAAAAAAAAAAAAAAAAAAAAGAAAAAAAAATAATAATAATAAATGAGAGAGTATATTATATACAGGGTGTTTCACTAAGTGTGTTTCCCTCTGTAACTTATAAAATAATAGGTGACGGGAAATTTTAATGCGGTAAGTCAACACAAGATATGTTACACTTTTACACTTTCTGCGGAGCTATGAACATATCTAGACGTAACATTGCAGAGCGATATGAAATGGAACGAACATGTAAGGACAGTTGTCAGTAAGGCGGACAGCTGACTTCGTTTTATTGGGAGAATTTTGGGAAGATGTACTTCACGTGTAAAGGAGACCGCATATAAAATGCTTGTACGACCACGTCCTGAGTATTGCTCAAGTCTTTGGGACCCGCAGCAGATCAGACATAGAAGCAGTTCAGAGGCGAGCAGCTAGATTTGTTACCGGTAGGTTCGACCAATGCGCGAGTGTCACGGAAATGCTCCGGCAACTTAATTGGGGATCGCTGGAGGAAAGATGACGTTCTTTTCGTGAATTTCTGTTGAGGAAATTAGTTGATAGGAATGTAGTTTTAAATGATTTGGACGCAGATGGTTTCAACGAATCCAATGCACGATAGAAAAAGCTATTGTTCCATTGAAAAAATTATATCTTTGTGCTGTAGCACTTTGGAAAATGATACAATAAACTATGTTCATAGCTCCGCAGAAAATGTAACATTTCTTGTGTTGACCTAGCGCATTAAAATTTCCCGTCACCTATTATTTTATAAGGGGCGTCCCAGCTATCTTGTCCACCCAAAATATCTCTGGAACAATAACAGCTATTGGAAAACGACTTTCACCGGTATCAATGTACAGCTGGGGCCCATGAATGTACATATTTGGAAACATTCTAAAACGAAAGCAAATGTGTCTTTTAACGCAAACTTATGTTTTCTTAAGTGGACACTCTATATTTTCTCTTCAGCAATCCATAGCATGACAAATCACATAAACAATGGCATTGATTGCATCGCAATTTTCCATTTACAGCCCGAGATATTGCGACGCGAAGTTGACGCTTGAAATACGCGAAACGCGCGGCTAGCGCTCGTCCTGAGCAGCATGGGGTTCTCGCCTCAGTCTCAGAACGTGCTCTATTAAAAAAAAAAAAAAAAGAAAACATAAGATTGTGTTAAAAAACACATTGGCTTTCGTTTTACAGTGTTTCCAAATATGTACATTCATGGAACCCAGCCGTACATTGATACCGGTGAAAGTCGTTTTCCAATAGCTGTTATTGTTCCAGAGATATTTTGGGTGGACAAGATAGCTGGGACACCCTTAAAAAAAGGTCGAAACTAGAGAAAATATACATGAGACACGGCAGCATGGAATCTGAACAGCAAACTCAGCGGGGACCCAATGTAAAGCAAAGTTTTGGCTAGAGTAACATCTAATCAAATTGCGCAAAGCCACTACCGAATGTAGAAAAATGTGAGAAAAGCAAATTAAAATGCGATATCCAGTTAGACAATGTTGACATGTCGACTGGAATACTCTATTTCAAATTTTGAAGTCCTTAAAAATCAAATGTTTGTATAGGTCATGGGACTTAACTACGGTGTCATCAATCCCTAAACTTACAAACTACTTATGAACTAGCTACTACTAGGGACGGCACGAATATCCATGCTCGAGGGGGGATTCAAACCCCCGACCGTAGTGGCCGTGCAGTCCGTGACTGGAGCGCCTCAGTGCCCTCGGCCACCGCGGCCGGCCAGGAGTAAAACGGAACGGAATATTATTTACAGCTCGTACATTAACCAAACAGCTGTTAGAGATGAAGGGCATGAAAGGGAAGCAGTGGTTGGGAAGTGAGTAAGACAAAAAATGTTCAAATGTCTGTAAATCTATCGGACCAAACTGCGTGGTCATCAGTCCGTAGCTTACAAACTACTTAAACTAAGGTAAACTAAGAGAAAACACACAGACTTACACACACACACACACACACACACACACACACACACACACACAGCCGGGCCGGCCGCGGTGGCCGAGGAGACTGAGGCGCCCCAGTCACGGACTGCACGGCCACTACGGTTGGGGGTTCGAATCCCGCCTCGAGCATGGATATTTGTACCGTCCCTAGTCTTAGTTAGTTCATAAGTAGTTTGTAAGTTTAGGGACTGATGACCCCGTAGTTAAGTCCCGTAAACTTAACAAACATTTGAAACATTTTTGATGTACAACATTGTCAAGTTATGCAGAAATTTACCGCGCATTTTTCACTATTTATTATGTCATATCTCCTGAACTATGTGTCTCACAGTTATTTAATTATGTCAATAACTGTCACGAAAGTGCAAACAATATGTTGCCAGTTTCATCACAACCAAATGAACGGTACAGTTGCTCATAAAATGCGAACAAACATACAAACATTCATGTTTATTTATTAGATCAATAGTGACGGAAGTAATAAACACTGACAATATAATTTTATAGAAATTTTAATAATCAAATACGGTGTACAGTGGAAGTAACGTATTTAGGGCGGTACATTGCATAGGCTGGCCGTAGCTGCAGCCCACATTGTATCTTTTTGCTGACAATTAGAAGTAGATGGTAGTTTTAAAACTTGAAATGACATGCTTTGCCTTGTGTCAGATAACCACTTGCGCGTTAACATGGGGAAAATGAAATGTCCCTTTTGTAAAGTTCCGAGAAAACCTATTTTTTTTTTTTTTTTTTTTTTTTTTTTTTTTAATGTAAACTCAGTAAACTCTCCTCTATGCCGATCAGTTTTAACCACTGAAATGTAAGAAGATGCCTGCATTAACCAGCTGACGTAGTGCCCCGATCACACGGGCTCCGAAGCGCTACTGTGTGTGTCCGGAGCGCCAATGTTTTCCTGTTTGGAACAGCCTGATTTGGAGTAGGTATACAACAGTTACCGTCATTCTAGAAGTCATAAGTAGTTAAGTTGTCACAGAAATGACAATCTAACAATGATTATATCATTACATACCGTCGTTTTAAATACTGCTATCTATTACTATTGTTGTTGCTGTTGTTATGGTCTTCAGTCCGGAGACTGGTTTGATGCTGCTCTCCACCCTACTCTATCCTGAGCAATCCTCCTCATCTCCTCATAAGAACGGCAAGCTGCATCCATTCGAATCTGCTTAGTATATGCATGCCTTGGTCTCCCTCTGCGATTTTTTATCCCACACACTTCCCTCCAATGCTAAATTTACGATTCCTCGATGTCTAAGAATGTGTCCTACCAAGCGATCCCTTCTTTTACTCAGAGTATGCTCATTAGTTATGCGATCTACCCCACCTAATCTTCACCATTCTTCTGTGGCACCACATTTCAAAATCATCTATTCTCTTCCTGTCCGCACTGTTTATCGTCCATGTTTCACTCCCGAACAAGGCAACACTCGACACAAATGCCTTCATAACAGGCTTCCTTACACTTAAATTGATATCGGATATTAGCAAATTTCTCTTCTTCAAAAATGTTTTCTTCCCATTGATATTCTGCATTTTATATCGTCTGTACTACGACCGTCATATGTTATTTTACTACCCAAATAACAAAACTCATCTATCACCTTCATTGTTTCGTTACCTAATCTAATTCCTTCAGCATCGCCTGATTTTCTAAGACCGCATTCCATTATTTTTGTTTTGCTCTTGTTAATGTTCATTTTATACGTTCTCTTCAACCCACTGTCCATTCCATTCAACTGCTCATCCAGGTCCTTCGCTGTCTCTGACAGAATTACAATGTCATCAGCCAAACGCAATGTTTTCATTTCTTCACCCTGAACTTTAATCCCTATTCCAAATTTTTCCTTGCTTTCCTTCACCCTATTATTGTTCCTCATTCAAAAGATTAAGATCTGCGGATGCGGATAACGACCTTACGGATGCCGTTGCGGTTAACACTTATCTTATCCGCACAGACCTCTATCTATCTGACACCTTTCGGTCTGTCCTGGTGTACCTTTCTTTTATGAATCTTCAACCCAGTGTTTGTTATAATTAAATTATGTTCTGTACAACATTTAACTAGGCGGCTTCCTCTTTCATTCCTTTTTCCCAGTCCATATTCACCGACTATTTTTCCTTCCCTTCCTTTTCCTACGCCATGGGCGGAGTGGCTGTGTGCATTGAGGCGCTATGCTCCGATGCGCGAGGCCGTTCACCGTCGGGAGTTTGATTCCTCCCTCGGGCACGGATGATACTGCTGACTTTAGTATTAGTTCATAAATAGTTTGTAAGTTTAGGGACTGATGACCCCGCAGTTAAGTCCCTTAAGCTTAACAAACATTTGAACATAGATCCTTTTCCTATTATCGAATTCCAGTCCTCCATCACAGTTACGTTTTCCTCTCCTTTAACTACCTGAATAATTTCCTTTACCTTCTCATACATATGTTTGACCACCTCATCATCGACAGAGCTAGTAGGCGTATGAACTTGTACTACTATGGTCGGTGTTGGCTTCGTATCTATCTTGTCTACTTTCATGTGATCTTTGCGCTGCACGTAGTAGATTACCCGCGTTCCTATTTTCTTATTCATTATTACACCTACTTTTGTAATCCTCATTAAATGTTCAGATGTTTGTAAATATATCGGACCAAAATGCGTGGTCATCAGTCCGTAGCTTACAAACTACTTAAACCTAGATAAACTAACCTAAGGACAACACACACATCCATGCCCCAGGGAGGACTCGAACCTCCACGGCGAGCAACCGCGCGCTCCGCAGCGAGACGCTTTAGACCGCTCGGCTACTCCACCGCGGCAATCCTGATTAATACGAATTATTTACAGAACGATGGAAAAGCTGGTAGAAGTCGACCTCGGGGAAGATCATGTTGGGTTCAGGAGAAATGTAGGAACAGGGGAGGCAATACTCACTTTACGGCTTATTCTAGAAGATACATTAAGAAAAGCATACCTACATATCTAGCTTTTGTAGATTTGAAGAAGGATTTTGACAATGTTGATCAGTATAAACTCTTTCAAGTCCAAAAGCAAGTAGGAGTAAAATATAGGGAGCGTAAGGTTATTTACAACTTGTACAAAAACCATACAGCGGTTGTCAGAGTTGAAGGGCATGAAAGGGATGCAGTGGTTGGGAAGGGAGTAAGACAGGGTTGTAGCCTTTCTCCAATGTTATTCAATTTGTAGCCTGAGCAAGCTATAAAGGAAAAGCAAGGAGTAATTAGGAGACGGAATTAAAGTTCAGGGTGAAGAATTAAAAACATTGCGTTTTGCCGACGACTCAGTAATTCTTTCAGAGCAGTTGAACGGAATGGACAGTGTGCTGAAAGGTGCATATAAGATGAACATTAACAAGAGTAAAACTAGGGTAATGGAGTGCAGTCTAAGAAAATCAGGTGATGCTGAAGGAATTAGATTAGGTAACGAAACAATAAAGGAGATAGACGAGTTTTATTACTTGGGCAGTAAAATAACAATTGATGCCCGCAGTGCAGAGGATATAAAATGCAGAATGGCAATGGGTAGAAAAGCGTACTTGAAAAAGAGAAATTTGTTAACATCGAATATTAATTTAAGCTTAAGGAAGTCCTTTCTGTAGGCATTTGTCTGGAGTGGTGCCTTGTATGGGAGTGAAACAAGGACGATAAACAGTGTGGACAGGAAGAGGATAGAGGCTTTTGAAATGTGCTGCTACAGAAGAATGCTTAAGATTAGGTGGGTGGATTGCGTAACTAATGAGGAGGTACTGAACAGAATTGGGGAGAAAAGGAATTTCTGGCATACCTTGACTAAAAGAAGGGATCGATTGGTAGGACACATTCTTAGACATCAAGGAATTGTGAATTTAGCGTTGGAGGGAAGTGTGTGAGGGTAGAAACCGCAGAGGAAGACGAAGAGATGGATGCAGTAAGCAGATTCAGACAGATGTAGGTTGCCGTTCTTATGTGGAGTTAAAGAGGCTTGCTCAAGATAGGGTATTGTGGAGAGCTGCATCAAACTGGTCTCTGGACTGAAGACCACAACTACAACAACAATCCTGTACTCGCCTGACCTGATGCATGTTTGACAACTAACGGAATTATCGACTCCGGAGAGTGTGCCTTTGGTATCGGAGTGACACGGGGCTGGGAGACGGGCCGTTTTAAAATATTACTCCCCCGGCAGTGGCGTCAAGGGTTAGAGCGACGCGGTGGCTGTTGTCACAGCGGGGTCAGGTTTCTGGCCGCGCGGGCGGGGGCGCGGGGGTGCGGTTGGTATCAGTTACGCCACTGCTGGAGTCTACCGGGCAAACATTACATCACTGCCCGGGACCTACACCGGAGCACCGGCCGCTATTATACTGCACGGCGCTCTCCACCATACCTACAGGCCGAATAAAGGAATGTGAAATATCTTCACCAGCAAACTCAGAATTTATACTAGTCAATAATAACAACCTATAGTATATATATATATTAAGATTTTTATCTGTCACTTTCCACTTCTTTCACCTCTGACAATATTGATCATGTGAAAAATACGAAGTAGCACCGTGGTTGGGAACCCACGTATAACTGTAGGTCCCACTATAACTGGCTGGGCAATTCCAAACAGGACCGTGCCTAGTAAAGCACTCTGGTGTTCAAACCAAACTTCGGATTGTTGAGAGAGAGAGAGAGAGAGAGAGAGAGAGAGAGAGAGAGAGAGAGAGAGAGAGAGAGAGAGAGAGAGTGTCCCAGTTAACTGTTTCACCCCAGGCCGGCCGCGGTGGCCGAGGGGACTGAGGCGCTTCAGTCACGGTCTGAACGGCCACTACGGTCGGGGGTTCGAATTCCCCCTCGGGCATGGATATTTGTGCTGTCCCTAGTTGTAGCTAGTTCATAAGTACTTCGTAAGTTTAGGGACTGATGACCCCGTAGTTAAGTCTCTTAAGCTTAACGAACATTTTTTCACCCCAGATATGTCTGAAACTACAAGAGATATTGAAATATTTTCACAGTCATGAACGTACGGCAGGGGCTTATGAAAGTAGGTACTATGAGACACTCTAAAACGTGAAGAAATGTTGTTTTCAACACAATACATTTTTTTTCTTGACGGATACCCCATATTATTTCTTAAGCAATATAGAAGGATGAAAAATCACGAAAAGAATGGCGTCGTTTGCATCTCGATGCGTCTCTCGCTTGAGCCTCAGACCCGCGCTAGCAGCGCGCCTCATGTGTTTCAAACGTCAACTTCGCTTCGCAGTTTCTCCGGATGTAATTCACGCATCGCGATGCAACTGACGCTATCCTTTTTGTGATTTTTCATCCTATCGATTGCTTAAGAAATAATAAGGGATATCCATTAAAAAACATAAGTTTTTGTTAAAAATAAAATTTCTTCACGTTTTAGAGTGTCTCATAGTACCTACTTTCATAAGTCCCTGTCGTACGTTCATGACCTTCAAGGTGGTTTTTCAATATCTCTTGTAGTTTCACAGATATCTGGGGTGAAACAGTTCAGTGGGACTCCCTGTATATATATACAGGGTGTCCCAGCTATCTAGTCCACCCAAAATATCTCTGGAACAATAACAGCTATTGGAAAACGAATTTCACCGGTATCAATGTACGGCTGGGGCCCATGAATGTACATATTTGGAAACATTCTAAAACGAAAGCAAATGTGTTTTTTAACACAAACTTAGGTTTTTTTAAATGGACACAGTATATTTTTTCTTCAGCAGTCCATAGCATGACAAATCACATAAACAATGGCGTTGATTGCATCGCAATATTCCAATCACATCCCGAGATATTGCGACGCGAAGTTGACGCTTCAAATACGCGAAACGCGCGGCTATCGCACGTCGTGAGCAGCATGGGGTTCTCGCCTGAGCCCGTACGAGCTGTGCAACAAAAGGTTGCCTTTGCTAAGCAGATGCTCACAATGAGTGATAGTGAAGGGTACGTGAATAAGCAGAACTGGCGATTTTGGAGTTCCGAAAAGCCATATTGGTGTGAAGCGAAACCCCTGTATTCTCCTAAAGTTACTGTGTGGGCTGCAGTATGCAGCAGAGGCATTATTGGCCCTTTTTCATTCGAGAAACTATCACTGGTGCACGTTACGTTGCAATTTTGGAACAATTTGTCGCCACACAGCAAGCGTTAGAGGATCGACCAGGTACTGAATGGTTCGTGCAAGATGGAGCGCGACCATATCGGACCGAACAAGTGTTTCGCTTTCTTGAGGAATACTTCGGGAATCGAGTCGTTGCTTTGGAATATCCCAAATTTACTGGTGCAGGCATGGATTGGCCTCCATATTCGCCGGATTTGACTCCCTGTGACTTTTTTTTTGTGGGGCACAGTGAAAGACATGGTCTATCCGAAGCATCCCGCCACGCTGGACGAGCTTGAATCGGCGATCTCTGTGGCATGTGAATCCATTTCGGTTGAGACACTACGAAATGTGATGGCGAATTTCATTCTTCGTTTGCGCCACCTCTGTAGTGCCAATGGTGATCATTTTGAAAACATTGTTATGTGATTGTTTGCAAAGAGTGTTTTCATACGATTATTTCAGTTATGTATGCTGATATGAGCTGTACAGCGTACAGCGCCATCTGTTAGCAGCTTATGTAACTATTATTTAAAACTGCTGTATAAACTTCTTACAGCTTTCACAATAAACATACCGTTTACTGCATTGCTCTATCGATATTTGTTTTTGAGATATTTAATTTTGATATCGGGGAGCCCTTTTCTGGACACCCTGTACTTCGCCCGTTCCAAACGTTCAATCACCTCTGCCCTAATGGTTTTTAAGACGACTGGTATAACTGTTTTACATATTATCTCGCCTAATTTTTCTGTAAGTTCTGAAGTTTGCCTTGTGCACTGTAAAACCTTCGCAGTGTTAATATTGTACAAGCTTGAGTGCTGACAAATTTGACAGCTCATGAGTGATTTCATTAAGTTTATTTTCAAGATGTAAAAGTTTAACTCTAGACCTCCACAATTTTGTTCTATTTTTATCAGCTTTTCCTCTAAAATATCACACTGGATATTACTGGAAGAACGGCAACTATTACTTCCATGATTTTCGAGCAGCTGGAGATTGGAATTAATGCTCTGATCATTGGTTTCCTCAGTGCTTTCATATTTTCGTTTTTTGAGTGTGATATTCTCTGTATGTTTATTTTGCTTGTACAGTACAACGTTATAAGCTGGATAATCAGGAAAAACAGAGGAAACAGCAGCAACCAGCAATTCCTTAATTTTCTACCCAGACCGATAATCAACGTTTCGGAAATGAAGGCTACATACCACACACGATCTAAAGTTGAAATTGAAATTGGACATAAAATCTGCTCTTGATGTTGCTTTCAGCCACTGTTCTCTGACTTTTGCTGGGAAATTCGTGAAATGAAACTCCTTTCGCTTTACCACTTCGGTTTGTGCAGCAATACACCATTGCTATTGATGAATTAAAACCTGTAACGAGAGGTTAGTGTTTTTAAAGTAATATACGAATGGTAAGATCATAAAAAGTAACTATCAGACCAGATACACCGATGGGGTAGAAAATCAGAAAGCGCGTATGTAGAAACATGAAGATCAGGTTATTGCAAACCCTGTAATGGTTTTCTCAGGGTCGTATTCAGACGTGCACCTGCACAGGCCGGCAAAGGTTTTGGCGGCGGCAAAATTTTGCAACAGAAAAAAATTTAAATGTTATTCTAATGTTAATTGAATCATCATTCTTCAGAACTTCGATTACAGCAATAAATTTTAAAATTCAGGTTTTTGTGCTGATAGCAGTGGCGTATCCAGAGAGGTAGGTTTTATTTATTTATTTATTTTTTGTTTAAAAGAAGGAAAAAAAAAACAAAGCAGTACGAATCCCAGGGGGGCGTAAAATAAATTACTGTACAGGGGCGTCGCATACTGTCAATATGGCCCTGGGTTTTCTAATAATCTACTAATATCTCTAAAGGATGGGGCCCCTCCACGCCCACACCAACGTGGTGACCATCACAAAAGTTCTACTGTCACCTCCGTATTTGGTTAGTTTGCTAAGGTGGGTCACGGGATGTGGGAACCGCGATGTTATCCGTACGTGTGGGCGCGATCACCCATTAATACGGTGCATCTGGAGATAGAATTGGTCGAAAGGTATACGAAGCTTCTGCAACAAGGTCTGAAATTGTTGCGGAATGTCACAGGGTTCTGGTGGAGCTAGGGGAAAGCAATAGAGTAAACCTATCGTGGGTCCCTGGCCACTCGGGAATCAGTGGCAACGAACATGCTGACAGATTAGCCAGGATGGGGGCAGAGACTCCATTTATTGGACCGGAACCTGTCCTGACAATCACCAAGGCAATGATCAAATTGGAGTTACGTAACTGGCTCAGAAGACAGCACGTAGAATATTGGACCAAACTCTACCAACAAAAACATGGCAAGGTAATGATGCCAAAGCCATGTTTTAAAAGAAGCTCTGCAATCCTGGGCCTCTACAGGAGAGAGATTAGACTCACGGTACGATTGCTGACAGGCTATGGGAATTTCAAAAAACACCTACGTACAATGGGAATAACAGAAGAGGACCCTAAATGTAGGATCTGTGATGACGGTGATGAAACTGCATCACATCTAATCTTCGAATGCGTTGCATTGGAGAGTAAAAGACACAGAACATTTGGGACAACCAGACCCGAAGAAATTGTGTCTAATAAAGAACTGGTAAAGGGACTCCTTGCACTGCTCAAGGGCATTGATTGGCTTTACTAGATATACAGGGAGCGATACCGCACAATAAACTTAGTTTCGGTATTATTATTATTTTATTTCTGATTCTTTTGAAATAAAAATTATTACTTTATTAATTATTCTTGCTGCGGGCAGTGGCGGGTTGGACCAAAACTGTTTTGCCTTCCCTGAGAAAATCAATCAATCAAGGTATACGAAGGGTAAAGGTATGTAAGGGCAGAGGAAAAAAAGTACCAAGGCAACAGCCAAGGGAAAAATACCTCTGAGACAGTGGGGTAGGTTGCAAGGGCAGTAGCGGTATGCTATCTGCGACAGATCATGCAAGGTTTGGTAATATTAGTAAAGAGTATATCTCGGTACCGTTAACTTTGCTAGGTTTGTCATAAAGAATCAGTCCGTTTGATGCGAGGTTCTGCTGCAGCTGAGCTCCTGTGAAGTCTCCCGAGTCGGCTGCTGCAGATTACCCGTGAACATAGCCAAGTTTGTCATGATAGTTAGACAGTTCGGTCATAGAACTGGCTAAATATGTGGGACTGTTTAGGTTTGTTTGTGTCCAGTGCGTTGAATATGGTTTCCCCTGCCTTGCCTGTTGGTCGGCTGTGAGCTCAGCTGGCATTGCCAGTCAGTTTTCTGTTCTGCAGGGATTCGCCATATTCATCGTGTTTGCGAGCTGGTGGTCCCTATGACCGTAGGCGGTTAGTCTCTGAGGAGAAGTGTTTTGGGTCGCTTATGTTTCCACCTATGGTTGTGATCGTAGTTCCCCAAGCGTAGTATGAAGGGTTCGTTCGATTGTCTCGAGTTTTTGTACAGTCGTGTAGCGAGTTTCTTGAATACCACCGAAAGGCGCTCTAGGCGGTATTCATTGTGAAGATCCACGGTGTGTGTGTATCGTGGAGCGTTGCTGATGATGCGTAGTGCCTTGTTCTGTATGAGCTGCAGGCGGCGCAGCCGTGTTGGCGCCGCGTATGCCCAGCACGGAGCACCGTACGTCATCAAATTCAAATGTTTGTAAATATATCGGACCAAACTGCGTGGTCATCAGTCCGTAGCTTACAAACTACTTAAACCTAGGTAAACCAACCTAAGGTTAACACACACACCCATGCCCCAGGGAGGACTCGAACCTCCACGGCGAGCAACCACGCGCTCCGCAGCGAGACGCTTTAGACCGCTCGGCTACTCCACCGCGGCGTACGTCATCAGAGGTCTAATATGTGTCGAGGTTCCTCGACACCCAGCTATTCAGTTTGCATTTCCTGTTGAGCATTGGATAGAGTTGTTTGAGCCTCGCGTTTTCTCGGTGGGTCATGTGTTGTATGTGGTCCCCCCAAGTGAGTTTCCGGTCCAGCCAGACACCGAGGTATTTGACTTTCTCACGGAAACGTATTGGCTGTGCCTGTAGAGTAATTGGTCTACAGTATTGGCGTTTGCGCAGTTGTTTCGGTATGCGTGTGAACAGAACTGCCTCGCACTTGTCGACATTTGCTTTAATATGCCATTTCTCCAACTAAGGTTCGGCAGTTCTGAGTGCTGTCTGTAGGCTTGAATTTATGTTTGATGGCTTCCAATCTTGCGCCATGATGGCGGTGTCATCTGCGTAGATTGCGGTCATCGTGTTATGTGTGGATGGAAGATCATGAATGTAGAGGTTAAACAAGAGGGGCCCCAGGATGCTGCCTTGGGGTACTCCTGCTTGAATACCATGTCGTGTAGACTGTTTGCCCTGCACGTCAGTGTTGAAGCTTCTGTTGGTGAGATATGAGTGTATGAGGTTGTGACACAACAACACAGTGACCAACGGTGCTTTCCAGTCATGTGTGCGTACAGGGTGATATATAAAACGATGCTTTATGTATTTTTCGTCATTATTTGTATTTTTGTAATTTATTATGTATTTGTATATTTTGTTTCTGTAATATATTTGCATTGTCCTGCTAATTTCCATATATGTCAAAAATAATGTAAATGTAGTAGACACGCTGGGCTAGCAAGGGCTTTGCTATTGTATAGAATCATCTTTGAATAGGGAGTTTTTTTATCGCTGGTAGCGCAGAGGCGCACAGCGAGAAGGAGTCGTTGTTGAGAAGTAGCGGAGGACAGACGCATTATTTTTGACAGTGCGCTTAGTGGTGTACGGCACAAGTACGTGGATTGGCACTAATGGAGGAGACGGCGAAGAGGCAATATTATTTGTTCATACGGCCACAGCTCAAATAATTAATAAATGCATCAAGAGGAATGCTGTGGGCCCAAAATTGTAATTAACATTCGTCGCCAAGAAGAGCCTGTGTTTGCCAATTGTTAAGTGCCAACAGTCTTCAATCAGCAGCACCACGTCGCACACCAAATTCAGTAAGATCTGTCCAGTTTGTCTTAGCATGTACAGCTAACCAGTGATTAGTGATAATTGTTCAATAGCGAACACTGTTATTCGTGAACCTGTGTTTAAAAATCATTACCCATAGTCATTGTCCAGACAGGTTCCTTCCTCATCCATTGTTTTTCCGAGAATATTCACAAAGTTATAAAAAACTAAAATTCAGAGTCATTAAAGACAATGTGACAGTCGTTAATAATAAAAAATGTGTTCAGAAAAGTATTACTAAATGTAGTTTATGTCAGTGTTGCTGATCAATAGGTTTGCTAAGTTGAACGAAACTAGATTAACTTTCAATTTCAAGAGATATTTCAATAACAGTGTAAAAGTTTAATTGTTTTCCACTGCATATTATATTGAGGTAAAGTTTGTTTTAACTTGCAAGTACTGACTAGTGAGAATAGTAATTGTTTGCAAGTGTTTGAATGCTAATAATTCCTAGTTAAAGAAAAAGTTAATCAGAAGGTTAAATGGTTATTTTCTAAATATTCAGTGTTATCACGACAAGTCATTAATTAATTTTTGAGCTTGCCATTAGTACAGTTAGTTCAGTTACAACTTGATTATTGCTAAAGCGCATGGCATACTCGCTGTAGAATAATTTCTGGTACTTATATAAACAATTAATTATTTGAAGCTGTAAATAGTAAGTATTAAGGTGAGAGTTTTGCATGATTTGCTGCATGTTGCATTTGCGCGGCTATGGCTTGCATTTCGCTGTCTTACAATGAACCCTGTGTTAGTGAACTATTTCTCAGTAACTAGTATATTGTCAGTGTCTTTTGTACCGGATTTGATGCACATACTGTGATTCACGCCCCCCCCCCCAAATTTTACGTAATTTTTCACGGTTGTTAATTAACTTTGCTATTATTGACATCCCACCAAATTATTTGCTCGTACAACGAGCTGGCGACCGTAAATCAATAAATTATTAACTTTTTCCAAATTAATCCCTGTGTTCCGTTTGTTTCGCATTTTTTTTATTTAAACATTAATAATTGTATTCCAAATTTTACCTTCCATTTCTTTATTCCTATCGATCGTTGTTGTCTACCAAAGAGGTGCAGCAACGTTCCGGTTATAGCCTCCACTACATCATCGGCTTCATTACCGATAGCTTTTCCACCCACTTAAGATAGGCACAAGGGTCATTTTTCTAATTATCATATTCTCAAATGTTCAAATGTCTGTAAATCTATCGGACCAAACTGCGTGGTCATCAGTCCATAGCTTACAAACTACTTAAACCTAGGTAAACTAACCTAAGAACAAGCACACACACCCATGCCCCAGGGAGGACTCGAACCTCCACGGCAAGCAAACGCGCGCTCCGCAGCGAGGCGCTTTACAGCGCTCGGCTACTCCACCGCGGCTATCGTATTCTAACCGGTGGTGTAGGACGGGTAGGGTTATAAGGTGCACCAGTCCGTCGGGAAACGCGGCGTCATTAGGTTTGCGTATATGGCCGTCGTGCCAGAGACGATCGAAAGCTTTCTCGATGTCCCGGTGGCTTTGTTTTTGTTGTAGCCGTCTGTTATGTGTTCAACTACGCGGAGGAGTTGTTGTGTTGTAGGGTGGTGATACCTAAATCCGAATTGCTGCGGTCTTCGGGTGTCAGTGGTGATGCAGTGCCGAGTGAGACGTTTAAGTATTACCTTCTCAACTATCTTACTGAGCGAGCTCAGTAGACTGATGGGTCGGTAATTTTGTGGGAGGGAGTTGTCTTTCCCCGGCTTCCTGAACATCAGGACCTTGGCCGCCTTCCGAAAGGCAGGGCAGTTTTGTTGTTGCAGGATGGCATTTATGTGTCAGTTACTCTATTGCTGTATCCGTGAACTCCTGGAGAACACGGTTTTGAATGCCATCAGGGCCAGGCGCTTTTCTCGCTGTGGTGTGCTTGATGACCCATGTGATTTCTTGTATACCAGTGCGTCTGATTTCGTTGCGCGGAGGCTGAGCCATGAAGCGTGTGATCGCCTGGTCCGTCTCAAGTGTGAACACTGGGTCGGATGGAGCCAGGTTCGGTGTGAATGACGCTGCTAGTGTTTGGGCCATTAGCTCAGCTTTCTCTTCCGCTGAGTATGCTGGGCCATTTGGTCCCTGTAAGGTAGGCGTGTAGAGTTTTTCCTCGGTGAAGTGTCTGACCAGAGCCCACACTCCAGGACGTGTGGTATCCAGTCCAGTGAGTTTCTGGTCCCATTGTGTTGTTTTAAATGTTTTTATATGCCCCTGTTTCATACTCTGTAGTCTGTTGACGTGATGTTTATACACCGGACGCCTGGTAAGCTGCCAATATCTCATGAGTCGATTTCTCATTGAGATAAGGCCCAGGATTTCCTGGGGCAGGGCCGCTAAGTGTTGTTCTGGGGCACGTAATGGAATGGATAAGGCTATTGCGTCTTGGACGGCATTGGTGAGCACATCACCCCTACGATTACATACCTACTTATTACCGAATCAATCCACCGTAATTCCCTGATCATACCTGAGGATACTCTTGCTAGTCTAGGCAGTCAAACGACAAGAAATTACACCGTTTACTTAGTTTCTACTGTTGAATACAATATTCGTGGCCGGCCGCGGTGGCCGAGGGGACTGAGGCGCTTCAGTCACGGTCTGCACGGCCACTACGGTGGGGGGTTCGAATCCCCCCTCGGGCATGGATATTTGTGCCGTCCTTAGTGTTAGCTAGTTGATAAGTAGTTTGTAACTTTAGGGACTGATGACCCCGTAGTTAAGTCCCATTAGCTTAACAAACATTTGAACATTTTTGAATATTCGTGAGGCGAAGGTTTAGGGCACGCTACTAGCACCGCAGCGGCCAAGGCGGTAACTTCTTGATGTACGCTTCAAAATAGACTTGCGCATACTAGTTCGCGATCAGGAGCGCTCACTTTAGTTCGCGGCTCTTTTAGTTCGTCCGCTCCCAGTGACGGCTGAGCGGCGTGGTCTGCGCATGCAGGTGGAGGGAGAAGTTCCCCCACCTAGCTGCTTCATGCGCTTGCTGCTTGAGCTGCTAACGATATCACGCAAACCAAACGAAACAGTTTGTGGATAATTTCTCGCGTATAAGTTTAGAGTTATCTCTATATCTTGCCATTATGGAATTTATTAGTCAGATATTGCAGAGTGCAGAATACTTCAAAACAGAAATTTTGTAGCACTGAACTATGTAATCTAGCAGGCAGACGCTCACCTCGAAATGGCTCTCATCAGCAGAAGGCAAACACGTGATTTTTAATTCTGCTGCGTGCCCTCTCGCTACTGACCGTCGGTCTTCGGAAAAGAATCCAACACACTAGTTCGCGACCGATCGCGCATATCTTAGTTCGCGACCGATCGCTCATACCTTACAAGGAAAGTACTTGGGCTCGAACAAACAGAAATACACCAAAATCGTATGAGAGATAATGTAAAGGTCCCTTACTGCACTAGTGATACTCCCGCATCTGCAAAACTCTGCAGTCGTCCGTTAGAGGCCTCTGCGTGTGCCATGCCGCATTGCACTTTGACCTGTCGGTTCGCCAGTAGGGGCGGTGCAGTGTGCCTCCGAAGTTGCGTTTTGTGACGTTACTTGTGTAGTGAAGCGTCAGATGGGGCGGCGATTGGTAGTGGCCGTGCAGTCTGTGAGTGACGCGCCTGGTAATGTATTGCAATTGGTTCAGACTAAATTCCGAAGAGCCCTTCTTCGTGAATACGGTCTTGGTGTAGAAGAAAAATCATTCACATGTTTTCTGGTATCTATTATAGTGCAGAAATATGACCATAGATTAGAAACACTATAATAGATAATAGGTAACATGCAAATGATTCATCTTCTACACCAATACCATCTACACGAAGAAGGTTTCTTCGTAACTTCACCTCAACTAGTCACACTATATTAGCAGGATTGATTACCAATCGCCGCCCCATCTGATGCTTCACCACACAAATAACATCACAAAACGCAACTTCGGAGGCACACTGCACCGTCCCTACTGGCGAACCGACAGGTCAAAGTGCAATGCGGCATGGTACACGCAGAGGCCTCTAATGGACGACTGCAGAGTTTTGCAGATGCGGGAGTATCACTAGTGCAATAAGGGACCTTTACATTATCTATCATACGATTTTGGTGTATTTCTGTTTTTTCGAGCCTAAGTACTTTCCTTGTTAGTTCGCGACCGGTAGCTCTCCATCTAGTTCGCAGCTCGTCCGCGAAGTAGGTCGCTCTTGTTAGTTAGTCCGCTCCTTTTGGCTTTTGCTACCGCTACTTAAGAGCTCTTTCTTTTGTTATGACAGCTTTTTTATATAATGATCAGTGTTGCCCAAGCGTGTGCTATTACCCGTATTTTTGGGCAGTTAGGCATCAAATACTTAAGCAAATAAACCAGTTATTTACACGAATTGGTGATACAATGATATTCAACTACTGTGCATACAGGGTACTCGTAGTATTTTATCTTTAAAATGGATTTCCTTATTTATTTAATAGGTCACTGAAGGAACATTATCTACAAAATATGCTAAATGCGACTATTTTTGGGGAATAAAAAAACACTTTTATAAATGACTTAATTTTTATAAAGTTTTGGAAGTGTTCAAAAAATATTATTACTATGGTACAGGTCAAGTATTATATGGCACAAAGAATATACCTCTAATTACAGTGTTAGCGTCGCTTATACGACTGTATCCTCAACATTCTACCCCGCGAGCTGTCAACAGTATCATCCAGAAAATGGTTGATGCGTAATTGCTCGCATACAAATGCAAACAATGTTAAGTTTTGAGTTCTCTTTACTTCTTTACACTATGGAATGAGGGTTATATTTAACACTGCTGAATACCTTAGAAAAAGAAAATTTGTGGCAGTGAACTATGAAACTACAGCTGAGCTGCATCTCAGCTCGAAATGACGGTGACTGGCAGAAGGGAATCACGCGATTCTGAGCACTCTCGCGTCCTCTCGCTGTTTCCCGTCAGTCCTCAGAAAAGGAGCGGACGAACTAAGAGGCGATGGATCTGCGAAATAGTTTGTGCCGGCCGCGGTGGTCGAGAAGACTAAGGCGCTCCAGTCACGGTCTGCACGGCCACTACGGTCGGGGGTTCGAATCCCCCCTCGGGCATGGATATTTGTGCCGTCCTAGTTCGTAAGTAGTTGATAAGTAGTTTGTAAGTTTAGGGACTGATGACCCCGTAGTTAAGTCCCATAGACTATACAAACATTTGAACTAGTTCGCGTAGTTCGCCTGTAGGAGCGCTCTTCCGAACTAGTTCGTTCGCGAACTACACTAGACTACTTCAAAACACGCAAGCCGAGCGAAGTGGGGAGGCTGGGAGTATACTAGCGGACAATGACCCTGCGTAATCCACAGTAAACACAAGCAGACAGGCAACTGTAAGAACAGTGTCTCACGAGCACAGAGCAGACAGCGACTTCGCAACCACCCTGTGTCCCGCCCTCTAGCGCTGTGAATTTTTATACACCCGATCGCAGTTTATGCGTTGTCCCCGTCTTCTTTTTTTCCTCAGTGACGCACCGCCTCGCCGGTCGCCCCTTCCTGCGACATCTCGATCTCTCTTCCCCTCCCCCCTCCCCCCATCCCCTCCTTCCCCCCTTTTTTTAAATCTCCAGATGAGAACCTCCCGCACTCAATACGTATTCGGCCTGAATATTTGAATATTTATTTGCGACGCCCCCCTACCGCAGATAATACCCCCTATAGGGCAGAGCGCGACTTCACAAAACATTTTGCGGCAGGAAAATAGCTTCACTTACGTCACCGGATGTGTCCTCGGGGCTGCGGGAAGGAGACAGAAGGAGAGAGAATCTGAAATTCTAATAAAAAAAAAGTTTCTGCCCGGGTCTAACAGTGCCGGTGGGTGGAGAAGCCGTAAGCCGCTTTACGAGTTTTGTGCATTCGTGTAGTCGGTCTGTCAACGTAAACACCTCAACGTGACAGGGGTTTACTTCCTCATATTAGGACTGCGAAGAGTGGTGTCGGGATGTCGAACCATCACAAATCAAATGTTCAAATGTTTGTATAGCTTATGGCACTTAACTACGGGGTCATCAGTCCCTACTATGAACTAGCTAACACTAAGGACGCCACAAATATCCATTCCCGAGGGGGGATTCGAACCCCCGACCGTAGTGGCCGTGCAGACCGTGACTGGCGCGCCCAAGTCCCCTCGGCCACCGCGGCCGGCGAACCATCACAGCGAGAGCCACGGTGGAGTAGCCGAGGGCTCTAAGTCGTCCTGATGCGGAGCGCGTTGTTCCTCGCTGTCGGAGTTTTCGAATCCTCCCTTGGGCGTGGGTGTGTGCATCGCCCTTATCCATATGGATAATTTTAACACGAAAGAAGAAGCTATGAAAATTAGCGACATGTGGACAGTAGCTTTGAATGATCGACAAGTTTTATCTCTGACCGATTGCAATCGATAGTGGTGTTTTATCTCTGACATCGTCTATCTCTGCTGATAACGTGACAGCTTGGCCACGCCCACTTTCCACAGTATACAGGGTGTTTCACTAAGTGTGTTTGCCTCTGTAACTTATAAAAAAATAGGTGACGGGAAATTTTAATGCGGTAGGTCAACACAAGAAATGTTACACTTTCTGAGGAGCTATGAACATAGTTTATTGTATCATTTTGCAAAGAATTACAGCACAAAGATAATTTTTTTAAATTGAACAATACTTTTTTCTATTGTATTTTGGATTCGTTGGAACTAGCTGCGTCCAAATCAATTTAAACTACATTCCTATCACTGTTAGTTTGGGAGCTACAACCCTTCAAAGTTTAGGGGGCGGAGGCTACGACAGCGTAGCTAACTGGCTGGTGGTCATGAGACAGTGGGCCGTGCCCCAGGGGATAGCCACTCGGTCAGTCAGCTACGATATCGCAGCCTCCGCCCCCGGAACTTTGAAGGGCTGTAGCTTCCAAACTAACAGTGATAGGAATGTAGTTTAAATTGATTTGGACGCAGCTGGTTTCAACGAATCCAATGCACGGTAGAAAAAACTATTGTTCCATTTCAAAAATTATATCTTTGTGGTGTAACTCTTTGGAAAATGATACAATAAACTGTGTTCATATCTCCGCAGAAAGTGTAACATTTCTCGTGTTGACCTACAGCATTAAAATTTCTCGTCACCTACAGAGGCAAACACACTTAGTGAAACACCCTGTATATGTCGCTCTCAGACAGCCGACCCATCAGTCGGCAAGACTCAGTGGAAGCAGGAAGACCTCCGAAGATGTCCGGCGCAGCTCTGGACGAAACGTTGGGAAAAACTGCAAAGTCTTATGGACACCTCCTTATAACCCAGAAGTTCTACCAACAACTATGGCATCCGGTCGTGAAAGCCTTCATTGCATAATCCTATTTATGTACAGGAAAAGTCATCGTATCATAGTGGTGGACGAATGGTGCTGGCAGGAGTCAGTATTGGGGGACGTACGGACCTCTATGTCGTTCAGAATGGAGCTTTGACTGCTTAGAGGTATAGAGAAGAGATCCTTCCACATTTTGTTGTGCCCTACTCTGGTGCCGTAGCAGATGGGTTCCTTCTGGTGGACGATAACGCTCGTCCCCACAGAGCTGCACTGGTGGACAACGTGCTTGAAGCTGAGGGAACTGAACGAATGGAGTGGCCAGCTTCTTCTCCGGACTTAAACCCGATTCAGCGTGTCTGGGATGCACTTGACAGACGCACTGCAACCACACCAGCACCTCCCACAACGGTTGCAAAGATGGATATTGCACTTATGGAATAATGGCCAAGTATCACTCATGCGCTGATTAATAACCTCATACTGTCCATGCCACGCAGCTGTGCAACTGTACGGCCGTCCGAGGGAATCAAACACCATATCAGAGGGCAACCAGAATGACTTTTTCACTATCATAGTAGCCTCATGGTGTGTCGCTCTAAGGGAACGCCTTGTAAATCTCAAATAAGAGATTAGACAGCAAAATATCGTACTGTATGACACACAAATTATAACCTAAACCAATATCTGAATAAAATATGTTATGTAGTGGGATACGGCCTGTAGGTTCAAAAGTAAAGTTCTTCAGTACGATCGTGTTGGACTTCGATCCTGGCCCTTCCACTACACTCGAAGTATAATTGAAACTTCAGTATTCAATTATAGGTTCTTGTGCAAGATAAGAGAAAATAGATATTGTTTGTTGGATCAGTTGACAAAATATATCGATTTGTAAAATCGAACTCACTGTCTTTCAATCAATAAAATTATAGTTGAGTCCCTAAAGTACTCTAAAGTCTATAAAAAAAGTCCTCTTCTCAACAGCTGAAATAACTGTTTTCTAAACACTGACACTTGAAGCAAAATTTAACGTTTTATTTTCTTAAGTCACAAATCCATATATAATATAACACAAAATCTCATCTCTCTCATAAGGACTCAACACAAAGACCGAAACAGTTTTCTGAACATACAATCATGAACTACTTCTGACAATAAACTTATTTCATTTATTTTATTTACTTCATTGTGACGGTTGGCAACGAAGGTCTTCAAACAGGATCTTCTCTGGCTGTGCGGCTATCGACCTGCGACGACTGGTGGCCAGCTATGTCATCTTTGGCTTCCGCAGAGAAGACACTGTTCTCGTAGATTACTCCGTTGTCACCGCACATGAAACGCACGAAACAACACACATTTCTTTTACAAAATCATAACAAAAAAATTATTGACAACATAAAAATGTTTCTACCTGCAAAAGTGAGCTGACTTAAGGTAGTAGCGAGAATAATATTTCGTTCCACTACAGTTACCATATGTATGTGTATGATGTCTCTTCTGATCCCCTAATTGTTATGAGCAGTGTAGTACTTACAGGATGAAAGTGGACAAAGAGATCATTAAAAGAGTGAAGAAGAACGTAATAAATCGACAACCATAAGTTACATTGTTTCACATCTTTGATTGTGTTCCGCAGCAAGTGCTATTTATCAATTACTACCGAACCTAGCTTCGGAATGGCTAAATATGATTGGGAATTGGATATACATCGTACACTTCTCCCTTAATTGCCCATCATTTCCTCCAATTCTTTGCTTATATTTTACCTATGTCTGTGTACTCTTACGCTTCACTCTGTATTAGCTAGATAAAAACCTAGCGTTGTTTCACTCTTGTTAGCCTATGTATCACTAGTTCTGATCTCGTCCTCCTTCAGTCTATCTGTTTATATGCGCTCCTTTCTCCTCCTATGCCACCTCTTCTTCCTTACCATTCTCCTCTCCCTCCTTTTCTTCCCACCCATCCATCTCTCTACCATTATCTACCCCACTCTGTCAACCTCTTCCTGTCCCCTCACTCTGGTAATGCTCAGCCTCCACAATTTTTAAAAAAGTTACGTGTATCTGACAAATTTCACTATGATCGACAGACTATCGTAGAAGTCTGGAATAGGTACCCTCCACTATGCAATGAGATTTCCAGCTACATCTTGTTCTCTTTGAGTTGCCACACAACAGCTGAAAGGTCTACCTATTATACCAATAAATTATAAACAATAACATCGATTATTGTAAGGATGTTTCTGTAATAAAAATGGTCTGAAAAGATATTTATGTAGAGATATGTTTTGTAAGTGATCTTTGATGTAAATATTGGGCTGTAGAAAGTGATACAGCACTGTATATATCACCTGTTGTTTGGTACATAATAGACATGATACCTTTGACATCTGATGCTTGCACATTCAAAGCTAGAATTCGGTCGGGGGTTCGAATCCCCCCTCGGGCATGGATATTTGTGCCGTCCTTAGTATTTGCTAGTTCATAAGTATTTTGTAAGTTTAGGGACTGATGACCACGTAGTTAAGTCCCACAAGATATACAAACATTAGAATTAGAAAGTTAGAATTGATATAGCACTGTACATATCACATGTTGTTTGGTGTACACTGGACATGATGTTTTTTACATCTGATGCGTGGAATAACGTACTCTCCGCCATCCACCAAGATTTCATCCTACATCTTGTCCTATTTGAGTTGCCACACAACAGCTGAAAAGTCTAGCTACTATACCAATAAATTATGAACAATAACATCGATTGTTGTAAGGATATTTCTGTAATCAAAATGGTCTGAAAAGATGTCCATCTAGAAATATGTTTATTAAGTAATCTTTGCTTCAAGTATTGGGCTCTGACAGTCGTTGTTTAATCCACCACTATAGGTGAAAAGAATTAGTTTCATATTTCTGTTAGCTCCTACTGCTATCTGATGACCAAACTGTACTGTAACCTACGATAAACAGGTTAGTCTCGTACAACACGGGAACAGATAAACACTGGCCGTATTCATGTCTGTATACATTCGTTTTGCATTCAAAGCCATGTGATTTATATTGCTTTAGGAATGTAAACACATCAACAGAGGCCACAAACTACAGTGAAGTGATTTGCATTGTCGGTCGTTAATGAGTGCACCTACAGTATATGTAGAGTGATACATATTGAAAGTTGTTACTAAGTGCATGCACAGTACATCTAGAGTGTTATGTGGTGGCAGTGGTTATTGAGTGCAATTACAGTAGTACTGATGTCACACGTGTTGGCAGTTGTAATTGAATGCATGTATAGTGCAAGTAGAGTGTTATGTGTTAGTAGCTAGTATTGAGTGCATGTGCATTACTAGTGAAGTGCTTTGTGTTGGCAATCCTTATTGAGTGCATGTACATTACAAGTAGAGTGATATTTCTTGTTAGTTGCTATTGAATGTATGTACAATACAGGTAAAGTGATGCATCTTGGCAGTTAGTATTGAGTTCACAATCGATATAAGTGTGTGGCTTGGTAGCACAGTGGTAGAGTGCCAGACTACGAATCGAAAAGTCACGGATTCGATTTGCGCGAAGTCTTAGGATTTTTATCTATCACTTTTCACTTCTTTCATTTTTGGCATTGCTGATGTGAAAAATACCGAGTAGCACCGAGGTTCGGAACCGACGTTAAACTGTAGGTCCCCCTGTAACTAGCTGGGTAAGTCAGTTCGAAGGTCGAAGGAAGGCAACGGCATACCATCTCCAAACAGGACCATGCCTAGTAAAGCACTGTTGTCTTCAAACCAATCCTCAGATTGTTGACAGCATTACGTTTATGATACAAGAAGAGAGTTAGGTGTTTATTTTTAGTGTTATCTGGTACCTGTGAAACATACATGTGGTGCAGAAAAATGTGGTGTGGACTTAAAATTAGTGCAGTGACTGAACACAAGTGGCTAGGTTTGACAAACCTAAGTGCATCTATGATCACAATTAAGAATAGGTTTCGCTGGACACAAATAACAAGTACTCCAGATGAACATTACAATTCAACACTATCAGCAGATGTCTAGAAAGCATATACCATCTGAAGATGAATATGTAATATTCGAAACCGGAGATCGTACTTTATAAGTGAAGTATAATAAAACCAACTTTGGCTGGTTGCTATATTATACCAACTAGCTATTTTGTACCTGGTTTCGACAGAAGTGTGGTTATTCAAATGATTGTAAAGGTTATGGGACTTAACTGCGGGGTCATCAGTCCCTAAACTTACAAACTACTTATGAACTACTTACGAACTAGGACGGCACAAATATCCAAGCGCAAGGGAGGATTCGAACCCCCGACCGTAGTGGTCGTGCAGACCGTGACTGTAGCGCCTCAGTCCCCTCGGCCATCGCGGCCGGCAAGTGTGGTTGGGAGTATCAGTTCCTCTCTGCTATTCTGTTTACTGATGAAGATTACCAGTAATGCAGTGCAGAACTTTCACAGTGTGCATATCTGGGCGAAGGATAATTTGCGTGTTTTCGTAGTCCGTGCCTCTTTGTGACGACGTTGTCCGAGTGGATAGGTGGACAGTCGGGCCCGGTGGTCTTAGGGTAAAGCGCTCGACTTAATACCAAAGGGTCGCGGGTTCGAGACTTTGCCGGACGCCGTGGCTCAACGCGCCCAGTCAGAGGACTGACAGTCCTCTGTCATAAAAAAAACAGAGGCAAATGCTCAACGAACGACCAAGTACGAACGATAGAAACGACCGCAAATCATAGACCTACATGGAAAAAACCGTCAGACCTCGGATTTTTTCAGACTGAGTTTTAACCCATCCTTAACCTCTCAACGATGTGAGGAGTCGCCAGAAACGACACGTGGTTCGGTTTCCACGTTAAGCTGTAGGTCCCCTTTCCTTTCCCCGGTTGGATAACTGGGGTAGGCTAGGGACACGCAAGTCGCCGAAGTGGCGTCCAACTGAAAGACTTGCACCAGGACAGTGAGCCACACGAAATGATGATTATTATTATTAGTGGACAGCGAAATTCCTGCTTAACGACCGAGCGAGGTGGCGCAGTGGTAACGCACTGGACTCGCTTTCGGGAGGACGGTGGTTGAAATCCACCTCTGACCATAAGGTTGCTTTCAAAAGGGCACGGCAGATTTCCTTCCCCATCCTTACACAAAACTCCGAGCGTAAGCTCCGTCTCTAATGACCAACCTGCGACGGGACGTTAAACCCTAAGCTTCCTTCCTCCTTTCTGGTTAGCGACCGACCCGGATTCGTATCCCGTCCCTGCAGAACTTTTTAACATCCACAGTTTATTTAATCTACTGCCCACATATCGGAATTTCCTTTGTCTACTACAAAAAAAAGTGATTCGAAGTTTTACCAAAGGTATTAAATATGAGGAGAGGCACTGAATTAAAATCTGTGCTGTGGCGGGATTCGAACCCAGGACCTCCTACTTACTACTTACTACTTACTACTTACCACTCAGCTAACACGGCGTTGCAGCCAAAGCGACTACACGGACTGTCTTAAAGCACGTCTCCCTCCACTCCACATACTTTAATTCTGCCTCATGTTCCCTGTGAAATGCGTATCAAATGGCCAGGGCTCTCCTGCATTGGAATAGCACCCCAGAAAAGAGCGAGAATAGCAACTATCCCGCCTTGTTCTTCAAGCCGAGGTGAAAATATCAACAAATAATACATTTCCTTGAGACATATCCTTGTGGAGGGAGACGTGTTTTAAGACTCCATATAGTCGCTTTGGCTGCAATTCTGTGTTAGCTGAGTGGTCTAAAGCGCCTTCCTAGAAAGTAGGAGGTCCTGGGTTCGAATCCCAGCCATAGCACAAATTTTAATTCAATGCCTCTCCTTATATTTAACACCTTTGGTATAACGCGACAATGTTGTCTTACGTATATGTATAATTTGTTGAGATTCGAAGTCTGTTGTAGTTGACACGCATTATTAACATATGCGCTGAAACAACTAAACATAAAGGAAACCCTCTTAGGTCTTCTCGTTTTCATACAGCCATAAGTCGCAACTGTTGAGGGGAGAAAAAGAAGGGAAGAATCGCACCGTCTTTGCAGTAAGGAGAGATGGGGGGAGCAGACCTTATAAATCTCTAAACCGGAAGGCGCTTTCCTCGTGGGGGGTGACTCCGTGGCATTAGCATAATCAGAATAATTTCGAACAGCTGACAGCCAGACTGGGGCGAAGTTGCCTTGTTTCCCAGTCACCGCCTCTTCTGCCCCTGGTACCACACACACACACACACACACACTCCAACCCCTCCTGTTCGCCGCCTGCGCTGGAACGCGCTAAATAAAAGTTACCGTCCCACATCAGCTCTCGAGGACTCCCTACCGAAAAATCGAAGGGGCGAGCACAAGTTCGGCAGGGATCTGTCAAGCGCGCGAAGAAAAATACAGCCAGACCCCTCCGCGGGCACAGATGTGACATATTAAAAGCGCGCGACGGCAACTTGCGGGGTTAGGCCGGGAGACAGGCGCAGGTCTACCCGACACTCGAAAGAGGTCTCGAACTTTCTATAAAACTCTTCGCGCGTTTATTATTTCAATAAATTTTAATTATTATTCACTACTTAAGGGGGGACTTCCACGAGTAACAAGTACATATATAACCTGTCACAAAGTCCACAATTTTTCAGTCACATTAATGAAATTATGGTACAATGGTTGATGGTAGTTCAAAGCATCTACTGAAATTGTTTTCTAATTTTAATTGAAATTTTTTAAATTTATGAACTCATGATTAACAAAGGCACCATTTACTAAGACCGTTTCTATGAAATTGTCTTGATTTTTTTGCAGTATAATCTCAACCATCATACAGGATGAGTTATAAATGAGGGAAAATATTTCGTACCAATTGTCATTTACTGAGTTACAAATATAAATTCGTTTTTCGTATGTTCCTATGTCAATAAATAACAATGAAATTGAATGGTAAAAATCTGGAAATATGAAGTGGACTTTTGGGTGTTACTGTGCACCAACACTGCTAACGAAGATACGAGCTTATGGAATAGGTTCACATATTTGTGACTGGCTGGAAGACTTCCTAAGTAATAGGACGCAGTACGTTGTTATCGACAGCGAGTGTTCATCAGAGACGAGTGTATCATCAGGTGTGCCCCAGGGGAGTGTGATAGGACCGCTATTATTTTCTGTCTATATAAATGATCTGATGGACAGAGTAAGTTGTAATTTGCGGCTGTTTGCTGATGATGCTGTGGTGTATGGGAGGGTGTCGTCTGTAACTGACTGTAATAGCATACAGGATGACTTAGACAAAATTTCTAGTTGGTACGAAGAATGGCAGCTAGCCCTCAATGTAGAAAACTGTAAGGTGATGCGCATGAGTAGGAAAAACAATCCCATAATGTTCGAATACAGCATTAGTAGTGAGCTTCTTGATGCTGTCGCGTCGTTCAAATATCTAGGCGTAACATTGCAGAGCGGTATGAAATGGAACGAACATGTAAGGACAGTTGTGAGTAAGGCGGATAGCCGACTTCGGTTTATTTGGAGAATTATGGGAAGATGTACTTCACCTGTAAAGGAGACCCCGTATAAAACGCTTGTAGGATCACGTATTGAGTATTGCTCAAGTGTTTGGGACCCGCAGCAGATCATTTTAAAGGAAGACATAGAAGCAATTCAGAGGCGAGCATCTAGGTTTGTTACTGGTAGGTTAGATCAATGCGCGAGTGTCACTGAAATGCTCCGGCAACTCAAATGGGGATCGTTGGAAGAAAGACGACGTTCTTTTCGTGAAATTCTGTTGAGGAATTTGAAGCTGAGCGTAGTACGATCTTGTTGCCGCCTACTTACATTTCGCGTAGTGATCACAAAGATAAGAGAAATTAGGGGTCGCACGGAGGCATATAGGCATTCTTTTTTCCTTCGTTCTATTTGGGAGTGGAATAGGAAAGGAAATGCCTAGAGTGGTACAGTGTACCCTCCGCCACGCACGTTACAATGGATTGCGGAGAATGTATGTAGATGTAGATGTAGATGGTAGTACAAAAAAACCTACTGAAATATTTTCTAGTTTTTAATTGAAATTTTTAAAATTTTTGGAATTTTTGAAGTTTATGAACTCATGATTCACAAAGGTACCGTTTACTAAGAAAGTTTCTACGAAATTCTCTTAAATTTTTTGCATTATAAGCTAAACCATCATACAGGGTGAGTCCTAAATAAGGGAAAATATTTCGTGCATATTGTCACACACTGAGTTACAAACATATATTCGTTTTCCACATGTTGCTATGCCAATAAATGACAATGCAATTGAATGGTAAAAATCTGGAAATATGCAGCGGTCGTTTGGGTGTTACTGTGCGCGGACATCGGACAAAGGGGACAGGTGGGCAACACGGCACAGCATGCGAGTGTTGCAGGTAGCTCACGAGAAGGCGAGGCATGCGTCAAGCGACGGTCTGCGTGACCACACTGCGCGCAATGGCAGCGCTCACATCTGTCTCATGAAGTCGAAAGAGCTCTCGAACTTATTATAAAACTCGTCGCACATTTACTGCTTCACCAAATTATTATTCACTACTTAAGGGAGACTTACACGAGAAATAAGTACAAACATAAGCTACCACAAAATCCACAATTTTTCAGTCACATAAATGAAATTATGGGACAATAGTTGATGGTAGTTCATAGCATCTAGTGTAATAGTTTTGTAATTTTAATTGAAATTTTTAAAATTTTTGGAATTTTTTTAGGTTTCTGAACTCATGATTCACAAAGGTAGACTACCATTCACTAAGAAAGTTTCTACGAAATTGCTATGAATTTTTTTGCAATATAATCTCAATCATAATCAATTTAAAAATGGTCAAAGCTTACAGAACGATATCCAGCGAAGCACTCTGTGTTTTATCAGGTCAGGTCTCATGCCCATGACTCTTAAGATACAGAAATAGCCAAATATTATAACCTGGTCGAAACCAAAGACGCCAAACAGACTCAGACTCTTAAGATACAGAAATAGCCAAATATTATAACCTGGTCGAAACCAAAGACGCCAAACAGACATCGCCCTAGAGTACAGAAGCTGGGCACACCCGGCAGCCATTACGAGGGTAACTGAGAAGAACGCCAGCAAAAGCTATGCTGTTGAAGTATACACAGATGGAAGCAAGTCAGACGACGGAGTGGGTTCGGGGATAGCAATATTTGTTAATAAGAAGCTTTTTTACCAGATACAGCTAGAACTGTCTAATGAATGCTCACACAATCAAGCGGAACAATTTGCCATCCTCAATGCTCTTGTGTTTATAAATAATCTCTCGAATACTGATACAACTGCAGTAATTCACACCGACAGCAGGATTACTTTGGACTCGTTACGAAATCCGAAAAACCAAACTTCTTGATTGAAGAAATAAGATGTATAATCATAAGGTTGCAGACACACAACTGGCTGGTGCATTTCGAATGGGTTAAGGCACATCGAGGGATATGGGGAAAATGAACTAGCTGACAATCTCGATAAAAGAGCAGCTCGACCACGACAATCAATACGCTACAACAAAATACATACAAGTGCGGTAAAGAAGAAACTTCGAGAAGAGTTTAGGAACACTGAGTGGCACAGAACATAAAACGGGGGAAGCACTAAACCGTATTTTCCTACGATCCGGCAACATTTAATGATTATCTCCGAATTTTACAGCTATGTTAACAGGTCATGGGAAACTGAAAGCCTATTATAAGCGGTTCAGAAAAATTGAACACGGAACATCACATGTAACAGAGCTGTCCAAACTAATGACCACGTGCTTTTCGACTGCTGCAACTTCCTGAAAGAGAGGGACCATCTCAAGGAAAAAATAGCTGACAAAGGAGGAGGATGCCCCGTCAGTAAATTTAATTTGGTACATAAATTCACTATAGACTTTTACAATTTTTGTAATTCAATAAGATTTCCTGATGTATAAAATCGTTTGTTCCTTTGTTCGAATCTGTTGTTGAGAAGCGTACGGTGACCGATGGATTGACCAATTCCATGGCCTCCACGCTCTCCTGACCTAAACCCTCTTGACTTTCATATAAGGGGGCATTTGAAAGCTCTTGTCTACGCAACGCCGGTACCAAATGTAGAGACTCTTTGTGCTCGTATTGTGGACGGCTGTGATACAATACGCCATTCTGCAGGGCTGCATCAGCGCATCAGGGATTCCGTGCGACGGAGGGTGGATGCATGTATCCTCGCTAACGGAGGACATTTTCAACATTTCCAGTAACAAAGTGTTTGAAGTCACGCTGGTACGTTCTGTTGCTGTGTGTTTCCATTCTATGATTAATGTGATTTGAATAGAAGTATTAAAATGAGCTCTAACATGGAAATTAAGCGTTCCGAACACATGTCCACATAACACATTTTCTTTCTTTGTGTGTGAGGAATGTTTCCTGAAAGTTGGGCCGTATCTTTTTGTAACACCCTGTACAGACATCCCATGCATTCTGTCAGCAGCCGGCCGCGGTGGCCGAGGGGACTGAGGCGCTCCAGTCACGGTCTGCACGGTCGGGGGTTCGAATCCCCCCTCGGGCATGGATATTTGTGGCGTCCTTAGTATTAGTTAGTTCATAAGTAGTTTGTAAGTTTAGGGACTGATGACCCCGTAGTTAAGTCCCATAAGCTATACAAAACGTTTGAACATTTTCTGTCTGCACAACATTGAAAAGAAAACGCCACATAAACAAATAATATGAGAGAATTAAGAACAAGGAAGAAGGCGTGGCCCTTACAAGCTATTACAAATTATTATTTTTTTTTTCGCATTTAGAAGGAGAATTGGAACGTAATAGCTGGTAATTGAAATTTCAGTACCATGTAGTAAATGCAGAATCATTAAAAAAATTTCACAATTTTGGTAATTTTCGTGTACTTATCCCCTTAATATGTTGTGCTTGACATCATTCAGGCCGGGGTATGATGTAACGTCTTGTAATGGGAAACTGCATAAGCACAGCATCCAAGATCGCTTTACTGGACCAGTTTTGCAAAACTCTATGTTGCCATCTTCAAGTCTGTAAGACAAACACTAGTATATACAACTGTATGTAGCTGTCACATTTTACACAATAACAAACCCATTAATATTTCACCTTTTATAGGGTACTGGTAAGTAGACTTACCATTCGGTTCTTTATAAAGAAAAATCTCTTTTCGCAGGCCTTCAGTATAAGAAATCACTTCCTTTGACGCTCTCTGGCACAGATAGTTACCAATTTTTGATTTCCCGCCTCAGCGCCTTCTATAAATATAGTAACAGTAAGTAGGGAAAATGAGTCTCTGGATGTGTTATTGTTTAGAACAGTACACAGTCAGCAATAACTTGTTGTGCAAGTCAGAAACGTTTGAGATTAGTGCCTTCCAAGGTAAGGGAATAATTCTATGCTTATTTCTGCGTATATTGTTGTATATATCATTTACTTGTGTTGTATGCTGAAGTATTTATTACGAACATTTTCCGATGCAAAAGAATACCTTAAAATTGTTCACTTCTGAACTAAGATTTCGCAGGCTTTCTAATGAATATCAGCTATGATATTACAACATTATAATCATATATATACAGGTCAAAGTAGGATTACGAACGATTTGAATAACGAATCTGAAAGTTTGTCGTAATTTTATTAGTTGAAACACCATCTAAAATTGCTTCTATTCCCAGTATTTATAGGTGGTATTATTTCTCAGCTATCAGTTCCGTAATGTTGAAGGCCTTATCATGTCTGACCAGAGAACATTATATTAAATCTAGCATCACAAATGTTCTCTGATAAGTACGGATATCATCCCATAGGAAGCCAAGCATTCAGATAATAAAGAAAATAAATATGTTATACGACTAACCTCTTGTCATGGATATGAAATGAATTTCAAGTTTAATTTTGAACTTTGATAGCACTGATCTGTAAAAGGTCAAATATCACTTGCTAATATTTCGTCATGATTGTTTTCTCTTCTTCAGTATGGGTATGTCGAAAATAAAACTTTTTTTTGTCGATAGTGAAATATCTGGCACCCAAATCGTAAGCCCATCACCCAGAACGTTTGTTTAAAAACAATAACCCTGTTACAATGTAGTCTCAAAGATCTTCCAAAATCGATACATGCGTTATAGAATCAATGTATATTGTACAGTTACGTCCACTGGTATCAAATCTTAAAATAACTTATGTAAAATAATGGGTTCACTTACAGTGAAATTACAGATACCTTGTATTTATATTTCAACGTCATCATCATCATTAGAGACTGATTATGCCTTTCAGCGCTCAGTCTGGAGCATAGTACCTCCAATAAAATTCCTCCATGATCCCCTATTCAGTCCTAACACTGATGCCTCGTCTGATGTTATGCATTTTACTTCAAAATCATTCTGCACCGAATCTAAGTACTTTCTCCTTGGTCTACCGTCCGCTGCCGAGCTCATGAGTCTCTTAGGTAATCTTGCTTCTCCCATGCGTGTAACATGACCCCACCATCTCAGTCTGTTCGCTCTAACTGCTTCATCTATGGTGTTCATTCCAAGTTTTTCCTTGATTTCCTCCTTATGGACACCCTCCTGCTACTGTTTCCATTTATTAGTATCTGCAGTCATTGTTGCTAATTTCATATCTGTAACCTCAACCTTATGAATAAGGTAACATGTAGCCACCCTGCTTTCACTCCCATACAACGTTGGCCGAAAGATAAATCGGTGCACTGCTTAGTCTTGCTACCTACTCCTTTCTTGCAGAAGAAAGTAGATCTTACATGAGCACGCACTGCATTACCTTTGCTACATCTTGACTCCAATTCTTTCACTATGTTGGCATCCTGTGAGGTACTACCATGCGCAAAAATATCCGAACGACCTGAATTGCGTTTCGCCTGATGTGCATGCAGCCCAACTAACGTATGTGTCTTGCGGGTGCTCTGCTCGCTTCGCGGTATAGTCTTTCGACCATTCAAAATGGATCCACTACAGACAACTGCTCTTTATGGCAATCATTCCAGATGTAAATTAACACCATGATTTTGCAAATAAAAGGAAACACGTTATTAAGTTGAAACTTTGGAAGGTAGGAGGCAAGGTACTGGCGGAAGTAAAGTTGTAGGGCGGCATCGTGAGTCGTGTCGGGATAGCACAGTCGGTAGTGCGCTTGCCCGCGAAAGGCAAAGGTCCCAGGTTCGAGTCCCGGTTCCGGCGCAAAATTTTAATCTGCCAGGAAGTTTCAGAACAAAAGTACTTCGAATTTCGACAGGACTTTAGGATTTCCGATACTGTAGTAAAATCTGTTGTTTGTAATAATATTAAATGTGGTTTAAGGATTAATTAATGTTTTATGTGACGATTTTTGTTACATCAGATTGTAATAAGTGTGACAATACTTAAGATACCTCATTGCAATAAATTGGATTTAATAAACGTTAAGTACTTAATAACGTGTTTCCTTTTATTTACAAAATCATGGTGTTAATTTACTTCTGGAATGATTGCCATAAAGAGCAGTTGTCTGTAGTGGACCCATTTTGAATAGTCGAACGACTATACCGCGGAGCGAGCAGAGCACCCGCAAGACACATACGTTAGTTGGGTTGCATGCACATCAGGCGAAACGCAATTCAGGTCGTTCGGATATTTTTGCGCATGGTAGTACTTGAAACTGTCTACCTGTTCTAACTTTGTTCCTCCTATTTGGCACTCAATCAGTTAAAATCTCTTTCCCAAAGACATTACTTTAGTTTTGGAGATGCTGATCTTCATAACCCTTACACCTGTGATCGAGCTCGGAAATGTTAGACTGCCTTTCAATCGAGTCTGTCAGCTTGATGCTGGCAACAATCAGTATTTATACATGCTCAAAAAGTTAACTTCTTTAATGAACGATTGACGGATTAACAGACTTGTACCCAACTCTGCCAAATAGGAAGAGTAAAAAAGTTCGTATATCTAGGAGAGATAATCCAAGGAAATGAATTGGTAAAAAATCTGTAATAGAGGAAAGGTTGCATAAAATGGGGAAAGCATACGGTACCACTAAATACATGTACAATAAAAGTACTAAATACATGTCCGATAAAAAGTACCTATCCAGAAATGCAAAAATTAGACATTATAATTCTGTACTGAAGCGGGAATGCCTACACGAGAGTGATTTCTGCCATTTAAACTATGATTTAGAGAAATCAGAAATATTAGAAAAGCTAATAATAAAGAATAAATTAGGACTTCAAAACACAGGAGAAGGTTGGAAATGGAGAAGTAATGCTGATATATACCAAAATATAGAAAATATTTCAAAAATTAGAAAAAGAAGACTCATGTTTTCACACACTTATTTCGATTGAAAGGCAATACCTGGTACTTGCAGGGTAAGATGTCGATAATAAGCTGCGCCAACGAAGTAAAGAAGGATTTAGAAAGAACAAATAGAAAAAAAGGAATTATACACAACAGAGAAGCCTTTCGGGAAAAAAGTATTGAGAATGGAAGGATTCGGAGGCGCCGTGGCTGCAAAGATTGGTGGCGAATGGTGTGGAGGTAGAAAGAAGAAACATAGTGAACAGTTGAAAACATACTAGAAGAAAAGAAAAAAAGGAAGAGGAACTGAAATTTGAACTGGCCTACTCAGAGAAAAAATGAGGTTAGTGTCCGACAGAACATTAAATACTAATTACAAAAATATTTCCTATAGAAACACAGATTATACAGGGTGTTACAAAAAGGTACGGTCAAACTTTCAGGAAACATTCCTCACATACAAAGAAAGAAAATATGTTATGGGGACATGTTTCCGGAAACGCTTAATTTCCATATTAGAGCTCATTTTAGTACGAATGAGGCTTCATTCCAACGTGATCAAATTGTAAATTTTCACAATAAACATGTGTGGGCTGACGAGAATCCGCACACAATTGTGCAATCACGTCATCAACACGGATTTTCTGTGAACGTTTGGGCAGGAATTGTTGGTGATATCTTGATTGGGCCTCACGTTCTTCCACCTACGCTCACTGGAGCACGTTATCATGATTTCATACGAGATACTCTACCTGTGCTGCTAGAACATGTGCCTTTACAAGTAGGACACAACATGTGGTTCATGCACGATGGAGCTCCTGCACATTTCAGTCGACGTGTTCGTACGCTTCTCAACAACAGATTCGGTGACCGATGGATTAGTAGAGGCGGACCAATTCCATGGCCTCCACGCTCTCCTGACCTCAACCCTCTTGACTTTCATTTAAGGAGGCATTTGAAAGCTCTTGTCTACGCAACCCCGGTACCAAATATAGAGACTCTTCGTGCTCGTATTGTGGACGGCTGAGATACAATACGCCATTCTCCAGGGCTGCATCAGCGCATCAGGGATTCCATGCGACGGAGGGTGGATGCATGTATCGTCGATAACGGAGGACATTTTGAACATTTCCTGTAACAAAGTGTTTGAAGTCACGCTGGTACGTTCTGTTGCTGTGTGTTTCCATTCCATGATTAATGTGATTTGAAGAGAAGTAATAAAATGAGCTCTAACATGGAAATTATGCGCTTCCGGACATATGTCCCCATAACATATTTTCTTTCATTGTGTATGAGGAATGTTTCCGGAAAAGTTTGGCCGTACCTTTTTGTAACACCCTGTATATCAGAAGAATAACTGTTATATTAGACTACAAATCCAAAGGTCGCGGGTTCGATCCCCGCCAGGTCCTAGGATTTTTATCTGTCTCTTTCCACTTCTTTCTCCTCTGGCAGTGTTGCTAATGTAGAAAATATCGAGAAGCACCGTGGTTCGGAACCCACGTTAAACTGTAGGTCCCCCTATAACTGGCTGGGTAAGTCAGTTCGGAGGTCGGAGGAAGGCAACGGCATACCACCTCCAAACAGGACCATGCCTAGTAAAGCACTGTGGTGTTCAAACCGGTCTTCAGATTGTTGACTGATTTACCTTTACAAGTAACAGTTCGACAGCACGTAGTCGGCAATAAACAGCTAGTTTAAGTGGACCCCCCTCCTCTCTCTCTCTCTCTCTCTCTCTCTCTCTCTCTCTCTCTCTCTCTCTCTATATGTGTCCCAGCTGTCTTGTCCACCCAAAATACGACTTTTACCGGTATCAATGTACGGCTGGGGCCCATGAATGTACATATTTGGAAATATTCTAAAACGAAAGCAAATGTGTTTTGTAACACAGCATGGCGTTCTCGCCTGAGTCTCAGGACGTGCGCTAGCTGCGCGTTTCGCGTATTTCAAGCATCAACTTCACGTCACAATATATCGGGATGTAATTGGAATATTGTGATGCAATCGACGCCATTGTTTATGTGATTTGTCATGCTATGGATTGCTGAAGAAAAAATATAGGGTGTCCATTTAAAAAAAAACATAAGTTTGTGTTAAAAAATACATTTTCTTTCGTTTTAGAATGTTTCCAAATATGTACATTCATGGGCCCCAGCCGTACATTGGTACCGGTGAACGTAGTTTTCCAGTAGCTGTTATTGTTCCAGAGACATTTTGGGTGGACAAGATAGCTGGGAGTGGTACAGTCAATACGTTCTCAGACTGACCGTATGATGGTGCTGTGGTGCTCTGTAGCGCATAGGTAGTGTTCTATAGCGCATTGGCGGCGTCGTGGTATGACAGCATATCAGTCTCTCGTCCCTGCAAGAGACAGTTAGTTGAATGCATACAATGGGAGCAGACGTGAAGTCGTTGCTTAGACGATGAGTTATTATCTTTTACTTTTTATTCAGGGTGGTCGGAAATTCTCGTTACGAACTTCTGGGACTTGTAGAGGGAAGAGAGTACAAGACATTTTGAATAGGATCACATATCCTGAAACGTATCGTTTCCGTTCCACGACGGTTTCAGTTCAGATGTGTAACTCGTCAACGTCTGCTTAGGGACAGACAAATGTCTGAGAGTTCCCTGTCCTGGTATGCAACAGAGTTGACATGATCGCCGGATTTAACCCCTATGGACTACTTGTTGTGGGGTCGTATGAAGAGCCTAATTTATGAGACTCCTCAAGAGACAGAGGAAGATCTGCTGGCAAGAGTTGTGGCCGCTGCACAAGACACTGAAGAGACGCCAGGTGGGATGGAGACAGTGTACCAGGACACGCTTCTGAGGTACAGTGTGTGTGACGACGTTGGTGGTCGCCACATCGAGCCGCTGTTGTGATGCATCAGTGCGTTGCGGCTGGTGCCGTAGATGCTGGGTTCTTGTTGTTGTCCACTAATGTAAACCATAAGGTGTAAATTGTAATGATAATGCGAAAGTAATAACGGAACGATTCAGCAGTCTTTTCAAATTAATTGCAACAAGTGTACTGGGTCACGCCTAATTACATTCCTCAAGTGGGAGTGGATGAGATAATCATCTGAATTGGAACCGTCGCGCCGCGGTGGAGTAGCCGAGCGGTCTAAAGCGTCTTGCTGCGGAGCGCGCGGTTGCTCGCCGTGGAGGTTCGAGTCCTCACTGGGGCATGGGTGTGTGTGTGTGTGTTTGTCCTTAGGTTAGTTTACCTAGGTTTAAGTAGTTTGTAAGCTACGGACTGATGACCACGCACTTTGGTCCGATAGATTTACAAACATTTGATTCTGAAACCGTCGTGGAACGCAAATGATACGTTTACAGACATGGATTCCTAATCAAAATGTTCTGTACACACTATCCTTTACAGGTCCTAAAAGTTTGTAACGGGAATTTCCGACCACACTGTATATTACAATTATAGTTCAAAATGTTCAAATGTTTGTATAGCTTATGGGACTTAACTACGGGGTCAGCAGTCCCTAAACTTACAAACTACTTATGAACTAACTAACATTAAGGACGGTACAAATATCCATGCCCGAAGGGGGATTCGAACCCTCGTCCGTAGTGGCCGTGCAAACCGTGACTGAAGCGCCTCAGTCCCCTCGGCCACCGCGGCCGGCTTACAATTATAGTTCAAAATGTTCAAATGTTTGTATAGCTTATGGGACTTAACTACAGTGTCAGCAGTCCCTAAAATACAAACTACTTATGAACTAGCTAAGACTAAGGACGACACAAATATCCATGCCCGAGGGGGGGGGGGGGGGAATTCGAACCCCCGACCGTAGTGGCCGTGCAGTCCCCTCGGCCACTGCGGCCGGCAATTATGGTTCGTATTGTTATTATTTCATAACTCTTAAAATATTTTGTACATATATGTAGCATGCACCACAACATAAGTGTTTTTTTGCCCTTAGATTATCTGATGATGCTTCAAAAGGAGGAAAACGAAACGTCTCCTAGTTTCGACCGAAACCGTATCCGAAACTTGGGTTAGTTAGGTTAAAATTTCTGTATATTTACGTTACATCACAAATCACTAGTTTTTCCACATTTTTCAAGATCCTTCCCTGTATAAGCCTTCTTGAGTGTGTGTAAGCCTTATCAGGAGTCCCTAGAAGATGTTGTAAGATGCCTACAGATTTAGACAAATTGATGGTACTTTTATTAAAGTACTTCCAAATTGGATTCTTTTCTCGTCGTTGTGACATTTTCTAGCTAGAAAACAAATATGACAGGAAGTTAGACGATAAATAAACTGAACTCGATACGATATTTTCAGTCTGGGAATTACCAGTTTTCCACAAATACGAGCGTCATGAACAAAACAATTTCCACAGAAAAAGGCACTCCACCATTATAACGTGAAGTAAATAGTGAAAAGAGTTTAAAACCTTTATGCTGCCAATGTAATTGACTATTTAAAAAGACATACTTCTTTGCACGTGTATTCTTTTCAAGGTCGATTTTCTTTATTTTTTCACACGTAAATTTCGATAGTTCGATGTGATCTCGGTCCCGCTCGCCTGGAATTGTCGAGACTACTGTATAGCTACCACAAATTCCACAGTCCTGCATTCCTTCATGTAGGAAGATGTCGTGCTATTTTCTGCTTTCCATACTTCTATGATAACGATCACTCTGGTTATTGATATAAAGTTGCATGCTGCGAGATTCGATCCGGTGACCTATGGATTACCAACCCGAGCGCTTCCTGCTGCGCCACGCCTCTGTACAGTATTACTCATCGTAGATGATTGTAGAGAGTATTTCACCAGAGCGGTTTTTTTTAACTGTCTATTTTCTCGACAACGGCTGAGAAGTGCATCTTGGTGCTTTGCCAAATTACACCTCTTGCCATGAGCTTTCATTATGCGCAGTATGAATCGAATCGACAAAGGTTCGCAAATCGATTCCGTATTTCTTGATTTCCAGAAAGCTTTTGACACCGTACCTCACAAACGGCTTTTAATCAAATTGCGTGGTTATGGTATATCGCCCCAAATTTGCAATTGGATAGGGGATTTCTTGTCAGAGAGGACACAGTTCGTAGTAATCGATGGTAAGGCATCGACTAAAACAGAGGTGATATCGGGGGTTCCACAGGGTAGTGTTATTGGTCCTCTGGTATTCCTTATTTACATAAACGATTTAGGGGAAAATCTAAGTAGCTCTCTTAGGTTGTTTGCAGATGACGCCGTCATTTACCGTCTAGTAAAATCATCTGAAGATCAAAACCAACTGCAGAACGATCTGAATAAGATATCAGTATTGTGTAAAAATTGCCAATTGAGTACGAAAAGAAATCCGTTAAACTTTGTTTACAAGATAAATCAATCAAATGTGAAGGCCGTAAACTCCACAAAATACCTAGGAATTACTATTACTTCAGACTTAAACTGGAAAGAACACGTAGATAATATCGTGGGAAAGGCGAACCAGAGACTGCGTTTTATTGGCAGAACCCTTAAAAGATGCAACAGAACTACTAAAGAAACTGCATACACTGCGCTTGTCCGTCCATTTTTGTAGTATTGCAGCCCAGTGTGGGATCTTTATCAGGTGGATTTGACGGAGGACATCGAAAGAGTCCAAAGAAGGGCAGCTCGTTTCGTATTGTCGCGATACAGGGGAGACAGCGTTACGGAAATGATACAGGATCTGGGATGGGAATCATTACAACAACGGCGCTTATCGCTGAGGCGTGGGTTACTTGCGAAACTCCAATCGCCAACATTCTCCTCCGAATGCGAAAATATATTGTTGACTCCCACTTACATAGGTAGAAATGATCATCAGAATAAAATAAGAGAAATCAGAGCTCGAACAGAGAGATTCAGGTGTTCTTTCTTCCCGCGCGCTATTCTAGAATGGAATGGGAGATAAATAGTATAATTGTGGTTCGATGAACCCTCTGCCAGGCACTTAAATGTGATTTGCAGAGTATCCCATGTAGATGTAGATGTAGATGTAGAATCTGAATTTCGCAATTGGCGGCCTCCCCTTGTAATTTAGATTAAGTAGTTAGCGACCGATGCCCTTTACGATTATAAACATTCGAACAATTCGCCACACAAGCTACTTCCTCTCTCTCGTGAGACAGAAGTACCTCGCGCTCCTCCACACGAGCGCGCCTACCTACTGCAGGGCTACATCCATCATTGGCTGGAGAAGTACGCGCACCGCTATAAAGACCCTTCCACAAGTCCCTTCCGCTCGCCCCCTGTTCACATTGTTTTCCGTGCTTCCCACTCCCCAGGTCATAATTTCTTTCCTCCCTGGCAGAGAACGTCCTTACTGCACAGGAGGGTACCGGAGTGGTATATCTTCCGCAGCTGCGAAGCGCCTCTTTGACGCGACAACTGTTCCAGGTTAGCATCGCGACAAATTAGCCCTCTCCTTCCCGCCCCCACCCCATCTAACCGCCCCTCGGCAAACTTTCCTCGGGTCACTCACCCCTCGCTCGGGGGTGGCAATAAAACTCGCCGGACGGCAGACACACCATCCAGCGTCATTCTCTGAGACCGCGACTACCAGCTCTCACCCTCAAAGAGAGACCTATGACACGCCGGCCGCTTATAAAAAACGCCGCGGAGGAAAATTTACGTCCCGGCGAGGCTACTAGAAAAAATATTAAATATTCATGTCTCAGTCATGCGCTTATATTTATCGCCTGTTTATACGGTTACAGCTAAATCACTTCTCCCAGTCGGCAGTGCACAGTACATCTCTCTCCTGATCTTATACTTCGCCTTTCCCCCCCCCTCCCTCCATCTTCTTCTTTTTTTTCTGAATTCTGCCCTGGTGGATTTGCATGACGAGCGTAGCGGCGGTGCTCAAAGTGTCATGAATATTGTGATGGGCCGAACGCCGACTCTCGTTTGTCGTCGTTACTACAACTCTGTCCGCCTCCGTAGTCCAGTGGACAGCGTGGTTGGTTGCCACGCAGGGGGCCCGGGTTCGATTCCCGGTCGGGTAGGAGATTTTCTCCACTCGGGGACTGGGTGTCGTGTCGTCCTCATCATCATTCCATCATCATTGACACGCAAATCGCCGAAGTGGCGTCAGATAAAGAGACTTCCACCAGGCAGGCTGAACACGACCCCAGTTGGGGTCTAACGGTCATAAATGCCACACGATCATCATCATCATCACTACAACTCTGACAATTGAGACAACTGACTAGGAATGTAGAACGTAGTAACAACATAGTTTCAATTTATCCCGAAATTCAGCCTCTCGACCGTGATGGAGTAGCCGAGCGGTCTAAGGCGCCTCGCTACGGAACGCCCGGTTTCTCGCCGTCGGAGGTTCGAGTCCTCCCTTGGGCATGGGTGTGTGTATTGTCCTTAGGTAGGTTTACCATAGTTTAAGTTGTTTGTAAGATACGAACTGATGACCACGCAGTTTGGTACGTTAGATTTACAAACATTCGAATTTTATTTTTAATAATTTTTTTTTTCCGTGTCGCGGTTGCAAAATTTTCCTTATTTTAATGACGCGTTTCGCCCTTTTGAGGCATCATCAGAAAATCTAAAGGAAGGAAAAAAAAAAAAAAAAACCACCCTCGTAATTCCCAGACTGAAAATATCGTGACTCCACCGTATCGAGTTCAGTTTACTTATTGTCTAACTTCCTGTAATATTTGATTTTTAGCTAGAAAATGTCACAATATCGAGAAAAGAATCCAATTTGGAAGTACTTAAATAAAAGTACCGTCGATTTGTCTAAATCTGTAGGCATCTTACGACATCTTGTGTGGACTCCTGATTAGGCTTACACACACTAAAGAAGGCTTATACAGGGAGGGAGCTTGAAAAATGTGGAAAAACTAGTGATTTGTCGTGTAACGTAAATATACAGAAATTTTAACCTAATTAACCCAAGTTTCGCGTACGGTTTCGGTCGAAAATAGGAGCCGAATATTCGGTTACGCTTTCGTTTTCGGCTGCAAATCGTGTTTCGGTCGGACTCTAATTATAACTTTACCGGCTTCCGTTTCGCCCTTTTGAGGCATCATCTGATAATCTAAAGGCAAAAAACACTTATGATGTGGTGCATGCTACATATATGAACAAAATATTTTAAGAGTTATGAAAAAATAACAATAAATCAGGGGTGCTGTACGAATCATAATTGTAATATACAGTGTGGTCGGAAATTCCCGTTACAACCTTCTAGCCGGCCGCGGTGGCCGAGGGGACTGAGGTGCTCCAATGACGATCTGCGCGGCCACTACGGTCGGGGGTTCGAATCCCCCTTCGGGCATGGATGTTTGTGTCGTCCTTAGTATTAGTTAGTTCATAAGTAGTTTGTAGGTTTAGGAACTGATGACCTCATAGTTAAGTCCCATAACGTATACAAACATTTGAACAAACTTCTAGGACTTGTAGAGAGTAGTGAGTACACAACATTTTGAATAGGAACCCATGTCCGGAAACGTATCGTTTCCGTTCCACGACGGTTTCAGAATCAAATGTTTGTAAATCTATCCGACCAAACAGCGTTATGGACCATCATTAGAAAAGTAAATAAAACAAACTGATTACGTTGGTATATTGTCTGTCGTCTTATCAATGACAGTCAATAAAAGATACGTAACATGTCACTTGACATCAAGTCTTTATGATAAATAAAACAATACATCGTTTTACTTGCCATCAAGACCTTATGTCAAGTGACATATTAGGTATCTTTCATTGACTCTCATGAATAACGTGACAGACAATGTACCAGCTTAATCAGTCTATTTAATTTACTTTTCTGATGATGGTTCATAACCGAAACCGGTAAAGTTATAAATATGATAAACAGCTAATGGTTTGCAATATGCATTTTTAAAGTATATTACGGCTGTTACCATACATTTCAGTAAAAATTCTTCATTTGTGTGGCCATGACGTTGCTTTTATAATTATGATGGCTGTTTTTGGAGCGTCTTTGCAATTACAAACAAGGTGCGAGTTTTACCACCACATGCGTTTCGTTTTAATGACAGCAAAACTTCAGTGGGTTGTAGATATCTAGAATTTGCATATTTCACACAACTGATCCGCTGTGACAAATTCCTTTCATGAAGGAAACACGACCGTTGTCCATAATGTCAATAGGACCCCAAAAAACAAAATGGCGCCTCCCGCAAAAGCTTCACAGAGATCATAGGACGAGTATACAAATCTTTGCAACTGTGTAAAAGATATGAACTACGACAGCTTTCCTATTGTAATATATCCCAGAAAATAGGTAAACAGTTGCAAAAGGTATTATAGCAGGTTATTTTATCCCTAGAAATAATGGGAAGAAGTTTAGAGACAGGGAACAATTAAATCGTGTTCTAGCGTGTACTCCATATCTTGTGATGGCTGCACTTCTTCTTATATTGGACAAACAGGGAGTTCTGAAATAAGATTTAAGGAATATGTTGGTACTTCTAGTGCTACGTTCGCTATGAGTGCGCACTTGCAAGAAACGAGACATACAGTCTCAGATATTGCTAACAACCTAAAAGTATTTCATCGGGAAAAATGGAAATATTTTAAATATTTTAGAAGAGACTGAAATATTTAGAGTCCTACAGGGAACACCTGAAAACACCCTTAACTCCCAGACTGATCTGTGCTATGGAAACGCTCTGGATAATTTTGATTATTTAAAACACTAAACATTTTATATACTTAATAGACCTTCCTTCCTTTCAAAAGATGTTTTATTAACTTTAAAATGCAATTCCGTGAAAAAGAGAACTAGAGCTGGTTAGAACTTTAATATTGTTCCAATAGTCTAAGACAACAGCAGTAACAGTTTTTGGGGAAATGCCCCTCATAAAGTAATAAGTAATAGCTTGATTCTACTTTTCTGTCATGTACTACAAAAATGTACAGCCATTCGCCATCATCTAAATTGAGACGCTATATGTCCAACAATTCCGACACAGCGCATGCTCCACTTTCCACGTTACAGCGATTTTAACACTTCAAAAGCGGCTAGATTGCGATTTTTTATTTATTTATTCATTTTTTTTTTTTTTTTTTTTTTTGAAAAGTGGACTTACCTAACTGAACTGCCACTCTCTGATACTTTATACGGCTTTTTTATATACAGAGATGTTTTCAATTCTTGCCACTAAGTTTTAATTACGACCACTTCTTCTTTAAAGAGACAGCTTTTTAATGCTGCATATAAATGTTAGAAGCCTGGATTTAACGAGAGAGAATAAGCCGCATCGGATTTCAAATCAGATCTTTTTAATCAGTTGGCGTAAGAAGACAAACACCGTTACGACTTTAATGTTAACGTTGCTTAAATTTTAAAAGTTCTCATTCTGTTCTAAACAGATATCAACTGGGGACGCCATTTTGAATTGCGAAACGGGTCGTGAGTCCTTCAATAAAGGAATGTGACAGTTGCAGCGGACCTGTTCTTTCAAATATTTAATCTTTCGACTGTGGTTGACTATACAGGGTGTCCTATTTATCTTGACCGCACAAAATATCTCTTGGACAGAAACAGTTATTGTAAAACGACTTCCACCGGTAATGATGTAAGGCAGGGGCTCATGAATTGTAAATGTTTTCAAACATTCTAAAATGAAAGCATATGTGTCTTATTTAACACAAACTTATGTGTTTCTAAATGGACACCCTATATTATATCATCAGCAAACTAAAGCATGACAAATTACATAAACAATGGTGTCAGTTGCATCGCAATACGCCAATTATATCTCGAGATGCGAACCGAAGTAGACGCGTGATTGGGAGTAACCCACTAAACTACAGGCCTATTTCATTAACGTCAATTTGCAGCAGGGTTTTGGAACATATCTTGTATTCAAATATTATGAATTATCTGGAACAGAATGATCTATTGACCAAAAGTCAACGCGGATTTAGAAAATATCGTTCATGCGAAACACAATTAGCTCTTTACTCACACGAAGTGATGGGTGCTATCGACAAGGGTTCTCAAATCGATTCCGTATTTCTTGATTTCCAGAAGGCGTTTGACACCGTACCTCACAAACGGCTTTTAATCAAATTGCGTGGTTACGGTATATCGCCCCAAATTTGCGACTGGATAGGCGATTTTCTCTCCGAGAGGCCACAGTTCGTAGTAATCGATGGTAAGGCATCGACCAAAACAGAGGTGATATCGGGCATTCCCCAGGGTAGTGTTATTGGTCCTCTGCCGTTCCTTATTTACATAAACGATTTATGGGAAATCTAAGTAGCTCTCTTAGGTTGTTTGCAGATGACGTCGTCATTTACCGTCTAGTAAAATCATCTGAAGATCAATACCCACTGGAGAACGAATTGAATAAGATATCTGTATGGTGTAAGAATTGGCAGTTGACTCAAAGTAATGAGAAGTGTGAAGTCGTCCACATGAGTACGAAAAGAAATCCTTTACACTTTGTTTCAAATGTTCAAATGTTTGTAGTGCTTTTGGGACTTAACTACGGGGTCATCAGTCCCTAAACTTACAAACTACTTATAAACTAGCTACAACTAAGGATGGCACAAATATCCATGCCCGAGGGGGGATTCAAACCCCTGACCGTAGTGGCCGTGCAGACCATGACTGAAGCACCGCAGTCCCCTCGCCCACCCCGGCCGGCAAACTTTGTTTACATGATAAATTAATCATATGTGAAGGCCGTAAACTCCACAAAATACCTAGGAATTATAATTACTTCTGACTTAAATTGGAAACAACACGTAGATAATGTCGTGGGAAAGGCGAACCAGAGACTTCGTTTTATTGGCAGAACCATTAAAAGATGCAATAGAACTACTACAGCAACTGGATACACTACACTTGTCCGTCCTTTTTTGGAGTATTGCTGCACAGTGTGGGGTCCTTATCAGGTGGGTTTGACGGAGGACATCGAAAAAGTCCAAAGAAGGGCAGCTCGTTTCGTATTGTCAAGATACATGGGAAACAGCGTTACGGAAATGATACAGGATCTGCGATGGGAATCATTACAACAACGGCGCTTATCGCTGCGGCGTGGGCTACTTACGAAACTGCAATCGCCAACATTCTCTTCCGAATGCGAAAATATATTGTTGACTCCCACTTGCATAGGTAGAAACGATAATCAGAATAAAATACGGGAAATCAGAGCTAAAACGGAGAGATTCAGGTGTTCATTCTTCCCGCGCGCTATTCGACATGGGAGATGAAATAGTATAAAGGTGGTTGATGAACCCTCTGCCAGGCATTTAAATGTGATTTGCAGAGTATCCCATGTAGATGTAGATGTAGAAGAGTTGTCATGCAACTCGCCTGGTTCCGTTTTCACCAGCAGTGAAGAGAAATGAATACCTAGGATCGTGGCGGCGCGATGTGTAGGTATCGTGGTTTCAGCGGATGTTGCTTGCCGTTGATATTCAGAGATGAACAGGCTCGTACGCAATAGTGTTGCGCGGAGAGCTACATCAAGCCGGTCTTCAGACTGAAGCCCACAACAACAACAACAACAACAACAAGTAAAAGGAACAAATATTTCGCGAGGCAGGGAGAGTGTGTGTCTCACGGGGTGTTGGTTCCACCGCCCCCGTGTCCGGGGCGCAATGCGGCAGAATTAATTAGAAGGCGGTGGCCGCTTAATGAAACGTTTCGGCCTCCCGCGCCGTCGTCAGGGAGGCTAGCGGAGGCCGGCGGCGACCGCAACTGCGCACCAAACTGCAATTTACGTCCGCCGCTGCCCGCTCTCCTAATTGCGACAACTTGACCAGCGGGGCGCAGCCTGCCGCGCCCGACGACGTCGCCGCTGCGGTGGGTCGAAACTGCACGCTCAAGAAACTGCCCGGAGAGGTTGGCCACGCCGGCTTTCCGGCTTGTATTGTGTTTTAAAAGCACCAAACTACGAAGGTCATCGGTCCATTTTTGTTGTTCTCGTCCTTGATTAGCGATTTTAACCCTAGTATGCACACCCTGGGTCCGGGCCTTTAAAGTACGTTTTACTGAGCACCTTCTTACAAAAAAAAAAAAAAAAAAAAAAAAAAAAAAAAAGGCCAACTCAAAAAACATTTCCCTTTTGCGGAACACACTGAAGCATCCGATCATCAACATCACACCACGGAGAGCGCATTGTAAGCTTTGTTTACCATTTATACTGTCTTCTTAACACAAAATAAGCCCATGTACCATTATAACCGTTTGTAATCCCGCCTTGTAATTTTGTGTAAATTCTGTCACGCAGATAATCTGAAGATGCCCTGCTAAAGGGCGAAACGCGTCATTAACTAATAAGGTCATCGGTCCATTTTTGTTGTTCTTGTCCTTGATTAGCGATTTTAACCCCAGTATGCATATCCTGGGCCCGGACCTTTAAAGTACGTTTTACTGAGCACCTTCTTACAACTGAAAAAAACCTTCCGCTTTTGCGGAACACACTAAAGCATCCGATCATCAACAACCTACCATTGACAACATGCATATCTTACATATTGCGCAGAAGGGGCGTAAGTTAAATTTACTGGAAGAGTTTGAGATACCGAAGCGCGCTTACTTTGGGCACCCACACCTCCTAAACGATCAGTTGGCATGCAAAGATCATAATATCATCAGATAATATCATCAGATATTATGATGTCTCTGTTCAAATAAAATTCCTCTCATTTACAACTACCAACATAAATTATTAACTTCTGCCCTGCTTAGTAACCTCCCTTTCGTTAAATTTGTATTCAGATGGCTAGATATCACCCGTCCCGTCTTATACATCGGCTTCCTATGTCACTCCGCCGGCCGCGGTGGCCGAGGGGACTGAGGCGCTCCAGTCACGGTCTGCACGGCCACTATGGTCGGGGGTTAGAATCCCCCCTCGGGCATGGATATTTGTGCCGTCCTTAGTATAAGGTAGTTGATAACTAGTTTGTAAGTTTAGGGACTGATGACCCCGTAGTTAAGTCCCATAAGCTTAACAAACATTTTTTATGTCACTCCCTACCCACATTCCCTCAGTCAGTCTGTAGGGGAAGGTCGGATAGCCACGGACACAAAAATGAATTGCTAATAAAACAACAATAAACAATTTTTCTGTGTTAACTTTCATCGTAAAATGAAACCTCTCAAGCATCTACATAAAAGCAGTTTTCATGGTACCAGTCCTTGCAGTTATAGCACTGAATACAGTCTTCTTCGAAGATTTCTCCACATGTGATGCATTCTGTCTCTTTTCCTTGATCCTCTTCGGAGAGACTGAATATTTGTCTTTGCCATGAACCTTTCTTTAGTGCATTTGCGTGTTTTGTTTTTTTCGGCTTGTCCTTTTTATTGCATTTATTTTTCTGTCTCTCTTCTCAACCTTTTTTTTTTATATGGAGATGACCCATCTCCTTATTAAATCTATGAGGGATTTTCAGAGCTTCTGCAAGATCAAATGCTAATTTCAAAGGCTCTTCTTATGGGTGAAAACCGCCAACGAAGTTAAACAGGAACGACGAAAAATCTTTGCGCGAACAAAATTCACCGTTGCGAGTAGCTCGCTCGGTGCCTATGCCACAGCTGACTCGCGTGTGTTTTTACTCCACAGGGCGCGCATTTCAGAAGCAGTCTTGGCAGCGCAACGTGCTTGCTTTCCTAGAAACTGAAACGTCCGCGGTTACCCGGCGTCCGGGGCTACCCGACCTTGCCCTATAAGTCGGCGGAGCAGCACACCATGCCCGCCCAACGCCCGTAAGAGAAATAGTAAACATGGGCTCATCTTGTATCACCAGAGACCACCGCTTCTATTAAGGTAATCTTAAAAATCTGTTTTATGTTTCTCACATCTTTACCGAGTATGTTCCAACTGTAATTCGTTGTTACCCGAATATTTGTAGGGCCACAAGGAAATCCAAAAAACATTCCAGAAAAATAGAAACACCGCAATAACAACTTACGGTGTCACACCACGGAGAGCGCATCGTAAACTTTGTTTACCATTTATACTGTCTTCTTAACAGAAAATAAGCCCATGTACCATTATAACCGTTTGTAATTCCGCCTTGTAATTTTGTGTAAATTCTGTCACGCAGATAATCTGAAGATGCCATGCTAAAGGGCGAAACGCGTCATTAACTGATAAAAATTTTGCAATCAAGACGGTTTGAATGAATATTTTAAATTTTCAAAAATGTTCAAATGTTTGTAGAACTTATGGGACTTAACTACGGGGTCATCAGTCCCTAAGCTTACAAACTACTTATGAACTAGCTAAGACTAAGGACGGCACAAATATCCATGCCCTAGGTGGGATTCGAAGCCCCGACCGCAGTGGAATTTTAAATTTTAGACTTGAAATTGGGTCCCAACCGTTCAGGTATGCTGTCTGGCAATATTCAGTAATACATTACAGATACTACTAGAATTGTGTGTCATTAGTTTAAGTGCCACTTTAATTTTCTTCTTTATACTACACATTTACATATCCTGGGTCCGATGGACCCTGTGGTTTATGTTAAGGTGTCGTAAAATTAGATTGGGCTGTAAACAATTACATTTTGTTGGAGTACCGAGAATACGTTACTGCTTCTCATATGCATAGTTGTGATAGCAGAAAACGTATTAACTTGGCATGTTCAACTGTCAGAGAGCATACTTCTGAGTTGGGTAAGAAGCACAATATCGCAGTGTGTGGTGTTTAGTGTGTGACGCTGCACAGAAAGACTGTAGGAGTTTGCTACACAGCAGTATTGTTTGACATTCCTAACTCATTCGGAAGAAAGGTAAGGGTTATTGCTAACACTAAAAAAATAACATGAAGAGCCGCTATATTTCTACACTCCATAGGAGAAGAGAGTACTGAGGTTATTTATTCATATTTTCAGACAATGTTAGGATCTGCATCTAGAAAAAAGGAGCAGGAAAGAGGATAGCATACGTTTTTCAAGCCCAATTTTGAACCAGTTGTTACTCAATGGGTAGCTGAAGATAACGATTTTCTTTCATATATAAGTTCTGCTTCGGATGAAAACCATGAAGCTGTTTCTCAGGCAGTGTCATATGACTCCTTGGATGAAGAACCACGTAGTGGTGGTTGTGAAGATGATGATCTAGATAATAATATCTCAGGACAAATAATCAGTGGAAGTGCTAAACGTTTATATTGCTCCAAATGGTATGCTATGGAGTGAAAGCCCCCCCCCCCCCCCTGTGCAAAATAAAACGCCTGCTCACAATGTGGTGAAATTTATACCAGGACCAGCAAACTGATATGTTTTTTTGTGAAATGATTTATGCTTTGTCAGTGGCAAAATCACCTCTTTGAACACTGTGAAAAATAATATTGGTGGTGTCTGTGTCAGTTTTCATAATATAAACTATTAAAAAAATATTCAGGGTTAAAATTATACATTTTAAAAGCCAGTAAAATCATTAAAATAGCCACAACTTTCTTATATTATGAACCTTCAAATAAAAATATTTGTGCATGATAATATTCACAAAACACTTATTTTCATTTAAATTCAAATATTAAACGTAACGGGTCCAATGGACCTAGGGTACGTAAATGTGCAAAAAATATAGGTCATGCGTAGAAGGGCTTTTTTTTCGGGTCTCCTTCCTCCCCTTCAACCCGCTCACCAAAATCGCCTTCTTCGGCGTCGGCTTCTATCGGCCATTTTTTTCCCATTTGTAGGACAATTTTTACTTCTTTCTTGTACTTGAAAATGAAAATTCTTCTTGTGTTGATAAAAAAGGAAGATAAAGCTGATTTGACGAATTTCCGTCTTGCTGCCCCAAAGATTAGATATAAAATATAAAAAAAACTAAAGCAAGGTCACTTCTTCAGTGATAAACATAAACTATTTTCTTCTATTTACTATTCAATAAAATAACTGTTTCTTCTGTTTCCATGGCACTGCTCACCGTCGATTTCAAGGTTCGTCTTCACGTATTGTTTTCGCAGTTTTGCGTGTCCGTTTGAAGTTCGTATTCTTTTTATCTGGTTTTATGTACTTAGTATAAAATTCCTTCTTCTCTAACCCTGAAATACGTCAGTCGGCTGGTGCACAGGATTTATTTGAATAAAATAAACAAACGAAAGAAGGGCTTGATGATATATCTTGTTTCAAAACCAAAAGTGATTCTTAGATACTGCTCGTTCCATCGTTACTTGTTCTTCAAATGTTCATGTACTCTTCATTTGGATGATTGTATTTATTTATTTATATAATTATCGTTAAAGTTATCCTGCAAACGCCATCGTTATGGATGTTATTTCGCGTGCAATTTACATAATAGTTCTCTTTAGGAAATTTGCGTATTGACAATGATAATCATTTATTCGCAGTAGGTTTTGGTGCTGGGTCGTAATATACGTCCAAAAGTCCTCTTCGCTCTTTTCACTATTTGTTAGTATATAAAATACTGTATGTCCCCTTAACCAGTTGACGGCATTGTTCTTTGTGTTGGGGTAAAGTATTTCGTCGGGTAGCAAAAAACTCGTGGGTGTTATTGTATGCGGCGATGTTCTCTGAATGATTGCCAGTTTTCGCCTAACCGACTGCCAAATGTTGTTTACATTATTACATACAAACTGGTGTTCATCTGTGTCGTTGAGATTGCAGGTGTTACACAAAGGGGAGTCTGCCATGTGAATGGAATGAAGTCGTTCGTTCGTTGACACTTTTCTGTTAACTGCGTAGTACCACGTTGCCCGCACGTTAGTTGGTAAGTGCAAATGATTGATGTTTTTCCAGATATTTGACCAATTGAATGCCTTGTACTTTTCTTCTATGATATTCTTGTTATGAAACTTCATTAAATTTTTGTAAACTTCTTTGACGTTAATTACATCTTTCTCTGCAATCCTCATTCTAAGATAACTGTGTTCTATGAGAAAATGCTTGAAATGGTACAGTTTATTGGGGATATGGTGAACATCAATTGGTGCATCGCAGTTGGCTGGTACTATTCATTAAGTAAGAATGCTGCTATGCTATTCGGTGACTTTTTCCACTGTTTATAAGTCTTGTAGGTGTACAGCGCTTGTGCTTTATTGTAGACGTCTGTAAGGTTTAAGCCACCGTCAGTAGGTGGTAAGGTCAAGGTTTCAAACTTAACTTTGAACATGTGACCACGGCTAACGAAATGTCCAAAGGCAGCCAGAATCCTATTTGCTACGTCGCTCGGCATGGGCAAGACTTGTGCTACGTAATTGATTTTAGATGTTAGATAGATGTTTACGAGTTCCACTCTCTGTATTTCATCAATTGTCCTGAGAGTGTGTTGGTGGATGCTGCCACGTATGTTATTAAGTAATTTTTTATAATTCAAAGCAATTGTCTGCCGGATGTTTGGTGCATATTCTATTCCAAGACATTTTATTGTGGGGGTCTCCTTTATTGTTCCTTGGATGGGAACTCCTAGGCCACGCCCAATATTCATTATTGCGCATTTATTGCTGTTCAATTTTGCACCGGAAGCACGTGCGTACTTATCTATTATGTCTAGTGCCGTGCATATCTCTTCGTTATTCCGGACTAGGAAAACAACATCGTCAGCATAGGCCTTGCACACTATCTTCTCTCCATTTATTGTTATGCCTTGGAGGTGTTGACTTAAGCCGAAAAGCAGAGGCTCGATGGCTATTGCGAAGAGAGACATAGATAGGGGACACCCTTGTCTCACTGAACTATTTATTGCGATGGGTTTGCTGGGTTGACCATTGACCATGACTGTGGATGTAGCACTGCTTAAAAAATTCTTTATGACGCCGATAAAACGTTGCGGAAAGTTCATGCAACCCATAGTGTGAAACAGATAATTATGATTGACTCGGTCGAATGCTTTCTCAAAGTCTAATGATAATAGCGCGCATTGTATTTGACAAGCTCCGGCAATAGATATTATGTCCCTATAGTCGCACAGTGTGTAGTGGATAGCTCTGTCTCGTCCTACACGGTGTTCATTACGGTTTTTAATCTTCCGTTCATAATGCGGGAAAATATTTTGAAGTCACAATTGAGTAATGTGAGTGGTCTAAGATTTGTTATAGATTTTCCTGAATGATTTTTCGGAACTAGAACTATTATTCCTTCTAGAAAGTCACTTGGGATATCATTGTTGGCATTCATTAGTTCGTTGCAAAGGCTTGTCAGTTTGGGTATCATTTGTCTTCGGAACGTATGATATAGCTCAGCTGGAATTCCATCACGCCCTGGAGACTTATTTTTCGGACTTTTTATTATGGCATCCTCAACTTCATCTTGCGTTATTTCAACTAACAGGTTGTCTGGTTCGTCCTGGTCCAACTTCCGTGGTAGTCCTATTGTCAGGACATTTTGCGCTATAGTGTCCGTTTTTGTATTACTTAATAAATTGGTGAAATATTTATGGATTTCATTCTTAATCTCCTGTTGCTGCGTAAGTAATCTACCATCCATGGATCGCAACTCAGTTAATATTTTCTTTCTATGACCCTTTCTTTCATTGATCACGTGATAAATTGACGTTTGTTCTCGTTTTACATCGTTTCGAAGCCTGGATCGTATTTTACATCCTTCAAGTTGTTTTCGTTTCAGAGCTAAGAGTTTCGCCTGAGTTCTTTTTATCTCCAAATGGTTGTTAATTACTGATGGATCATTTGTGTGCAAGTCTCGAAGGACAGTAAAATAAAATTCAGTTGTCTGTTTTTGACAAGCTTTTTTGTCACGTGAGTAGTTCATCATCGCTCGTCGTATCGACGGTTTAGCACATTTTAGTCACCATATGAGTGTCGAGGGGTATCTATTGATTTTGTTCTCGCACTCATTCCACACAGTATTAAATATATCATGCCACTCGGGGTCTTGCAAATGTGCTACATTTAACTTCCACAGGCCTCGTCCCCGGTATGTTCCTTGTCTTTTAAGGTTCACGGTGCAGATATATGCTATGTGGTCTGAGAATATTGTCGGCCATAACTCTGTTTGCAGCACATGCGTTTTTAAATGATCAGACACATATATTCTGTCGATGCGACTGGCAGAATGACTTGTGATGTAAGTAAAGCCTGGCAGTGCACCGTTTTTGAGCTCCCAAGTATCAGTCATGTCCAGTTGTTTAATTATTACATCAAGTTCAGCACAATAGTTAAAATTTGGCGTTTGATCTTTAGCCGACAATACACAGTTATAGTCCCCTCCAATAATTATATTGTCATATCGTCCACAAAAAAGAGGTACAACATCATCTTTAAACAATTCAGCTCTACGCCGCCTATTACTAGAGCCAGAGGGTGCGTAAATGTTTATGAATCGAGTACCATTGATGGTGACAGCTAATCCTCTGGCGTTTGTCAGTTTTGTAACATCGTGCACAATAATGCCCTCTTTGCTTAATATTGCTGTACCGAATTCTGAGTCATTTCCTGAGTTGACAACTGCATTATATCCTGTGATATGATCAAGGTGAATGTCTGTAACTTCTTGCAGCATCGCAATATCGATATCGGATGCATAAAGCATATCTTGCAAGGACTTGAGTTTTAAATGGCTGCGGATTTTATTGATGTTTATCGTTCCAATTTTATATGACTGCAATGCAATTGTGAAAATTAGATTGACGAAATTGGTGAATAAGATGACTAATACTCGTGGCGTCTGATTTCTTTAATGAATCGGAAGTGGAGGTGACGTCCCCTTAATTTTCTCGTCTCTCGGTGTGGAGAACGAGCCTCTTTTTGTATTTGACACTTCCTGCATTTCTTCGTCCTCAGGGAATTTTGCGGTTTCATCTGCCCAGTTCCCTCCATCAGTGCACTGAAGCTTCTCTTTACCAGAGCCATGTTGAGATGGAACTTTATTTCGCGAATCTTTCCGTGTAGAATTAGTCGTTGCACCGTCCTGTTGGGTGTGCGTTTCTATATTTGGCGAAACGTCCATACTAACACCATTTGTCGTATGTTTATTCCGTTGCGATTTCCCAGACGTCTCGTCGCTTAGTTTTTGACTAATTTGTTTTGCTTTCTCACGCACTGACTGTACTTTCTGTTTCGTGTCAGGAGGTGCTATACGCCGTTTCTTATGCTTTTTTGGAGAAGGACCGGATTGTGGATTGCCCTCATTCTCTGAAGTGCTACTGGGATCTTGAGTATTAATATCTTGAATAGAAGCGCCTTCCTCCTCGCGCCGTACATCTTGTTCCAAGTTTTCCGGGAGATGTTTATCGTGTTCACCTCCAGTGACTGTTTCCGTCGTGTGGGAGGGGGTGACAGCCATTGTTTCATTTGTACTGATGTCCATTGTCAGGCTTACTGTAGTGTCGTCTGTCCCGCAGTTTCCATTACGGCGCTCGACGTGGTGGCCGTATTCACTCGGAGGGCCGTGGCGTACGTCACAGGCAGTGACGTCATCTTCATTGGCGCGACCGGCTCCCTGGCCGGCACCTGCGTCAATCTCCGCTGTACACATTCGGATCTAACATGCCCTGTCTGCCCACAGCCTGAGCATGTACGTGGTTGGTCGTCGTACATGACAATGGCTCGATATCCGCTAACGTAAATGTAAGATGGTATATGTTTTTGTAGCTCCATTTTGATTTGTCTGACTCCGTTTAGTACCGGGAACGTTTGGAAAGTTGTCCACTTTTCCGCAATATTGCTGATAACCCTCCCGTACGGTTTGAGAGCTGTATTAATGTCATCCTCGGTTATCTCGAAAGGCAGTTCAAAGATACGCACGGTTCTAGTTCCAAATCCAGCATGATCAACTTGAACGTTACCAACATTGCCGTCACAATGATTAAACTTCAGTTTGCCTCTACATTGTTCAATAACTTTTTCACAGCATTCTTCATTGATCATTTTTACGTATACTGTGCTACTCACAATCGATAAATGGATCCCCACTATCTCACTAAAACTGAGCTTTACTACATCTCGTAGAAACACTTCTACTTCAAATGCTCTTGGCCGAGCAAAGTGTTCATCGAACGAGAACTTCAAAGTATATTTTCTTTTAGTTTGACTCATCATGGTGTTCTACACATTTTGAAACCTAAAGCTACTATTTACGCTACAAGAGCGTCAAACTCACCACACACTGTAAGCGCGCGTCCGGCCGCAGCGAGGAAGTAAACAGACGTCCACACAGCACGCGAGCCGAAAGCAGACTTGCACTCAGCTACCACAGCGTTGCAGCCAAATCGACTACACGGAATTGTATTATTTGTTAATATTTATATCACCTCGGCCTTAGGAACAAGGCGGGATTGTTCCCATTCGCGTTCTTTGCTGGGGTGCTATTCCAATGTAGGAGAGCCCTGGCAATTTGATACACATTTCACAGGGAACATGAGGCAGAATTAAAGTATGTGGAGTGGAGGGAGACGTGATTTAAGACAGTCCGTGTAGTCGCTTTGGCTGCGATGCTGTGTTAGCTGAGTGGTCTAAATCGCTTGCCTAGTAAGTAGGAAGTCCCGGTTTCGAATCCCAGCCACAGCATAAATTTTAATTCAATGCCTCTCCTTGTGTTTAATACCTTTGGTATAACGAGACAATGTTGTCTCAAGGAATTGTATTATTTGTTGATACCATTTTAATTTTTCGACATAGTCTCCTTTGAAACTTACACACTTCGTCCAACGCTGTCCTAATATGTTGATCCCTTCCGAATAACAGGAATTGTCCAAGCCTCCAAAATAGCTATTGCCTTCTGCAATCACCTCCTCGTTTGAATGAAATCTTCGTCCCACTACATCAATAAGAATAATTATTCGATCAGAACTATTTCAACCAGGAGCAATAATTGCAGATGATCAAATTTATAATGTAACTAGCTGCAAGTACCAGGCTTTGACTGGGTTTAAAATAAGGTTTTCCGACAAAGGAACACCACGACGATATTCAGACTACCCTGATGCATACACATCATGAAATGTCATCTCAAGATCTGGATCAACCATTTCAATTATAGGAATCATTATATTTATTTTAATTATATGAGAAAAATAATTAAAAACAGAAGTGTATTATTCAGAACAGATATAAGATCAATAGAATGATTACGAAATAATCCATCTGTAGAACATAACCATTTCTTCAAATAGGGGAACAAATAGTAGTCAGAGGGAGCCAAGACTGGAAAACAAGAAGGATGTGAGACGAGTTGGAATCCTAATTCCAATAACTTCGCGACCACAAGTGCTGAGGTGTGTGCTGGTGCATTGTCCTGATGGAAAAGGACTTTTTTGTGAGCCAATCGCCAGCGTTTTTCTTGCAGCTCGGTTTTCAAACGGTCGAATAACGGTGAATAACTAGTACCTGTAATAGATTTACCCTGTTCCAGATGAGGATCGTCCCTTGTGAACCTCAAAAGACCGTCGCCATAACCCTCTTCCGTTCGAAGGTCCGGTCTTCGCCTTTTTTTGCTGCAGTTTTTCACTTGTTTAGATTGTTCTTTCGCTTCAGGATTATGGTAATGTATCCATGTTTCATTCACAGTGGCGAAACGACGCTTAAAGTCCTACGGATTCTTCCTGAACAGCTGCAAACCTTCCTTGCAACACTGCACACGATTCCGTTTTTGGCCAAGCGTAAGCAATCGCGGCACCCATCATGTGGATAGGTTTCTAATGTCCAAATGTCCATGCAAAATATCATGTATCATCGAGATGCCCACAGCACTAGCAATCTCACGCACCTTAACTCTTCTGTGATCATGGATTTCATCAATGATTTCTGAAGTCGTAACCTCCACAGGGCGTCCACAACGTTCAGCGTCACTTGTACCCATAGGGTCATTCTCAAAATGTTCTAATCTAAGGTGCAGAGGCACCATAATGTTTATCAAGTTTCTCATTAGTCCCCTGAGGCGTTTTGCCTTTCATAAAGTAATGTTTAATAACCGCACGAAATTCTTTTTGGTCCATTGTTTGAGAATCACTCGACTTCATTGATTCACACGAATGCCAAACACAAAGAAACAGACCAATATGGTTGAAACTTGATGTGCGTTCTTACCAAAGATGCTACTAACTAAACATGACCTCTATAAGAGCCGGTTGTGTCATCTCTCGTACTTTGCACGGACTTTTGAAACGCCCCTCGTAAATGTTGTGTAGAAATCGCAGCGGGAAACTTAGACATTTCACAAGGCCTACGCACAGTAGATACACTGTGTGATCAAAAGTATTCGGACAAAAGCCAAAACATACGTTGCTCATATTATGTTAATTGTGCTGCCACTTTCTGCAAGGTAATCCATATCAGCGATCTTAGTAATCGTTAGAAATCGTGAGAGGAGAATGGGGCGTTCCAGGAATTCACGAACTTTGAACGTGGTCAGGTGATTGGGTGTCACATGTGTCAGAAGTGAGTACGCGAGATTTCCACACTCCTAAACATCCCTGTTGTTGTTGTTATGGTCTTCAGTCCGGAGACTGGTTTGATGCAGCTCTCCACAATACGCTATCCTGAGCAAGCCTTTTCATCTCCTCATAAGAACGACAAGCCACATCCACTTGAATCTGCTTACTATACGCGTCTCTTGGTCTCCCTCTGCGATTTTTACCCCACACACTTCCCTCCAATGCTAAATTTACAATTCCTCGATGTCTAAGAATGTGTCCTACCAAGCGATTCCTTCTTTTAGTCAGGGTATGCCAAAAATTCCTTTTCTCACCAATTCTGTTCAGTACCTCTTCATTAGTTATGCGATCTACCCACCTAATCTTCAGCATTCTTCTGTAGCACCACATTTCAAAAGCCTCTATCCTCTTCCTGTTTACACTGCTTATCGTCCATGTTTCACTCCCATACAAGACAACACTCCACACAAATGCCTTCAGAAAAGACTTCCTTATACTTAGATTAATATTCGATGTTAGCAAATTTCTCTTTTTCAAAAATGCTTTTCTTCCCATTGCCATTCTGCATTTTATATCCTCTGTACTGCGACCATCGCATGTTATTTTACTACCCAAGTAACAAAACTCATCTACCACCTTCATTGTTTCGTTACCTAATCTAATTCCTTCAGCATCGCCTGATTTTCTAAGACCGCATTCCATTATTTTTGTTTTGCTCTTGTTAATGTTCATTTTATACGCTCTCTTCAACACACTGTCCATTCCCTTCAACTGCTCTTCCAGGTCCTTTGATGTCTCTGACAAAATTATAATGTCATCAGCAAAACGCAATGTTTTTATTTCTTCCCCCTGAACTTTAATCCCTATTCCAAATTTTTACTTGCTTTCCTTCACCGCCTGCTCGATGTACAAATTGAATAACATCGGAGAAAGGCTACAACCCTGTCTTACTCCCTTCCCAACTGATGCATCCCTTTCATGCCCTTCGAGTCTAATAACTGCGGTCTGGTTTTTGTACAAGTTGTAAATAACTCTCATTTCCCTGTATTTTACCCCTACTGACTTCAGAATTTGAAAGAGTGTATTCCAGTCAACATTGTCAAAAGCTTTCTCTAAATCTACAAAAGCTAAAAATGTAGGTTTGCCTTTCCTTAATCTATCTTCTAAGATAAGACGTAAAGTGAGTATTGCCTCCCGTGGTACTACATTTCTCCTGAATCCAAACTGATCTTCCCCGAGGTCAGCTTCTACCAGCTTTTCCATTCTCTTGTAGATAATTCGTGTTAAAATTTTGCAGCCATGACTAATCAAACTGACGGTTCTGTAATTTTCACACCTGCCTGCGCCTGATTTCTTTGGAATGGGGATTATTACATTTTTCTTAAAGTCTGAGGGTATTTCGCCTGTCTCATAAATCCTACACACCAAATAGTTTTGTCATGGCTGGCTCTCCCAGAGACTTTAGTAGGTCTGAGGGTATGTCATCTACTCCTGGGGCCTTGTTCCGACCTAGGTCTTTCAAGGCTCTGTCAAATTCATCTCTCAGTATAGTATCTCCTATGTCATCTTGATCGACTTCCTCTTCCCTTCCTATATCGTCTCTAAGTTCATTTCCTTTGTAGAGCTGCTCAATGTACTCTTTCCACCTTTCAGCTTTCCCTTGTTTGCTGAGAACTGGTTTTCCATCAGTGTCCTTGATATTCATAGAGCTGTTTTTCTTATCTCCAAATATTTCTTTTATTTTCCTGTAGGCTGTATCTATTTTTCCCCTATTTATACATTCTTCTATATCCTTGCATTTGTCTTCTAGCCACTCCTGCTTAGCCATTTTGCACTCCCTGTCAATCTCATTTCTTAGTCGTCTGTACTCCATTTTGCCTGTTTCATTTACTGCATTTTTATATTTTCTCCTTTCATCAATTAAATTTAGTATTTCCTGTGATATCCAAGGATTTTTTGTAGGTCTTGCCTTTCTACCTATTTTGTCCTCTGCTGCCTTCACTATTTCATCTCTCAATGCTACCCATTCCTCTTCTACTGTTTTATTTCCCCCTGTTTCTGTCAATTGATGCCTAAATCTCCCTCTGAATTTCTCCAGAACTTCACGTTCCTTCAATTTATCTAAGTCTCATCTCCTTATTTTCCTACCTTTCTGCAGTTTTTTCAATTTCAGCCTACAGTTCATGACTAACAAGTTATGGTCAGAGTCTATATCTGCCCCTGGGTACGTTTTACAGTTTATCACCTGGTTCCGGAATCTATGTTTTACCATTATAAAATCTATCTGATACCTTCCGGTGTCTCCTGGTCTCTTCCACGTATACAACCTTCTTTTGTGATTATTAAACCACGTGTTTGTTACGATTAAATCATGTTCCGTGCAAAATTCTACCAGGCGACTTCCTCTTTCATTCCTTCTGCCCAGTCCATATTCACCTACTATTTTTCCTTCTCTTCCTTTTCCTACTACCGAATTCCAGTCTCCCATCACAATTAAGTTTTCCTCTCCCTTAACTGTCTGAATAATTTCCTGTAGCTCCTCATATATTTCTTCGATCTCCTCATCATCGGCAGAGCTAGTTGGCATATAAACCTGTACTACTGTTGTCGGTGTTGGCTTTGTATCTATCTTGACAATGATAATGCGATCACTGTGCTGCTCATAGTAGTTTACCCGCAATCCTATTTTCTTATTCATTATCAGTCCTACTCCTGTGATACCCCCAACTGATTTTGTATTTATAATCCTGTACTCACCTGACCAGAAATCCTGTTCATCCTGCCACCGAACTTCACTAATCCCCACTGTATCTAACTTCAACCTATCCATTTCCCTTTTTAAATTTTCTAATTTTCCTACCCCATTAAGGGATCTAACATTCCACGCTCCGATCCGTAGAATGCCAGTATAGTCTTTCCTGATGACAACATCCTCCTGAGTAGGCCCCGCCCGGAGATCCGAATGGGGGACTATTTTACCTCCGGAATATTTTAGCTTGGAGGATGCCATCATCATATTTTCATACAGTAGAGCTGCATGTCCTCGGGAAAAACAACGGCTGTAGTTTCCCCTTGCTTTCAGCCGTTCGCAGTAACTGTGTGGCAAAGCCACATTAGCTGATGTTACAAGCCCAGCTCAGTCAATCATCCAGACTGTTGCCCCTGTAACTACTGAAAAGGCTGCTGCCCCTCTTCAGGAACCACACGTTTGTCTGGCCTCTCCACAGATACCCCTCCGCTGTGGTTGCACTTACGGTACGGCTATCTGTATCGTTGAGGCAGGCAAGCCACCCCACCTCGGCAATGTCTGTGGTTCATGGGGGTCCCTAGGTCCACTGTTTCTGGTGTGATAGTGTGGAGGGAGACGTACAGCACGGAAGTGTACAGGCTGAGCTCGAATGAGAGACAGTCGACAGTTGAGGAGGGTCGTACAGTGTGATAGGCAGGCGTCTGTCCAGACCGTCACTCAGGAATTACAAACTGCATCAGGATCCACTCCAAGTACTGTGAAAGTCGGCCGGGAGATGAGAAAACGTGGATTTCATGGCCGAGCGGCTGCCCATAAGCCACACATCAGGCAGGTCAATGCCAAACGATGCCTCGCTTGGTGTAAGGAGCGTGGACATTGCACGATTGAACGGTGGAAAATGTGGGGTGTGACGAATCACAGTACACAATGTGGCGATCCGATTTCAGTGGAGAATGTCCACTGAACGTTATCTGCCAGCGTGTGTAGTGACAACAGTAAAATTCGGAGGTGGTGGTGTTACGGTGTGGTCGTGTTTTCCTTGTTTTACGTGGCACTGTCACAGCACAGGCCTACATTGATGTTTTAAGCACCTTCTTGCTTCCCAATATTGAAGAACAATTTGGGGATTGCAATTGTATCTTTCAACACGATCGAGCACCTGTTCGTAATGCATGGTCTGTTGCGGAGTGCTTACACGACGTAATGGACTGTAATGGACAGTCCTGCATAGATTCCAGACTTGAATCCTGCAGAACACCTCTGGGATAGTTTGAAAAAAAAAAAAAAACGACTTCGTGCCAGACCTCACAGACCTACATGGATGCCTCACCTCATGCAGTACTCCATGAAGAATGGGCTGCCATTCCCCAAGAAACCTTCCAGCACCTGACTGATCGTATGTCTGCGAGAGTGGAAGCTGTCGTCAAGGCTGAGGGTAGGCCAGCACCATACTGAAGTCCAGCATTACCGATGGAGGGCGGTACGGACGTGTAATAATTTTCAGTCAGGTGTCCGAATACTTCTGAAAACTAGAAAGAATGACGTGGTGACTGGTAGGAATCTGTAAAATCTGCGTTAATTAGTTACACAAAAAAACATTTGTCAAGCTCGTTACATGACTGTTAAGTGGTTTCTTCTCAAAATAGTTCGTGTAGTCCTGAGGCACTTGCAATATACGTAAAGAAAGGAAAGTGGGGAACAGCTGGGGAGTAGGCGGGGAATTTAAACTACTATGTACCACGTCAATACGTCAAATGTAATTATAATATTAATTTACCAGAAATTTATGGCACTCTAAATATCAGTAAATTTAACAATGGCTGGTGAGCTTTACTGAGGACACTATAAAATACACTAACCTCAACATTTGAAATTTAGCAAGGCCTGGGAACATTTATCAGACACGATCAAATACACTAGCTTGTGTGCCCATCAATTTTAACAATTTTAGAAATGTAACCTTTGGAATAATCAAAACTGAACTTTAAAACAGTTAACCAGTCAAGTCTCCCACTGCCACTTGAAACTGCTATGCATAACGCCTCGTGAAAGTATCTAACAAAGTACAGTGCTGCGACTGTAATATATCAGAGACTGCTATCATTTCAAAGAGAAAACGTGATAATTCTGAGATTATCATGATTTTGTTTATTCTCGTCCTCCGGGAAGGTGTCCTCTCTTTGTGATCGTGAGGGGCTTAGGCTCGTTTTCGTTATTTGAACAGGTATGCTGTTATCTGATTTGTAACAGTTATATTAGATAATCAAACACTTTACGAAACCCTCATCTAAAGAATCAAAAATATTCCAGAAATATCCTGCGATGTTCTGAGCAGCGAGTAGCTAGTAGGCAGATCTGATAAGGAACATGCAGCTATTTCAAACGATAGTTATTTTGGCCCACTTTAGGTCATGGTAGTAACACTAAAAGTAGGCCTTTGCGATCGTCTTTTGACAGCTCGAAATTAAAAAAAACAACAACAAAAAAACAAAAAAAAAACAAAAAAACAAAAAAAAAACTGCTTAATCATTCACCTGACACGAAAAATGAATAACCGAATTTGTAGAGGAAAAATTCTCTACAACTTTGCTCTCTTATGTTTTTTTCATATCTCGTATCGTTTCAGAGATATTTGCAAAAATAACGGCGATTTGACGGTGTCTGGCTGGCTGTAACGTGTTCCCACTTTTTAGGTCGAACCGTTCAACCGATCGGCACCAAATTTTACAGACATAATTGTTGGCTACCAGAGACCAGAACCTCGCTTTTTCAAATATTTCGGACAAGAAATACGTTAGTAATACCAAAAAAAGCCGCTTGTATTGTAATTTGAATTGCATATAAACCGTTCATCTGACGCTAAAATTGAATAACCGAATTTGTAGAGGAGAAGATTCTCTACAGCTTTGTTCCCTTACCTTTTTTTGTCATATCTCTTATCGTTTGAGAGATATTTGCAAAAATAACATAGTTTTGACACTCTCCACTGAATTAACGAAAACCAGCCGTTCGCAGATGTCACGTGACAATCGTCGCCCAGAACTGTCTCTGGCATAAGCCATCTTGCGTTGCGTATTTGATGATTTTCTTATTTTAACTGACACGTTGTCATTTCAAAGCAATGGCGCTCTGCAGAATTAACAAAAACACGTCGTTCTTCGTACGATAAGTGATAATCTAGAGTCTAAAAATGCCATATTAGCATCAGTTAACAACGGCTATCAATAGTATGAGATTAAGAGCGCAACATTCAAGTGTTGGCCGTATCGTAGTTGGCAATGCGTTGGACTGTGACGTTGAAGGTTAGTGGTTCAAAACCCGCCACTACCTAAAAGTTTATTTTTTTTCCTAAACGGGTTTCAGACACTTTCAGTAATTAATTTTTTATTGTTTACATTATTATTTTGGTCCAAAGTGTTTGCAAAAGCTTATAAAAGTACAAATCTAAACTGGGTCGTAAAACACGTGAGTGCGATTTTTTTCTTTTAACTGGTGTTGTCAAGCTCCATAATCGGATCACAGGTACTTTCCTGACAGATGGAAACGTCGTATTTACATACTACAAGAATTTACACTAATGTGCGTCTGTGTGAACACGTAACACCCAAATACAAGCACATATGCATAAAGACTTTTAACTATAACCGTGACTATAACGAGCAATATATATAACAGCCGGTTACAAGTACACCAAAACCCCTCACAAAACCAATTTCTAGCTACGCCTGTGATGAAAAAGATTCACTGACTGAGTCACATTTCAGATGTGGATCCTAAAGAAAACATTAGGTCAACGTCAAAGGATGTGCAATGCTGGGCCAATGTTACTGCAGTTGACCTTAAGAGCTACGAACATCGTCGCTAGAAGAATAGTGTACCTGCTTATTTGACAACATTGACAGGTTGGTTTTAACGGCAGGAGTCGCTTCCGTGTACGTCAGTCGCCACTTCTTTCGCTGGACGTTGCCAAAGCGTCGCTTCCGGCTCGGAGCAACACTTTGCCGTCGTGTTTAGTTTCATGGCGCGTCGTTATCACCACCGGGAGACGCACTAAAGACCACCCGGTGCACCGTACCCAACTCTCCCCTCGCCGAGAAACCCCATAAACATCCGAGGCGACACCTTGTCCTTGACTTTTAGTCGCCTGGCGGAAGCATAAGCAGCTACACACCATACACACAAGGGACACGCTTGTCGAGAAGTGGCGTCCAATTGAAAGGCTTGCACCAGCCTCACGAGCCACACTAAATTATCATGGTTATGGTATATCGCCCCAAATTTGCGACTGGATAGGGGATTTCCTGTCAGATGGGACACAGTTTGTAGTAATCGATGGTAAGGCATCGACTGAAAAAAGAGGTGATATCGGACGTTCCACAGGGTAGTGTTATTGGACCTCAATTGTTCCTTATTTACATAAACGATTTGGGAGAAAATCTAAGTAGTCTCTTAAGTTATTTGCAGATGACGCCGTCATTTACCGTCTAGTGAAATCATCTGAAGATCAACACCAACTGCAGAACGATTAGAATAAGGTATCACTATGGTGTAAAAATTGGCAATAGATTCTAAATAATGAAAAGTGTGATGTCGTCCATGATGAGTACGAAAAGAAATCCGCTAAACTTTGTTTACAAGATAAATCAATCAAAAGTGAAGGTCGTAAACTCCACTAAATACCTACGACATACTATTACTTCAGACTTAAATTGGAAAGAACATGTAGATAATGTCGTGGGAAAGGCGCACCCAGAGACTACGTTTTATTGGCAGAACCCTTAAAAGATGCAACAGAACTACTAAAGAAACTGCGTACACTACGCTTGTCCGTCCTAATTTGGAGTATTGCTGTCCAGAGGGGATCCTCATCAGTCGAGTTTGACGGAGGACATGGAAAGAGTCCAAAGAAGAGCAGTTCGTTTTGTATTGTCACGACACAGGGGAGACAGCGTTACGGAAATGATACAAGATCTGGGATGGGAATCATTACAACAAAGGCGCTTATCGCTGCGGCGTGGGCTACTTACGAAACTCCAATCGCAAACATTCTCCTCCGAATGCGAAAATATATTGTTGACTCCCACTTACATAGGTAGAAATGATCATCGGAATAAAATACGAGAAATCAGAGCTCGAACGGCGAGATTCAGGTGTTCTTTCTTCCCGTGCGCTCTTCGAGAATGGAATGGGAGATAACTAGTATAAAGGTGGTTCGATAAACCCTCTACCAGGCACTTAAATGTGATTTGCAGAGTATCCCAGTAGATATAGATGTAGACACACACACACACACACACACACACACACACACACACACACACACACACAAACACACACACACCCCGTTTACATGGGCTCCCAAAACCGGATTTCGTAAACGGATTTCCCAAATCCGCTTTTGGTTGGTCGTGTAAATCTCCAAAATCGATTATAGAAATCCAATTCTGCAAAGTGGTTTTCCAGTTCCAGAATCGATTTTCGTGCCCATGTAAACGCAACCGTTCTTGAGTTGTCAGGTTGTGTTTTCTTGCCAAGAATATTCGCCTCAGATGGACAAAGTGATGTTTGAAATAATTTATTGTCTGATTATCAGTCAGCAGTTGCAACTGGTTTTTTGTTTTGTTTTTGTTTTTTTTTGTTTTTTGTTTTAGAATCATCTTTAGAATCTTAGTAGTAGCGATTGAATCTTCTCTGTGTTGTAACAATTACAATTGCAGGAATTTGTATAACATAGACAATGGGAATACAGAGAAAAATCATAAAAGCAGATTATTTATGTAGATTACCAAAGTGTCATACCAGTCCATGCCACTTACAGTCGAGAGATGCTAGAAGTTTCTTTTCTCCTATATTCTCTTCCACACCTCCATATAAGTTACGTGATCTACCCATCTACTATTCAACATTCTCCTGTATCACAACATTTCGAAAGCTTCTATCATCCTTTATCCTTGAATTCCTAATCGTCAACGTTTTACACCTGTATATCGGTTACACTCCAGTCAGATGCCTGCAGTACGGATTTCCTCACATCAAAATTAAAAATATATATCAATTTATTCTCTTGTTTAGTAAGGCTCTTTTGTTTTAGTAATGCTCTTGTTTAGACAATCTGCGTTTTCTACTTTGGCCATTATATTTTACACTCCAAGTTACAAATCTGGCCCACTACTTTTATTGCCTCGTTACCTAATCTATTTCATCCATCATCTACGGATTTTCTTTGGCTACATTCCATTACCCTTATTTTGATGTGGTTAATATTCATCTCGTACACTCATTTCAAAACATTGTCCATTGCTTTTACAAGTCCTTTGCCGACTCTGACAGAATTTTCCAATACTTCAGTTAATTATCAGTTCCAAATTATTTCCGTACATCAGAAAAGCTTTTCTTGACGAAGCCATACTGCATTTTGTGACTTCTCTAAGTCGGCCTTCAGAATTTATTTTTCTACCGAAATAACAAAACTCATCTTTCTTTTATTGTCTTATTACCTATTCGAATTTCTTCAGTATTATCCAGCTTCCTTAGACGTCATTGTATTACCATTGTTACGCTCCTGTTAATGTTCATCTTATAATCTCCTTTCAAGAGACTGTCCATTTCTTAGACCTGCTCTTTCAGATCTTTTCTGCCAGAAATACAATGGCATTGGCAACAACTATAAGCATTTTATTTCTTATCCCATAACTTCAGTTCCTTCTCCAAATTTCTCCTTGCTTTCCTTTACTGCCTGCTCCATGTACAGATTGAATAACATAGGGCAAAGACTACGAACCTGTCTTACTTCTTTCCCAACAACTGCGTACCTTTCATTATCTAATCCTCATCGAGTATCTGGAAGAGGGTAAAACTAATACTGGCGCATATTATTCATCGTCATTGGACCGTTTGAAAACCGAGCTAAGGGATTGGCCCACAAAAAAGTCCTTTTCCATCACGACAATGCACCAGCACACACCACAGCAGCAGTGGTCGCAAAATTATTAGAAATAGGATTCGAACTCGTCTCACATCCCCCCTGTTATCCAGACTTGGCTTCTACGGACTGTTATCTACATCTACTGGGATACTCTGCAAATCACATTGCAGTGCCTGGCAGAGGGTTCATCGAACCACTTTTATGATGTTTCTCTACGGTTCCATTCTCTAATAGCTTGTGGGAAGAAGGAACACCTAAATCTTTCCGTTTTCGATCTGATTTTTTTTAATGATCATGCCGTCCTATGTACGTGGGTGCTAAAAAAATATATTCGCATTAGTTGGTGAAAGGAATTTCGCTAATAGATCTCGTTGGTACGAATAACATCTATTGATTTCCAAGCTAACTCGTGGATCATTTCGTGACACTCTTCCCTCTATATCGAGACAATACAAAAGGAGCTTCCCTTCTCTGAAATTTGTCAAAATCGTCTGTCAGTCCCACTGTCAGATCCCAGAATGCGCAACAATACTCCAAAATAGGACGCACAAGTGTAGTGTAGGCAGTTTCTTTAGTAGGACGATTGCATATTCTAAGTGTTCAGCCAACGAAACGTAGTCTTTGGTTCGCTTTCCCTTCAACATTGTCTGTGTGATCTTTCCAGTTTAAGTTATTAATTATTGTTACTCCTAGGTATTCAGTTTAATTTACGGCCTGTAGTTTTGACTGACGTATCGTGTAAATGAAGTTTAATGGACTTCTTTTAGTGGTCATATGGACGACTTCACACTTTTCGTTATTTCAATTGCCATTTTTTTCACCATGCAGATATATATATATATAGATCATATTGCAGTCGCTTTTGATCTTCTGGTGACTTTACTAACCGATAAGTGACAGCATCATCCGCGAACAACCTAAGACAGCTCAAAAATGTTCAAATGTTTGTTAAGCTTATGGGACTTAACTGCGGGGTCATCAGTCCCTAAACTTATGAAGATCGAGAGATCTCTGCAAGCTCTCACTGCATGGTGCGATAGAACAAAACTACAGGTAGCGCCGCAAAAGTCGGTGTACCTACTATTAAAGGGCCAACTGGCCAGATACCCCACAGTGAGGATCAACGGAACACCTGTGATCACACGGAAGGAAGCCAGATACTTCGGCGCCATCATCGATGACCGCAGGAGTTTCGCGGCACCCATAGACGTGGTTGCTGAGAGATCACTGATAGCGCTACACAGCTTAGCAGGAATCGGGCACCGGAGGTTTCACCTCCGACCCGATCTCATACAGCTGTATCGTAACAGTATAATGACGTCTGTTGTGGGCTACGGGTCTCCAGTTTTGGGCCCACAGGCTCACGAGGGTGATGCCTGCCTTGGCCGTTCAATGTTCAAATGTTTGTAGAGCCTATGGGACTTGACTAAAAAATGTTCAAACGTTTGTAAAGCTTATGGGACTTAACTACGGGGTCATCAGTCCCTAAACTTACAAACTACTTATGAACTACTTACGAACTAGGACGGCACAAATATCCATGCCCGAGGGGGGATTCGAACCCCCGACCGTAGTGGCCGTGCAGACCGTGACTGGAGCGCCTCAGTCCCCTCGGCCACCGCGGCCGGCAACTAGGTTAACTAACCTACGGACAAACACACACACCCATGCACCAGGGAGGACTCGAACCTCCACGGGGAGCAACTGCGCGCTCCGCAGCGAGACGCTTTAGACCGCTCGGCTACTCCACCGCGGCGCCGTGGCTGTGAGAAGAGTGCAACGGAACATCCTCTTCCATTCGGTTGGAGCCTACAGGACCACTCCCGGCTGAGCCCTCTTGGTGTTGATGGAGTTATGCCTCCTTGACATCAAGGTGAGGGAGCAGGGAGCTTGGTACTGGGTCCAAAGAGGTGATGGGCACAATGTTTCCAAATTTCTTGGGGAACCTTTAACGAGTAAGGTAGAAATCAGCCAGAAAGGACTCCAACTCTGGCAACAATCTTGGGATGAGGAGTCTGGGAGGAAAACACACGCTCTCCTACCAGACATCCAGGAATGACTAAAGATGAAGCATTTCAAGCCATCGAGAGAACTGCTGCACGGGACATGGACTCTATCCGGCATACCTACGCCGGTTTAGGAAACAGGCTACACCAGCTTGTGCTTGTGGTGCTGAGGTAGGAACATATCATCTACGCCGGCCGCGGTGGCCGAGGGAACTGAGGCGCTCCAGTCGCGGTCTGCACGGCCACTACGGTCGGGGGTTCGAATCCCCCCTCGGCTATGGATATTTGTGCCGTCCTTAGTCTTAGGTAGTTCATAAGTAGTTTGTAAGTTTAGGGACTGATGACCCCGTAGTTAAGTCCCATAAGCTATACAAACATTTGAACATATTATTTACGAATGTCCTGCATTTGACGGCGTGGCTGCGGACCTGAGAAGGACTCTGTCCAACAACAGCACTTCGCACACTTGACGAAATTGCTAACAAAATCTCAAGCAAAGTGCTTGAGGACTTCATTCGGAACAACTAACTGATTCAGACACAATACCTTACAGACAGCCGCATCTGCCATGCCGCCGGAGGCTGCACTGGTCGTCAGAAATGGCAGCATCCGCCATCCCCTGGATTCGGCGGTTAGATGAGGCAAACACCGATCATGACTTGCACTATATGTAGGTTTTTTCTAATTCTTCTTATAGGTTAAGACAAAAACGGGGTTAACTTTTGCCGGGGGGGGGGGGGGGTATGGTGACAAAAGAGATTGGCCCTGGCAGCAGACCGTATTATTCGTTTCGGACCTCTTGGTAAGTATGGAAGTGCGATTACGCATGTCAATCACATCGCGATTACAGGCAGCATGGGGTTCACGCCTGAGCCTCAGGACGTGCGCTAGCAGCGCATTTCGGGTTTTACATGCGTCAGCTTCGCGTCGCAATATCTCGGGATGTAATTTTGGAATCCGATGGGACTGAGGCGCTCCAGTCACGGTCTGCACGGCAACTACGGTCGGGGGTTCGAATCCCCCCTCGGGCATGGATATTTGTGCCGCCCTTAGTATTAGCTAGTTCATAAGTAGTTTGTAAGTTTAGGGACTGATGACCCATAGGCTATACAAACATTTGAACATTTTGTGGTATCTGCCCCTGAAACTTTGAAGGGTTGTAGCTCCAAAAGTAACAGTGATAGGAATGTAGTTTAAATTGATTTGCACGCAGCTGGTTTCAACGAATCCAATGCACGATAGAAAAACTATTGTTCCATTTAAAAAATTATATCTTTGTGCTGTAACTCTTTGGAAAATGATACAATAAACTATGTTCATAGCTCCGCAGAAAGTGTAACATTTCTTGTGTTGACCTACAGCATTAAAATTTCCCGTCACCTATTATTTAATAAGTTACAGAGGCAAACATACTTACAAGGGAAGGCCGCCAATTGTGAAATTCAGATTCCATTCATACTGCGCATAATGAAAGCTCATGGCCAGAGGTGTAATTTGGCAAAGCACCAAGATGCACTTTTCAGCCGTTGTCGAAAGAATCGACAATTAAAAAAATCCGTTGCGGTGAAATTCTCTCTACGATCAGTAATATTGTACAGAGGCGTGGCGTAGCGGTAAGCGCTTGGGTTCGTAATCCGAAGGCCGCCGGATCGAATCTCGTGGCACGCAACTTTTTTTTATTATTTCTTTTTTTGTAATTCAAATGTACACACACACACAAACACACAGACAGACACATACAATTAATAACATTTGATGTTCGAAGTCGCCAGTTTTTCCACGGAAACGACTTTCAAACAACTTATTATATGCAACTGCCGACTTCGAACATCATTATGTTTTCCGCTTTCCGCAAACAAAGTTGTATTTCACAAATGTTATTAATTGTCTTCATAATGTTCACCACGTATAGTTAACGGAAGAAGTATAAACGATATTCCGAAACGAATACGTATAGTGTAAGTCAAACCTGACGAACGATAGAACGATTTTTCAGAATGTCAATCAGGTGGTTTCCCAACAGCTAATTTAAAAAACAATTGTTCCTGTAAAAAGGCATCGTTCATCAGATGTGCTCAATGTCGTGCTGTTTTCTGCTTTACATATTTCTATGATAACTATCACTCTGGTTCGTGCGATGTATATGAATTACAAAAGAACAAACGATTAAAAAGAAGTTGCATGTTGTGAGATTCGATCCGGTGACCTTGGGACTACCAACCCAAGCGCTTACCGCTACGCCCAGCTTCTGTACAAAATTACTCAGCGTAGAGATCGTGGAGAGTATTCCACCGGAATGGTTTTTTTTTTAATTGTCTATTTTTTTGACAACGGCAGTGAAGTGCATCTTGGTGCTTTGCCAAATTACACCTCTGGGCATGAGCTTTCATTATGCGCAGTGTGAATCGAAGCTGAATTTCACAATTGGCGGCCTCCCCTTGTTAGTGAAACACCCTGTATATCAAGGCAACTGACACAAGTATAGGAAATGTTACGCTGTCGTTCTTCTCTGAGCAAACACGTCAGTAGTTTTTATTTTTGCACGGACTTTGCAAACGCCCCTCGTACATTCGAGAGTTCCCTCCACCGCTGCGGAAGCAAACGTGCGGTGCACAGTGGATAAGGCGCTTATCTGGCCGGCTGCGCCGTAAGCCCGTTGACGTGTGACCAGCTGCTAGAGCAAGATGCCGCCAGGATCCCCTTAAGGAAGTCCTCTCTCCACCGCGCAATTTGTAGCGGGGGCGTCGGCGGTGGAGGTTTTTCTTCCCCACTGGCCGGATTAAGCGCCAAAGGGTTCGCCCGCACGGGGTAGAGGGGGGTAGTCAGGAGGGGTGGAACGAGACCACCCCACCTCCCACAAGCCGCGCAAAAGGAGTCCTCCAACCCCCGACCGCGCAAAGATCGCCGCCGCGAGGAATGAAAATTAAAATCTCCTTGCATGAAATTTGCATCGCTGATTGGCTAATCTGCATATTGATGGCGGCCGACCGCTCGTATTTATTCAGGGAGATAACTCGCATCCAGATAAGATGTCTCCTCCCCCCGGAAGTTGCTCCTGTTAGGGGGAGGCCGAGGCTGCTCCGTATTTTCCCCGGATTTTATTCCTCCCACCTCCTCCGGGCACGCAGTGCTTTCCTTCCGAAAAATCGCCAGCCCTTATGAAGTTAGCGGAAGTCCACAACGGTGGAGGGTGGCTACGTACCTTCTTCTGCAACTCGGAAGATGCGAATATTTTTACAGGCCACTTCCTCACCAATACTCCAGGAGCTATAACCGGCATTCAAAAAAGAAACGAGTAGGAGGCATCATTACAGAAACTAGTGCCTGTATAATCCACGGGTGTACTGCCGGTCTGCCTATACGGGCAAAATATTTCGGCGATCATACATGTCGCCATCATCAGCTGAACTGACGGACTGAGCTGCTGGAAACGCGCCGGCACGGAGATCCGCACGCTACGGCGGCTCGAAGGGACCTGGGTTCTAGCCCGGTAGCGGGCCATTTAAATTCCCTCGGCCCGCGGAGCGACCCCTCCGCGGTCCGCGCAGTGGAACCGATTGCGACGGCGTCTGAGATGACGTCGGTGTGAGGGCTCTTTCCGCCGTGGTCGTCACTGCGTTACGTTTGCTAGATTTACTCTTAATTAACCCAATCGCTGGTTCCCAAGCTTTGCTAAGATTATAGCCACAGTCACGGATTATGAAGTCGTCACTTGTGCGAATTTCAATGGCCTCTCTAACGACGCAGTCCCAGTATCTCGACGTCTGTACCAGAATCCTAATGTGTTCATACTCCATGGCGTGATTCTCCGGCGGTTCAGCGACCGCCGACTTTCTCGGATACATCAATCGTGTGTGCCTCTGGTGTTCAACGCATCGATCCTCGACGGTACGCATCGTCTGTCCAATATATGACTTTCCACACTGACACGGAATCTGGTACACGCCCGCCTTCCTCAAACCGAGATCATCTTTAGCGCTCTCCACCAGTGCACGAATTTTATTCGGCGGACAAAAGACAGTTCAAACCTGGTGTTTCTTCAAAATGCGGGCGATCTTCCCCGAGAGTGCGCCGGTATATGGAATGAACGCAGTGCCTACATCCTCCCTCGTGTTTTCATCCGTTTCCACAGGTTGTGCTGTAGAGGTTGGGTGGAGAGCCCGCTGAATCTGCCACTCTCAGCACCTATTTTTTCGGAATTCAGTCCTCAGGTGTTCCAATTCCTGGGGTAGACTCTCTGCTTCGGGGATAGTGCGCGCCCTATATACTAGAGTTTTAAGTACCCCATTCCTCTGCGAATGGTGGTGACAGCTGTCTGCGTGTAAATACAGATCAGTGTGCGTTGTCTTCCGATACCCAGGGTGCCATCAGCTTTTCTCTTGACCAAGACGTCAAAGGAACGGCAATTTACCCTCCGTTTCAGCCTCCATAGTGAATTTGATGTTGGGGTGTATGGAGTTCAAATGTGCAAGGAAGCTAAGGAGTTTATCCATACCATGTGGCCAGATGACGAAAGTGTCGTCCACGTAACGGAAAAAAGCAGGTAAGTTTCCATTCAGATGATGCCAGGGTTTCCTCCTCGAAATTCTCTAGTTGGTGCGAAGGATGGCAGCTAGCTCTCAATGTAGAAAAATGTAAGGTGATGCGCATGAGTAGGAAAAACAATCCTATAATGTTCGAATACTGCATTAGTAGTGACCTTCTTGATGCTGTCGCGTCGTTCAAATATCTAGGCGTAACATTGCAGAGCGATATGAAATGGAACGAACATGTAAGGACAGTTGTGCGTAAGGCGGACAGCCGACTTCGGTTTATTGGGAGAATTTTGGGAAGATGTACTTCACCTGTAAAGGAGACCGCATATAAAACGCTTGTACGACCACGTCTTGAGTATTGATCAAGTGTTTCGGACCCGCAGCAGATCAGTTTAAAGGAAGACATGGAAGCAGTTCAGAGGCGAGCAGCTAGGTTTGTTACTGGTAGGTTTGATCAATGCGCAAGTGTCACGGAAATGCTCCTGCAACTCAATTCGGAATTGGTGGAGGAAAGACGACGTTCTTTTCGTGAATTTCTGTTGAGGAAATTTAGAGGGCCGCAATTTGAAGCTGAGTGTAGTACGATCTTGCTGCCGCCTACTTACATTTCGCGAGGTGATCACAAAGACAGATAAGAGAAATTAGGGCTCGTACGGAGGCATATAAGCATTCTTTTTTTTTCTCGTTCTGTTTGGGAGTGGAATAGGAGAGGAAATGCCTAGTAGTGGTACAGTGTACCCTTAGCCACGCACCTTACCGTGAATTGCGGAGTATGTATGTAGGTGTAGAAACGTTTAGACCGGAGGTTGGCAAGTAATCTTACATGGGGTCCGGATACTTTTGAAAAATGTTATCCAGGCCCAGATATAAAAACCGCACGTTCCTTATTAATTTTTTATTTTAATTTTTAATCACAAAACAAAATGAAGGTCAACTGACAGGCTTATTTGTATAAAAAAATCCAGATAAACTCATATCATTTAATGATTTTTAATTTTCAGTCTCAAAATAATATGAAATACAATAGATGTAAAATAATAATCTACAAACAAGCCAGAACAACTTATACTGCTCTCTCTTTATTTTTATTTTCACTCAAAAAAGTATAGTCAATTGTTTATGGAATAGTTTAGAAATAGGTCATACATTAAACATACTTTTTTATTTTTATTTTCACTAATAAATTAGGACATGCAATGAAATGTGCTTATATGTGTTAAAAATCCATGGGGAAAAATTACATTTGCGGTCTCGTGCAGGTCCTTAAAGTTAGGTTCACCTGCTGAGCAGCTTATGCGAATAGTGTCTTTAAATTGGGTGGCGATAATTATTCTCCAAGATGTTCATTTTCGAAAATGAAATTTCGCAAATATATGGGGAGCCAAACATAGCAGCCAAGTAATCCCAATTTTTTTGTAATTTTCATATTTTTTGGGACATGTTGACTGCAAATTTCTTCAGTGGATCAGTTTGATACGTTTGTAAGGAAATGACTTCCTTCAATTGTTTTATCTCCATGGAGTAAAGGCTTTGAAAGGTGGAACAACTTCGCTACCACATCTGTCCATCCTTCTGCAGGAGAAACCTCAAAAGGTAATTTTAGTGACAACCTGTCTATTTGTGAAAAGTCTTTCAATCTTGCTCCAAATTACTTCTTAAGATCTGTCAAGAAATTTTGTTATAATAGTAATAGTAATATGCTTTCCTGTTCCGTAGGACCTAATTGAGGAGGAAGACTCCATGGTTATGGAAAGAGACAGTACATGAAGTTTAACAAAAGAGTGGCAATATAAAAACTTAAGTTGTCCTATGCACATGACATTCTTAAGCCTAAATAAAAAGAATCAATAACGAATAAAGGGAATTAGATTAGTTTTTTAATTTTTCCAAGAGTTCCTCGACAGAATGAAAGGAATGACCAATGAGGTAATTCTTCAATTTAGATCTGAAAGCGTGTGCGTTGTGGAAATGTCTATTTCAGGATTATTCTTATATTCAAAAATTTGTTGCGAAATGAAGAAATTCTTGACCTCTCTTTCAAAGAATATGTTTGCGACGAAATGATAATACAATTTGAACCAAATCACATATTCATTTCCATTTCCTTGTAGCTCGGTGTTGTTATCTACAGAAAAGATGTTTTTTTAATACTTTAAGTATGTAACTCACACTTTCAAAATACTTTTGGTGGTCCAGTTCTGAGCCTTCTGCGGTCCGGACGTAGACCGCGGTCCGCCAGTTGCGGACCACTGGTCTGAACTGTATGGAGGGTGGCCAGGAACCTCCCATTTGAATTTGTGCAAGAGTGCCACAACTATGTCGGCCATATGAGGCTTTGCACTGTCGTGCAGCAGAATGACCCCACCTGTGAGACTGCCTTGTCGTTTTGATCTGATCGCTTGGCGAAGGGTGGTCAAGTTTTGCTAGTGCCTCTGGTCATTCACTGTTGTCCCTGTTGCAGGATGTCAATAAGAGGGAGCCATCTTGGCCAAAGAAGAACGTCAGAATAAAATTTCCTGCACTCGTGTGGTTGGCCTTGGCCTTTTTTTTTTGGTCGTGGTGACTCCGGATGCTTCCACTGGAGACTTTGTCGTTGGATTCTGGTTCGAAGTGATGACACCACTCGTGTCAGGAAGCCATTCTTTTCCCGAGCATCGCGTTGCAGAGATGCTTCCTGGTGTGGTCGAAGACTGTGGGGCACCCATTGGGTATCCACTTTGCAGTCGTTCTTCACGACAGTGTGAACACTTCCGACGCTCAAGCCGACCACGACGGCTACGACTTTCGCTGTCACTCGGCAGTCCTGGGTAATGAGTGTTCAAATGTTCAAATATTTGTAGAACTTATGGGACTTAACTACGGGGTCATCAGTCACTAAGCTTACAAACTACTTATGAACTACTTACAACTAAGGACGGCACAAATATCCATGCCCGAGGGGGGATTCGAACCCCCGACCGTAGTGGCCGTGCAGACCGTGACTGGAGCGCCTCAGTCCACTCGGCCACCGCGGCCGGCGGCAATGAGTGTATCAACCAGCTGGACAATGTCACCGGTAATGCTGTTTGGTGCTCTAGACCGAGCATCATGGGCTAATGACACCCATCCTTCCCTGAAGTGCTTATGCCACGCCTTGGTCCTTGCATGGGACGTGCAGTGTTCGCCATACACTTGTGACATTCGTTGATACATATTCGTTCCCACTACTCCTGTCAGAAAACAAGCATCACCTCTTTGCTCTTCTTTTGACGCCTCCTTGCCACTGTTGCAATCCGGTAAGCAGCGTTGGACGATTGATGGATGCTGTTGCTAGCTTTGTACAGTCTCGTGACGTGGAAGCGTGCCCTCTAGCGACGGCTGTGACCATCCACTCTCTGGTAGGGTCCACACCACGTTACACACGTCACGATATTACCCTCTTGTCACCGGTTTGCGCTCTCCAGATTCCCACTCGTTTCTTTTTGGACGCTCTCCATACAATGTTATATATGTGATGTGCACTGTCCTTCTTTAACGATGTGACCAATGCGTTTTTCGCCAAATAAATTAACGAGTGAATGATGAACATATATCTGTTGTAAATATTTGTTATTGCATATCTACTGGGTGATCAAAAAGTCAGTATAAATTTGAAATCTTAATAAATCACGGAATAATGTAGATAGAGAGGTTAAAATTGTCACACATGCTTGGAATGACATAGTGTTTTATTAGGACAAAAAAAAGTTTAAAAAATGTCCGACAGATAGCGCTTCATCTGATCAGAAAAGCAATAATTAGCGTAACAAACTAAGTCAAAGCAAGGGTGATGTTCTTTACAGGAAATGCTCAATATGTTCATCATTCCTCAACAATAGCTGTAGTCGAGGAATAATGTTGTGAACAGCACTGTAAAGCATGTCCGGAGTTATGGTGAGGCATTGGCGTCTGATGTTGTCTTTCAGCATCCCTAGAGATGTCGGTTGATCACGATACTCTTGCGACTTCAGGTAACCCCAAAGCCAATAATCGCACGGAGTGAGGTCTGGGGAACTGGAAGGTCAAGCATGACGAAAGTGGCGGCTGAGCACACGATCATCACCAAACGACGCGCGCAACAGATCTTTCACGTGTCTAGCAATATGGAGTGCAGCGCCATCCTGCATAAAAATCGTACGTTCCAGCAGGTGTTTATCAGACAGGCTGGGGATGATGCGATTATGTAACATATCGGCGTACCTCTCACCCGTCACGGTAGCTGTTACAAAAACAGAATCAGGCAGTTCCTCGAAGAAAAAAGGCCCGATAAACCCCATGTCATTCCAAGAATGTGTGTCAATTTTTACCTATATCTACATTATTCCGTGATTTATTAAGTTTTCAAATTTATACCGACTCTTTGATCACCCGGTAGATTTCGGCCACTGTGCGACCATTCTCAATGATTTAAAAAAACTATTCGATCTCCATGTTGAAAATTGCTGTTCATCACTCACATATTGCAACACAGTCGATGAGTACGGTGATCCAAAATGGAATTGAACTCGATAAAATTAATAAAATACGGAACTGACAAGTAATGACACTAGAGGAATCAACGAATCAATCAGGCCAAATGCGAATGAACACATGTTTCCCAAGATTAATGATCTTCTGCAGAACTTCGAAATTTAGTGTGGAACCCAATGTGACACGATTACAATAGTTTTCGCAACGAAAATCTTTTTCGAAATTAGGCAGAGTATCCAAAATGATTCTGCTCGTGTGAGAAATATACAAAAGACAACTTTCAGTCAATATTTTCACTACTTGTTAGTAATTGTGATGGAGACTGATGACAGGGTTGCTAAATCAGAATTATCAAACACAGATTTCCGAAACACCTTCACGTAAGAAGACAATGTATTCCTGAATTCGGATGCAACTGTTTATTTAATATATATGTGTATTTGGGGTTAAAGGGGGGTGCAATAGGAAGTTATTTGAAGAACTGAATCGTCAGCCATTGCGCCTAACGACGAGGCAGCCCACATAGGCATCCTTCAGACGCCCTTGCCTTATAGTGCCCCTCCCCAAGTCGTGCTCTCCTTCGTACCATCCTTTTCTCGAAACAGTAGACGTCACTTCCGACCCCCTGTATTTCAGTTGTGGATAAAGCTAGAAGTCTGAATGATCGGTTGCCAAGAGTATCTACTATAACTAGCTACATTTTTAAATTATACTATTCGACACCTTGTTGTTGTTGTTGTGGGCTTCAGTCCGGACACTGGTTTGATGCAGCTCTCCACAATACCATATCCTGAGAAAGCCTCTTCAACTCCACATAAGGACGGCAACCTACATCAGTCTGAATCTGCTTATTGTAGCCATCTCTTGGTCTTCCTCTGCGGTTTTTACCCCACACACTTCCCTCCAACGCTAAATTCACAATTCCTTGATGTCTAAGAATGTGCCCTACCAATCTATCCCTTCTTTTAGTCAAGATATGCCAGAAATTCCTTTTCTCCCCAATTCCGTTCAGTACCTCCTCATTAGTTACGTGATCTACCCACATAATCTTCAGCCGGCCACGGTGGCCGAGGGGACTGAGGCGCTCCAGTCACGGTCTGCACGGCCACTACGGGGTTCGAATCCCCCCTCGGGCATGGATATTTGTGCCGTCCTTAGGATTAGCTAGTTCATAAGTAGTTTGTAAGTTTAGGGTCAGATGAACCCGTAGTTAAGTCTCATAAGCTATACAAACATTTGAACATTTTTGAACCTAATCTTAAGCATTCTTCTGTAGCACCACATTTCAAAAGCCTCTATCTTCCACTCTATGTTTCACTCCCATATAAGGCAACATTCCATACAAATGCCTTCAGAAAGGACTTCCTTAGGCTTACATCAATATTCGATGTTAACAAATTTGTCTATTTCAAGAACGCTTTTCTACCCATTGCCATTCTGCAATTTATATCCTCTGCACTGCGACCATCATTTGTTATTTTACTGCCCAAGTAACAAAACTCATCTACCTCCTTTATCGTTTCGTTACCTAATCTAATTCCTTCCGCATCACCTGATTTTCTTAGACAACAATCCATTACCCTAGTTTTGCTCTTGTTAATGTTCATCTTATATGCACCTTTCAGCACATTGTCCATTCCGTTCAACTGCTCTTCCAGGTCCTTTGCTGCCTCTGACAGAATTACTATGTCGTCGGCAAAACGCAATGTTTTTAATTCTTCACCCTGAACTTTAATTTCTTCTCCAAATTTCTCCTTGCTTTCCTTTATAGCTTGCTCAATGTAAAAATTGAATAATATTGGAGAAAGGCTACAACCCTGTCTTACTCCCTTCCCAACCACTGCATCCCTTCAACTCTGACAACCGCTGTCTGGTTTTTGTACAAGTTGTAAATAACCTTACGCTCCCCATATTTTACTCCTGCTTCCTTAATAACTTGAAAGAGTTTATTCCAATCAACAGAAAGGCCTTCTGCAAATCTACAAATGCTAGATATCTAGGTTTGCCCTTTTTAATCTATCTTCTAGATAAGCCGTAAAGTGAGTATTGCCTCCCGTGTTCCAACATTTCTCCTGAACCTAAACTGATCTTCCCCGAGGTCGGCTTCTACCAGCCTTTCTATCCTTCTGTAAATAATTCGTTTTAATATTTTGCAACCATGACTTATTAAACTTAAATTACACTTTATACTTTACGAAATATTAGCAGTGGAAAATCGCTAATTCTGTCACTCACTGACTAACCGATCATGAAAATACTAAGGTACTTCTAGCAGACACACAAATGTCAAATTTTTGTATTTAGATAGTGTTTAGCGTGTAATGGAATAAAAAATTCAAACATCTGTAAAAATTAATTCCGCCCTAGAAAACATTTTTGCTTGATAAAATAGTATCTGAAAAATTGTCGTTTCGAGCGTTGTGTTGCTAGTGGTCTTCTGGTAACGCGTTAGGTTCACGTGTGGAAGGTCCCGTGCTCGATTCTACGCATCGTAATTTTATTTATGTATTTATTTACTTTCCATTTGAATGTAGCCGTCACCTTTCTACTAACTGAAGAGTCGTCAGAAATGACATCAGGCACCTGGTTAGAGAATGAAGAGTATCTGATATAACTTAAATTGCTGCAAATGGAAACAGTACCAAAGACACCTACATTCTAGCTGATTTCAGTTATAAATGGGCGGGCTGCAGTGGCCGAGCGGTCTGCGGCGCGCCAGTCACAGTCTGCACGGCCGCTACGGTCGGAGATTCGAATCCTCCCCACGGGCATGGATGTTTGTGTCGTCTTTAGTATAAGGTAGTTCGTAAGTAGTTTGTAAGTTTAGGGAGTGATGACCCCGTAGTTAAGTCCCTTAACCCTTACAAACATTTGAACATATGATGTAGAATCAGCCAACAGCTTTTCTTTTCCCTAACCAAACCGAATTATTACATTTAATGCTTTTGCGTTCTAAGTGCAGCATATGAACGGAATTTATCGTCAGACACGGTTTTTTGGCTCTTTCTACGACGGTGAAACTTTTGTACAACATTTACGTAATTGTTTTAGTGCCTGCTGTATTATCCAATATTTAGATATTTTATACCATCAAAAAACGAAACAGAGCTGCCTGAAACAGCTAATATTAAAAATACTGGTGACCCCGCAGTTAAGTCCCTTAAGCTTAACAAACATTTGCACATTTGAGCTATAGATGAGAAAACTTTTGCTGCTAATGTCAAAAATTCCGTCACATGACTCGGGGCAAAAACTTCAGACCGGGAGCAAAAACGTTAGATTATGGTTTCAAACCACAAGACAGAGATAGGGAGGCACCACTGACCTGTGAGACGCGCAGTCTATGTTACCTATGGTCTGTGCCATAGAATGGAAACTCTCTGGAGTGAGTATTGCGTTCTGTCTTCTCTAGGAGGTGCTGGTTCTGCTCATGTCATCAACATTAAACTAGGATTGTCACGTCATATAATACGCGAACTTTAAATCGAAGTACCGATTTTCTACGATCATTTTATCAGGAGAAAAATGAAACTTACATAATTCGAAAGATGGTTCACCTACATCTACATGGGGTACTCTGCAAATCACATTTAAGTGCCTGGTAGAGGGTTCATCGTACCACTATTACATTATTTTATCTCCCATCCCATTCTCGAATAGCGCGCGGGACGACTGGACACCTGAATCTCTCCGTTCGAGCTCTGATTTCTCGTATTTTATTCTGATCATCATTTCTACCTATGTAAGTGAGAGTCAAAAATATATTTTCCCATTGAATGTTGACTATTGGAGATTCGTAAGTAGCCCACGCCGCAGGGATAAGTGCTATTGTTGTAATGATTCCCATCCCAGACCCTGTATCATTTCCATAATGGTGTCTCCCCTGTATCGTGACAATACGAAACGAGCTGCCCTTCTCTGGACTCTTTCGATATCCTCCGTCAAACCCACCTGATAAGGATCCCACACTGGGCAGCAATACTCCAAAAATGGACGGACAAGCATAGTGTATGCAGTTTCTTTAGCTTTTTCAAGGGTTCTGCCAATAAAACGCAGTCTCTGGTTCGCCTTTCCTATGACATTATCTACTTGTTCTTTCGAATTTAAGCCAGAAGTAATTGTAATTCCTATGTATTTTGTGGAGTTTACGGCCTTCCCATTTGATTGATTTATCATGTAAACAAAATTTAACGAATTTCTTTTCGTTCTCATGGGGACGACTTCACACTTCTCAGTATTTAGAGTCGACTGCCAATTTTTACATCATACTGATATCTTAATCGTTCTGCAGTTGGTTTTTATCTTCAGATGATTTTACTAGACGGTAAATGACGGCGTCATCTGCAAACAACCTAAGAGAGCCACTTAGATTTTCCCCTAATTCGTTTATGTAAATAAGGATCAGCAGAGGGCCAATAACACTACCCTGTGGAACGCCCGATATCACCTCTGTTTTATTCGATGCTTCTCTGGTTCGCTGTAGATGTACACAATACAATAATCATTAGTGTACATAGCCGGTGAGTGTGGTAAAACGGAGTAGATGTTTTCAAAGCTGTAGCTCGGATCACGATTTAAATTCTCCAACTTTAATAAAAAGTGAACGTCAAAAATTGAAGTGCTATCAACAACTGACCTAGGGATGATTGATATTAGAAAAACATCGACGGTAACATCAATGTTCAACGCAAAGAAATCGATGTATGATGAGCATCGAAAGGAAAATTTCCGGGAATATCTGTGTTTTGGGTGCCGAAACAAACACTCCTCGGCAGAACCACAGACAAATATTACTATAATGGCACTACCGAATACAGTATTATTGGTCTTCCTGTCACTTTAATCAACTTATCAATTATTTGTGTGCGGATATAACAGTTGTATGAAAAAGGGGAAAATTTCGCCACATTTAGAGTTTTGACGTAAAGGCTAAATTTTACTTACGGCTGTGGCTTAGTGTGCCGATGTTGGCAACGAAATGAGGGATACGTACAAAAACTTGTCAACTACAGAGCAGGAACAGACGTGACTGGTATCGGAAGTGTCTTATTCTTCAGTCGCTGCCAACTTCAGCACTAACTTGTACTCAACAAATTTGATGATATTTGTGTCATACTAAATCACTAATCCGAAACTCTCACGTATTATGAAGTTCACAAACTGATGCGAAATACAACACTAACTTGTTGATATTTGTATATTGGTCCAAAGGTGATGATGAAAGCATTGAACAATAACAATGTAATCGACTTTGCGGACTTTTCAAATACTGTTACATGAAACCAAACCAAACCAAACCAAAGAGACAGGGAATGGATTTTAAGAAAATCCGTGGCCGACAAAAAAATTAATTAAAATAATAAATAAATAAATAAATTTAGAGGACAGGACTACCTACAAAAAGAAATGATATCCCATAAAGCATATTTAAAGCAAAAATGGAAGCATCGTGACGAATTCCTTCCACCATAAAAAGTCGTGAGATCTTATGGGAAACCAAGTCGGTTATTTTGGTTAGTGTTCCTGGAACCACCTATTCAATACTTCGTCATAATTTGTTACCTAATTAGTTATCTACCATCATCTGTAGTGACTATATGAAAATTATACATCTTTATTTCTATAATAGATATAATGACCTGGAAATTGCATGGCAACGTAAACTAATATTTAAAATATTTTATCAAATGTGAGGTATTTCATTTCTACGTAATTACGTTTGGCTAGCTAGTAGAATATAAATTATTTTTATAAGTTGATGTGTAATTGCTACATCATTATATGTATTTTGATGTCATTATATTATGGTGAGATTGCGAAGTTATTATACATATGATAGAACTAAAGATGTATTATACTAATATAGTCGCTATAAATGTTGGTAGATAACAAATAAGTGGTAGATAACAAATATGAGGTTCTTTCAGCAGTAACTCAAATAATCGAATTTGTTTCCAATAGCAACATACACTAATACTTAAAAAAACTTCATGCACATGCGAGTGAACTTCATTCTTATGTGATTATGTTCTGTTACATAATAGAATATAAGTTATAGTTATGTCATTTTGACGATATAGAAATAAAGATGTATAATTTTGATATAGTCACTACAGAAGTTGGTTGATAACTAATTAGATAACAAACTATGACAATGTATGGAATAGGTGATTCCATGAACGCTAACTAAAATAACCGACTTGGTTACCCATAAGAACTCACGACTTTTTATAGTGGAAGAAAATCGTCGCAAGACTTGCATTTTTTTGGTACATATTAGGTTTTTGATGGGATCGTGTTTTTCGCAAGTGGCACTGCTTAACGCTGAGTCAGGGCTATATAAACAAACACAGCAGTACGCGCTGTGCTAGTACGGCCTCACACCGCGTTCGCTATAACGATCCGCCAACGCAAGATTCTAGAGTGTTACACCTGTCATGTTTCTATTAAACTAATATTTAAATAACTTTTTAAATAAAACAGACGTAGTTAATACAAGATAATTACGTTGTGTAAACAGGCTTATTTAAATTAATTGCAGTATATTAAATATTAATAAAAATGTTGGACGGTTTTGGCGGACTGATGTTATTTGTAGGAGCCAATCAGAATTTAGATGTAAATATGGGGGGAGTTTTCCCGCGGGATACTTATTCACTGGACCATATGCTCTATATTTTTCTCATCTATATATATAAAAGAAAGTCGTGTTAGTTGCACTATTTAGAACTACAGAATTTGGCTCAAAATTGGTGGGGAGGTAGCTTAGAAGCAGGAGACGGATATAAGATACTTTTTGTCCCGTTTGATCGCGTATTATATCAGAATTTGAGAGAAACTGAAAGTACGCTTGCAGCTGGGATCATTTTCTCGACTCTCCAACAATCATATTATTCATTCGCTACTCGCCTAGCGACCAAGTACGCTGTAACAGAACGAGCAAATACGCCAAGGAGGTTAGAATAAAGGAAGGTGGCGTTATGCACACAAGGTTAAAACTGTCAGACAGATTTGACATGAAACGTTGTTTCTTTACAAGCCCCTCCGTATTATTCTTACCTCCATGATGTTATCGGCATTGCAAAGATAGAATTGATGTTATTTCGTGGTATTTTTGAGTGTTACAAACAAATTAAGTACAGATCGTGGTTTATTTTTTAGAACAATGCCTCCATTGCGTCGGCGTAATATCGGTCGGCGTACGTGCAACGCGATCTTACTACGTGATCGTAGTCAATGAGACCGACGAAGATCGTACACAGCGCTTGGAGGTAAATCCAAAAGAAATTCTCAAGCGCGATCCGTTGTTACTCTGAAACAAAGGGTACAATCGAGTTCGACTCCCTCAGTTGCAGTTTACGCACGAAATAATTTGGGTCGTCGACAAAACAGACGGCTACGCATGGCAATTATAATTGAACGTTTGGGGTACAGATACAATCCAGCAGTCGATTACGCAGCGCATGCATTAGTTGGCTTCGGAACAAACTGTCGCCATCTAAAATGTCACTGGCTATCTTAAGCTTTGCCACGATAGGTCGGCTTCATTCCCACGATCAAATAGCTGTTTCCAACATAGCTATACCACGCATGTGTCGCGGATTGTAAATTTTTACCGGTATCTAGCAATGTTGTTAATCGTGTTTCAGTTAGATTCCTAATAAGACAACTAATGAACGCAGCACGTTGTATTGCCATCCCGCTTATTTTATTTCAATTAATTGTTTTGTTCCATATGGAATCTCTATCATTAAAGTATAATCACGCTACAATTACTTTGTATCCAATTCAAAAATTCTTATGAGAAACCTTTCTATACTGCTCGCTGCGAGGATAATATGATAATCTGTGCTGTAAACATGTGCGGACTGTCTTTTTTTCTTCCCAGTAATTTTTAACATAAAACAAGAAAGTTGTTTTTATGCCTACACTTATAAAGATACCTGTTCGTACAATGCAACCATTAAACGTGTGGCCATTGAAGCGACTAACCTCACAGATAAAGCAGCTCGAAACGTCTCTCCAATTGATTTACCAGTCCATTTTGACTTCTATCCCCAATCAAGTTTCCAATTGCAATAACAATAAATACGATCAGAGAGCTGGGAAGGAGGAGACAGAGTGGGGGGGGGGGATGAAATGGATTTAAAAAGGGAAAATGATATAGACGCAGAAAGGAAAGGGAGGAGATGGATATGCTATGGGATGAGAGGGAGTGGTGTGAAGGTAGGGGGAGGAGGAGATGGACAAAGCAAGCGGAAGGAAAGGGTAAACATAGGGAGAAGTTACTGCAAAACGTTGCCGGGTTTGCTAGTACTTCATGTTACGCAATGCTCTTCCAACACAGTAAAGAGATCTTACAGAATAAAAATATGAAAGAGCAAGTAAATAGGAAAAGATCAGCCCCTTCAAACTTCTCAACGGTATGTAAAATGATACCTCGCTTCTCACCAGTATGCAAAACTTCCCTTGGCTTCTCACCAGTATGTAATACTTGCCTTAGCCTCTCACCAGTATGCACGGTTCGGGTGTAGCGGCGCTGCCGCCGGCAGCCGCGGTGTCTGCCGGGCTGAGTGATGGGCGACGCCTGTCAGGCTGACTGGCGGAGTGCCGGCGGATACGCCGCTGACAGCGTCGCGCCGCTGACTGACGCCCCGTCAGACCGCCAGAGACGCCGCCGCCGCCGCCTTCAGCAGGCTCGAGGGTCACTGTGCTCAGGCTCCAGCTTTCTCGCAACCCTATAGTAGCAGTCAAAAGTCTGTATGTAGCAGCTGAATGGGGACTTCTGGAGTGACCGGCAGGTAGCAGTAGCAAGTGCTCTGTGTCACAACCGACAGACTACCGTGTTATCCCTAGCAGGTAGTCGAGTGTTAGAATGAATAGATGATGGTGGAACCCAAGGCACTGCTCTGAGTCAGAATTGCTAGATTCAATTGCTTGAACATTCAGAGCCGACAGACTTCCGTGTAATCCTCAGCAGGTAGGAGCGTTAGAATGACCGGCAGATGATGATGGAACCCAAGTAACAGATCTACATTTCTAGCTCCACATGCTTGAACATTGAGAGCCAACAGACTGCCGTGTCATCCTCAGCAGGGAGAGGGGAGTTTCAGAGTTACCAGCAGGTAATGGTGACATTGAGGAACAATTGTTATTCTAGCTAAACATGCTTGAATGTGCTGACAGCTATGTCATCCTCAGTAGGGGTGGACGGAACATCAGGTTGACCAGTAGATTGTCGTTGGACTGAAGGGACATTTCTTGTCAACTTTGCTAGCTCCATATGCTTGAACATTCAGCAGGTAACACTGACACTGGAAGGTCACAAGCTGCGACTCCAGACGTCTTGCCACCATATAGTAGCAGTCAAATCTCCATAGCAGTTAAGGGGGACTGCTGGAGTGATCAGCGGGTAACAGTTGGACCAAGCAACAGCTCTCTGTCTACATTTTTAGCTCCAAATGCCTGAAAATTCATTGCCAACAGACTGCTGTGTCATTCTCAGCTGGTAGAGGGGAGTTTCAGAGTGACTTCGAGGAACAGCTCTGCTTCGACATTTCTAGCTTCTAAATGCTTGAATATTCTGAGCTGAATGACAGCTGTGTCATCCTCAGCAGGGGTGGAGGAGCATTGAATTGATCTGCAGATGATGGTTGTACTGAAGGAAGGTTGGACCGAAGGAACAGCTCTATGTCTGACCAGCGTGTCATCCTGAGCAGGTATGGGGGAATTTTGGAATGACCAGCACATAATGATGAAACTAAGGAACAACTCCACTTCTGCATTTATAGCTCCAAATGCTTGAACACTCTGAGCCGACTGACCACTGTGTAATCCTCAGCAGGTAGAGGGGACTTTGACCAACAGAGTAATGGTGACATCGAGGAACAGCTCTGCTTCTACATTTCTACCTCAAAATTCTCGAACATACAGAGCGAACTGACAGCTGTGTCATCCTCAGTAGGAGTGGGCAGATGATGGTTGGACTGAAGGAAGATTGGACCGAAGGAACAGCTCAGTGTCAACATTGCTAGCTACACATGCCTGAACATTCAGAGCGGACTGATCAGCTTGTCATCCTGAGAAGGGAGGGGGAAGTTTTGGAATGACCGGCAGGTAAAGGTGACACTAAGGAACGGCTCCACGTCTACATTTCTAGCCCCAAATGTTTGAACAATCAGAGCCGATCGACAGCCATGTCATCCTCAATGGAATGATTGGTAGATTATGGTGTGACTGAAGAACTTCTATGTTTCTACATTCCTAGCTCCAAATGGTTGAACATTCTGAGCTGACCAACAGGTTTGTCATCCTCAGCAGGTGTGGGAGAACGTCGGAATAACCGGAAGATGATGGTGGGACCGAAGGACTAACAGCTCTGTGTCTACTGTTTTAGCTCAAAATGCTTGAACATTAAGAGCCGACCGACCGCCATGTCATCCTTACAGGGTGAACGTTGGAATGACCAGCAGGTAAGGGTGAGAGAGAGGAACTGCTCTGCTAGTAAATTTCTAGGTCTATCTGTTGTAACCTCCATGTCATCCTCAACTGTGTGGCATCATTTGGCTGAACTATGGAGTGATCTCACTTTCCCACACAGGCACACCTCACCAACATAAAGTTGGCATGACATGCGTAACGCATTCGCGATGTAGATGACACTGTATATCTGCAAATACCTGAAGTACATGTAACATTGAGGCAGCGTAGGGACACTTGACAATAGCCAAATGGCTGTTGTCGGGGTAGTTATTTGGTAGTCGTGTGTAGTTACACATTAACAGATCACACAACTTAAGCACTACACGAGAAATTAATTACAATTAAATGAATACTCAGCTTCATATTGTAGAAATTCAAGCGGACCGAAGAACTGCTCTGCTTCTTCATTTCTAGTTCCAAATGGTTGAAAACTCTGTTCAGACCAACATCTGTGTCATCCTCAGCAGGCTTTGTGCGTCAAACTTCTAAGTTCCTTTAGACATAAAGCTTGAAGTAATGTTTTATGTAGTGTAACATGTTGTCCTAAATGGTAGATCTCTGTCGGCTACATCTTACTACTGCTGACTAAAACTACACACTTGCTGAAGACAGTGCAGTCCACATGAACACATAAACCGTGTAAATATGATGTAGGCCACATGCGTCGACTTTTTAACCCTTTCAACCCCAAATTTTATTAATTTATGAACAAAACATATTTTTCATACAGTGAAGGCTTTCACGACCGGCTGAAATAATTGCTGTTGAATTTTCTGGGTTATACGGTCGTGGTCGAAGAAACATATGTGTTCCTGACGTTTCGTCCAGAGCTGCGCTGGACGGAACGTCAGGAATATATATGTTTCATACCATATAACCCAGAAGATTTAACAACAAAACATATTTTTGCTTATCTCTATCCATAATGACTGAAATGATATATGTTGTTAGTTTTTTTTTATTTTTAAAAAGTTTTTGGAGGAAATTTAGGCTTAGCCCATATGGCATCATTGCTACATCCGCTACATGAGTGTGTATGTATGTTGTAAGTCTAGGGACTAATGACCAAAGGAGTTTGGTCCAACAGGTTTACAAACATTTGAAAATCTAAATAATGCCTACAGATTCAGCCAGAACCTCATATCTACACTGAAGACTTTCTACCAAAGTGCGCTTCTGTCCCTTATCCTGAGTATGATCAAATTACTAGGACATTGGCTTCATTCATAGATATGATTCACAGTTAATTACTGAAGCTTTACAGGAGGCTATCATCAGACTGTGATCAGTTCTGACTAACATGTGAAATTTTATACAGTGGCTGTTTGAAACAAGGCCCCTCTCTTCTATACCATTCCAATGAAGGAGATGAGTTTCTAACTAAACAACGGTTCATTAAATGAAGCCTCCCACGACAAAGAGGATACTGCAGGTTGTAAATCTTTTGAGGTATAAGGTCGCAGTCCAAAATCGATCTCTGGTTCCTAAACAATAGTCGGTTAAAAAGCTACTTTTAGTTACTCACGTACAATTTTCATCTTATTTTTTGTTAAGCAAAGAAACATAAAAAGGTTTATGTGAAATCTCTTACACTATATTGTAAGGAAATAATTAAAAGTTACGTTAAAAATTAGTCATTAAATATATCGATATTATTACAACAATTAACTGTCTCCTGACGTTCATAAAAATTTCGAAGAAAAATGCAGAAATGCGTTTGTTACATGTTGTTGTTGTGGTCTTCAGCCCGCAGACTGGTTTGATGCAGCTCTCCACGCTACCCTGTCCTGTGAAAGTCTCTTCATCTCTTAATAAGAACGGCCACAATCCACATATATCCAATTGAATTTGCTTACTGTATTTATCCCCCGCTCTCTCTCTCTGCAATTTTTACCCCACACACTTCCTACTAATGCTAAGTTGGCGATTACTTGTTGTTTCAGAATGTGTCCCACCAACCTATCCCTTCTCTTAGCCAGGATATACGAAAAACTTTTTTTTCCCCAATTCTGTTGAGCACCTCCTTTTCTGTTACGCGACCTACCCATCTAATCTTTATCATACGTCTGTGGCATCGCGTTTCAAAAGTTTCTATCATCGTTTTCTCTGAACTCTTTCAAGCCGTCCGATTGTAATAACTGCTGCCTTGTTTTTGTAGAAGTTGAATATAACTCTTCGCTCCCTATAGTCTACATCTGTTTACCTTCAGAATTCGAAAGAGTTTATTCTACTCAACGTTGTCAGAAGCTTTCTTCAGATCTAAAAAAAGCTAAAAATATAGGTGTGCTTTCCTTAACCCTTTAAGAAAAGTCATAACATGAGTATTGCCTCGAGTGATCCTACATTTCCCCTAAATCGAAAGTGATCTTCCCTAAGGTCGGATTCCACCAGTTTTCATTAATTTGTAAATAATTCGTGTTAGTATTTTGCAACCATGAATCACTAAACTGATAGTTCTGTAATTTTTACACTTGTCTGCACTTTCATTTTCTTACGTGTAGAGAAGTTACTCTGACTCAAGGAGAAGACGTGTACGCCGTTTTCAGATCGCTGCTTTCTTAGTGCTTCTCTATAATGTCAGCCTTTCAGCCTTAATTGAAAATGTCGCCGCGTCTGACAGTAGATCTGTGATTCGTTTTCTAAATGCGAAGAAAGTTAAAGGAAATTCATCGCCAAATCTGCAAGGTTTATGAGTGATTCAATGGTTAGAAGATGGGTCAGACTGTTCAACGAAGCACGTAATCAAAGTGCACGATGAAGAACCAAGTGGACGTCCGTCTGTGGTTACTGATGAACTGGTTCACACAATTGAAGAGAAGATTAAGCACCACCGTAAGTTTACACTTAGTGCACTTCGTATGAAAGTCCCGCAAATCTCACGATTACTATTTCATGAAACTGTCACTGAAAAACTGAAATATCGAAAAATTAGCTCACGTTGGATAAGCAACATTTTTACTGTACACCACAAAAAACAACATATGGGCAGTGCACTTCAGTTTTTGACACGCTAAAATGAAGAAGGCGATGGTTTTCTTTCTCCGATAGTCAAGGGGGATGAAACTTAGGTATCGCACGACACAGCAATTAGTGGAATGGAGGCACACTTCATCTTCAACTAATGTTAAGCCTAAGCAAATCTTGACTTCTCGAGAAGTCATGTGAACCGTGTTTTGGGACGGAAAAGGCATTTTGCTGATTCATTTCTTAGCACGAGCCCAAACAATTAACTTGCCGGATGATCAAAAAGTCAGTATGAATTTGAAAACTTAATAAATTACGGAATAAAGTAGGTGGAGAGGTAAAAATTGACACACATGCTTGGAATGACATGGGGTTTTATTAGAACCGAAAAAATGTTCAAAAAATGTTCGACAGATGGCGTTTCATCTGATCACAAAAGCAGTATTTAGCTTAACAGATTAAGACAAAGACATGTCTTTACAGGAAATGCTCAATATGTTCACCATCAGTCCTCAACAATAGCCGTAGTCGAGAAATAATGTTGTGAACAGTACTGTTAAGCATGTCCGGAGTTATGGTGAGGAATTGGCGTCGGATGTTGTCTTTCAGCATCCCTAGACATGTCGGTCGATCACGATACACTTGCGACTTCAAGTAACCCCAAAGCCAATAATCGCAAGGACTGAGGTCTGGGGACCTGGGAGGCCAAGCATGACCAAAGTGGCGGCTGAGCACACGATCATCACCAAACGACGCGCGCGAGAGATCCGTGATTTATTAAGTTTTCAAATTTATACTGACTTTTTGATCACCCAATACATGATTTCTACGAGACCATTAAGAAATTGCGCCGCGCATTACAGAACAAATGCTGAGGATTACTGTCAAAAGGTGATTGTTTTCCACTATAATTCCCAACCTCACACGGAGAATTAACCAAACAACTCTTACGGTAATTTCACTGGCACGTGTTTGCTAATCCTCCGTATAGGCCGGACCTCTCTCCTAGCGACTTTCACCTCTTCTTACACCTAAAATCTCTCCTTGGTGGTCAACACTTCAACGATGATAACGAGCTGAAAAGACATGTTACCACATCGTTGAATACACAGCCGGCAACCTTCTATGAAGAAGGCATACAAAACTTGTGCCACACTATGACAAGTGCCTAGAAAATTTCGGAACCTACATACAAAAGTAGTTAGACAACTGTAAATTTTTGCACAATACAGGTTTTTTCTGTATTTATACACTTTTGTTTTATACAACCATACGGAAGTTACTTTACTTGTATATAGGATGTAAATTTTTGAGCAGTAAGTTACAAAATCTATACTAATAATAAATCTGTAAATGTAGGCCTTTAAATCTTCAAAACTACTGGACGACTCTTCATGCGGTTTTCACAGGAAAAATGGGAAAAGTTTGGGTCAACATATAGGCATAATTTTATCAATATCAGAGTGCGGGAAAAAAAGATATCGTAAATTTAACTGTTTTCAGTAACCGCCATGTCTGTTTGTTCAAATATTAAAAACCTCTTATCTCGAAAACTACTTCACCAATTTACATGGAGTTTTCACAGGTAATATGAGCGTAACTCGGGGTAACATATAAACTTCGTTTCATAAAAATCGGATCACGGAAAAAAAGAATATCGTAATTTGAAATTATTTATCTACAACCGTCATGTCTGTCCGTCTCTTTGAACACGTTTATCTCCAAAACTACTTGACGCATTTTGATGGGGTTTTCACATGTAACTTGAGCATATCGTGCGGTTATATAAAGGCTTCAATAATTAAAATCGGATCATAGAAAATGAAGATATCATAATTTAACCATTTGTTTAAAAGCCTTCGTGTATGTCTACTTGTTTAAGGTAATCTCCAAAAGTAGTACACAAACTTTCATGGGTCTCCACAGGTAAATTTTGAATAGTTTGGAGCAGGGCCGGCGCAAGGCACGTGCGAAACGTGCGGCCGCACGGGGCGGCACTTTGCGAGCGGCGGCAAATCTGCCGGCTCCCAATTTTTTTTTTTTTTTTTTTTTTTTTTAAAGGACAAACTCAACATTCATGCCCAAGAGCGGATTCAATACCAAACCTCGGAGGGAGCGCTTCGGGACTGTGGCATGGCGCCTCGACTACCTGCCGGCCGCCCCTGTTGTACCAGGGGAGGGAGAAGGGCTGATTTCTTCCTCGCCACTGTGGCAGCGCCGTCGTGTTTACGCCAGATGAACAGAGTGGGGGAAGCAATCTGGCGCACACGCCAGTATTCTTATGAGTGGAGTGATGCCAGCGTGTTACGCGCCGTGCGTTTACTCACAACTAATTTTGTAGAACTCGAAATCTAATCTGAAAATTTAAATGCAATGTTCGATACTGCGTTTACATGTTAAGCCTGAAGCAATTTTGCTAAGCCTTTCAATGGCAGTTTATGAGTGTTTTATTCTTCCCGTATTATAGAAAAGAAATAGTTGAACATTATTACAGTCAAACATGTCAAACACCTCCAGTGGTTAGAATTATTCCGAATGGCTAAACACGCAGCGAGTAATTACAAAGGATAAAGATATTGCTAGTAAGGCTGACATAAGTTGCGTTTCAACGTAATTTTGAAAATTTTTGCTATCTGTTTCTGAGTGATAGTCGGACGTTTTGGTTTTTGAGCCGTGAAACACCTGTCTCCACCTGCATGAACAACAAGCAAACTCTGACCGGCACTTTTGTTTGACAATACTACTCGCCCACTGTCACTTTGCCAACATTTATTTACTGTATAATGCAGGTGAATCCATGTTTCATCTAAGTAAGCTACTGGTCGCTTTGATTCTGATGAACACCCGAGAACGTATGGTCTTTTAGCAACAATGCGGAATGCCCTGTCGTCCGCACAAAACAAAACGTTAATTTTGACACCTTCTAAAACGAAAATCCATAGACAGAACATCGCTTTTAAGGGTTTCCTTGCTAGCTTTGAATCTCATTACTGTTTGACAAAAGTTGTGCAGTTTTCGCAAATTTCGTATTCCTTTCTATTGTTCGTAATGCCATAGACATTGCTGCCTGATAATACATTTATCTATATCATCGGTCACATACTTATTGCGAACTTCTTGCGTCTTCTTCTTGGGCGCTAGTTGAACCGTATACTCGCTGTACCTCGTCACGTGACCTAGTTCTTCGCACTGCCGCGTCACCACTTCGCCTTTCCAGACAATACGTATTGTTGCGTTCTCTACAACGAAAACTGCAGAATTCGTTTGATACTTGGCCGAGGGAGTCAAGATTGGTCAGAAGCACTTTCATTGCGTTTCGTAAGAACAGAAGAATTGGTGGTACGAATATCTTGCAACTTGCGATGTAATAGGTAAATGTTTTTCATATAATGTATAATTAATATTGCGCATGCACGTTACTCATAAGTTAGAACTATTTTTCTTATGATCTGTTACTTCAAAAATTGGCAAGTCGGCAATAAGCACCCGTCGTCCCAATAGCTAGAATGAAAATAAAGCGAAGAAAAGTGAAGTGATACTAATTTGTTACCCATTATTCCATAATCAGACACGACAGAAATGACACATGGAAATTACGACACATGTCGAGTCAATTTCACGCAGCTCAGTTCTAATGACCTCATCTCCGGAACAATTTATCCTACAGTAATAAAATTTTCCGTTTATGTGCTGTGGAATATCAGAAAATTTCCTGCGAAGTGTGTTGCAAAAAAAAGTTAGTAATAAAGATGAAATAAATTAAAATCTGATGCGTGATGGTGAGGTTTTTCACACAATGCATTGTTTATGACGTCATACATCCTGAACTATGGTTTTTACTACGATATAATTTTGATGGTACATCCGGCGTTATATGTTCATACAGTCTGCAAAATGTGACACGGATAGGTTTTGTAGTGAAGACGTCTTAATTAAAACCTCTCCCATGGTGCGGTGGTTTCCGAAGAACCTAGCTGCCTTTGGCTTCATATCTCCTTAACTACCATGATATAATTTCGGAGCTAAATTCAGTGATATATGTGGATAATGTTAGCAAATTATAAACAAGTAATAAATTAAAAAGTCACGCTTGCTGATGTTGTTCCACTCAACGCTAATGTAAGTACATGGTAATTTTCGACGCCTGTAAGTGTCTATCATGACGTATCTCTTGAACTAAGAGCCTATGCAATGGTATAATTTCGTATGTTCATTGTGTCCTATATGTAGATACTACCTGCAAAGTGTGTTGCAAACAGAATTAATAGTTAAAAAGTAATAAATTAAAACGTTGTAGCACTTGCGTAAGTTTAATCGAATTAATAGCTAAAATCTGATAAGAGAAAAACATTTTTCCTTTAATCATTTTGTGGCGGATGTCGGCGAGAATAAGTTGTGTAAAGGTTTGAAACTGCATACGATGTTTTTTGGTCGTAGCTTTTATCATTTTCTAGTGATGGATGCACAAATTTGAATATTTGAGTGCAAAATGTTCAAATGTTTGTTAAACTTGTCGGACTTAACTGCGGGGTTATCAGTCCCTAAACTTATAAACTACTTATGAACTACTTACGAACTAGGACGGCACAAATATCCATGCCCGAGGGAGGATTCGACCTCTGCCGGGGAACGGCCTGGCGCATCGGAGCATAGCGCCTCAATGCGCTCGGCCACTCTGGCGCGGCTATTTGAGTGCCGTCGGCTTCAAGACAAACTCACAGTTTCTATGTAGTCTTGTCTTACCGTTTTCAGCTTTACATAAAATTACAGCTCTTAATGAGTAGAATATGACAGCATTTATTTTTTTTCGAAATCGGTCGATAACTATGCGAAGTACTGAAAAGCCAACTTTTCTTCGTCTTGGAAGCTGTTAGGTAGCACACACACATCCATTTTACAGTATATATAGATTTACTTTCTATTCCGTTCTTGATTACATAAGTGTGCAGCAAAAAGTTATGAAAAATGAATAGAGCTTCATCCCACTTGCTTGCTGTTATGAGTATCTTCTCGTTATCTCTGTAGAATGTAGATGCTATCATAAATCGCCTCGTCTCTGCTGCGCGCTGCTTCTGAAATAGCGCGTTCAGAAGAATGTTATCAAAATTTACGAAAATGATCCTTAGTGAAGCATGAAGTCGGACCCTCCCAGCGGGCTGCATTTTCCTGAAATGTTTCATTCGCTGTTATAAGAGAAGTAAGAAACCGAAAAAATTATTAGACGGGTAGAGAAAAACTAATTTCACAGTGTGCACAAAAGCCCAACTAGAGAGAAGGATGTAAGTTTATTTTAATTTATTATTAGATAATTTGGTTTGCAGAAATTAATTTTTTTCAGGTACAGACAATTAAGAATACTGGTTATTGGAGTGACAACTTCAAGCTCTCACTCTTCATAAAGTATCTCATTGAGAAAAACATAATTTTTCTAAACATATTACACAATGTGCGTGTGTGTGTGTATTGGGGGGGAGGGCGATATCAGTCAAACTTGGTATCCATGTTCCTCACTATCAGAAAACATAGTTCAGGAGTTAAGACGACATAAGGAATGAAATTCGCTAAAAACTGCCACCCACATCATGCGATAATGTTCCATAACCACTCGTAAACTAATGGACCGATTTTAACAGAATTTTGTACACACTTTTGCCTTCCGGACACAATTCCTATGAGGGTAAAAACCACCTACAATACATATTTATTTTATTTATTTGTTTATTTAACATGCCCCGTTACATAGTAATATTACACGTAATACTACAATACATATGTAAATAAAGAACAGTCTAGAATGCACTAATTTATTTCATTCAACTAGTTTCAGTCTTATGTAGACCATCTTGAGGAATTTGTCTCCTTCGATGTTGTGGAGCTGGCAGGTATCTGGGAGCCTTCCAGTGCAGTGCAGTGCAGTGACACACTGGAAGCTCCCAGCTACCTGCCAGCTCCACAACATCGAAGGAGACAAATTCCTCAAGATGGTCTACATAAGACTGAAACTAGTAGAATGAAATAAATTAGTGCATTCTAGACTGTTCTTTATTTACAAATTTAAATAGAGTGCTGTTTACCCAATAATATAGAAACAAAAATGTTTCCAAAAATATGTGATACAATACATATGTCAGGAGACGTGAAGTAACAAACAGTAAGCGTCACAAAAAATGCCCATCATGCTGTATGTGATAAGATTTATTCATCCACTACTGCGAATCAAAAGACTTAGCCAAACTTTACCTCATTGAGAATCCCAACAAAATTATGAAAGGGAAAAGGTTTATAGCTTACTACTTTTCTGCCGTTCGTGCAGCCACGAAAGTGCAAATCGTAAGACTATAACTTGTTAGAACGTTAATATATTTTTTTCAGCATTCGTCTGTGCGTGTATTTTTCTGCAACAAAAAACAGGTTGAAGTCAAACGGAACTAACAAGTAGTTAAGAGTAGTATTCTAAAGTTTTTGTACGGTATTAAAAAGCCTCCTTGCCATTTTCCTTTAGTTTTTTCTTTAAGAAATTGGCAAATCAGGGACGATGAAAGCCAAATGAACACTGACATCAACAGTTTCACGTAATCGTTGTTTACAGGCTGGATCGAAACATGCCGGACGGTAGAAAAAGACTGTCTGGTAGTGAATACAGGAAAAGACGGGCGCTGAAGGAAGATGACGATAAGAAGCAAAAGGATGCACTACAACGATATTTCAAGCCAAAGAGAAAACGATCTAGTAGCGGCGAGGGTGGAGAAATAGATCCTTAAGTACAGAAACTGGTGGAACTACTGCAGCTGCATCTTCAGGACATGACCAGAAAGTTGACGAACACATTACTGCGACCACCGCATACAGTAACAATGCACAGAACAAAGCAAGGTGAGAACAAGGATCATCATTATCATGGAAAGGAAACACAGAATGAAATAATTCATCTTATTGGATCATCTATAACCAACAACATTCTATTAATGATGAAATCTGCAAAGTATTACAGTATAATTCTGGACTGCACACCAGATATTTCAAAAGTTGAGCAGATGAAAGTTGTGGTACGTTTCGTCCAGGAGGCAAGACTCGACAGGGTATACGATGTCCGAATTCGGGAGCATTTCCTGGGATTTCTTCCAGTGCCCGAGTCTTCAAGCTCCACTTTGACGCAGGTCGTACTCAAGTTCTTGGAAGAAAAAGCATCCTAGTGTGTAGTATGAGAGGCCAAGGATACGACAATGGAGCAAACATGAAAGGAAAGAAATGTGATCTCCAGAAAAGAATTTCAGATATTAACAAGAGAGCATTTTATGTACCATGGAGCAGTCACTCATTGAATCTTGTTGTCAACGATGCCGCTATGTCTTCTAAATATGCTGTTTCCATGTTTTCGACAGTGAAGAGCTTGTATGACTTCTGCTCGTCCTCCGTTCGAAGTTGGGATGTCTAGAAGAAATACCTGCCTAACCTGACGCTGAAGTCAGTGAGCGATACTAGGTGGGAAAGTCGCATCGATGCACTTACTCCCCTGAGGTTTCAAACTGGAGGCGTTTATGACGCCCTGGTTCAAATATCAGAAGAATTCGATGGCATGACCGCTCACGATCAACGTCACTTGCGAGATTCAATCAACTGAAATCTCATTCTGATTATTTTGATTTTCTCTACGACATCGGCGAGCTGAAGAATGCACCTCTTGACAGCCTGGACAGAAAGTGTAGAAACCTCGCAGCGATTTTGCAAGATCATGACTCTAGCGACATTTAATGAACTAGAGTTGAAGGAAGAACTAAAAGTGCTTTCAACATTGTTGAAACCTGGAATAGGTCCAAAAGAGTTTATAGGAAGACATAATTTTGGCCCTAATGTCAACGTTGCTCTCAGAATTCTCCTAATACTCCCAGTGACAGTTGCGAGCGGAGAGAGGAGTTTCTCAAACCTGAAATTGATAAAGACATACCTCCGATCAACGATGAGCCAAACTCGTTTGAATGATCTTGCAACAATTTCGATTGAGCACGAGCTTGCAGAGGAGTTAAATTACACAGATCGTGTGAAAGAGTATGCACAAGCAAAAGCCAGGGAGGTTCGATTTGTCTAGTATGTTTTTAAATTTTTATATTATGTTCAGCGTCTTAGTTATTTACTGTGTTGCTTCTTATTTTGTTCAACATTAAATAGTTATTGTAAATCTTGTTGTTCAAACCAAATTATCGTTAAATTGTAAATATATTTTATTTTCCGTTAAATACATTATCTGTTCACAACCATTGAAAAATGTCTATTTACGTTAACTGTAAGCTCATGCCGCATGGAATTAGCCGAGCGGTCTAAAGCGCTGCAGTAATGGACTGTGTGGCTGGTCCCGATAGATGTTCGAATCCTCCCTCGGGCATGGGTGTGTGTTTTTGTCCTTATGATAATTTAGGTGGAGTAGTGTGTAAGCCATGGACTGATGACCTTAGCAGTTAAGTCCCATAAGATTTCACACACATTTGAACATTTTTGTTAATTCACAAGGCTTATTAAAATTGCTAGATTTCGTCAGCTAGGTTTGATTCCATTTTTGAGTTGGTGCCCAGTGACTGTCTTGTACAAATCTGTAGAGAATGTCACCAATCACTCGCAATTTTTGTTTTTATATCTATATAGATTTCGGGCACAGTGTGGCTATTCTCAATGCTTTGAGTTATCTATACCGTCATGTTGAACGTAGCTGTCAACATGACGGTTTAGATGTAAGCAGATATTAAAAGCTTTGAGACTGGCCTAGAAAGATCTGAAAGGAAAAAAATCCGATTGATTGCTGAGATTTCCTACAGATTTGTTTAAATAAAATTCCATAAACGTTTTGTTAAAAAAATTAAAGAATACGGAGGGGCGGCAATTTAGCAACTCGCACGGGGCGGCACTTGGGCTTGCGCCGGCCCTGGTTTGGAGGGTAACACAGGCTACATTTCATCAAAATCGGTTCAGAGGAAGGAAAGATATCGTAATTTGAAGTTTTATGTGTATACTATGCTTATAAGTATGTTGTGGTTCAGCAAATCACCAAGAATACTATACGAACTTACCTGGTGTTTCATAGGTCAACTGAGAGTACCGTGGGGCAACATATAAGCTTCATTTCATTAAAATCGGATCAGGGGAAGAAGAGATATCGTAATTTGTAGTTTCTGGTGTACGCTGTGCTTGAATTGCAGCGTAGTATAACAAAGATCCGATAGAGGCGCTGTTCGTAACATAGTATACCAAATAACTAATAGATGGCGATGTTGCGTTTTTTTTATTCACGTAACTTAGGTGTAATACACTCAAACAAGGGCTACGATTTTCTACAGGGCAGCGGTGTTGTGTATTGATGTTGGCAACGGCCGTTGAATCCTTTTTGAAAAATCAGTCGGCCGGCCGCGGTGGCCGAGGAGACTGAGGCGCTCCAGTCACAGTCTTCATGGCCACTACGGTCGGGGGTTCGAATCCCCCCTCGGGCATGGATATTTGTGCCGTCCTTAGTATTAGCTAGTTCATAAGTAGTTTGCAAGTTTAGGGACTGATGACCCCGTAGTTAAGTCCCATAAGGTATACAAACATTTGAACATTTGAAAAATCAGTCAATGAGGGGAATAATTCTTTGTGTTGATGATGAAATAAATAAATAATGTTGTTCCGATCTGTAAATTAATGGTCCCCCTAAAGCGAATATTTAGTTATTTGCTGTCACTACAAGTAAAATTTGACTCAGGTACGACACAAAAAAATCTTTTTTTACTAGCTGTATCGCGCATGCCTTGCAGTGCCATGGAAACAAAAAAGTGCTTCTTTCCGTGGGTACCATTTCGTTTCTGATTACGGTGCGTACTTATTACATCTTGAGTCCATTCTGTTTAGGAATGCCTAGGAAACGGTTCAGTACAGTACAGAACAAATAGAGGCCCTGTTAGTTACGTAGTGCACCAAAGAACTAATAGTTGACGCTGCTGAATTTTTCAATTTTTTTTATCTTTTATTTCTTTTCTATTATTATGCCATAGGACAGCAACGAATCACTAAAGGGGCTGTTGGTTTCGTAGTGCTGCAAAGAAACAGTACATGATCGTGTATTGCGTATTCCCTCAGAAGTATTTTGAATTAAGAGCCGCAATCTTAACTTTGCAAATACAAACTAACATTGAACAGCGAGTTGCTGATTACACTTTGTATATTCACAGCTTAACGATGTATCTTTGCTTCTTATGACTGGGGACATTTGAATTAAAAACAGAACGACATTCCTCACGTCTATCGATACTGTAATTTACATAACATTCTTTGCAAGAAAAATCGAATTTATGCAGTCCCCATTTTGATTTCGGTGTATCCTCATTACATTTTGAGTGCGTTCTCTTTAGGAACGCCTCGAAAACGCCATAGTACAGGAAAGGACAACGTGAGGCGACGTTAATTACATAGTACACCAAAGAACTAATTATGGCGTTGCTGCATTATTCTTTTTCATTCTCATAACTATAGTGTAATACACTGCAAGAAGGGATAAAATTTTACTTACGGCGGTGGCGTTGTGTGCTGATGTTGGCAAGAGCCATTGAATGCTTTTTAAAAAGTCAGTCACGTAGAATGAGCGGAATAATTCTTTACGTTCATGATGAAATAAATAATTTATGCTGTCCTGCCCAGGAAATTTATTATCCTCCTAAAGCGGATAGTTAGTTTCCAACGATATCAAACTAAATCGCTGCCACTTTAACCCGGTTAGGGTACAATTTTTTTTATTCCTAACTGTATCCCATATGCTTTGCAATGTCATGGAGAGAATAGAAGTGCATCTTTCGACGGGTATAACCACTAAATTGCGCATGGAAGAAATATCTATGGAATGATCATTGCGTTCTGTTCATCTTCTCAACATTAATTTGGAATTACCATGTGATATTAAGACAAATGCACTCTTTCCACAAATTTATTTGCCATTAAGATTGGTTTGTACTGCATTGGCTGCAGAGAAGCCGCCCCCCCCCCCCCCAGTGGCGTAGCTATCATAGGGCTAGGCGGGGCAGTGCCCCGGGGCCCCTTCGAGATCAAGGGGTCCCTCGGCATCCATTCGAAAAAAGTTACAGTACAGCGTCGTTTTTTTATATTATTTATTTACCTTTCTACCATACCGTCCATCAATTCCCCCTCCCGTCAAACTAAGCTTCCTGGGCCACAGGGTGACGTAACGTTGCTTCTAGTGGGGCCTGCTGATAGGCCAAGCCGACAGTTGCTGAGTACAACAGTCGGCACACTCCAGTCGGCAGAAGTACAGCAGCTGCCGCATCAAAACTGTTCACAGCAACAGCTGCGCCTTCCAAGTGTTGTGGCGTGCCGCTCGGCGCAATGTGAAGGATCGCGCTCCTCCAAGTACTGTATAAATACATTCAAAACGTTCAAACGTTTGTAGAGCTTATGGGACTTAACTACGGGGTCATAAGTCCCTAAACTTACAAACTACTTATGAACTAGCTACTACTAAGGACGGCACAAATACCCATGCCCGAGGGGGGATTCGAACCCCCGACCGTAATGACCGTGCAGACCGTGACTGGAGCGCCTCAGTCCCCTCGGCCACCGCGGCCGGCATAAATACATTTACTGTGCAGTACTTCTTATTGGCAAGTAGAAGTGTACAGTTCAATTATACGAATAATGGTTTTTCCGAACATCTATGTTCCCCAATTACACTTCGGATAATCGACGTTCTACTGTATATAATATTTTAGCTGAATGAAGGAATATCGACTTGTAACTTTTTGAACACTGCCAACAAACTTCAAACGCACGAAGTGAATTCCAAAAATTATTCCCATCTCAGAATATAAACATAAAAAAGTTATTGCTTGCCCGCTAAGGCGTGCACCCTGCCACCTGCTGAATTTCTAGCAGTGTGTGACAATACTGTTCATGGCTCTGGTTCATGGTTTGATTCGCGGCAGGTGGCCATCTTTTCGTGGTTGACTAAAACTTCATTGTTGATTTTTACTAGCTCCTGCCTGCGACTTCATTCATCAAGTATGGAGCAACTTCAAAAACTATTCCATGGCAGTTTTATCTGTATCTCCTACCCAGGTCCAACTCTATCCCTCTCCAAAATTTCATCCAAATCCACCCAGTAGTTTCTGCTTGAAAACATAATTAACTTTCACAGTTATAATTATATTAGAGAGTACGATTAAATATTATCTGCTGCGTGACACACTGTAATTTACTTAAGAGTATTTAGGTTTGCCTTATTATGTCTTCCAGTAAGAGGTAAGGACCTAAATAGTCCGAATGTTAATGGAATGCTGCTTGTATGTTCAATATCGTAAACTGAAGGCGGTAACCTTTAATTGTTGTATTAAATAACTAGAAATGAGGTGGGTTTGGTACGATACGATGAAAATGTGTATACTACTAATTTAACGTTTATGTATTCTCTTAAAAGTCAATTGTCTTCACGGAATCGTGTTAGTTTTAAGTCGTGACATTTTAATCCTGTTTACTGAATTGGTGTGTGTTGTAGCAATAGGTTATAAACCTATTGGTATCGACAGACATGGTGTGACAGCAGAAGTGGTTAGGGACTATTTTCGTAATACTGTATAGAAAATCTTATAAGCAACCTCCGTGCTGACAAGCGCAGAGATTTTCATACACTCTGTTTCCTCTATTCTCTTATCAACGTACACTGTCCTTCATATCTTTCCTCGACCTTAACACTCTTATCTGATCAACATAACAGAACTACTCGTTCCTGTCAGAGCAAAGCACTTTCTGTCCCTATCCATCACTCAGCCGGTTTCTCAAAATCCTTTTCAGTAGCAGGAACCAGGCTCTGGAACAATCTACCTCAGTATATCAGAGAACTGAATAACACTGCCAGCTTCAAACGACAGTTAATGGATTATCTACTGAAGCAATAATTACGCCAGTCTTTAATACCCTACGGTCCAGGTACGTCACATCCATTCCTCCTCCCAGATATTCTTCAACTGCCATTGCTCTCGCCAGGTACAGCTTCTGTCAAAATTCGCCATGCGTTAACCAGTCTCGATATATTCAAAAGTAAATATTGTATCTGCTAATATAAATGTTGTTACTTCTATTATTACACCACCAGTAGCAGCAGAAGGTGTCTCAGTGGTACTGTTAGTATTAATCCTATTTAGAGTTAAGTTATTACATATGTAGAGTTAGGTTATTACCTTTTATTTACATCCTTTTACATGTAATCAACCTGTATAAATAATGTTATTAACTGTTCATCTGTAAAAATCATTATTATGTTATAGGTAACTCACATGTAAAGAAATACTGTATGTGTAAAACCCTGGTCCGATGTAAGAGAGGGCCTGATGGCCCTAATCTGATCAGGCTAAATAAATAAATAAATAAAATAAAATAAATCTGCAGAAGAAAAAAGTCAGGAAGACCATCCGATGTTAGGTTTTGCGATAATGAACACAGTATTCACAATACAGGCACATCATTATCTGATATGCATGTGTCAAGACGAAAACTCTGAAAATGATTTCTGTATTTACAACAACGGGAAAACAGGTTCAAATGGTCGCGAAAGCCGCTCATTAGTTCTGAAACGTGAAATTGAAATCAATGGCTGTTCATTTCTTTACTGTATGTTAAAAAATTACTTTTCTCCTTTCAGAGATTAAAATAGCCCTAAATTAACACCAGATGAAGCAAAAAAGAAGAAATACTACGAAAATAAAACGAAATTATTACTTTACCTCTGTACCTGGAATTGGAAAATTATAATAAAGATTGTTTTTCCTTAGAAACACCTGTCGGGGGAGGGGGCTGCAGGCCGGCAACCACCTCCCCCCTGTTGGAAACGCCTTTCACAAGTCGGCGCCTGCGGTGTAGTTTTAGTTCAGAGAGGACCCCAACGTCATTTTTGCCCCGGGGCCCTTGGTGTAGTAGCTACGCCACTCCCCCCCCCCCACCACCACCATTTCTCAGAGCAACCACGTAACAATCTTAATAAATGTGTCACAGAAGCAACAAGGAAGTTGAGGAAGCGTCGCTAAAAGGGCCATTTACACATAGTCATCTATCTTAACCGAACAAAAAAGGACCGAGATAAAGTCAGTGATTAATATATTTTTCCCATTATTACGTGACATTTCCACCCTAATGCTCAGCACACGAAAACTGTTCTGTGCATATGAATGCTCACTCCAGCGATATTTCTGCTCTGTGCCTGCCACTAGAGATAATATACACATGCGAGACGCGAGCAACAAACTCATCACAAACCCCTCTGCTTTCATAATTGTTCCGTACAATATTGAGATTAAAAATTGAAATTACTTACTTTTGGTGCGGACTAGATTAAGATAGATACAGACGTCTCCTTTTGCAGAGAAAATTGTACTTAGTGTTCTGAATATGTAGTTCTATTACAGAAGGTCGATATCAAATTTCGGACTTTACGCAGTAATCACTGCAGTACGTGAGGACATGTATTATGTGAAAGAGTGGCCGATGCTGCTCACACGTCGAGACAATTCACTGGAAATACTATATTTAATGGAAAATTCTATACAGACGATCGGCTGATGGCACTCCTTCAACGATTACCCAGACTTATTTTATCGCACATTGACACCATCATGACGTCTTATTTATACAGACATGAACTGCTCTGTTGATTTAATTACCAAACTTTCAGCATTCTTCGATTTTTCGATAATAGGGAGCATTGCATAGAGAATAACTACATTGTCCCCAGTGCAACACTGCAACAAACTAATACTTCAGCATACACTTACAGTTTAGTACTACACCATAGAACCAATACATGGCGCTGTTATTATTACTATTTTTCATCTCAAAGATAGACGTGTTTTCAGAAGTTTACGCGAAACAGACAATTTCACACTGCAGTCTTAACTTTATGAACACAAACTAACATTAAATTTACATCGTTCCGGAGTACGGACTTACATTAATTTCACTTTTTTTATGAAAAATTTTATGAATTCAGCGTTTTCGACAATGACTTCTATTTAAATTTGACATCTTGGCTAGGAAAACTGAGTTTATTGACAGAGCGATCCAACAAGGATTCTGATTTTGCTGACCTAGGTCCGGAACCCTAGAAACCATGATATACACAGGTTCCTCTTTAACAACCGTTGCGAAGCACGGGCATATAAGCTAGTTGTAAAATATAAATTGCGGGTGATTGACTCTAAACAGAATACGCAAAGAAACAGTTCCAAAGTGCAAAAACTGTAACACATCGAGAACTGTGCGAGCTCAGTGAACCTAATGGATGAAAACTCGATACTGAGCTGGAAGTGAAAGAGATTGACAGGAAAAGGATCGGCGTACCTGGACCTGGAACTAGAACGGCCACGCTACAGAAATCGCCGAAAGTGTTCCGGCGTTCCCGACCGGAACCGCTGAGTCGGACCGACTAATAGGATCGAGGTGAACTGGCGTTGCTAGTATGTAGTTCCGTTCAGCTTTGTGAACCGTTAGTTTGGACCCTTTTCAAAGTAGCCTGTACAATTATTTAAGCAAGATCTCGGGAAGCTGAATCTGCGAATGTAAGTTAAAACGCTCACTGCTGGTCTAAATTACCTTGCGAGTGGCCACAGTACATGCACAACGGAAATTTATCTAACTGCTCACTCCTTAAGGGAGCAGCCAACGTTTTAACAAACACAAAATCAATGTTAAAAAATAAATGAATAGATAATTAAACATGGGACGAGGAGCATGAAATTATAAAGCAGAGGTTTGATACTTTAAATCATCATCTATTCAATAAAATGAACAAGCAAATAAATGTGGGAAGACCATACTAAGCACACATCTTGTACAATAGTGAATTAAATCATGAAGTTACTGCCCATAATAAAATTGTTTCTGCCCTTTATAAATATGGAGGTAACATGTGACGAAAATTGCAAACACACAATGGATAGATGAAAGCACATTCATTTATTCAAAGCCAGACATGTGCATAATGCTTGCAGTACATTACCCATTACCCATTACCCATGTTCATAGCAACGACAAACGAAGCGGTGGCATTTTTGACAAGATGGCGAGTGTCTTGAAGCACAAATTTAAAAACACTAGGCACTAAACCAACTCATGTTCGGGGAGTCAGTGGCATACTATTGTTAAGTACCATGTGGTGTGAGACCACGAGGAATTACACAGAATTTACAAATGAAATTAATTTAGAATAAGCAATTAAAGCACACACGAGAATTCATGTAGAAAAAAGCTAGTATCAGTAAAAGCATGGCTGAAGGCCGAAGTAATGACCGTTACAAAAGCACGTGGTGCAATCGGTCATACAAGAGAGGTAAGACAGAATCAAACTAGAAAATCTGAGAAATATTTAGCATACCCGTGGATACAGATGCGACATGAAAATGTTAGTTAAAAAAAACAACAGGAATATTAAAACGTACTAAGTTTACGCTAAGGCTGAAGGCCTCACACGAGTATTCTAACTTGAGAAAAAACAGAAACAAAATCATCACCGGAATAAAAATTGCAAATATTAAATATACACTGAATTATTCGAGTTCTGTAAATTTAGAAACACTTCGCCTCGCATAGCGAGAGAATTACTCAAGAAAACTATCACTGAAAAACCAAGACTGCCTGATCGAAAAGAAAGCAAATTTCTAACAGCATGCTTTCCCCTCAGCATGATTCGAAGAAGTACTTACTTCCGAGGTTGCAGCAAGAGTGAAGCCCTCAGGCCACGCCAAAACCTTCCCCACCATATACCGGATGTAGAGCGCGCTAAAAACCCATACAGAGCGCGTTCAGAGCACAGTGTCTACCAACCTTTCTACCTGAGGAACATAATGCCCTCTTCATCGCCTCAACTCTTTCGTCCAAGATTAGGTTGGCACCACACTAAGAACACGGCCACCTCGCCACCTTGCCAGATAAGCTTGTCTCTGGCCAGCCAGCAGACGCCAGCGTAGACGACAAACGAAGCCATGCGTTCTGAACGACAGCAGAACGAGACCTAGAGCGGGAGGCGGCCACTGTAAGCCATTGCGCGGCAGTCAATCAGTATTAAGAGCACACATTCACATTCACATGAACACACAAGTTCAATCACACGGGTGGAAACATATATAAACATGGGGCATTGATCATTAATAAACAGAATAAAAATAATTAACATACTGATAGACAATATTAATGGTCCAGAAACACTTTAGGTTAATGAATGGGACACGACCATACATTCAGTGGACGTGTTTCAATTTCTTTCGCGGACGACCGAATTCTATAACCTACCACCAGCGAACAACTGTTGCAGATTCTTTCACTGGAATATACCATTTTCTGGTAGTGTCTTCTTATCTATACATTCTGCTGGGTGCCGTATTTAGCTGTTGCACTCGTCAACTTCTCGAATATTCGCTCAGTTTGAAGGGCTGCCCTGCCAGGACACAGCATCTTGCATGGCTTCCCCTGGCCTATTTTTCCGCCTCCATAACTTTTCATTGCTATATGTCCACATAGCTTTACTTCATATGCTGTTGTGATCCGGGTTGGAATATTCCTACTCGTCCTCCAAGTTCTGGAAGCTTCGCTGCCCGTGACCTTCCTCGTGTTTACCCACTTTCATCTTGCCTTACTCATGCTAGATCGGCTCCTGAGTCATTACCTGCGAAGTACTGACACATTTTACACAATACTCTTCATTGGACATAACCATTTTAACTATACGTAAGAAGAGAAAATCGAAATTGAACTACCCCATCCCATTTTTGATATGTGTTATACACGAACGATTGCAATTGTCATACGATTGCACGGCTTGTAAAAAAGATTAGGAAAATCTTATTTCACGTTCAAAACAAGTTCGCAAACTTTAGAAAATGTTTCTGGTGTTTATTGTATGTTTTCTGACAGTTCTGATATTAGATAAAAGCAAATAAAATCTCAAAATAAGCCAGTACTGACATGCCATCAAATATCAGATTCAGCCTGATTATCCACTAGGTCAATTTTGAGGCACTGATTTACAAAACACCTAGAATTTCAAATAAAATACTAATTATCCTCAAAAGTAGAAAGTCAATATAATTATTTATTTTATGATGACTGGTTTCAATGGGTTATGCCACCATCATTTGTTTCAAATGTTTGTAAAGCTTATGGGACTTAACTACAGGGTCATCAGTCCCTAAACTTACAAACTATTTACGAACTAGCTAACACTAAGGACGGCATAAATATCCATGCCCGAGGGGGGATCCGAACCCCCGACCGTAGTGGCCGTACAGACCGTGACTGACGCGCCTCAGTCCCCTCGGCCTTATACGAGGTGCTCATCTTACGTTATTATTTAAAAATGGAGGCTAAATAGTACGTACAACATAGCACGTAGTCGAAATATTAAATACATAAGATAAATCATGAATAGCTTTTAAGAGACTCATGTCACTCTCATCTTGCCTTCCACATGCTCGTTCGACTCCTGAGTCCATTAGAAACTGTTGATGATTTAACTTACGTATTTTATATTTCGAATAGGTGGTATGTTGCACGTACTATTTAACCTCCATTTTTAAAACAACGTGAGATGACCAAATTGTATAATTTTATATAACAAATTGATGGTGGCATAGTCAATTAAAACCGGTTGTTATAAAATACTTATAATGCTATCTTGGTTTTCTACTTTTGAAGATAATTAATATAATTATATCACCTCCACAACCTACGATGTCAGGTGATGTCAAAATGTCCAATATAATAAAATTTGTTTTAATTTCAAAGATGCGCGGTTCTGGTATGCGAAAGAACCATCTCCAGGTCTGGGGAAAAAGAGAGATCCAATTTATATGATTGCGTTAAAAATTGACAATATTAGAGTGATTCATTTATTCAAAATGTTCAAATGTTTGTTAAGCTTATGGGACTTAACTGCGGGGACGTCAGTCCCTGAACTTACAAACTACTTATGAACTAACTTATACAAAAGACAACACAAACCTCCATTCCCGAGGAAGGATTCGAACCCCGGATGCGGAACGGCCTTTTGCGTTTCATTTAATCATCCATAAACAATACACATTGTATAGATGTCATCAAATGTTTGGACACTATTGCTTATAAAATAATATTCCCTACACAGTTTTTGTTCTACATAGATGACATTATACATTAATTTTCAATCATCATTCTAAATAGAAATAAACAAACCCTGAGACAGTTTATCGTCTCAAACATGTCACTGCTTCATCTTTATCTTTAATCTCTTTGACAGGTTTGAGACGAAAAACTGTCTCAGTGGTGTTTACTTCTATTTATATATCACCTTAGCCTAAGGTTAAAGGCAGGTAAGTTCCAATACGTCCATGGCTGAGGTGCTACTCCGCTACAAGGAGAGCATTAGCCGTAGTGGCAGTAATTCATGGGAACACAGAAGCTGAATTAAAGTTTGTGACACGGAGGGAAATCCAAGGCGCGTTAATCGTTACTGATGCAGTGGTTTAGCGGTGAGACGTCTGCCTAGTAAGCATGGAGGTCCAGGTTCGATTCCCAGTCGCATCACAAATTTTAATTCAATGCTTCACCTTTATCTTTAATGTCTTTTCAATAATCAGTTGGAATAATCAGCTATTTGTTAACAGACACATTTCTAGCCTTAGTTATTACATGTTCATGCAAACACACTAAGCCTATATGCAGTAATTTTCAATATATCAGCTATTTTTACAAACATATTTCTAGCATTAAGTATTCAATTTTCCTACAAATGTTTACATGTTTGTACTAATAAAATACATACAGTAATTTGTAATATACGTCTACAATACATCAGCTATTGTTTCACAGAAATAGGCCCTAGGCGTTCGGTTTTCCTACTTAGTTATTGTATCTTCATGGAAATTTGGGTACTACATACAGTTATTTAAAATATTCATCTACCATATATTAACAGTTTTTGAACAGATGGGTTTTAGCGGTTGGTTAAAGCTGTGGTGACCGTTTGCATCTTTTATTTCTTGTGGCAGCTTGTGGCACAGTTTTATACTAAGGTATATCACATCATCTTGTGTTTTGTCTTATTCAGTCTAGTTAGATGCAGACTGTGTCCGGGTCTAGTTTTGTGGTGATGAATTGCGCTGTTCGCGGCATACGGATGAAGCTTTTTCTTTGTGTACATTATGTTTTGGTATATGTATTCACTTGGTACTGTTAGAATTCCAAACTTTTGAATAATTCTGTACAGTGCTCTTTGCTGCTACTGTTTGTTGTTATCCACACGGCTCTTTTCTGTGTCATGAAAATAGTCTGAATGTTCCCTGCACTTTTTCCGTATAACATTATCCCATATGTGATTAGTAAATGCCTATTTCTATAACAAACCATTTTAAGGCATAAAATAACGTTCACTGGTGGAAGGACTCGCAAGGTGTAAAATGCTGAAATTAGCTTCTTTGCCAGCATTCTGACATAGTCTGTCCATTTCAGCCGGGAATCTACATTTATTACTAACAAATTGGTATTGGTTACAAAGATTATTTGATCATTGTTTACTTTCAATAAGCTAATAGTGGGTATTTTTATTTAGATGAACGTATATCCAGTTCGTCTTTTTTACATTTAAAATTAATTCACACCCCCTACAGCTTCATTGAATATTTTTTGTCTCATATCACTACACTGCTGCATCGGCAAACATATTTTTTCACCATATGTAATACACTTCCGTGGGGAACACCTATATTGGTATATTTTGGATCTGTTAAATGTAATGGAAACATGTAACATTTCAACTCTTTGTAACCTATTTTGTAAGTACGATTTAATCCAGTTATTTTCTAGATATACATTTCATACTTGATGTAACATTAATATTATATACATATATATCTGTGTGTGTGAGTGTGTGTGTGTGTGTGTGTGTGTGTGTGTGTGTGTATCTATAATTGAGAAATATCTTAACCTCAAAGTGTTTCATAACTGATGGTCTACCAGATTTCCTGTAATTAATATCATAAGGCCTACTATATCCAAATGAGCAAAAGTTATCCATTGCTGGAAATAGCCAATAACAAGTCTCTATGTAAAGAAATTAGGAGAACATTAGTTTTATTGGTGGCATTCCATTTAATATGTGAAATAAGATTGACGAATCTGGAGATCAAAGTAACTGTACAGTGATATCTCAGTAGCTTAGCTTTTATTTTAACTAAGCTACATGAATTAAAATAGCCAGATTCACATGGATTACTTTTGTTTACTGCTGGTAAATTGGAAATTTCAAAAATCGGTAAATATGAAAATTACAAAATACTTTTATTGAATTGCTTATAAAATGTTGAATTATGACATTCAGTAAGATTGATTAATCATATCATTTCATGAGAATATAAACATCTGAAAATAGTGATGTAGTGAGATCAAACTAGACGGATATGTAAAACGAAGCAGTGACTGTTGTCTTATGAACATAATATTCATATGTCTGAAAAATAATTTATCACCTACACATTTGCAATTCTGGTTGACATTATGTCACTTTATAAAATTATTTCTCTGTGTGGCATTCAGGAATGGATTACCAAATCACTTGGTTCTTACACCTTGTGATTTGTGGGATTTTTCAAGGCAAAAAGAGTATGTGTACAAACCACAAACTGTGCACAAGTTGAAGGATGAAATTAAATGGATTATTAACGGCACTCCACCAGATCTTTGAGAGCATATAATCGAAATTTGAATGAATGCATTGCCCATTGCCAAAAGGCCTTAGATGGTATGAAGGATATAATTTTTCATTGACATATGGGAAAAGTTACTTTTGTAAAAATAATAATAATGAAAAGTGACTTAAAACTCAATTAGATCGCGATTTATTTGAAGTAACCGGTTTCAGCCATTTAAATAGCCATCCTCGGACCACTACAGTGTTGACCACCTATTGGGCTTAGTAGCAGCTGCCTGAATGATAGACGTCGACATCCGGTGACCAACACTATTATTGCAGTGGTCTGAGGATGACCATTTAAATGGTCAAAACCAGTTTCCTTCAAATAAATCCCAATCTAGACTGACTTTTAAGTGTAATCAATCATTCATATCTCTAATACTCCACAATGTTCTCAAAAATCAGTAACAAAAAGACCCATCTATTAGTACACTAATTAGCTTGCATTTATAGCGAATCTTTAATTCAGCGCAAAGTTCCTAGTGATTGGAAAAAAGCGCAGGTGACTCCCGTGTATAAGAAAGGAAAGAGAACTGACCCATACAATTACAGGCCAATATCGTTGACATCGGTTTCATGTAGAATTTTGGAGCATATTCTCAGTTCGAATATAGTAAATTTCCTTGAAACGGAAAAGCTTCTTTCCATGAATCGGCACGGGTTTAGGAAACATTGTTCATGTGAAACTCAGCTTGCCCTTTTCTCACATGACATCTTGCGAGCCATGGACGAAGGGCAACAGGCGGATTGTGTTTTTCTCGACTTCAAAAAGGCGTTCGACGCGGTGCCACACTGCAGACTGCTAACGAAGATACGAGCTTATGGAATAGGTTCACAGATTTGTGACTGGCTGGAAGACTTCCTAAGTAATACAACGCAGTACGTTGTTCTCGACGGCGAGTGTTCATCAGAGACGAGTGTATCGTCAGGCGTGCCACAGGGGAGTGTGATAGGACCGCTATTATTTTCTATCTATATAGATGATCTGATGGACAGAGTAAGTTGTAATTTGCGGCTGTTTGCTGATGATGCTGTGGTGTATGGGAGGGTGTCGTCTGTAACTGACTGTAATAGCATACAGGTTGACTTAGACAAAATTTATAGTTGGTGCGAAGATTGGCAGCTAGCTCTCAATGTAGAAAAAAGTAACGTGATGCGCATGAGTAGAAAAAACAATCCCATAATGTTCGAATACAGCATTAGTAGTGAGCTTCTTGATGCTGTCGCGTCGTTCAAATATCTAGGCGTAACATTGCAGAGCGATATGAAATGGAAGGAACATGTAAGGACAGTTGTGAGTAAGGCGGACAGCCGACTTCGGTTTATTGGGAGAATTTTGGGAAGATGTACTTCACCTGTAAAGGAGACCGCGTATAAAACGCGTGTACGACCACGTCTTGAGTATTGCTCAAGTATTTGGGACCCGCAGCAGATCGGTTTGAAGGAAGACATAGAGGCGGTTCAGAGACGAGCAGCTAGATTTGTTACCGGTAGGTTCGACCAATGCGCGAGTGTCACGGAAATGCTCCGGCAACTGAATTGGGGATCGCTGGAAGAAAGACGACGTTCTTTTCGTGAATTTCTGTTAAGTAAATTTAGAGGGCCGGAATTTGAAGGTGAGTGTAGTACGATCTTGCTTCCGCGTACTTACATTTCGTGTAATGATCAAATGATGCTCTTACAACTACGTAGCAATTTATTTTTATTCCTAAAAAAATCGCTTTCGGTTTTTCCTAAATTTTCGTACTTTCCCAGCGACTTTTCCAAATTTTTAATTGATTCGAACCTTCATATTGCTTTCAACGTGAAATGTACAAAATTTTATCGCAGTTGGACGAACGGTTTTGATAGCTCACTGGAAAAAGCTGTTTCACTTTTTCCCGGTTTTCCTCTTTTACGGACAACTTTTCCATATTTTATCACTGTTTAAACCTTCCATGAACTTGCACGAATATTTCAAGACTAAAATTAGTCAAATCGGTTCAGCCGTTCTCGAGTTTTAACGAGACTAACGAACAGCAATTCATTTTTATATATATAGATATTAAATGTAATGCTAGAATACCCAAGGAGGTCAGAATCTCTGGAGATGCCCTAATACTGAAAAAGTGAAGCCAGCAAAATGCGCATTCCGGCATTTGTTTGTGCCCAAAACATTGGTCGTACTGTGTGGTAAAGTAACTCTAGTCGTTGAAATGCATGTAATATCTAAGTAAACACTCTGATATGACTACCAATTTAGCAGTGGCGTAACTAGGAATTGGCTTGGGGGATGGGGGGATAGATCTGCTTGAAGAGCAAAATTTTAGTCAGTTTCCAAACAGACTACCATCTACCATTCCCGTTGAAGATTAATTCACTCCCGTCCAATGAAAGCTTATGGTAAAACATCCCGAGTTTTTCTCTCTCTTTTTTTTAAGGTTCTGGGGGGGGGTTATCAACCTCATCGCCCCCCCCCCCCCATAGTAACGCCACTGCAATTTAGTGCTTTACGTAGAGAGGGCAAAATTCACAAAGGATTTTAAGCGAGAAATTCTTGTTTCAGGCACAAAAACATGGCCCCCGTGGCTTCAACCAGTGTCTCTTCTCAGCATAGATAACACCACCTCCCTATATTCTAACCTCCTCGAGAATATCTAACAAAATTCAGTTTCCTTACTCATCAATTTTGGCCAAGTAAAGGTTAAAGGACAGTGACACGAAGTGAGGTGAATCATTCGTAAAAACGAGGACACTCATGCAGGGAGAAGATGGTGTAAGTGAAGAAAGTTTATGAGGGAGAGTAGAGAGTTAGAGAGGGTAGGTGAATGAGTAGAGCGAGATAGGTGACGAAGAAGCAGACCGCAAAACCCGCAATCGCACGGGGAGCAACTTGGCAGCTACCAATTTTGTGCTTTACGTAGAGAGGGCAATATTAACAAAGGATTTTAAGTGAGAAATTCTTGTTTTGGGCACAAAAACACGGCCCCCGTGGCTTCAACTAGTGTCTCTTCTCAGCATAGATAACACCACCTCCCTATATTCTAACCTCCTTGAGAATACCTAACAAAATTCAGTTTCCTTACCCATCAATTTTGGCCAAGTACAGGTTAAAGGAAGTGAGGTGAAGCATTCGTAACAACGAGGACACTCATGCAGGGAAGAGATGGTGTAAGTAAAGAAAGTTTAAGAGGGAGAATAGAGAGTTAGATGAGGTAGTTGAATGAGTAGAGCGAGATAGGTGACGAAGCAGAGCGCAAAAGCCGCAACCGCGCGCAGAGTAACTTGGCACCGGGCGCCGCAGCGCCGCGCGTGGCGGGGCGACGAATGACGTATTCCAGAGATAACAGAGCGCGCAGCCGGGCTTCATTTATTACGCGGTGTGGCGCGGCGGCCGCCCACACGTCTCCCCCCCCCCCCCTCCACCTCCGCCGGGAGGCGGGAACGCCTCTTCTTTGGCGCGCAGCCTTATCTGGCTCCTTTCGTTTGATTTCCTTGCCAACATTGTCATCAGCGCCGCCGGTGGCGTGCTTCTGTATCGACCGCGCTGCCCGGCTGATAATGCGAGGTAATGCGCCGCGCCGCCGCTAACGGCGCTGCCGTCGCCCGCCGCCGCTGCCGCTACCGCTGCCTTATCAGCTGACCGTGTGTGTGTGTGCGCGTGCGTGTGTGTGTGTAAGGTAGCAGCGACGACGCCTCCCAGTCGTGTGTGAATGTACACGTATAATGGTCTCCCCGAGGAGAGGTGCGAATTTCTGCTCTGCCAACTGCAAAGGACGGTTATACAGGCAACGTATGGGGTAGTTTCACAGATGTTCCGATACCTTTTAAAGCAAATTACACTTTGTCAGTGAATATACAATTTTTTTCTCTTTATTATTATTTTAATACGAATGTACCAAAACATCGGTACATCTACATCTACATACATACTCCGCAATTCACCGTAAGGTGCGTGGCGGAGGGTACACTGTACCACTACTAGGCATTTCCTTTTCTATTCTACTCCCAAATTGAACGAGGAAAAAAAGAATTCCTACATGCCTCCGTACGAGCCCTAATTTCTCTTATCTGCTCTTTGAGATCACTACGCGAAATATAAGTAGGCGGCAGCAAGATCGTACTATACTCAGCTTCAAATTCCGGCCCTCCAAATTTCAACAGAAATTCACGAAAAGAACGTCGTCTTTCCTCCAGCGATCCCCAATTCCCTTGCCGGAGCATTTCTGTGACACTCGCACATTGGTCGAACCTACCGGTAACAAACCTAGCTGCTCGACTCTGAACTGCATCTACATCTTCCTTTAACTGATCAGCTGCGGGTCCCAAATACTTGAGCAATACTCCAGACGTGGTCGTACAAGCGTTTTATACGCGGTCTCCTTTACAGGTGAAGTACATCTTCCCAAAATTCTCCCAATAAACCGAAGTCGGCTGTCCGCCTTACTCACAACTGTCCTTACATGTTCCTTCCATTTCATATCGCTCTGCAATGTTACGCCTAGATATTTGAACGACGCGACAGCATCAAGAAGCTCACTACTAATGCTGTATTCGAACATTATAGATTTGGTTTTCCTACTCATGTGCATCACCTCACATTTTTCTACATTGAGAGCTAGCTGCCATCCTTCGCACCAACTAGAAATTTTGTCTAAGTCACCCTGTATGCTATTACAGTCAGTTTAAGACGACACCCTCCCATTCACCACAGCATCATCAGCAAACAGCCGCAAATTACAACTTACTCTGTCCATCAGATCATTTATATGGATAGAAAATAATAGCGGTCCTATCACACTCCCCTGGGGCACGCCTGACGATACCCTCGTCTCTGATGAACACTCGCCGACGAGAACAACGTATTGCGTGCTACTACTTAGGAAGTCTTCCAGCCAGTCACAAATTTGTGAACACTGCACCGCGTCGAACGCCTTTTTTAAGTCGAGAAAAACACAATCCGCCTGTTGCCCTTCGTCCATGGCTCGCAAGGTGTCATGTGAGAAAAGGGCAAGCTGAGTTCCACAGGAACGATGTTTCCTAAGCCAGTGCTGATTCATGGAAAGAAGCTTTTCCGTTTCAAGGAAATTTACTATATTCGAACTGAGAATATGCTCCAAAATTCTAGAGAAAAGTGTTGTCAACGATATTGGCCTGTAATTGTGTGGGTCAGTTCTCTTTCCTTTCTTATAAACGTTAGGCTGGCAGCAGCTTCTTACGCTGCTATTCAGCCGAGTGGCTTGCGAACATGAGCATGAGTATTTAAAGAAAAGGGCGTGCTAAATTTAAACGAACACAAATTCCCCCAGCATTGGCGATCCTACACAGAAGCTCGTAATTTAGCGATGATTTCAATGCCTACAATACTTATCACAACGAAATTTGACTAAACCTCAAAGAGATTTGGATCATATGTTATAAGTACTAAGGGCAAAACACAAACAATACCCTCACTGCGTGATAATAATGGCGATCCTGCCGATGACAGCGCTACTAAAGAAGACGAGACCAATATTCCAGATTTAGAATTACGAACAGAGGCCGTCATGAGTAACGTAGAAGTAGATATCGTCGAATTAGTGCAGGAACTACGAGGTGCATTCAAGTTCTAAGGCCTCCGATATTTTTTTCTGATTAACTGCTCACCAGAAATCGAAAAAAATAAAAAAATAAATGAATAAATTGGCGTTACTTCTCGACGTAATCGCCCTGCAGACGTACACATTTTTCACAACGCTGACGCCATGATTCCATGGCTGCGGAGACGGCTAGGAGTCTGTTTTGACCACTGGAAAATCGCTGAGGCAACAGCAGCACGGCTGGTGAATGTGCGGCCACGGAGAGTGTCTTTCATTGATGGAAAAAGCCAAAAGTCACTAGGAGCCAGGTCAGGTGAGTAGGGAGCACGAGGAATCACTTCAAAGTTGTTATCACAAAGAAACTGTTGTGTAACGTTAGCTCGATGTGCGGGTGCGTTGTCTTGGTGAAACAGCACACGCGCAGCCCTTCCCGTCCGTTTTTGTTGCAGTGCAGGAAGGAATTTGTTCTTCAAAACATTTTCGTAGGATGCACCTGTAGTGCCCTTTGGAACGCAATGGTTAAGGATTACGCCCTTGCTGTCCCAGAACATGCACACCAACATTTTTTCAGCACTAGCGGTTACCCGAAATTTTTTTTGGTGCCGGTGAATCTGTTTGCTTCCATTGAGCTGACTGGCGCTTTGTTTCTGGATTGAAAAATGGCATCCACGTCTCATACATTGACACAACCGCCGAAAAGAAAGTCCCATCCGTGCTGTCGTTGCGCGTCAACATTGCTCGGCAACATGCCACACGGGCAGCCTTGTGGTCGTCCGTCAGCATTCGTGGCACCCATCTGGATGTCACTTTTCGCATTTTCAGGTCGTCATGCAGGACTGTGTGCAGAGAACCCACAGAAATGCCAACTCTGGAGGCGATCTGTTCAACAATCATTCGGCGATCCCCCAAAACAATTCTCTCCACTTTCTCGATCATGTCGTCAGACCGGCTTATGCGAGCCCGACGTTGTTTCGGTTTGTTGTCACACGATGTCCTGCCTTCATTAAATTGTCGCACCCATGAACGCACTTTCGACATATCCATAACTCCATCACCACATGTCTCCTTCAACTGTCGATGAATTTCAATGGGGTGTCACACCACGCAAATTCAGAAAACGAATGATTGCTCGCTGTTCAAGTAAGGAAAACGTCGCCATTTTAAGTATCTAAAACTGTTCTCATTCTCGCCGCTGGCGGTAAAATTCCATCTGCCGTACGGTGCTGCCATCTCTGGGACGTATTGACAATGAACGCGGCCTCATTTTAAAACAATGCGCATGTTTCTGTCTCTTTCCAGTCCGGAGAAAAAAAATCGGAGGCCTTAGAACTTGAATGCACCTCGTACAATAACATTGGTAGGCTGGCAGCAACCTCTTACACCGCCCTTCACACGAGTGGCTTGCAAAAAATGAGAATGAAGATTTGAAACAAGCAATGACAAGACGTTAAAAACATGAAGTATTTAAAAACGTTGATTGAGAGAAGCTATTTGGTGATACAATACAGAGCAAGACGATGAAACACATGTAGTCTGTTAAAATCGTTCAGCCACAGTGACCCTTTGATACCGTACCTCACAACCGACTTGAGATTGAATATCGAAAGTCCCAAAGTTACCAAAAATAAACGAAAAGTAAAGTATAGTGCAGCTCTACAAAGGAAATTAACTTAGAGACGATGTTGTAGGAAGGGAAGCGGAAGTAGATCAAGATGGAATAGGAGGTACTATACTGAGAGATGAATTTGACAGAGCCCTGAAAGACCTAGGTCGGAACAAGGCCCCAGGAGTAGATGACATACCCTCAGAGCTACTAAAGTCTCTGGGGAAACGAGCCATGACAAAACTATTTGAACTGGTGTGTAGGATGTATGAGACAGGTGAAATACCCTCAGACTTTAAGAAAAATGTAATAATCCCCATAAATTTATCCATGTTATTTGAATTTTTTGAGGTCTGCGACTGTATTATAATCTTTTTTGGAATGATTAATGCTGCAGCAGTCACTGTTTATAAATATAGTGTTTATAAAACACTACAATAATACAAAACTATAATGATGAAACATAATTGTAAAAATAGCTATATCTTCCTAACAGGTTAAAACTGTACAAACATAACCTCACTGGCATCCACAACATAAAACACAATACATCAAGAATGTAACCAGTAACTGTAAAAATGCACCCGATGATGACAGCATGCTGCCGAAACGCGTCGTGCCAATAAAAATATTTATAAACAGTGACTGCTGCAGCATTAATCATTCCAAAAAAAAAAAAAAAAAAATAATAATAATAATAATAATAATAATAATCCCCATTCCAAAGAAATCAGGCGCAGACAGGTGTGAAAATTACAGAAACATCAGTTTGATGGTTGCAAAATTTTAAGACGAATTATCTACAGGAGAATGGAAAAGCTGGTAGAAGCTGACCTCGGGGAAGATCAGTTTGGATTCAGGAGGAACGTAGGAACCCGGGAGGCAATTCTCACTTTACGGCTTATCCTAGAAGATAGATTAAGGAAAGACAAACCTACATTTTTAGCTTTTGTAGATTTGGAGAAAGCGTTTGACAATGTTGACTGGACTACACTCTTTCAAATTCTGATGTCAGCAGGGGTAAAATACAGGGAAAGGAGAGTTACTTACAACTTCTACAAAAGCCAGACCGCAGTTATTAGACACGAAGGACATGAAAGGGAAGCAGACGTTTGGAAGGGTGTAAGACAGGGTTGTAGGTTTTCTCCAATGTTGTTCAATTTGTGCATTGAGCAAGCTGTAAAGGAAAGCAAGGAGAAATTTGGAATAGGGATTCAAGTTCAGGGGGAAGAAATAAAAACATTGCGTTTTGCTGATGACATAGTAATTCTGTCGGAGACAGCAAAGGACCTGGAAGAGCAGTTGAACGGAATGGACAGTGTGCTGAAAGGTGCATATAAGATGAACATTAACAAGAGCAAAACTAGGGTAATGAAGTGCAGTGTAAGAAAATCAGGTGATGCTGAAGGAATTAGATTTGGTAACGAACAATGAAGGTGGTAGATGAGTTTTGTTACTTTGGTAGTAAAATATCATGCGATGGTCGCAGTACAGAGGATATAAAATGCAGAATGGCAATTGGAAGAAAAGCGCTTTTTAAAAAGAGAAATTTTCTAACATTGAATATTAATTTAAGTGTAAGGAAGTCTTTTTTAAGGCATTTGTGTGGAGTGTTGCCTTGTACGGGAGTGAAACATTGACGATAAGCAATGCGAACAGGAAGAGAATAGAGCCTTTTGAAATGTGGTGCTACAGAAGAATGCTGAAGATCAGGTGGGTAGATAGCATAACTAATGAAGAAGTACTGAAGAGAATTGGTGAGAAAAGGAAGAGATTTTGGTCATATGTTAAATATACTAGGGGAAAATCACAAACAATACCCTCACTACGTGATAGTAATGGCGATCCTGCCGATGACAGCGCTACTAAAGCAGAGTTACTAAACATAGCTTTTAGAAACTCATTCATCAAAGAAGACGAAACCAATATTTCAGATTTCGAATTACGAACAGAGGCCGTAATGAGTAACGTAGAAGTAGATATCATCGAAGTAGTGCAGCAACTAAAATCACTTAGCAAGAACAGTCTCCTGGTACGGACTGTACACCTATTAGATTGCTATCTGATTATGCTGAAGCGATAGCTCCTTACTTAACAGCCATACACAACCGCTCTCTCAAAGAAGGATCTGTACCAAAAGATTGGAAAGTTGCACAGGTCACACCTATATTCAAGAAAGGCAGAAGGAGTAACCCACTAAACTACAGGCCTATTTCATTGACGTCAATGTGCAGCAGGATTTTGGAACATATCCTGTATTGAAATATTATGAATTACCTCGAATAGAAGGATCTATTGACCCAAGGACAACATGTATTTAGAAAATATCGTTCATGCGAAACACAACTAGCTCTTTATTCACACGAAGTGATGGGTGCTATCGACAAGGGTTCTCAAATTTATTCCGTATTTCTTGATTTCCAGAAGGCTTTTGACACCGTACCTCACAAACGGCTTCTAATAAAATTGCATGGTTACTGTATATCGCCCCAAATTTCCGACTGGCTAGGAGATTTCCTCTCAGAGAGGACACAGTTCGTAGTAATCGATGGTAAGGCATCGACTAAAACAGAAGTTATATCGGGCGTTCCACAGGGTAGTGTTATTGGTCCTCTGCTGTTACTTATTTACATAAACGATTTAGGGGAAAATCTAAGTAGCTCTCTTAGGTTGTTTGCAGATGACGCCGTCATTTACCGTCTAGTAAAATCATCTGAAGATCAATTACTATTACTTCAGACTTAAACTGGAAAGAACACGTAGATAATGTCGTGGCAAAAGCGAACCAGAAAAGACTGCGTTTTATTGACAGAACCCTTAAAAGATGCAACAGAACCACAAAACAGACTGCACACACTACGCTTGTCCGTCCTTTTTTGGAGTATTGCTGACCAGTGTGGGATCCTTATCAAGTGGGTTTGACGGAGGACATCGAAAGAGTCCAAAGAAGGGCAGCTCGTTTCGTATTGTCACGATACAGGGGAGAAATTGACACGGAAATGATACAGGATCTGGGATGGGAATCATTACAATAACGACGATTATCACGTCGGCGTAGTCTACTTACGAAACTCAAATCACCAAAATTCTCCTCCGAATTGGAGAATATATTGTTGACTGCCACCTACATAGGTACAAATGATCATCAGAATAAAATACGAGAAATCACAGCTCGAACGGAGAGATTCAGATGCTATTCGAGAGTCGAAGGGGAGATAGATAGTATGAAGGTGGTTTGATGAACGCTCTGCCAGGCACTTAAATGTGATTTGCAAAGTATCCGATGGAGATGTAGATGTAGAGCTTAAAGAACACACATAGAGAGAAAGACAACAATGGACAGATGAGAAAGCACTGAAGATGATGTTAAAACCGTATGGCGGCAGCACTTGTTTGTATGATCGTGGACGCACTGTTGAAACCAGACACTGATACAAAGGAGACACAAAGCATGAAGCACTAATTAATTACCGTGACACTGAGGACCTTGCAGACGAGGGGAGTGTGGAGGTCAGAAAGGTTGGAAGAGGGGCAGGAAGGAGGGTAGGGGTGGATAGGGTTGGGGTGAGAAGGGGGACAACCAAGTGATGTTAGGGAAAGGTTAGGTCTCGTAGGAGGGATAGATTTAGGGGCCGAGGGCGTTATCCGGGAGAGGGAGGTGTCGGAATTTTCCCTGGGAAAGCACGTGGAGAATGTGGAGATGAAGGGGTATCTAGCAGAATTCTAAGGTACTGTTCTCCATATGTCAGCCCAGTACTAAGCCATATTTGCAATTTTTCCTTTCTTTTCTGGAGGAGTAGATAAAGGTGACGGAGTCGTGTTCCATCGTTTATAAGGTGGGGTGTGGTGATGGATAAATATTTTTTATTGAAAAATGAGAATAAAACGGTTCGTTAATGATTTTGGCTCGAAACACACTGGTAAAAGTTCGTAACAGTCAGATCTACACACCCAACATACAGTTTACTTTTCTGATTTAGGCCCTGTCACTATTAATCAAATTAATTAGCTTGTTAATTAAGCGAATAAATATAATTGCTAATTAGTCTTTGCACATCTGATCACTTCACAGAATAATGTACTTACCACCTCATCTTATAAAATATCCAAAGGATATACAGAGTGTTACAAATAGGTACGGCCAAACTTTCAGGAAACGTTCCTCACACACAAAGAAAGAAAATATGTTACGTGGACATGTGTCCGGAAATGCTTAATTTCCATGTTAGAGCTCATTTTAATACTTCTTTTCAAATCACATTAATCATGGAATCGAAACACACAGTAACAGAAAGTACCAGCGAGACTTCAAACACTTTGTTACAGTAAATGTTCAAAAAGTCCTCCGTTAGCGAGGATACATGCATCCACCCTCCGTCGCATGGAATCCCTGATGCGCTGATGCAGCCCTGGAGAATGGCGTATTGTATCACAGCCGTCCACAATACGAGCACGAAGAGTCTCTACATTTGGTACCGGGGTTGTGTAGACAAGATCTTTCAAATGCCCCCATAAATGAAAGTCAAGAGGGTTGAGGTCAGGAGAGCGTGGATGCCATGGAATTGGTCCGCCTTTACCAATCCATCGGTCACCGTATCTGTTATTGAGAAGCGTACGAACACGTCGACTGGAATGTGCAGGAGATCCATCGTACATCAATCACATGTTGTGTCGTACTTGTAAAGGCACATGTTCTAGCAGCGCAGGTAAGAATATGCCGTATGAAATCGTGATAACGTGCTCCAGTGAGCGTAGGTGGGAGAACATGAGGCCCAACCAAGACATCACCAACCACTTCTGCCCAAATGTTCACAGAAAATCTGAGTTGATGACGTGAATTGAGGAAGTACAGTACATACTAATGAAACAATTGGGTATTTTGACAATTGTCTGCAGGAATTATTTCATTTACATTTAAAGAGAAATACTAAAATGAGCTCTAACATGTAAATTAAGCGTTTCAGGACACATGCCCACATAACATATTTTCTTTCCTGAAAGTTTGGCCGTACCTTTTTGTAATATACTGTATATACTGCTAACTGGAACAGCTGTAATGGTTTTGAAAGAATTCTCTCTTTTTTCGTCGTAATATAAAAAAACAATTATGATTTTTCTCTTGAAAATGACTGATTCTTTGATCTTTGCTGTGTGTTTCGTTATACTGAAAGAATAGCTGCGCACAAGTACATTTACGTAATCAGATAAATTATTGACGTTAACTATTATAAAAAAATTGTCTGTTAATGATTTTTACTAATTTTCTCTCTCATTATTGTCAAAAATGACTAACTGATTGATTGTTAATATGATATTGTTTATTATTGTTTCATCAAAATTCTAACTATAATCACTGATCTCTATTTCTAGTGCACTTTTAATTTTCTCAGTTCAGACTCAATCGTTATTCAATGAATCAAGGTGGTATGTCCTCATCAGTTAAAGTTTCGCACTCCTATCAAATTTTCTAATGACTTTTCAATTATTATTGCAAATTAGTTCTTATACGGTCTGTTAGGTATTAATAGAAAAACCCTTTGTTAACTTTCAATTCACCCTTAAATTCTAACTTGAAAGTTACAAAACAGTACTCACCTGTAGCATTTGTTTCTTCACATAATGGTCAATTAGCAATGACATATACATCTATACAGTGGTCCAGTTGACAATGATGATTCTGCTAGGCAAAACTTATTTTCATACAAGTTCATTAAATGTTCATTCACATGAGTGGGTCAGTTCCGCGATACACGAATCGTCTCACGACGGAGACACGTTCCGTAGTCCCGTTTTAACACGCGCCACGCGATTGCATACGTACGACGCGATCACCGAGTCTGACACTTGCAGACACTGTTTCGATAAATGGCACTCTAGGAATTTTCAAAATAAACTTTCACTGTGAACACTTCTTCTTCCAATATACACGAATAAACGTTGCGCGGTTTTCGTACCGGCGATTGCACGCGACGAACCGAACTTACAGAGGTACACACGTTGACAGCGTCCGCACGCCTCGAGACCCACACTCAAGACTCGTTCTCTCACCGACTGCCCCACCACCAACAATATAGTGGCGCAGTAGAGCGCGCTGCTTACGTCCATACATAACTAGTCGACCCGACAATGCTTCGCAATTGCTAATATGCTTGCTCTGAACGTCGAATGTATTGATATTCCCCCCCCCCCCCCAAAAAAAAATCGCACTGACGTGTTTTGCGACCCACTTTGGATTTGTAGTTTTATAAGTTTGTCAAACATTTTGGGCCAAAATAATAATCTAAATAATAAAAAATTAATTAATAAGAGTGTCTGAAACCCTTTTAGGTAGTGGTCGGTTTCGAACCACCGATCTTTACCCACTACGTTACAGCTATCAATCAAAATATGAGTCCATACAATCTCATACTTTTGATGGCCGTTGTTAACTGATGCTAATATGGCATTCGTAGACACTAGATTATCATTTATCGTACGAAGAACGATGTGTTTTTGTTAATTGTTCAGTGCGCCATTGCTTTGAAATGACAACGTGTAAGTTAGAATAAGAAAATCATCAAGACGCAAGATGCCAGAGAGAGTTCTGGGCGAGGAATGTTACGTGACATCTCCGAACGGCTAGTTTTCGTTAATTCAATGGAGGGTGTCAAATCTCCGTTATTTTTGCAAATATGTCTCCAACGATACGAGATATGAAAAAAAAAAAACATAAGGGAGCTAAGTTGTATAGAATTTTCTCCTCTACCAATTAGGTTATTCAATTTTTTTGTCAGATGAACGGTTCGTTTGCAATTACAATTATATTACAAACGTTTTTTTTTGTATTACAACGTATTTTTTGACCGAAAAATTTGAAAAAGGGTGGTTATGGTCTCTGGAAGCCTACAATCATGTCTGTAAAATTTGGTGCTGATCGGTTGAATGGTTCGTCTTGAATGGTGGAGACATGGCTTAGCCACAGCCTAAGGGATGTTTCCAGAATGAAACTTCACTCTGCAGCGGAGTGTGCGCTGATATGAAACTTCCTTTCAGATTAAAATTTTGTGCCGGAACCGGGACTCGAACCTGGGAGCATTGCCTTTCGCGGGCAAGCGCACTACCGACTGTGCTATCCCGACACGACTCACGATGCCGCCTCACAACCTTATTTCCGCCAGTACCTCGCCTCCGACTTTCCAAACTTCACAGAAGCTATCCTGCGAACACGCAACGGATATGGTGGAGACATGGCTTAGCCACAGCCTAAGGGATGTTTCCAGAATGAAACTTCACTCTTGCCCGCGAAAGGCAAAGATCCCAGGTTCGAGTCCCGGTTCCGGCACACAATTTTAATCTGCCAGGAAGCTTCATATCAGCGCACAAAAATGTTCAAATGTTTGTAGAACTTATGGGACTTAACTACGGGGTCATCAGTCCCTAAGCTTACAAACTACTATGGACGGCACAAATATCCATGCCCGAGGGGGAATTCGAACCCCCGACCGCAGAGGCCGTGCAGACCGTGACTGAAGCGCCTCAGTCCCCTCGGCCATATGAGCGCACACTCCGCTGCAGAGTGAAGTTTCATTCTGGTCCTAAAATATTAGTTCACAATAATATACAAAACTTTTACAAGTATAATACGTAGTCAGATGGAAGGTAGAAGTCAGATGGAAGGTCACCATCTGTGACCTTACACGTCGGGTTGAAAGGGTTAATAGGCTTTTAAGTGATGCCCGCTGCCGAGGTAAAACGCCCTCAGAGATCGCGAGTTGGAGGGGTGGGAGGGGGGGGAGAAGTAACGAACCAGGCGAGGCGGGAATCTGGGCCAGTTTCTGGCAGTTACTGCCACGTCAGACGGCCTGCCTGCCGCAGTAATTGCGCGCGAGTAACGACTGCTGGAGCGGCGTTTAAGCTGCAGCCGCGTCTCCATTAAGAAGGAGGCCAGGGAGAGGAGAGAACGCTTAATAAAGCCGAAAGCAGGTCCATTGTCTGGCCGGGAGCAACTTGTTTTACGGCCGCGGCACAGTCCATAGCGGCGGCGACAGCCATCAAACCGCGCTGGGGTCTCCACGAGCAGCGGGAGCCGACAAACTGTTTCTTTACTGCGGGTTAAGCGCTCTACGAGAGGGCAACGCGCCCTGTGCCTCACTACTCAAGTATTCAACATCTACATACATACTCCGAAATCCACCGTAAGGTGCGTGGCAGAGGGTACACTGTACCACTACTAGGCATTTCCTTTCCTATCCCACTCCCAAATAGAACGAGGGTAAAAAAGAATGCCTATATGCCTCAATACGAGCCCTAATTTCTCTTACCTTGTCTTTGTGATCTTTAGGCGAAATGTAAGTAGGCGGCAGCAAGATCGTACTACACTCCAAATTCCGGCTCTCTAAACTTCCTCAACAGAAATTCACGAAAAGAACGTCGTCTTTCTTCCAGCAATCCCCCATTGAGTTGCCGGAGCATTTCCGTGACACTCGCGCATTGGTCGAACCTGCCGGTAACAAATCTAGCTGCTCGTCTCTGAACCGCCTCTATATCTTCCTTTAAACCGATCTGCTGCGGGTCCCAAACACTTGAGCAATACTCAAGACGTGGTTGTACATGCGTTTTATACGCGGTCTCCTTTACAGGTGAAGTACATTTTCCCAAAATTCTCCCAATAAACCGAAGTCGGCTGTCCTGCTTACTCACAACTGTCCTTACATCCTTACATCGCTCCGCAAAGTTACGCCTAGATATTTGAACGACGCGACAGCATCAAGAAACTCACTACTAATGCTGTATTCGAACATTATGGGATTGCGCATCACCTTACATTTTTCTACATTGAGAGCTAGTTGCCAATCTTCGCACCAACTATAAATTTTGTCTAAGTCATCCTGTATGCTATTACAGTCAGTTAAAGTCGACATCCTCCCATACACCACAGCATCATTAGCAAACAGCCGCAAATTACAACTTACTCTGTCCATCAGATCATTTATATAGATAGAAAATAATAGCGGTCCTATCACACTCCCCTGTGGCACGCCTGACGATACACTCGTCTCTGATGAACACTCGCCGTCGAGAACAACGTACTGCGTTCTATTACTTAGGAAGTCTTCCAGCCAGTCACAAATCTGTGAACCTATTCCATAAGCTCGTATCTTCGTTAGCAGTCTGCAGTGTGGCACCGCGTCGAACGCCTTTTTGATGTCGAGAAAAACACAATCCGCCTGTTGCCCTTCGTCCATGGCTCGCAAGATGTCATGTGAGAAAAGGGCAAGCTGAGTTTCACATGAACGATGTTTCCTAAACCCGTGCTGATTCACGGAAAGCTCTCTTTGTAAATATTAGAACTGTATCAGAAAGTGATTCATTTGTGAAAGAAACCTCAAAAAAAACGAAATGCCACAGCAAAACTTAGGCGCTAACTGTGAAATTAAAAACTTTCGAGACTATCGACACACTCCATTACTGAATTTAATTTTTAAAATTAACAGTACAGTACTTCATATTTCATGTCAAGTTTTAAATATCGTTTTGCAAACTTCAAGCACTACTAGTGTTATCAATTACATGGCTATTTAAAAAAGGGAAGTGTAGGCTTCTAATATTGTCTCCTTTAGCAAGAAATCGAAGCGTAATACCAAAAGAATAGCATCCCTCCTAAACATCTCTTTCTTCTTCTTTTTCGTTTTTCTTTCACTTATTTAAAGTAGCGGGCCTAAGATTTTATAATGTGTATCATTTACTTGTAGCATATTTTAAAAAATTAATGATTTCGTACCGTAATTAATGTTCGGTAGGAATTGATACAACACCTTATCAAGACTAGTCTACCACTACGTTTACAGGCAACACATCTTCCGGAAGACGAAAACCGATTTCCGTAAACCGTTTTTCGCTGTCGTGTTTACATGGCATACCCTGAATCGGATTTCCTAGCCCACTTAATATGGCGGCTGAAAAACAGCTGATTCAGTTCCTGATTTCGTCAGCATAATCGCTATTTTTCTTTACTTAAATACACAGATTCATGCTTACTCTAATATTAATACTTTTATTTCACATTAGAAAATATCACTCTGTCCATATGTGCCGAAAATTCTTACCAAAAAGAAACACGATCTGACAAGCCAAGAACGCTTCAAAAACGGTTGCGTTTACATGGGCACGAAAATCAATTGTGGAACTGGAAAACCGCTTTAGAGATGCGGATTTCCAGAATCGACTTTGGAGTGTTTACATGGCCAACCAAAAGCGGAATTGGGAAATCGGTTTACGAAATACGGTTTTGGGAGCCCATGTAAACAGGGTGTACACGACGACACTAGGTTGCGACACTCATTGCGTGAAATGAGTTGCGCGCAACTGGTTTCGTGTGTGTCTGTAGACACGGCGCCAATACTATACACTTCAGTTTCGTAGTTTTGTGAGTGCTTTAGTCGGTGCCGGCCGCGGTGGCCGAGGGGACTGAGGCGCTCTAGTCACGGTCTGCACGGCCACTACGGTCGGGGGTTCGAATCCCCCTTCGGGCATGGATATTTGTGCCGTCCTTAGTATAAGGTAGTTACTAAGTAGTTTGTAAGTTTAGGGACTGATGACCTCGTAGTTAAGACCCATAAGCTGTACAAACATTTGAACAAAGTCGCACAAACACCTATGCATCGCATATATGTTCAAAAACCGAATTATTTCTTCCGTTCGCCCCTGATGTTGTGTTTTGTTCTGTATTGTTTATAACCTAACCTAAAAACACGCACAATCAGTTTCGCCAAAGTTGAAAGCTGCCGAAACTGTTTAGTTTCGCCAACGAGTTGCGCGAACGCCTGCCGCGCATGCGCAGTGACCAGTAGCGCAGTTTCATGCTACTGCGTTATCACAGTCTAACATACCAGTGACAACAATCAAGCGAATTTTTGTTACCCACCGCGGTGGCCGAGGGGACTGTTGCGCGTCAGTCACGGTCTGCACGGCCACTACGGTCGGGGGTTCGAATCCCCCTTCGGGCATGGATATTTGTGCCGTCCTTAGTATAAGGTAGTTACTAAGTAGTTTGTAAGTTTAGGGACTGATGACCTCGTAGTTAAGACCCATAAGCTGTACAAACATTTGAACATTTTGAACAAAGTCGCACAAACACCTATGCATCGCATATATGTTCAAAAACCGAATTATTTCTTCCGTTCGCCCCTGATGTTGTGTTTTGTTCTGTATTGGTTATAACCTAACCTAAAAACACGCACAATCAGTTTCGCCAAAGTTGAAAGCTGCCGAAACTGTTTAGTTTCGCCAACGAGTTGCGCGAACGCCTGCCGCGCATGCGCAGTGACTAGTAGCGCAGTTTCATGCTACTGCGTTATCACAGTCTAACATACCAGTGACAACAATCAAGCGAATTTTTGTTACCCACCGCGGTGGCCGAGGGGACTGTTGCGCGTCAGTCACGGTCTGCACGGCCACTACGGTCGGGGGGTTCGAATTCCCCCCCCCCCCCCCCCCCCGTCGGGCATCGATATTTGTGCCGTCCTTAGTGTTAGCCAGTTCGTAAGTAGTTTGTAAGTTTAGGGACTGATGATCCCGTAGTTAAGTCCCATAAGCTATACAAACATTTGAACATTTTTAACGCGCGCTACTAACACACGTCTTTCAGGTTTTTTTTTTTAACTTTTGTTAGTAACAGCCGTCAATTCGACGAAAATGATTCCAAACCAACACTCTACCCGTGTACACTTGTTGATCAATTGTTCCTCTAAACGTCAAAGAAATATCACATGTGACTTTTCTTCCATTTACTGGACATGAGTTGTGCTGTTGCTTGACAACTTTACAAGAGAGCCTGCGTTGGAAATAGTATTGAAGAGAAAACCCAGATGGCTTTGTTCGATTTCAAGTGTGATACTGCTGAACCCTGATGCTGGTCAGGAGAACCATCCAAAAGACAATCTCTGGATAGCTTACCAGGCAATAGCACGAAAAAGAGAAGACAGCCAAATACACCAAATGCTCATATCAGGAAGGACCGAGTCCATCACTGGCCTAACTACAGTGGAAAATCTGCCAGATGTGAATATAATAAATGTCAAAAATTAACCAAAGAAATGTGTATGAAATGGACAGATCTGTGTGTTTTATACTACATAGAATTATTTTCTACAATTTTCACAATGTATAAATTCTAGAATTATGTAATTGCGAAGCAGTAACATTTTGCCCACTTATGTATACCCAACCTTTTTTTAAATAGATACATTTTACTTTAAAGTCTTAATTTGCTGATGTACCATAAATTTTGAACGATGTTCCCCAAAAATTTAGAAGCTACCGGGTGTCCAGAAAAGTGCTCCCTGATTTCAAAATTAAATATCTCGAAAACAAAGATCGATAGAGGAATGCAGTAAACTGTATGTTTATTAACGAAAACTGTAAGAACTTTATACAGCAGTCTGAAATAATAGTTACAAATGCTCCTAACAGATGGCGATGTACGCTGTACAGCTCGTATCAGCATACATAAGTGAAATAATCGTATGAAAACACTCTTTGCATACAATCACATCACAATGTTTTCAAAATTTCCACCATTGGCACTACAGAGGTGGCGCAAACGAAGAGTGAAATTCGCCATCACATTTCGTAGTGTCTCAACCGAAATAGATTCACATGCCACAGAGATCGCCATTTCAAGCTCGTCCAGCGTGGCGGGATGCTTCGGGTACACCGTGTGTTTCACTGTGGCCCACAAAAAAAGTCACAGGGAGTCAAATCCGGCGAATATGGATGCCAATCCATGCCTGCAGCAGTACATTTGGGATATTCCAAAGCAATGACTCTATTCCCGAAGTATTCCTCAAGAAAGCGAAACACTTGTTCGGTCCAATGTGGTCGGGCTCCATCTTGCATAAACCATTCAGTACCTGGTAGATCCTCTAACTCTTGCCGTGTGGCTACAAATTATTCCAAAATTGCAACGTAACGTGCACCAGTGACCGTTTCTCGAATGAAAAAAGGGCCACTGCAGCCCACACAGAAACTTTCGGAGAATACAGGGGTTTCGCTTCACAGCAATATGGCTTTTCGGAACCCCAAAATCGCCAGTTCTGGTTATTCACGTATCCATTGAGGTGGAATTGTGCTTCATCTGCTAGCAGCTTTTGAAACTATTATTTCAAACTGCTGTATAAACGTCTTACAGCTTTCACAATAAACATACCGTTTACCGCATTTCTCTATCGATCATTGTTTTCGAGATATTTAATTTTGAAATCAGTGAGTCCTTTTCTGGACACCCTGTACTAATTAATACATAAGTACTCAGAAGATCCGTGTTTGTGCAGTGTATATTTGAATAAACAGAGTGATATCTTCTAAAATACTAGGGTGAGCCACATGAAAATCTTAAATTTGTAATAATGTCGCGCCGTTATCCTGTAAGTTGGTAAGCGTGCTACAAACAACTTGCAGAATGCCTTGCAGGTGGCAGCGTAGTGCAGATGCACACATACTTTCGCAGTATCAGTACAAAGATGGCCGCCCCACTCGCGACTTGCAACAGGGAAGATCAGTGTTCTGTTATTCCGTTTCTGCGTAGTATAGGTGTGAAACCTATTGAAATTCATCGACGAATAAAAATTCACTACGGCAGCAAGTCTACGAATGGAATAGGAAGTTCGCAAATGGCGTGAATTCAATGGAAGATGCTCCTCGTCCAGGTCAGTAATAGCGCGTTGTGACTCCACAGAGCAAATTAAAATGTTCAAATGTTTGTATAGCTTATGGGACTTAACTACGGGGTCATCAGTCCCTAAACTTACAAACTACTTATCAACTACGTTATACTAAGGACGGCACAAATATCCATGCCCGAGGGGGGATTCGAACCCCCGACCGTTGTGGCCGTGCAGACCGTAACTGGCGCGCCTCAGTCCCCTCGGCCACCGCGGCCGGCTCCACAGAGCAGCGCAGCAGTTAAAGCCATAGTGAAGGAAAACAGCCGAGTGACACAATGATATTGCAGTAAGTTTACAGATAAGTCACGGGTCAGCATACCACACTGTGCATGATGTGCTAAAGTTTCACAAAGTGTTGTAACAATCACAGACCTGCATTTTGAGTGACTTCCTCATCCACCATACTCACCGGACCTTCCTCCAAGTGATTTCCGTGTGTTTGGACCACTCAAAAAAGCAATAGGAGGAAAGAAGTTACGCTCTGATGAAGAGGTACGCAACGCCGTTCATGAGTGGTTGCAAGGAGTACCAAACGAAACTTTTTCTAAAGGCATTTATGCACTTTGAAAGAGCTGGAGGACTTGCATTGAGCCTGGGGAGATTATGTTGAAAAGTGATGCAGCTTTGTAACACTTCTACACAATAAATAATATTTAAAAAAAATCTAAGGTGAAGTTCATGGGGGAGATCTCAGAACCATTCGACATCAAGACAAGAGAGAGACAGGGAAATGGCCTGTCAGCCATTTTATTTAACGCGGTTTTAGAGAAAATAACCAGGATATGGTCTAACGACAGTCACCCCTTTTGGGAATGACTCAAACTGAGCCCTAATATTTTCCTAACTCACGGAAAGTTTTATTAGTTCACAGTCTCTATGACAAAGTCATTCCACTGTAGGTGAAGTTGATATAAAAAGAACTTATCTTATATGCTGGCTGAAGTCCATTGCTGTCTTCGGCATTCACTAAAAGATTTGATGTTTCAGGATCTTTTCGTAAACCATAAACATGTCTGTTGATATGGAAACGATTGTATTTCCATTTGAATGAAGTTTAAACCAATCTCATTGTTGCACAATCAAAAATAAAAAAAATAAAATAAAAAATGCAGCAGCAAGCCAACAGAGCTGATTACAGGTTTGTGACTGCTAGAAGTATCACAAAACATGGTTTCTCTCAAACCTGTTTCTACGTAACCGCGTAATAAGATTGATGACAAAGTTTTGTAATTCACAAATAAACAATATTCTTTTACTTTAAATATGCCAAAATACAGAAATTAAAATATTACATTTAAGCTTTAACTGTTTATCTCAATGTATGTACATGTTTCATGAAATTTGTATTTAATGCGGTACACAAGTTTAAAGTCATCCTTTGACTAGTGTTTACAGTGCTTAAATTATTTACATTATTTGTGTTTTCGAAGTGCACACATATCTGTTTTGCCAATATTGTGTAGGCGTACTATTATTGTGACATGGAATTTTAATGTATTTCAGTTTGCGGTCAAATTTTTTATTAATACCGATTTGTATATGGTTGTCGTAGTTTTGTTAATTTCGAAGATAGTCTTATTAGTACCAAACGGATTATTAATTTTAGTTCATGAAAAATGATCAGTATTTAATTTAGGATCCAGTGATATATAAAACATGGACTGCCCTAATTTATTTAATGTAATCACATTGTGCAATAGTCATAACATGTAGTATTGTTGTCTTTATACAAATTAGTATCTATATAGGTTCAGAAATTTCCGAAACTATGTGTAATGCATTTTTAGTGTTTCCAGCTATTTTTTACGAAAGTATTAAAAATTGAAAATTACGTAAAAGGACAGCCAAAGTTATATTTAAATCAACGTACTATTTCTTCAAAGCGTTTTACTAATAGTGTTAATAGTATTTCAAACTGAAGACAAAAATGTGATATTTTACATGTCCGGTAGCGAAGTTTTATTTTAGGTGTCCGATATTTTGCATTTGTAATGTTGGCAACTGATTTTTGTAAGGAGTGTGTAACATAGCAGAAACGTTACAATGGGACAAAGGAGTCAATGGGATACAGATGGGAAAACACAAAAACAGAACCATCAACGTAAAGTTTCTGGCTTTTGCAGATGATATAGCCATCATAACGAATAACAGAAAAGAAGCCAAAGAAGCCCTAGAGACACTACATGAAATCGCAGCCAGAACAGGACTACAAATTTCGTATGAAAAAAAAAAAAAAAAAAAATGTACAGGGACACGAAATACACAGACAGAAACCCATTGGTAACATAGTATGGAGAGATAGCACAAGTAGAATGTTTCAAATACCTGGGAGAGATTATACAGAAAACAGGACTAAATTCGACAGCCAATGAAGAAATAATTGCAAAGCTACAAAAAGCTTACAGACTTACATGGAACCAGTACAATAAAATAAGTGTTAATGCCAAATTGAGACATTACAAAACAGTAGTCTTACCAGAAACCTTGTATGCCGCAGTAACAACAGTAATCAGAGGAAGAACGAAAAATCAAGGAAATGGGAAAGCAAGAGAGGAAAATTCTAAGGAAAATCTATGGGCCAGTTCAGAGACAGTGGACCTGGGTAAAGAGACCGACAAAAGAACTGTACAAACAGAGACAATTACGGACAACAACAGAGAAAGAAGGGTAAAATTCTATGGCCACATTTATAGGATGAATGAAAATAGGCTGATCAAGAAGATTTTTAACATTGTGATGAGTAATACAATAAAAACTAACGGGGCAAAGTAAACCATGGAAGACATCAAGAAACTAAATATCTCTACAGAAGAAATAATAAACAGATAAAAATACAGAGAAAAAATCAGGAAACAGAAATTCGAAGAAACACGAAAAGAGAAGAAACCAGGAAAGAAGTGGACAGAAGAGAGGAACAAGAAACACAGTGAATATATGAGAGGTTTCTAGGAAGAGAAAAGAAAGAGACGAAGAAAGTGCCAAGAAATTTGATTGTGTTTAAATGCTATCCTGAATGGGGAATTAACGATAATAATAATAATTTAAGGTTTTTATTTGAATCACTCTCGTATATATACTAGAAAGTTTATGATCACCTATTTTACATTCAGGGGGAACCATGAAGTATAATTCCAATGTTGTTAGTGGAAAACTCTTCTTTAATTACTCTTGTGAAATAGAGGGGTAAAATTCGTATTTACAGTGCTCGATATGGAACAGAACCTGAAGGACGTGCAATTAAAGTAATCAGTTCTTGCCAGTGAAATCTAATTTCCATACTAGGGCACACTTTCAATTGTTGTTGTTGTTATGGTCTTCAGTCCGGAGACTGGTTTGATGCAGCTCTCCACAATACTCTATCCTGAGCAAGCCTCTTCAACTCCACATGAGAACGGCAACCCACATCCATTTGAATCTGCTTACTATATGCGTCTCTTGGTCTCCCTCTGCGTTTTTTACCCCACACACTTCCCTCCAATGCTAAATTTACGATTCCTCGATGTCTAAGGATGTGTCCTATCAATCGATTCCTTCTTTTAGTCAAGATATGCCAGAAATTCCTTTTCTCACATATTCTGTTCAGTACTTCCTCATTAGTTACGCGATCCACCCACCTAATCTTCAGCATTCTTCTGTAGCACCACTTTTCGAAAGTCTCTATCCTCTTCCTGTCAGCACTGCTTATCGTCCATGATTCACTCCCGTACAAGGCAACACTCCAAACAAATGCCTTCAGAAAAGACTTCCTTACACATAAATTAATACTCAATGTTAGAAAATTTCTCTTTTTCAAAAATGCTTTTCTTCCCAGTGCCATTCTGCATTTTATATCCTCTCTACTGCGCCCGTCATACGTTATTTTACTACCCAAGTAACAAAAATCTACCACCTTCATTGTTTCGTTACCTAATCTGATTCCTTCAGCATAGCCTGATTTTCTAAGACCGCATTCCATTATCTTTGTTTTGCTCTTGTTAATATTCATTTTATACGCTTCCTGCAACACGCTGTCCGTTCCATTCAACTGCTCTTCCAGGTCCCTTGCTGTCTCTGACAGAATTACAATGTCATCAGCAAAACGCATTGTTTTTATTTCTTCACCCTAAACTTTAATCCCTATTCTAAATTTTGCCTTGCTTTCAAAAATGTTCAAATGTTTGTAGAGCTTATGGGACCTAACTACGGGGTCATCAGTCCCTAAACTTACAAACTACTTAGCAACTACCTTATACTAAGGACGGCACAAATATCCATGCCCGAGGGGGGATTCGATCCAAAAATGTTCAAATGTTTGTGGTCATCAGTCCGTAGCTTACAAACTACTTAAACCTAGGTAAAATAACCTACGGACAAACACACACCCATGCCCCAGGGAGGACTCGAACATCCACGGCGAGCAACCGCGCGCTCCGCAGCGAGACGCTTTAGATCGCTCGGCTACTTCACCGCGGCAGGGGGGGGGGGATTCGAACCCCCGACCGTAGTGGCCGTGCAGAACGTGACTGGCGCGCCGCAGTCCGCTCGGCCACCGCGGCCTGCTTCCTTGCTTTCCTTCACCGCCTGTTCGATGTACAAACTGAATAACATCGAAGAAATGCTACAACCCTGTCTTACTTCCTTCCCAACTAATGGTTCCCTTTCATGCACTTCGAGTCTAATAACTGCGGTCTGGCTTGCAATAGAGGGTTAATATCGATATTTTGTGATTATCTACAGGGCTCGATATGTAACAGAACATGAAGGACCCGGTGCGAAATGGTACACCTGTGGGCTACGAAGGCGTGGTTCCCGCATCGCAAGTTCCACGCCGGCAGGGGTTGAGTTTCGTAGCTCCGCCGAGGCAGCGAGCTCCGGTCGAGGAATCAGCAAGTTAAAGAATGACGAATGGTCTGCAGGGAGTCTATAACCGGTAGGAAAAATCCTTTAAAACGCCCTCATTTGGGTAGAGAGAGGGTGGTCCGAGAAGAAAAATGGAAGTGAAAGTGATATCCCAGCGCGCAGAACGAGGGAGGCGGTGGGGTGGAAGACCGAGGGAGGGGTAGCGTAAGAAAGGGGTGGACCAGGGGAGGCTTTCTGGCCGTCCGCGGAAATCGCAGGGGTGGACGCCAAGGGGGGTGATTAGCCGGGCTGTGGGCTGCTCTCGAACCGCCGGGGAAGTCGACGGAAGTTATGGGCCAACGGCATGGAGGGGCTGTTGACACAGTCGCTCGGCCACCGAAATGCTTCTGCGACGTCCATAGTCGAGACGGACAGAACTCAATCTCAATCTTTATATATATAGATTGAGATTGAGTTCTGTCCGTCTCGACTATGGACGTCGCAGAAGCATTTCGGTGGCCGAGCGACTGTGTCAACAGCCCCTCCATGCCGTTGGCCCATATATATATATATATATATATAAATTAAGGTGTTTGTGCCTATATTTCACTCTGCATCCAAAACTACACATCGCAAACGAATAGTGTTTGTATGTAGTTTATTATTTATTATTATTATTATTATTATTTGAAACCTTCATTTATACCAGCTGCCTGTCGTTGAAAGTTACCCCTAGAGGGGGGGGGGTGTTTCTCTTCATCAATGAATGCGTCACTATTGTTTGTATGACATACAATTCTGTTAAGTGAAAGCTGTTCATAAAATAATTTATAATAAGTAATTTGTATTGTTCATCTGCACTTGTATCATAACACGCTAATCTGACTGAACAATTATCAAAATGAATAAAGATGACTTTGAGCATCAACAAAATAAATCAAATCCTGATAGTGTAAGTTTGTTAATAGTATATGCAACTTGACCTCTGGTAAGAAAACAGCTGTATCATTACATAAGACTTTGAACAGTACGATGCAAGCGTGGTGCTGAAGAGACAGAATGACAATTAAATCAGAATGTGACACTTCCTCTTGAAATATTTGTTTCGAGGGTTAACACTGTACGTCTTTCTGGCCTACCTGTGCGCCAGGAAACAGCCTGTGCTACTGCTCTCAACTCTACTGCCACAAGCATGCTGCTGCTAATAACACACAAAAAACTAACTACTGAATTCGCGAACGTGCTATGCGAATTCACTTACTGCAATAAAAACAAATTTCATCCGTGTTTGTAGAAAAACAATTAATGGGTTTTATGCGTATATGGATAACTCGAAGTAGATATGAAATGCATTTAAGTTGAAATCCTCTATATTGAACAAGACTCTAAACAATGTTGTACAAAAAACTGTAAGGTAGTTACAAGGGAATGCTTTACACCAAACTTTAGTTCCTTCACTTTCTGCACTCTCAAAAAGAGCATACAAAATTCCTGCAGTACAAACATGGATCATATCTACGCAGTGCGGACAATAATAGCAGCATAATGCTTCTTACCTCTAATCTTCATACTGTCAAGGTACATGTCAGATTCAATTATTTTCTTAACATCATTATACATAGAAACATTCATTAAGAGATGTGCCAAGTTCATGCTGCGATGTGCAACTTCACTCTTAGACTGCCTGCACACTCTCCCTGCTCACACTTCAGAGTCCGGACAACAGCCGCCACTGCACTGCCACTGCTCAAACGCGGGAACGTACACCCACCAAAGATGCTCCCCGCGGAGCAAAGATATGAATCGCAGCCTTCAACCTTACATAGCTGCCTTTCATGGTTATAAATCTGGTCGTGAATTGTGGGCAATATTTACATTCGATTTAGTATATTACAATTTGTTCTCTTCTTATCTAAGTACAATGATAATTCTTACGTAAACAATATTAGGCTGATTCGTATATTCGTTGATAGTTTGGTATTATATTGAAATTAATTATCGGTTAGAGAAAAATGTTTCTAATTAAAATAAAACTTATTTGGAAATGGGAAAAGTAGGGTGGTGTTAGTAACTTAAATCTTTGGTATAATTTTAAGAAGAGGTGAAATGATGTCAGGATAGTAGTAAGTGGGGGAGAGAAAACTATTCTCGATAGCAGGACAGGGGCGGAGGCCTCGGAATTAACATCGAGTCCTGCGGTCCTGGTCAGTCTAATGCACAATTTGTGTGTTCCTAAACTTTTCTCGTTTGGTTATTTAGTCTATGCATTCTGGCTTAATTATTTGGGCTAATCCACGTGTAGGTTATTGTAGAGATGATTCAGAAGTGCTGGAGTCCTCATCAGTGTCTGTGCCTTCAATGCCGGCCGCGGTGGCCGCGGGGACTGAGGCGCTCCAGTCACGGCCTACACGGCCACTACGGTCGGTGGGTCGAATCCCCCCTCGGGCATGGATATTTGTGCCGTCCTTAGTATAAGGTAGTTCGTAAGTAGTTTGTAAGTTTACGGACTGATGGCCCCGTAGTTAAGTCCCATAAGCTTAACAAACATTAGAATTAAAACATTGTGCCTTCACTGCCGCGGCTGTGCCATGAGACATGTCGTGTTCTGTGTACGTACCAACGTAGGTGTTGAATGCGTGTATTATTGTATTGCTGTTGTTTGAGGGTGGATACCTCATCGACTATCCGATTCAGTATCTCCCATGTGTCTTTGTCCCGGATGATCGTCTGTATGTCTTGGTCGTCTGGTAGTGTTGCGTGAGTTGGTGTTTTGTATATTGTACAGTGTAAGACTGTGTGTTCAGGGGAGCCGAACTCCCCGCATATACATTCTGCGGTGTCGTTGAGCCCCATGTAGATCAAGTATGTGAGGTAGGGACTATGACCGTCAGAAAGTGGACCATACCCTGTCTAGGATTGATATGGCCCAGTCTCAGACGTAGTCTCCTATTAAACACTATGGTGATAGAGGGAATGTTCAAATGTTTGTAAATCTATCGGCCCAAACTACGTGGTCATCAGTCCGTAGCTTACAAACTACTTAAACCTAGGTAAACTATCCTAAGGACAAACACACACACCCATGCCCCAGGGAGGACTCGAACCTCCACGGCGAGCAACCGCGCGCTCCGCAGCGAGACGCTTTAGACCGCTTGGCTACTCCACCGCTGGGTGTCCCAGCTATCTTGTCCACCCAAAATATCTCTGGAACAATAACAGCTATTCCAAAACGACTTTCACCGGTATCAATGTACGGCTGGGGCCCATGCATGTACATATTTGGAAACATTCTAAAACGAAAGCAAATATGTTTTTAACACAAACTTATGTTTTTTTTTTTAAAATGGACACCCCATAATTTTTCTTCAGTAATTCATAGCGTGACAAATCACATAAACAATGGCGTTGATTGCATTGCAATATTCCAATTACATCCCGAGATATTGCGACGTGAAGTTGACGCTTGAATTATGCGAAACGCGCGGCTAGCGCACGTCCTGTGACTCAGGCGAGAACCCTATATATATATATATATATATATATATATATATATATATATATATATATATATAACGTGAACTTCAGAACTGAAATAACTATTAGCCAAAGCCATTCGACGTAACTCTAAAAAATTCTCGAGAACATCAAAACACATGTAAGTACCAATAATTAAAACAGGAGCAGGACGAGTCGGTGTAACTCAGGTGGTAGCGTTCTGATCTCTCAACAGTAGACTCGGTATTCGATCATGCCGTTGTTTTGGAAATCTTACACCATGTTAATATCTAATTGTAAAATGCTGGGCATGATGGCTCAGCGCACTCGGTGTGGGGTTCGACGCCCTCTGTAATCCATACATCTTATAAAATAGGCAATATGTGTGTGTGTGTGGGGTGGGGGTATCTGGGGGTGACACAAATAAAGAAAAGTGTGAAGACCACTAAAAGAAATCCACTGAACTTCAATTACGCGATAAATCAGTCTAAGGTCGTAAATTCTACCAAATACCTAGGAGTTGCATTTACGAACAACGTAGACTGGAGAGAACACATAGAAAATATTCTGGGGAAGGCGATCCAAAAATTACGTTTCATTAGCAGAACGCTTCGAAGATGCACCAGCTCCACCAAAGAGACTGCCTACATCACACTTGTGCCTCCTCTCCTGGAGTACTGTTGCCCATTGTGGGACCCTCAGCAGGTGGGACTGACGGAAGACATTGAGAAGGTTCAGAGAAGGGCAGCTCGTTTTGTTTTATCACATTACGGGGAGGGGGGGGGGGGAAGCGTCACGGAAAAGGTTGCATGAATTAGGGTGGAAATCATTAAAAGAAAGACGTTATTCATTGCGGCGGGATCTGTTTGCGGAGTTTCAATCACCGACTTTTACTTCTGAATGTGAAAATATTTTGCTAGCACCCACTTACGTAGGGACACATGACCATCCCAATAAAATAAGAGAAATCAGATCTAAAACGGAACGATTTAGGTGTTCTTTCTTCTCGCGCGCTATTAGAGAATGGAACGGTAGAGAAAAGATATGAAAGTGGATAATGAACCCTCTGACAGGTACGTAAATGCGATTTGCAGAGTATCTGTGTAGATGTAGATGTATGTATGTTCCACGTCTCCTCTTAAACTACTGGACAGATTTCAACCAAACTTGGTACACATCCTCGTTACTATCAGGCAACAATCGATGTCGGGGTAAGAACCAGCTGAGACACATACGTAAGGAGATCTCATAAACCATGACAGTCGTGAGAAACTGCCGCATCATGTGATAATATTGTACATCCTCTCCTAAACTAATGGACCGATTTCAACCAAATTTTGTATAAAAATTCTTTAATGTCATTAATCATTTGCTATGGGTGCAAAAACCACCTGCGGTACGCAGTTCATACCATATCACGTCATAAACATTGGAAACTACCCTATCTTGCGACGCGTGATAGCGTGATATTTTTGTCAACTATTTGACAATGAGAGCACTTTGCGACTTGCAATAAATTTCAAACATAGTTTCAAATCTTTACGAAACTTTTTCTCGGTGATAATGCCCTACAAAATGATGAAACGAAAAAAGTTACTCGCTTACTACTTTTCTGCTGTTCATGGAGCAAAACTACGGCATTCGGTATGACGTTACAGTTTACAATTTCTACAGTATAAATTGTAGTCGCATGAAAGTTTACGGATAGTAGAGACACGTACAGCTGAATGAATTTTCGAAATTGTGCCACAGTACGACACGTAGTTCATGAGGTATAAAGACATGAACAGTAACGTTCATGGAAAACCTCTCCATCACGCATCATGTTTTAATATATTACTTCTTTACAACTAACTCTGTTCGCAACGGGTTTTACAAATGAATAAATACCTGAAAAAATATACAATTTTACAACATATAATTCAATAAATACGAGATCATGTATACTGCGAAGGCTAAAAACCTGTCGCATCATGCACCACGTATTAATACATTTATGTATTTACTACTAAGACATTCCTGTATGCCGGCCGCAGTGGCCGAGCGGTCTGCGGCGTGCCAGTCACGGTCTGCACGGCCTCTGCGGTCGGGGGTTCGAATCCCCCCTCGGGCATGGATGTTTGTGCCGTCTTTAGTATAAGCTAGTTCATAAGTAGTTTGTAAGTTTAGGGACTGATGAACCCGTAGTTAAGTCCCACAAGCTCTACAAACATTTGAACATTTTGTTTTCTATATTCCGGTCAGCTTAAGGAGATTCCTGAACTGTGACTGCTCTTCACAACTTTGAACCAACTTTGAACTGTGAAGCCGACACGGCTGAAGGTGAAAGCAATAAATAGAGTTCTATTACAGGACAATGTTCGAGCAAATGATCAATTTAAAGTTCTGATTTAAGCTTGGAAAGACACCTAAAGAAACGCATGTGATGCTGGTACGTGTGTATGGGGATCGGGCACTGTCCCTGAAGTGTGTGTACGAGTGGTTAGCCCGTTTTCGAGGAGGCCGGAAAAGTCTGCTGACAATCCCCGTAGCGAACGACCTGCGACTGCCGTCAGTGACGAAAACACTGAGAACGTGAGGACGTTAATCACGAACGATCGTCGATTAGCTGTGGGCATGATTACGAATAAACTGAAGATAAGCCGTTAATCCCTACGATAAATCCTCACTCACTGACGATCAGAAGCAGGCGCGTTTAGAGGCTCCACAGGATTTTGCTGAAACGGAGCATGCGACACCGAACTTTCTTGAACCGTATTGTCTCTAAGGATGAAACCTGGGCTGCGACAGAGTGGCCGAGCGCATTGAGGCACTATCCTCCGATGTGCGAGGCCGTTCCCCGTCGGGGGTTCGAATCCCCCCCCCCCACGGGCATGGATGTTAGTGCCGTCTTTAGTATAAGCTAGCTCATAAGTAGTTTGTACGTTTAGGGACTGATGACCCCGTAGTTAAATCCCATCAGCTATACAAACGTCTGAACATCTGATAAAACCTGGTGTCTCCGGCGCGACCCTGAAACGAAACGGAAAAGCATGGAATGGCGATCTCCGATATCAGCTCGTCGGGAAAAAAGATCAGAGTCGAAAATTCAAGCATCAAATTGGTGTTCATCATCTTTTCCGATACACAAGGCATTATCCAGAAGGAATTTCTACCTGGGGGAACGACGTTGAACGCTGCAAGGCGAATTGCAAGTTAGACACGTTTCATGCAATGTCTACGAATGGTACGAACCCAGTAGGCACAACAAGGTTCCTGTTCATAAAAGTTTGTCATGTTTGCGGGCGATATTTTAATCAATTTATTGAAGACAAGAGCCAAGATCGTTTTATATTTTTTATTAAGATTACCGGCTCGGGAGTTTAACTACCATGTTCGGATCTGCAAGTACACGAAATACATATTTCTAAATATCCACTTTCGAAACCCACCTTAAATTTCATTCTGCAGAACATTATTATTCAAAGCTTTTAAAATCACATTTACTCGCCAACATAATTGTTGGATTGTCAACATATAAAACATGAAGATCAACGCCGCGGTGGAGTAGCCGAGCGGTGTAAGGCGCCTTGCTGCGGAGCGCGCGTTGCTCGCCATCGGAGGATCAGGTCGTCTCTGAGGCATGGGTGTGTGTGTGTGTTGTCCTTAGGTTCGTTTACCTTACTTTAAGTAGTTTGTAAGCTACGGACTGACGACCACGCAGTTTGGTCCGATAGATTTACAAACATTTGAACACTTTTTGAACATGAGCATGAACATCCTGTAAATTTTACATATCATGTTAATTCTTTTTCTCAACCGGTATATGTTTGCATTACGTCTGGTTATTGATATCTGATGTCTAAACATAGACCTTGGACTACAAAGCAGTTTCCTGTATATATACGTTTTTGTAGCGACTTAATTATCTTTTCCCTTCATGTCCATATGTTTTTAAATAGCCGATCCACATACTAAGGAAAATTGTAATATTTATTATAATTATCACATATAAATGTATACATCTATATCCTAATATGAATATTGTTTCATATGCACAAGTTTATTGTTCTTGACATCAAGCACGAGATGCTCAAATGTCACTTCTAGAGCGCCATCTGGTATCATCTTGTGAGTTTGGATGGCTGACTTATTCAGGACTGCCTCGGCGGAGCGGCCGAGCGCAGTGAGGCGCTATGCTGCCTTTCGCGAGTCCGTTCCCCGTCGGGGGTTCGAATCCTTCCTCAGGCATGGATGTTTGTGCTGTCTTTAGTGTAAGGTAGTTCACAAGTAATTTGTAAGTTTAGGAACTGATGACCCCGCAGTTGAGTCCCATAAGCTCTTCACAAACATTTGAACATTTTATTCAGGATTGTTTTTAACTTAGTAACCACACCTTATTACAGGATGTTGATGTACATGTTTTATTTATATGTTGACAGGCCAACAGTTAAGTTGGCTAGTAAATGTGTTTTTAAAAGCTTTTAATAATAATGTTCCGAAGAGAGAAATCTAAGGTAGGTTTCGAAAATGGATATTTAAAAATATGTATTTCTCTGGCTTCTTGTATTATTGCACTTTGAGTATGATTTTGTATGTACTTTGCAGATCTTAATAAAAAATAAAAAGCGATTTTGGCTCTTGTCTTTAATTTAAAAAAGTTCCTGTTTTTACTTATTTATTTATTTTTCACACACAGCCAGTATCGTTAATCATATATATATATATATATATATATATATATATATATATATATATATATATATATATATAAAAGGAGTAGTGCACATTGAACATCCACCATACTCGACGGATATCATTGTCGAGATTTCTTCCTACATCCTCGTCTCAACGTTGCTTTGAAAGTAAAGGGATTTTGCGGTATTCCTGATAAGAACGAAAAGTGAGAGACTTTTGAACAGACTCCCAAAGGAAGACTTCGTGCAAAGTTTCATGGACATATATCACAGAGTCCACGGTGCAGAGTTATGTGAGGTGACTATTTCTAAGAACAATAAGGTAACTGTAGTTCATACTACATCTACGTTAATGTTACAGGACTATTCACCGAACATTATCAAAAATTTAATACAAATAAACAATTCCTGAGACGGATTTTCGTCTCGAATATATCAAAGACGATAATGATAAATCTGACGCATAGAATTAAAATTTGTGATGTGGCCGGGAATCGAACGCGGACCTCCATGCTTACTACGCAGACGTCTTAACCATTTATTTAAATAAATTTTTATTTACTCTATTTCTTGTACAAAAGCAAACTAGTTTGCTTTTGTCACTCACTGTGTTAATTACGTCTTATTATAATGACATAGTGCACCTATGCACTGTAAATCGTTTTATATAACAACTATTTGACATTACAAGATTATGGCCTTGTAAAATATTTTATTTGACCTGATGATGCTGACATAGTTCAATGAAACCGGTCGTCAGTAATAAAAACTGATGATAAGCGATCTTGGCTATTTTATATCTTTTTACAATTAGCGTAAGTGGTTGTATTCCGACTTCCGACACTAACTTCCGGAGGTGATCATTGTAATACTGTAAATCGTGCGATAAAACAAATGTCGTAGCTGTTCGGAATTCCACGTAAACCTCAGGAGCGATCGAAACCCTCACGGTAATCAAGTTGGAGTGTCGACATTTCGCCCAAGTCGTCGGCTCGTTCGGTTAGTGCGCTCTGGGCGGAGATCGGACCGACCGGTGGGAAGCCCGAAGACCACCGGAAAACAGCGCGGATTATTTCCCTGGCGGGAGAGCGGCGCAGGACTAAATCAAACTTTTAAGACAAAGGAAATTAGATACGGACCGGGGGACGAAGGAACGGCCGCGCAACGCACCGCCGAGGATGGCGGCGATAAAGAAAATAAAAGGGGGTAAAAGATTTTTGTCAAGGGAGGAAAGCGGAAGGCGGTCTGGGGGGGGGGGGGTAAGAAAAAAGATGGCCTATTAATTTCTGTGTGGGTTTTTATTTCCCCCTTTGCTGCTCTCGCGGTCGCCAGCCTATTCCGACTCCTCGGCGTCTTTTCTTTTTAGGACTAATAATTCGTGCCGCGCCGTTCATTTAGCTGTGGGTGGGGCCGGCGGGAAAGTGGGGGGAGGAGGGGGGCAGTTTGGTGGGGGAGGAAGGGATGGGTGGAGGGGGGGGGAAGCTAAGTGGTCGCCGGCTTTTGGAAACCGCGGCGTGTGCCCGCGACAAGGAGCATTTGTTGTTTCGCGTTCAGCGCAGGGAAGGAACACGTGGGGTGCTTACAGGAGAGAGGGTTAAGTTTAGATTAGATTAATACTTGTTCCACAGACCATATATACAAAATTGCGTTATCATGTGGAACGTGTCAGTTAGTAAATGTTGTCTACACTTGACAATCAATATTTTACGGATTTTTTTTTATTTTTATGTTTTATTTACTTTAAAATTAAAAAAAAAATGTTTTATCTAAAAATTCATCAACATTGTAGAAGGAGTTGCTATTCAGAAATTCCTTTAATTTCTCTTTAAATATTACTTGGCTATCTGTCAGACTTTTGCCTATGCTGAAGCGATTGCTCCTTACTTAACAGTCATATACAACCGCTCTCTCAAAGAAGGATCTGTACCAAAAGACTGGAAAGTTGCCCAGGTCACACCCATATTCAAGAAAGGCAGTAGGAGTAACTCACTAAACTACAGGCCTGTTTCATTGACGTCAATTTGCAGCAGGGTTTTAGAACATATCCTGTATTCAAATATTATGAATTATCTCGAACAGAATGATCTATTGGCCCAAGGTCAACATGGACTTAGAAAATATCGTTCATGCGAAACACAACTAGCTGTTTACTCACACAAAGTGATGTGTGCTATCGACAAGGGTTCGCAAATTGATTCCGTATTCCTTCATTTCCAGAAGGCCTTTTTACACCGTACCTCAGAAACGCCTTTTAATCAAATTGCGTGGTTACGGTATATCGCCCCAAATTTGCAACTGGATAGGGGATATCCTGTCAGAAAGGACACTGTTTGTAGTAATCGATGGTAAGGCATCGACTAAAACAGAAGTGATATCGGGCGTTCCACAGGGTAGTGTTATTGGTCCTCTGCTGCTCCTTATTTACATAAACGATTTAGGGGAAAATCTAAGTAGCTCTCTTAGGTTGTTTGCAGATAACGCCGTCATTTACCGACAAGTAAAATCATCTGAAGATCAAAACCAACTGCAGAACGATTTGAATAAGATTTCAGTATGGTGTAAAAATTGGCAGTTGTTCCCAAAAAAAGAGAAGTGTGAAGTCCACATGAGCACGAAAAGAAATCCGTTAAATTTTGTTTACATGACAAATCAATCAAATGTGAAGGCCGTAAACCCCATAAAATACCTAGGAATTACTATTACTTCAGACTTAAATTGGAAAGAACACGTAGATAATGTCGTAGGTAAGGCGAACCAGAGACTTCGTTTTGTTGGCAGAACCCTTAAACGATGCAACAGAACTACTAAAGAGACTGCATACAGTACGCTTGTCCGTCCTTTTTTGGAGTATTGCTGCCTAGTGTGGGATCCTTATCGGGTGGGTTTGACGGAGGACATCGAAAGAGTTCAAAGAAGGGCAGCTCGTTTCGTATTGTCACGATATAGGGGAGACAGCGTTACGGAAATGATACAGGATCTGGGATGGGAATCATTACAACAACGGCGCTTATCGCTGCGGCGTGGGCTACTTACGAAACTACAATCGCCAACATTCTCCTCCGAATGCGAAAATATATTGTTGAATCCCACGTACATAGGTAGAAATGATGATCAGAATAAAATACGAGAAATCAGAGCCGAACGGAGAGATTCAGGTATTCATTCTTCCCGCGCGCTATTCGAGAATGGAATGGGAGGTAAAATAGTATAACGCTGGTTCGATTCACCCTCTGCCAGGCACATAAATGTGATTTGCAGAGTATCCCATGTAGATGTAGATGATGCTACTTGGTAAGTGATCAAAGACATTTGTGGCAGCATAATTCACCCCTTTCTGAGCCAAAGTTAAATTTAATCTTGAATGGTGAATATCAACCTTTCTCCTAGTGTTGTAGCTATGCACGCTGCTATAACTTTTGAATTGGGTCGGATTGCTAATAACAAATTTCATGAGTGAGTACATATATATTTTGAAGCTACAGTGAAGATCCCTAGATAAATATCTGCAGGATGCTCTTGGGTGGGCTCCAGCAATTATTCTGATTACACGCTTTTGTGCAATGAATACTTTTTTACTCAATGTTGAATTTCCCCAGAATATGATCGCATATAAAAGCGATGAATGAAAATAGGCGTAGTAAGCTAATTTACTGAGATGTATGTCACCAAATTTTGAAATGACTCTGATAGCATAAGTAGCCGAACTCAAGCGTTTCAGCAGATCTTCAATATGTTAATCTGCGTGCAGCAGCAGTTTACACTAATTTGACCAGACGCAGTCGCGTAAAGAACAGGACAGACAGCTTCGAAAAGGCAGAAAAAGAGGAGGTAGAGAGAGAAAGGACGCACATACGATCGAATTTAATAAATGAGTTTATTATTAATAGACAAAACACATTATGAATTACCTCTATAGAATGATCTCGCTGCTCTAGAGTAGCCGAGCGGTCTAAGGCGCCTCGCTGCGTAGCGCGTGGTTACTCGCCGTCGGAGGTTCGAGTCCTTCCTGTGGCATGGGTGTGTGTGTGTGTGTTGTCCTTGGGTTAGGTTACCTAGGTTTAAGTAGTTTGTAAGCCACGGACTGATAACCACGCAGTTTGGTCCGATAGAGTTACGAACATATGAATTCAGAATGATCTATTAACCCAAGGTCAACACGGATTTAGAAAATATCGTTCGTGCGAAACACAACTGGCTCGTTATTCACACCAAGCGATGAGTGCTTTCGACAAGCCGATCTCAAATTGATTCCGTATTTCTTGATTTGCAGAAGGCTTTTGACACCGTACCTCACAAACGGCTTTTAAGCAAATTGCGTGGTTATGGTATATCGCCCCAAATTTACGGCTGGATAGAGGATTTCCTGTCAGAAAGGACACTGTTTGTAGTAATCGATGGTAAGGCATCGACTAAAACAGAGGTGATATCCGGCGTTCCACAGGGTAGTGATATTGGTCCTCTGCTGTTCCTTATTTACATAAACGATTTGGCAGAAAATCTAAGTAGCTCTCGTACGTTGTTTGCAGATGACGCCGTCATTTACCGTCTGGTAAAATCATCTGAAGATCAAAACCAACTGCAGAACGATCTGAATAACATATCACTATGGTGTAAAAATTCGCAATTGACTCTAAATAAGGAGAAGTGTGAAGTCGTCGACACGAGTACGAAAAAAAATTCGTTACATTTTGTTTACAACATAAGCCGTAAACTCCACAAAATACCTAGGAATTGCGTTTTATTGGCAGAACACTTAAAAGATGCAACAGAACTAGTAAAGAAACTGCATGCACTACGTTTGTCCGTCTTTTTTTAGAGTATTGCTGCCCAATGTGGGATCCTTATCAGGTGGGTTTGGTGGAGGACATCGAAAGAGTCCAAAGAAGGGCAGCTCGTTTCGTATTCTCACGATACAGGGGAGACAGCGTTACGGAAACGATACAGGATTTGGGATGGGAATCATTACAACAACGGCGCTTATCGCTGCGGCGTGGACTACTTACGAAACTCCAATTGCCAACATCCTCCTCCGAATGCGAAAATATGTTGTTGAACCCCACTTGCATAGGTAGAAATGATCATTCATAATAAAATATGAGAAATCTGAGGTAGAACGGAGAGACTCAGGTGTGCTATTCGAGAATGCAGTGGGAGATGAATGGTATAATGGTGGTTCGCTGAACCCTCTGCCAGGCACTTAAATGTGATTTGGAGTGTATCCCGTGTATAAGTTTAGGTTTGCTTAGCAAACAGCTCTGAAAAAAAACCTCATGAATTTTTTTAAAAATTAAGTTGGATTATTAACATATTTTCGAGGTTCAAGATCTTCATGGCATTAGTCGACTGTGAACATCATTTGTCGACGGATGAGATCGGATTGGTTTTGTCCCTCTGTTTTTCGACAAGTGAGAGAGCAGGATCCGTGGCCTTTCTGCCGTACATTGGCACCACTTTCAACAAGATTGGTCGCATTTTACGAAAAAACAATGTAAAATGTGTGTTTAGTCCACCTTCTAAAATTAAGGCACTGTTGGGATCCGTTAAGGATGATCTCGGTTTGGTTTGCGCAAGGCGGGTGTCTACCGTATCCCATGAAGCTGAGCATGTCAAATGTTGGTCGAACTATTAGGGCTGTTGAGGACCGTTGTATTGAGCATAAACGTCACACACGTTTACAACAGCCAAACAAATCTGCTGTGGCCGAACACTGTCTTGACACAGGTCACCCTATGGAATACAACTAAACGGAAATTCTGGAATGTGTTTACTAATGTTTGTGAAGCTTAAGGGACTTAACTGCGGGGTCATCAGTCGCTGAAATTACAAGCTACTGATGAACTACCTCAGGTGAGTTAATAAAGTTTAAAGCAGTGTTAAAATAATTTATATTATTGTGGTATTGAACATGTCAATCAAAGACATACTCCACACTGTGGGCCCCAGAGAACGTAAATTGAAAAGATAGATACGGAGGATGGATACATTAATCTCTATACTTATAAGACGCATTAGTTGTCTGTCTGTCTGTTCTCTTATAATTGAAGATCCACACAACCAAATAACGTGAAATTTGGTACACGTACACTAAATCACATGAGGAACGTTCTTAAACAGGTTTCGTTCCATTTTTTGGAAAATCAACCGGAAATTTGAGAAAAAGTGTAAGTGCGTTTGCACAGTGTCCGTGTAAATCTATATCTTCGCACTGATCTTGATGAAATTTTGCACATTGGACCTTCAAAACAAGAGGAAGGGCACTGTCTACATAAAATTTCTTTTAGTGCGTGGTGGTGGGTACTTATGGATTTCGCCAAAATCCACAGTTTTGCTCCGATCTTGATGTAATTTTGTACACTTGACCTTGAAAACAAGATGAAGGTTACTGTGTACATAAAATTTCGTTCGGTGCATGGGGGAGCATACTCCAAATGGAACTACCAAAAATATTGTTTATCACATTGCTTTAACATAAATGTACGCTTTTATTACATGCAAATAAACGGTTTTGTACGCTTCTACAGAAAACCTTATTTTAAATCCGGGCAAAGCCGGGTACTTGCAGCTGGTAAAATAAATGCAATGTACAGAAGACACATTTGTAGAATTAGAACAACACTTGTAAACACTGAAACACTTGGAAATAAGACAAGGTCTACTTGATTTTTTAATGTTGTAATGGATGGAATGAATGGGGCATTTAGAGGTATGGCGAAACAAAAAAAGCCAGAAAAATGATTTTTGCAGATGATACGGTAATGTGGAGTGATAAAGCGATAGATGTGCAGTTGCACCTTGAATCATGGAAGGAAAACATGTAAAGGTGTGGATTAAAAATAAATGAAGATAAGGGTGAAGTAATGGTATTTGCAAGAGACGAACGGGTCAAAAGGAATATTACTTTAGAGAACCCATCAAAGTGGTAAACACTTATTTCGGAAGTGAAATATCTAGCGATGGAAGGATAACGGATGAATTTAAAAGGAGGTTACGGAATGGACGCTATTTTTATCTAACAATTAAACATCTGGTTTCGAATAACGAAGTTACAGAAAAAGTGAAACACCTTATATACAAGAGTTATTACGATCATATTGTCCGCTATGGAGGAGAAACATGCATACTGGCAGAAAGGGAATGGAGCAGCTTACAAGCAGGGGAAATGAAATTTCTCAGAGCAGTGAAAAGAGAAACAAGAATGGCTAGAGTAAGAAATTTGGATGAGAGTTCTTGTGGTCTTCAGTCCGGAGACTGGTTTGATGCAGCTCTCCACAATACCGTATCCTGAGCAAACCTTTTCATCTCCTTATAAGAACGGCAACCCACCTCCGTTTGAATCTGCTTACTGTATTCTTCTCTTGGCCTCCCTCTGCAATTTTTACCTGACAAACTTCCCTCCAATGTTATATTTACGATTGTTTGATGTCTAAGAATGTGTCCTTTTCGTCCAAGGATGCCAAAAATTTCTTTTATTTCCAATTCATTTCAGTGCCTCCTTATTACTCACGTGGTCTATCCACCTAATCTTCAGCATTCTTCTGGAGCACCACGTTTCAAAAGCCTCTATCTTCTTTCTCAGTGAACTATTTATCGTGCAAGGTTCTCTCCTGTACAAAGCAACACTCTACCCTAATTCCTTCAGAAAAGACTTCCTTACACTTAAATTAATGATCAGTGTTAGTAAATTTCTCTTTTTCGAAAACGTTTTCTTCCCATTTCCATTCCGCATTTAAATGCGACCATGATATGTTACTGCCCACGTAACAAAACTGATCTACCACCAACCTTTATGGTTTCGTTCCTTACCCTAATTCCCTCAGCACCGCCTGATTTTCTTAGATTGCATTCCATTACTCTAGTTTTACTCTTGTTAACGTTCATCTTATACGCTCCTTTCAACACTCTGTCTATTGCGTTCAGTTCCTCTTCCAGGTGCCTTGCTGTATCTGACAGAATTACAATGTCATCGGCAAAACGCAATGTTTTTATTTCTGCACCTTGAACTTTAATTCCTTTTCCAAATTTCTCCTTGCTTTCCTTTATAGCTTCCTCAATGTACGAAGTGGATAACACTGGAGAAAGGCTACAACCGTATCTTACTCCCATCCCAACCACTGCGTTCTTCATGCCCTTGGCTCTTACTGAACAAGTTATAAATAACTTATGAGGAACTGTTGTTGTTAAGCTCTTCAGTCCCCAGACTGGTTCGATGCAGCTCTCCACCTTACTCTATCCTGAGCAAGGATTTTCATCACCTCATAAGAACGGCAACCCACATCCATTTGAATCTGCATACTATATGCGTCTCTTGGTCTCCCTCTGCGATTTTTACCCCACACACTTACCTCCAATGCTAAACTTATGATTCCTCGATGTTTAATAATGTGTCCTACCAAGCGATCCCTTCTTTTAGTCAAGGTATGCCAAAAATTCTTTTTCTCACTAATTCTGTTTAGTACCTCTTCATTAGTAATGCGATCTACCCACCAAATCTACAGCATTCTTCTGTAGCACCACATATGAAAAGCCTCTATTCTCATCCTGTCCTCACTGTTTGTCGTCCATGTTTCAGTACATCTATATCTACATGGGATACTCTGCAAATCACATTTAAGTGCCTGGCAAAGGGTTCATCGAACCACCATTATACTGTTCATCTCCTATTCCATTCTCGAATAGCGTGCGGGGAGAAAGAACACCTGAATCTCTCTGTTCAAGCTCTGATTTCTCGTATTTTATTCTGATGATCATTTCTACCTATGTAAGTGAGAGTCAACAATATATTTTCGCAGTCGGAGGAGAATGTTGGCGATAAGCGCCGTTGTTGTAATGATTTCCATCCCAGATCCTGTATCATTTCCGTAACGCTCTCTCCCCTGTACCGTAACACTCCCGTAGAAGGCAACACTCCACACAAATACCATCAGAAAAGACTTCCTTACGCTTAAATTAATATTCGATGATAGCAAATTTCTTTTTTTTTTTTTATTAAAAATGCTATTCTTCCCATTATCATTTTGCATTTAATATCCTCTGTACTGCGACCGCCATATGTTGTTTTACTACCCAAGTAACAAACCTCATCTACCACCTTCATTATTTCGTTACCTAAACTAATTCCTTCAGCATCACCTGATTTCATTAGACTGCATTCCATTATCCTTATTTTGCTCCTGTAAATGATCATTTTCTACAATCATTTCAACGCACTGTCCACTCCATTCAACTGCTCTGCCAGCTCCTTTGCTGTCTGACAGAATTACAGTGTCATCGGCAAAACGCAATGTTTTTATTTTTACACCTTGAACTTTAATTCCTTCTCCAAATTTCTCATTACTTTCCTTTATAGCTTCCTCAGTGTACAAATTGGATAATATTGGAGAAAGGCTACAACCGCGTCTTACTCCATTCCGAACCACTGCGTCCCTTCATGCCCTTGACTTCTGAACAAGTTGTAAATCACCTCCCTTCCTGTATTTTAGAACTGCTAACTTCAGAATTTGAAATAGTCTATACCACTCAAGATTGTCAAAAAGTGTGAGAGAGGAAATCGAGAAGGAGATTATGAGAGAGGAAATTATGAGAGAAGAAATAGAAAAAAAGAGATTAAGTTGTTACTGGCATGTTGAGAAAAAGTGTGAGGAGAGAATACCCAGAATTAAGGAGGAACTGTTTTTGCTGTTATGGTCTTCAGTCCGGAGACTGGTTTGATGCAGCTCTCCACCCTACTCTATCCTGAGCAAGCCTTTTCATCTCCTCATAAGAACGGCAACCCACATCCACTTGAATCTGCTTACTATACGCGTCTCTTGGTCTTCCTCTGCGATTTTTACCCCACACACTTACCTCCAATGCTAAATTTACGATTCCTCGATGTCTAAGAATGTGTCCTACCAATCGATCCCTTCTTTTAGTCAGGGTATGCCAAAAATCCCTTTTCTCACCAATTCTGTTCAGTACCTCCTTATTAGTTACGCGATCTACCCACCTAATCTTCAGCATTCTTCTGTAGCACCACATTTCAAAAGCCTCTATTCTCTTCCTATCCGCACTGTCCATCGTCCATGTTTCAGTCCCGTACAAGGCAACACTCCATACAAATGCTTTCAGAACGGACTTCCTTACACTTAAATTAGTATTAGATGTTAGTAAATTTCTCTTTTTTTAAAATGCTCTTCTTCCCATTGCCATTTTGCATTTTATATCCTCTGTACTACGACCGTCATATGTTATTTTACCGCCCAAGTAACAAAACTCATCTACCACCTTCATTGTTTGGTTACCTAATCTAATTCCTTCAGCATCACCTGATTTTCTAAGAGAACAGTCCATTATCTTTGTTTTGCTCTTGTTAATGCTCATTTTGTACGCTCTCTTCAACACTGGGGAACTAACGATAGATGAAAAAACTCGCATTGACGTGTTTTACGGCCCACTTTATATTTGTAGTTTTATAAGATTTTGCAAACATTTTGGAACAAAATAATAATCTAAATAATTATAAATTAATTAATGACAGTGTCTGAAACCCTTTTAGGAAAAAAAAAAAAGGTAGTTGCGTGTTTCGAACCATCGACCTTATGCGTCAGAGTCCAGCACCTTGCCCACTACGCTACGGCTATAAATCTAAATAGGTGTTCTTTAATCGCATACTATTAATGGCCGTTGTTAATATGGCATTTGTAGACATTAGATTATCATTCATCGTACGAAGAACGATGTGTTTTTGTTAATTCCTCAGTGTGCCGTTGCTTTGAAATGACAACGTGTAAGTTTTCTTATGAAAATCATCAAATACGCGAGGAATGTCACGTGACATCTCCGAACGGCTGGTTTTCGTTAATTCAATGGAGGGAGTGAAATCTCCGTTATTTTTGAAAATATGTCTCAAACGATACGAGATATGAAAGAAACACAAGGGTGCTAAGTTGTAGAGAATTTTCTCCTCTACCAATTAGGTTATTCAAATTTCGTGTCAGACGAACGATTCGTCTGCAATTACAATTGTATTACAAACGGTTTTTTTTGGTTTTACTATCGTAGTTTTTTGTCCGAAAAATTTGAAAAAGGGAGGTTCTGGTCTCTGGCGGCCTACAATCATGTCTGTAAAATTTGGTGCTGATCGGTTGAACGGTTCGTCTTAAAAATAGGGGAACACGTTACGGACAGACAGACTGACGGACAGACAGACAGACAGACATACATCTCAAAATCTCCGTTAGTTTTGCAAGTTAAAAAAAAAAAAAAAAAAAAAAAAAAAAAAAAAAAAAAAAAAAAAAAAAAAAAACATAAGAGAGCAAAGTTGTAGAGAATTTTCTCCTCTACAAATTTGGTTATTTAATTTTCGTGTCAGATGAATAGTTAAGCCGTTATTTTCATTTAAATTTCGAGCTGTCAAAAGATGATCGCAAAGGCGTACTTTTAGTGTTACTACCGTAACCTAAAGTGGGCGAAAGGACTTAAAAGGAAAACAGGAGAGAGAACATGTGAGGAAAAAATAGGTGTAAACTGGCAAGAAATGGAGGAAGAAAATTGGGCAGAACGAGGAGGAGAGAACTAACTTACGGCAGTAGCTGGAACGGGATACGGGGAACTGAAACGTATGAGTGGCGATGTTCACTTGGTGCGACTGATTACTCGGTGCGTCGAACCTTCGGCATTGGCAGTCTGCTGGACATGGCGTTGCGGTGAACTGCCGCTACTTCTGGACGGTGAGATTATGTTTAATTCAGGGCTGTTGGGGGGGGGGAGGGAATAATTGGGGGGAGGGGCAGATGGGGGAGGAACGGCACGCCATTGGCTGGCTGGAGGTAATAGCCCCCGGGCACGCAATGTGCACCTAGTGGGCGCAGACGGTGGCGGTCTCTGCCGGCCGCTGCAGGTACCACGTACGTATTTCCCAAACTGCGAAATTTTCCGACTTGTGCTGCTGTTCTAAAAATCGACTATCGATCTAACACGGCGAGACTCGAACCCGGACCTCCCGCTTAGTTGGATCGGTCGCTTCAATCTGTCGGCCACCCGATCACGCTCCCCGGGCATACACACGTGTTACACTTGTCTCTATCCCTCAAATGCTCGCATACATTATAGTCATAGAGTGAGACCCGCGAGATGGACGGACACAAAATTATTACTCAGACTGATATTACCTTTACTTAACTGCCATATACAACCGCTCTCTCAAAGAAGGATCTGTACCAAAAGATTGGAAAGTTGCACAGGTCACACCTACGAGGCGCGTCCAGAAAGTAAGTTCCATTGGGTAATAAAATGAAATTGTACACAGATACACAAGAAATTTTTATTGCACAAAATTCTACAACTCTTAAACTACTTCTCCACATTACTGCCGAAATTTTGCAGGCATTTGTCATAGCGTGGCACCAGGTTTTGTATACCTTCTTCATAGAAATCTGCCGCCTGTGTCTTCAACCAGTTGGAAACAGTTTCTTTCAGCTCGTCGTCATTGGTGAAGTGATGACCGCCAGGGAAAGACTGGATCTTGTCATCAATCGCGTGAACCAGTTGTTCTGTAACCAAAGGTGGACGCCTACTTCGTTCTTCATCGTGCACATCACTACGCCCGCCATTGAACTGTCGGACCCATCTTCTCACCATCGAATCACTCATCGCATTTGGTCCGTAAACATCGAAAATTTGCCGATAAATTTCACTTGGTTTCACTTTCCTCGCATTCAGATACCGAATCACCGACCTGATTTCACAGGCGGTGGGATTTTCAATCAACAACGACATTTCAAAAAAGCACAACAAACCGTACGTAACTGACAGCGATCTCCAAATGGCGCACGTTCTTCTCCTTGATACACATCGTCTACAGCGCATGTGCGGAACTGCAATCGCAGCACTGCAGCGGCGATAAATTGAAACGGAACTTACTTTCTGGACGCGCCTCGTATATTCAGGAAAGGCAGTAGGAGTAACTCATTAAACTACAGGCCTATTTCATTGACTTCAATTTGCAGCAGGGTTTTGGAACATATCCTGTATTCAAATATTAGGAATTATCTCGAACAGAATGATCTATTAGCCCAAGATCAATATGGATTTAGAAAATATCGTTCATGCGAATCACAACTAGCTCTTTACTCACATGAAGTGATGTGTGCTATCGGCAAGGGTTCGCAAATTGATTCCGTATTCCTTGATCTCCAGAATACACCGTACCTCACAAACGGCTTGTAATCAAATTGCGTGGTTACGGTATGTCGCCCCAAATTTGCGCCTCGATAGGGGATTTCTTGTCAGAGAGGACACAGTTCGTAGTAATCGATGGTAAGGCATCGACTAAAACAAAAGTGATATCGGGCGTTCCACAGGGTAGTGTTATTGGTCCTATGCTGTTCCTTATTTACATAAACGATTTAAGGGAAAATCTAAGTAGCTCTCTTAGGTCATTTGTAGATGACGCCGTCATTTACCGTCTAGAAAACTCATCTGAAGATCAAAACCAAGTGCAGAACGATCCGAATAAGATATCAATGTGGTGTCAAAATTGGCAATTGATTCTAAATAATGAGAAGTGTGAATTCGTCCACATGAGTACGAAAAGAAATGCATTAAACTTTGTTTACAAGATAAATAAATCAAAAGTGAAGGCCGTAAACTCCACAAAATACCTAGGAATTACTATTATGTCAGACTTAAACTGTAAAGAACACGTAGATAATGTCGTGGGAAAGGCGAACCAGAGACTGCGTTTCATTGGCAGAACCCTTCAAAGATGCAACAGAACTACTAAAGAAACTGCATACACTACGCTTGTTCGTCCTTTTATGGAGTATTGCTGCCCAGTGTGGGATCCTTATCAGGTGGGTTTGACGGAGTTCAAAGAATGGCAGCTCGTTTCGTATTGTCACGATACAGGGGAGACAGCGATACGGAAATGATACAGGATCTGGGATGAGAATCATTACAACAACGGCGCTTATCGCTGCGGCGTGGGCTACTTACGAAACTACAATAGCCAACATTCTCCTCCGAATGCGAAAATATATTCTTGACTGCCACTTATATTGTTAGAAATGATAATCAGAATAAAATACGAGAAATCAGAGCCGAACGGAGAGATTCAGGTGTTCTTTCTCCCCGCGCGCTATTCGAGAATGGAATGGGAGATAAAATAGTATAACGGTGGTTCGATGAACCCTCTGCCAGGCAATTGTGATTTGCAGAATATCCCATGTAGATGTAGATGAACCTTACTGTTTTCGCAAGAGGTATGTTTGTTGAGATACTTGCTTCATGCTTGAACAGTGTGATTGGGAATGATTAAGGAGGAATGTCTTGACAATCTCCCTTTCGCCAAACGCGTTCTACCGCAGTAAATTTTGGCGCCAACTTCTCGGGCCCATGATTTATGCGGTCCGACATTTTCTGCCCAGTAACAATAAATTAGAAACTGTACGCGAGTCGCACGCTCAGCTGACAATCTTGGCAACGGCGGGAAAACCGAGTTCTCAGAAACGGGCAAGCGAGGGAGGTTGGAGGGCGGAAAAAAATAATAAAAAAAAGCAGCAAAACGAAACTCTTTCCTATCGATTCCTGTCCCACGCAGCACTGTGTAATTAATTCACAGACACGGGGGAAAAGAATGGAGCAGAAATGACGTCGGCCCAGTCTGGAGGGGAAGGCGGGGAGGGAAATTCCTTCCCCCTCGGTACGGCAGTTTCTTCCGACTCTCTTATAAATCGGCGGCAATTAAAATTCGCCGCGGTTTGTGATTAAAAGCGAGCACGTCCGACCCTCCCCGTCTCGAGAGCGCCTGGGCCTATCTGGAGCGGGCGGTTCGGGGATCTTCAGACCCAGAGGGTCTTCTGGCGGCGGGGATGTCGGGATGCTTCGTTAGGCACCGAGACAGGGGCTTCCGAAGGGTGTCTTTCAAAATGGAGTTCCCCAGCTCCAGTCACACGCCAAGGGGAGGAAGACCTTGAGCCAGAGTCTTATCGATGACGATATCGGTAACGACAAACGGGAAGATAATCTAGCATGGCCTGTTAGAAGAAAAAGTCCAATCATTTGGCTGAAGCTAGTACGTAAAACTGCGGAGCATTGCCTCGATCAGCTGATGACGGAACATACTGGTGAGTGAAGCTTAAAGCATTCCTGGCCATTAAAATTGCTACACCATAAAGATGACGAGCTACAAATTCAATGTTCAAATGATTGTATAACTTATGGGACTTCGCTACGGGGTCATCAGTCCCTAAACTTACAAACTACTTATCAACTAGCTTATCCTAAGGACAGAACAAGATGCTGTGATATGCAAATGACTAGCTTTTCAGAGCATTCACACAAGGTTGGCGCCGGTGGCAAAACCTACAACGTGCTGACATGAGGAAAGTTTCCAACCAATTTCTCATACATCAACAGCAGTTGACCGGCGTTGCGTGGTGAAACGTTGTTGTCATGCCTCGTGTAAGGAGGAGATATGCGTACCATCACGTTTCCGACTTTGATAAAGGTCGGATTATAGCCTATAGCGATTACGGTTTATCGTATCGCGACATTGCTGTTCGCGCTGGTCGCAATCCAATGACTATTAGCAGAATATGGAATCGGTGGGTTTAGGAGGGCAATACAGAACGCCGTGCTGGATCCCAACGGCCTCGTATCACCAGCAGTCGAGATGACAGACATCATATCCTCATGGCAGTAAAGGATCGTGCAGCCACATCTCGATACCTGAGTCAACAGATGGGGACGTTTGCAAGACAACAACCATCTGTAGTAACAGTTCGACGACGTTTGCAGCAGCTTGGACTATCAGCTCGGAAACCATGGCTGCGGTTACCCTTGACGCTGTATCACATACAAGAGCGATTGCGATAGTGTACGCAACGACGAACAATACAGAGTCCCAAAAAGCCGATTTTAAATAGAATTATTTATTAGGAAGAAGGATTAACCGTTTAATGCATACCTTATTTTATTCGTTATCTCTCGAAGTGATAAACATTTTACCACAAATTTATTTGTAGCTGCTCTATACATCATGTTACACATGCAAATACACTCCTGGCCATTAAAATTGATACACCTAGAAGATGACGTGCTACAGACGCGAAATTTAACCGACAGGAAGAAGATGCTGTGATATGCAAATAATTAGCTTTTCAGAGCATTCACACAATGTTGGCGCCGGTGGCGATACCTACAACGTGCTGGCACGAGGAAAGTTTCCAACCGATTTCTCGTACACAAACAGCAGTTGACCGGCGTTGCGTGGTGAAACGTTGTGACGCCTCGTGTAAGGAGAAATGCGTACCATCACGTTTCCGACTTTGATTCAAATGTTTATATAGCTTATGGGAGTTAACTACGGGGTCATCAGTCCCTAAACTTACAAACTACTTATGAACTAGTTAAGACTAAGGACGGCACAAATAGCCATGCCCGAGGGGGGAATCGAACCCCCGACCGTAGTGGCCGTGCAGACCGAGACTGGAGCGCCGCAGTCCCCTCGGCCACCGCGGCCAGCTTCCGACTTTGACAAAGGTCGGATTGTAGACTATCGCTATTGCGCTTTATCGTATCGCTAAATGACTGCACTTACTAACGATGACAAACTGTAGTCAGCGAGAAACCACGCTTCCAGTAGGCACAAAGCGAAAATGTTACGGTGGTTTCGCTACGAAACCACATAGTGTGAAAGGGTTAAAAGTACAAACGGTCAATTTCGCCATTTCTCAATTTTACATTTTTTCAAATCGCTGAATATTTTGTATCTCTCTGGTTCGCTTGTCCGTTTTTGGTAAGAAAATGCACCCAACACTATTCTGTCGAATGTGTCTGTTTGTACTCTTCTCAAAGTCCTTAAAAATTATATATGTTAGGGTGAGTGTATTCAAGGTATGTATTACAAAGAGAGTGAAACCTTTGGCATGCGTTCGCCGTTTTCCAAATAGTAGAATATGGCGCTCGCGTTGGGTGCGACCCAATGACTGTTAGCAGAATATGGAATCGGTGGGTTCAGGAGGACAAAACGGAACACCGTGCCCAACGGCCTCGTGTCAGTAGCAGTCGAGATGACAGGCATCTTATCAGCATGGCAGTAACGGATCATGCACCCACGTCTCGATCCCTGGGTCAACAGATGGGGACGTTTGCAAGACAACAACCATCTGCACGAACAGTTCGACGACGTTTGCAGCAGCATGGACTATCAGCTCGGAGACCGTGGCTGTGGTTATCCTTGACGTTGCATCACAGGCAGGAGCGCCTGTGATGGTGTATGCAACGACAAACATAAGTGTTAGAATGGAAAAACGTCATGTTTTCGGATGAATCCAGGTTCTATTTACAGTATCATGATGGTCGCATTCGTGTTTGGCGACATTGCGGTGAACGCACATTGGAAGCGTGTATTCGTCATCGCCATACTGGCATATCACCTGGCGTGATGCTATATGGTGTCATTGGTTACACGTCTCAGTCACCTCTTGTTCGCATGACGGCACTTTGAACAGTGGCCGTTACATTTCAGATGTGTTACGACCCGTGGCTCTACCCTTCATTCGATCCCTGCCAAACCCTACATTTCAGCAGGATAATGCACGACCGCATGTTGCAGGTCCTGTACAGGCCTTTCTGGATACGGAAAATGTTCGACTGCTGCCCTGGCCAGCACATTCTCCAGATCTCTCACCAACTGAAAACCTCTGTTCAATGGTGGCCGAGCAACTGGCCCGTCACAATACGCCAGTCACTACTCTTGATGAACTGTGGTATCGTGTTGAAGCTGCATGGGCATCTGTACCTGTACACGCCATCCAAGGTTTGACTCAATGCTCAGGCGTATCAAGGCCGTTATTACGGCCACAGGTGGTTATTCTGGGTACTGATTTCTCAGGATCTATGCATTCAAATTGCGTAAAAATGTAATCAGATGTTAGTTCTAGTACAATATATTTCTTCAATGAATACCCGTTTATTATCACCATTTCTTCTTGGTGTATCAATTTTAATGGCCAGTAGTGAATGAAAAGCAAACTTACATACCCGGTAGTGTATAAACGAGGTATGTCCACAAAGTTTTATGTCGTTATAGAAAACAAAGGTGTACAGATACACAAAAAATATTTTGTACATATCTTCCGAATTTTGCAGGCATTTGGCACGGCGTGACACAACATTTTGTATGTCTTCTTCATACAAGTTTGCAGTCTCTGTCTTCAGCCATGTGGTAACAATTTCATGAATTAGTGAACGTGAGTTTTTCGGAACTTTTATAGAAAGGGCACAAACTGTTAACTTACGAGTGTGCTTAATCTCGCTGGGGAGGAGTGGCCGAGCGCATTGAGGCGCTATGCTCTGATGCGCGAGTCCGTTGAAAATCGGGGGGTTTGAATCCTCCTCGGGCACAAATGCTTGTTTTTTCTTTAGTATAAGGTAGTTTATAAGTAGTTTTTAAGTTTAGGGACTGATGTTCGAACTGTTCAAATGATGGTATAGCTATGGGGTCATCAGTCCCTAAACTTACAAACTACTTATGAACTAGCTAACACTTAGGACGACACAAATATCCATGCCCGAGGAGGGATTCGAACCCCCGACCGTAGTGGCCGTGCAGAACGTGACTGGCGCGCCGCAGACCGCTCGGCCACTGCGGCCGGCTATGGCATGTGCTCAACTGTAGTCCATTATGCTTTTTATATGCTGGATCAATGATGCTGTTACTTTTACTAATTATTTCACTACTTTTTACACTCATGACGATGTAGAAAATATTTTAGTGAAAAATGAAGTGACAATATAAAGGACACACACACCTTCTCACAAGTCTCCAACAACAGCTAGCAGAATGTTATAAGAAAAAGAATGTACCCCTTTACACCTCACTTGTCATTTAGGTCTGGGATGCTGTACAAATTCCTTTTCGAAGAGACCTTCATTGTCACTCTAATTTTACATACAATATGTGACGGTTCGAACGTTATAATGCGCTTTACAGTTCGCCATTTGCAAAAATTCCCACTTCTTCCTATACAGCTAACTGTGGTGCATGATTCATGCACATTCAGGACCACAAGGCGAGTATTATCACCCCCCCGGCCCCATCGCTATGGCAGTGGACGTTCTCGGCTGTTACTAAACGCTTCTGTGTAGTCTTCAAAACCAATTTGGACCAGGATTCATGCGGACCCAAACACGCCCATAAGGGACATAACTGTGGATCGTGCTGTCCAGGGTAGTTGACGTATACTTCTAATAGCACCTTGGGTGGTACGGGATGCCTGTGGACATGCTCTCTCCTGTTGGAAAACCATACTGCCTTGTTGATGCATGAATAATAGCAGGGCGGGTTGAATGTATCGTGCATGGTTCAATACTCGCGAGACGATCACCAGAGACTGGCCAGTATACGATACGCCTCCCCACACAATGACGCAAGATCATTCGTGCCGTTCACGCCCCAACATCGTTCAACCAGGCTCCATTAGTGTCACGGTGGGCGCTTATGAAGGGACAGATGGACACGTGTCGTCTTCAGTGATGAGGGTAGCTTCTGCTTTGGTGCCAATGATAGTCGTACTCTTGTGTGGCGTTTTGTAGGGGAGCGCGAAAATCTGGAGTGTACGCGACAGAGGCAAACGGGGCCGACACCTGACATCATGGTGTGGGCCGTTCTCCTCTGCTGATCGTAGAGGCTAGGGTTGCCAGATCTCCGGGCGCCGCCCGGAGTGCCCGGGTTTGAAATGAATTCTCCTGGTCTACGGGCCAATGACTCTCATCTACGGGCTTGAATGTAACCTTTATCTTAACTTTTTTTTTACGACCCTTTTTAAGTACTATGCTCATGTAGTGACGATCTACATCGAACTTAACATAACTTAAACTAAGAACGAACATAACATCCACGCCCTAGGGGGGGATTCGAACCTCTGGCGGGAGCAGCCTCGCGCACCGTGGCAAGACGCCTCAGTGCGCTCGGCCATTCCCGGCCGGCTACTCTCCAGTAATTATGAATAACTTTATATAAATGTCAATTTCTTATTGCAACAAAACGTTACTTTTCTATTCTTCCTCTGAAAACGTTTCATTGTTGCGTCGGTAGTAATCGGCTAGCGCATTATTAAGCAAACACTGTTGCGGCAACGTGTCAACTGGCACGTCTGTTATTTGTATTCCTTCAAACCGTCTTGATTGCAAATTTTTTATTAGTTAATGACGGGTTTCGCCCTTTAGCAGGGCTTCTTCAGATTATCTGCGTGACAGAATTTACACAAAATTACAAGGCGGAATTACAAACGGTTATAATGGTACATGGGCTTATTTTGTGTTAAGAAGACAGTATAAATGGTAAACAAAGCTTACAATGCGCTCTCCGTGGTGTGATACCTTAAGTTGTTAGTGCGGTGTTTCTATTTTTCTGGAATTCTTTGGATTTCCTTGTCGCCCTACAAATGATCAGGTAACAACGAATTACAGTTGGAACATACTCGGTAAAGATGTGAGAAACCGAAGGCCACCCCTAGCAATGTTCCACCGTTGGGGGGGGGGGGGGAATACTTGCCGGGAGGGAGGAGATGACTAGTTTTTTTTTTTTTTTCTTTTAGAATTCACCTCTAATCCTTATAATCCTGGTTGGGGTGGGGGAGTTAGTCGCAGTTGGGGGCGGGGGGGGGGGGGAGTGATTCATTGGCCAAGGGGGAGGGGGGCAGATTTGGTCTCCGGACCAGCCACGAGTTCAACCTGGCAACCCTAGTGGAGGCAAAATTGAATATCGCAAGAAACAATGAAACCATCATTCAAACCGTCTTTCTACCGTTCAGGCATCAACAGGGCGATATGCTTTAACAACAGGACAATGCACGTATCCCGTATAACCCAACGTGCTCTTCTATACGTCAACTACACTGCCCATCATTATCCCCAGATCTGTCACCCATTTAGGATATTTGGTACCGGATGGGACGTCATGTTGGGCGGTCAGCATGAGCGGCACGAAATCTGACCCAACTGAAACACCAGGTGGAAACTGCGTGGCAGGCCATTCCACAAGACCACAGTCGGCACCTCTAGGATTTCCTGCATGGGGGAATCAGAGTTTGCATTGCTGCAAAAGGAGGCTTTACACAGTACTAACGACGACATTGCGCATGCTCTGGTGACTGTACTCTCCTGCCTGTCTGATCGTGAATTGCATACATCCTCAAGAATGTGATTAGATTAGATTAATACTTGTTCCATAGATCATGAATACGACACTTCGTAATGATGTGGAACGTGTCAGTTAAATGAAATGTGTCTATACATAATATTACATGACACTCAATATTTGAATATTTTTTTTTAATTTCTTTTTTTTTTTTTAATTTATTTATTTATTTTTTCCTAAAGTACTAACTTTTATCTAGAACTTCATCTAATGTGTAGAAGGAATTGCCTTTCAGAAATTCTTTTGATTTATTTTTAAATGCTAGTTGGCTATCTGTCAGAATTTTGATACTACTTGGTAAGTGACCAAAGACTTTTGTGGCAGAATAATTAACCCCTTTCTGTGACAGAGCTAAATTTAACCTTGAATAGTGTATGTCACCCTTTCTCCTAGTGTTGTAGCTATGCACACTGCTATTACATTTGAATTCAATTTCATAAGTGAATATATATATATATATATATATATATATATATATATATATATATATATGTGTGTGTGTGTGTGTGTGTGTGTGTGTGAAGCTACTGTGAAGATTCCTAGATCCTTAAATAAATGTCTGCAGGATGATCTTGGGTGGGCTCCAGCAATTATTCAGATGACCCGCTTTTGGGCAATGAATACATTCTTACTGAATGATGAATTACCCCAGAATATGATGCCATAAGAAAGCAGAGAATGAAAATAGGCATAGTATGCTAGTTTACTGAGTTGTACATCACCAAAGTTTGCAATCACCCTAATAGCATAAGTAGCTGAGCTCAAACGTTTCAGCAGATCTTCAATGTGTTTCTTCCAGTTCAACACCTCATCAATGCATAAACCTAAAAAATTTTGAATATTTACCTTAGCTATAGATTTCTGGTTGAAGTCAATATTCATTAATGGTGTGATGCCATTTATTGTGTGAAACTGAATATACTGTGTTTATAAAACTCTTCTGGGTGTTGGACCGCATCGTCAATATATCACATACTTCACCGACGTTTCGGCCACGATTGCAAGCGGCCGTCTTCTGGGTGTTAAACGTAACACCCAGAAGATGGCGCCGATTGCAATAGTGGCCGAAACGTCGGTGAAGTATGTGATATATTGACGATGCGGTCCAACACCCAGAAGAGTTTTATAAACAATGACAACGGCCGCGGAAACCTTCGTTTACATGAATATACTGTGTTTTTCCAAATTTTAATGAGAGTCCATTTAAAGAGAACCACCTAATAGTTCTCTGAAATACGTAATTGACAATTTCATCAGTTAATTCCTGTGATTCGGGTATGACAACGATACTTGCATCATGACAGTAAAATTTCCCTCTGCTTGGTCGACGAATTAATGGTGTTCTTATTTCATTTCCCAGGAGTGTATATATGTTGTTGCCAACATATAGGGTAAGGTGGTACAATTGCGATCATTTCGGACACTTGTTATTGTAACTGGAAATATAATGAGAAAAGAAATAATTTTAACTATGGCATTTGTTCTTGGATTTTTGTTTGTTTGTAAATCCATCGGACCGAACTGCGTGGTCATCAGTCCGTAGCTTACAAACTACTTAAACCTAGGTAAACTAACCTACGGACAAACACACACACACACACACACACACACACACACCCATGCCCCTTGGATTTTTAATGAATATGTAACACAAATATTATACAGTTACAAAAGTTGATATAAACACAAAAAGAGGTTACAGAATTGAGAAGAATCGATCGAAAATGTACCATACTAGTTACAATTGTGATCACTTCCTGGTACAATTTTGATCACTTGCATCTTCCACATATAAAGCACATTTTCCCTCGGGCACCAACGCATACTTCGTGGTACCAAACATTGCACTTTTGGCAGCGAATCCAGTCACCCTTAGCTACTGATTCTGCACTATAATAATTCAATAAACAAAATCCACAATTATTTTCGTTGTTTTCTGTCGAATTGAAGCTTGGTAAACTTCTTTCATCATTTCTCACAGACGTACATTTCCGTTTATGGCTCTTGTTGCATTTGTTCATTGTTTTCCTTGTGCCCTGTTTTAACAAGTTTCCTCTTACTGCGGAGGTTATCCAGGTTTTCATCTGATGTGAGTCTAGCTGATGTCTGTGTTTTCTTCTTCCGAGACGATAATCTTTTCACTGGACTTCACAAAATATCCCTGACTGCATCGTGCTGAGAAATTGTACTGGACCCTGGCATTAGGGATTTGCCGTGTTATTCAGTTCCATCTTTTAACGATGAGGGTTCTTCTCCCATAATGCTGTTAGTTGCTTTACTGGTGGAGACTGAAGGAGCAGGAGCCTCGAATAACGTCGAAGGTGCAAATTTCTCCTCGGGAACAACGTCTTTGCAAAATGGCATTATTCCTGTACATTGGAATCCTTTGACTGCGCACACAAAGGACGCAGCTTTGCCCCAGGCATCACAGAATCGTTGTTTTGTAATGTTTTCATTGGGATTGCGATAAAATCCAGTTAGTTGCACTTCTGTGATATTGAGCCTTTATGGACTTTAAGAAAGTTCTATCTAATGGTTGCAGTACATGTATACTGTGTGGAGGCAATCCCAAAAGTTCTATCCCATTTTCCCGACAATATTCTACAGCATCTAAGCTGGTCTGGCTGCTATGGTTGTCAACAATAAGAACTGTAACAGGGCTACCCATTGTTTTGTATTTGTTGAAGTGTCGCAGCTGGACTCCATTTATTGTAGATTTTCTTTTCTGTTCGCCTATCTAGAAAATAAGAGGTGGCTTTAAAAATCGCGCAGGAAAATCTTTAAATATACAGAATTTATTTGCAATAATTGTGTCTGTGGTAACCAATCGTGACGGACTAAACTGAAAAACTGCATTGATCGAAATTGTACTAGGGTATCGAAATTGTACCATTTTTCTGATCGAAAATGTACTACTGGCGTGAGTGAGTTCACGAGTAAATTGTAGTGAATTCTGCCAAGAAATGGCAGCACATGTCACAGAGGCTTTCTCTGTAGGTGCCTCAGAACACGCCCGAATGGAAAACAAGTTTCTATCCTCACTAATACAGAATTTGCAAGCACGTGGAAACTAGAAAATTTATAAGAGCGCGTTAGACGAAGTAGCTTCACTTACCTATTAACAAGAAAAAAAAAATTATATCTCCGTAATACAAAGAGGTGTATTCTTGGAGAAGACAGGAGGAGCTGTAGAAACCTGCTACACTACGACGCCAGACAAAGGCAAGTGCTACCAACACTACGAGACTGACAAATGGAACGAAACCTTATGTTGATCGGAATTGAACCTATGTCGAATTTGTACCACCTTACCCTATAATCCCAAAACTTAAGGTAAGAAATTTCCATTCAGTAGCCACCTTACATGGTGAGCAGGTAGAAGTTGGTCAGTTGGTGTCAGCTGCCGCCACCGGCGCCACGAGTTCTCCGTCTGCTGGTCACTGTCCCCTTCTCGGACGGTCCTCCTCCTCTCTCGCGTGTGTACACCAGGACCGGTCACCTCGCTGACAAACGATCCGCTCACCTCTGACCACGCCGGTGCGGCGTCCGCATCAAGACGTCTTAAAACTCCCTCCCGCCCCCGCGCCCGCGCACGCCGTCTTTATCCCGGTCTCCACCCCTTCCCAAACCCACCCCCCAGCAAAGCCTCCCCCCACCCCCGCGGCACCCCTTTTGCCTTAAAGGAGCGTCGGCGCGCAGTCAGCTTCCCTTTCTAGAGATTTCTCATTCTTCAAAATCTCGTCTCTTCCACTTCGCCGCTACCTACGCCTCATTTTTCATTTCTAACCCGCCCCCGCCGCCCCCAACCACCCCCGCGACTGCGACGAAGTGTTCCCTTCCATTTTTTCCGCCCGCGTCCTTACTCCTCCGCCCACAACCCCGCGGAGCTTTTTTTTAAGTTAAGGGTTGTGAGGAGACGCGGCATGCTTTTCACTTTGCAAGCCGAGCTTCGGTCCTCACCCCCAGCTACAACCACCCCCTTTTTCCACCCCTTCTCGATGCTCCCACCCCCGCGAGAGCTCTCCCGGGGTCCCACTTTGTCATCCCCCCGTTCGCCCGCCGGCGTCGGCGTCTTCTGTCGCAGAAATGAAGACACTTTCTTGCCGCCCGCGCTCTGCGCCCTGTATATTTTTCACGCAAATCTCCATCCCCTCCCCTCTCCACCCCCGTTGCGGTCGCCGTGCACGCTCAACTGCCCGTTCACTGTCCGGATTAGCGAGCACAGCCACTGGCACTAAAAAATAAAATCTGCAAATCCAGCCCAAGAAAACTGCTACAAGACCGCGATTACTAGTTTTTTATGCCCTGTCTTACCAGCCCTCCCAGTAGCTGGTGGGGTCCAAAAAAATGTTCAAATGTTTGTAGAGCTTATGGGACTTAACTACGGGGTCATCAGTCCCTAAACTTACAAACTACTTACGAACTAGGACGGCACAAATATCCATGCCCGAGGGGGGATTCGAACCCCCGACCGTAGTGGCCGTGCAGACCGTGATTGGAGCGCCTCAGTCTCCTCGGCCACCGCGTCCGGCACATTACGTTAAATCAAACTTTAAGATCCAGCGACAGGTGTACTCTTACACCTTACCATCGATTACTACGAACTGTGTCTTCTCTGACAGGAAATCCCCAATTCAATCTCAAATATGGGGCGATATAGCATGTTGTTGTTGTTGTTATGGTCTTCAGTCCGGAGACTGGTTTGATGCAGCTCTCCACCCTACTCTATCCTGAGCAAGCCTTTTCATCTCCTTATAAGAACGGCAGCCCACATCCACTTGAATCTGCTTACTATACGCGTCTCTTGGTCTCCCTCTGCGATTTTTACCCAACATACTTCCCTCCAATGCTAAATTTACGATTCCTCGATGTCTAAGAATGTGTCCTATCAAGCGATCCCTTCTTTTGGTCAGCATATGCCAAATATTCCTTTTCTCACCAATTCTGTTCAGTACCTCTTCATTAGTTATGCTATCTACCCACCTAATCTTCAGCATTCTTCTGTAGCACCACATTTCAAAAGCCTCTATTCTCTTCCTGTCCGCACTGCTTATCGTCCATGTTTCACTTCCCTACAAGGCAACACTCCACACAAATGCCTTCAAAAAAGACTTCCTTACACTTAAATTAATATTCGATGTCAGTAAATTTCTCTTTTTCAAAAATGCTTTTCTTCCCATTGCCATTCTGCATTTTATATCCCCTGTACTGCGACAAACGCATGTTATTTTACTACCCAAGTAACAAAACTCATCTACCACCTTCATCGTTTCGTTACCTAATCTAATTCCTTCAGCATCACCTGATTTTCTAAGACCGCATTCCATTATTTTTGTTTTGCTCTTGTTGATGAGCCGTTTGTGAGGTACGGTATCAAAAGCCTTCTGGAAATCAAGAAGTACGGAATCGATTTACGAACCCTTCCCTCGTTCTGGTGCATGTACTCAGGTGCCCATAGCTCTATGCGATAGCGTGTTGTATATATCCTCCAGATTGTGTCAGTAACATTTCCTTCTTCTTAGTGGCCGCGCAGACCGTGACTGGAGCGCCTCAGTTGCTGGGGTCCGTCTGACCCCATACGGCAGTTCTGTTTCGCTAGTGCAGCCTGCCACCCCTTGATGAGAAGTAGTTGCTTCGTCATCCTGAAGACCCAACTGCTTGCCTCGAATTACGAACGGAACATACCACTGCTGAAAACGATTAGGGCATCAGGTGAGATATCATATACAACGAACTTTATTCGGATAACAGCTGCTAAACCCGGTATTTCCCGTATATTTATACGTTTTTCCAGTCTTTAAGCAGCAGCGGTGGAGTAGCCGAGCGGTCTAAGGCGCCTCGCTGAGGAGCGTGCGGTTGCTCGACGTCGGAGGTTCGAGTCCTCCCTGGGCATGTGTGGCTGTGTTGTCCTTAAGTTAGTTTACCTAGGTTTAAGTAGTTTGTAAGCGACGGACTGATGAGCACGCACTTTGGTCCGATAGATTTACAAATATTTCAACTTCTTTTTTTCCCTGGTCCAGGTGGAAACTGCGTGGCAGGCCATTCCATGTGGTTACATTCGGCACTTCTACGATCGTCTGCATGGCAGAATTACAGCTTGTATTAATACAAAGGGATGATATGCTCGGTACTAGCGTCGTTATTGTTCACGCTCTGGTGGCTATATTCACGTGTGTACGGCTCTGCCTGTGTTATAGTGTGTTGTATACATCCTCAAAAAATTTTCCTCTGCTGTTCGACGAATTCATGGTGTTCTTATTTCATTTTCCAGGAGTATATAAACATCTTTGTTGGGTCCGCAAGGCTTATCTTTGGCGGCCGGTAGGCGGGGTTTGCTCGGTGTTTCCGCGCGGGGAGTCGGAGAGTAGTAGCGGAGCGTGGCGGCTGCACTGGAGCTCGCGGTGGTGACAATTTTTTGTTAATTCACTTTGAATGTTTCTCGCATTGCGCAAGGTCGCTCATGTTATTTTATTTTATTTTATATCACTTTCAATTCAGTGCCGGCCGCGGTGGCCAAGGGGACTGAGGCGCTCCAGTCACGGTCTGCACGGCCACTACGGTCGGAGGTTCGAATCCCCCCCTCGGGCATGGATATTTGTGCCGTCCTTAGTATAAGGTAGTTGATAAGTAGTTTGTAAGTTTAGGGACTGATGACCCCGTAGTTGAGTCCCATAACCTTAACAAACATTTGAACATTTCTTTTTTTCAATTCAGTAGGAACCTATACACAAACTTGATTAATTCGTGGCTCGTCACTGTAATTGTTGTGACGTCCAGAAAGTAAGTTCCGTTTGCTTATATAAAACAAACGTGTACAGATCCACAAAAAATATTTATTGTACAAAAATCTACAACTGTTAAACTACTTTTCAACATAGCTGCCGAAATTTTGTAGGCACTTGTCATAGCGTGGCACAAGTTTCTGTGTGCCTTCTTCATAGAAGGTTGCCGCCTGTGTATTCAGCCATGTGGTAGCATGTTCTTTCAGCTCGTCATCATCGTTGAAATGTTGACCACCAAGGACAGATTTTTTAGGTGTAAGAAGAGGTGAAAGTGGCTAGGAGCGAGGCCCGGGCTGTACGGATGATGATCAAACACGTCCCAGTGAAATTCCCGTAAGAGTTGTTTGGTCTCATTCGCCACATGAGGTCGGGCCCTATTGTGGAAACAAATACCACCTTTTGATGGAAATCCTCTTCTTACACCTAAAATTTGTCCTGTCAACACTTCAACGATGACGGGCTCAAAGAACATGCTACCACATGGATGAATGCACAGGCGGCAACCTTCTATGAAGAAGGCATACAGAAACTTGTGCCACGCTATGACAAGTGCCTACAAAATTTCTGCAGCTATGTAGAAAAGTAGTTTAACAGATGTAGATTTTTGGACAATAAATATTTTTTCTGTATCTGTACACGTTTGTTTTATACAACCAAACGGAACTTACTTTCTGGACGTACCTCGTAACATGGATAGGGCATTAACTAAAAGTAATAATAAAAAAAGCAGTTCCTTTCACTTTTTGACATTATGATTTTTTTTTATAATTTATCCTTTCCTGAGGGTAGGGCTGCATTCCTGTTTTAGAGACTGCCTCATTGCACAACTTCGCAATAATATGCACATTCTTCATTTTTATAGTTTATGTTACTCGTGTCGAATTTGCTGATTGCTAATTTTCTAATTTTCTTTAATACAGATTTATTCAGTTTGATTGGTTTAATTTTGTTTGTGATTATTCTTTACGCTGCCAGTAATTGTAAGTTAATGGTAATTAACTACATTGTAGCAAGTGGGTGACATGAACGATATGAAGTGAAGAATGTGAGTTGGTGTGAAGCGAGGTATCACTTCCCTTTTTACAACAAAATAATATTTCTTGCACGCATTCATTATTTGTGTATGCAGACTGATTGTATAGTAATACTAGGACAGGACCAACAAGTACAATACAATACGACATCCTTTTATTGTTCTCGCAAAGTGACTATCGGACAACCAAGATTTTGCATCTTTTTAATCCTTCTAATATTGCAGTCAGATAGCGTAAGTTTCGACGTGCCCAAACTTGCCTTACGTAGGTCAGCATTACGTTGCGCACTAATTGTCAAGTTAGTCTCCTAGTAGTATTGCAGTCAGATCCATAATTTGAGTAGCCCGATACGATCTTTCATTTTTGTAGACCCCTGTTAGTACTGAAGGCAACACACGCACACACACACACACACACATACTAAGTAGCCCCGTTACACACACATCAACCAGTCGCGTTGCAGCGGGTACTGCAATACAACAACAACGTGACTTACCCGAAGCCATGGCACGGCAGTCATAAGAAAGTTGTAAGCGGGACAGAGACAGGCAGAGGTGGCTGCAGCTATTGGAGTGTCCCAAACTGTAATTTCCAGGACCTGGACACGATTTCAAGCAACAGAAGACGTTGAAGGAAGGCAAGGCGAAGGTCGTCTACAGGTAACAAGCAGACTGAACGCAAGTCAGCTGCAAAGCAACCTCCAGGCGACAACAGGGCGAGCAATATCAACATAAATAGTCCGAAATAGCCTTCGAGAATGTGACCTTGAAACGTGTCCATAAAAAAATATTTTTGTAAGAAAAAGTCTAATATTGTGCCTCCTGTTTTGTGTCGAGTAACTTGCTTGCAAGAAAATGTATAATATTGCTTCTACTGTGTGTATCGATATGTGTACTTAAGTCTGTAACGTTTCATCTCTGGCAAAGATTATGCATTGCATAGCACTGTAGCTGGCGCAGAGAGAGAGTAGGACTTGTGGTTTAGCTCGCTTAGAGAGCGGTTGAGCTGTGTGTATGGCTCCGATGTAGAGCAGAGGCTGCTTTGCCAGCAAGTCAGAAGTTGTATTATGTAGGTAATGTAATGCTGATTATTAATAATAAGTAACTTGACCTTTCTTTCCTGTTTCATTTACGTAGTTAGAAAATTAACCTACTTCCTTCATTTGATAATTAGTTATTAGTGGATTTAAAGTGCAGTATTGATTTTGATAATGTTGTTGAACAGATTTCGTTATTGGTGCCATAGTAAATGATAGTTAATTGACTATGATACTAAATTTCAGTAATCAAAAACTGATCTGCATAAAATTCTGACAGTCAAGCATTAAGAAAGTGGATGGTGATTTTTTTTTTAATATCTTTCTCGCAGTCAAAATTTTTGAGTATAGTCAGTGTCTGTTTCATATGGTGACTTGCCACAGTTGTTTTGTTAAAAGATCCGTTGAGCACATAATCAGTTTAATGCATTGTTTCTTATTTAATAGTATATATTAAAAAATGCTCAGTCTCTGTTGCAGTATTTTATTTTCCAATTACGCGTTTCGCGCTGTTAGCGCATCGTCAGATTGGTCGGAGATGGAGCCACAGAACTATCTATTGCTGTTTAGGAGGTATCTTAACAATTTGTGTTGTCATTGGGCGCCATAGCAGCAGAGGAGTCGCTGTCGCGGCAAGTCCACGTTTACAACTAACGTGTTAAGATACCTCCTAAACAGCAATAGATAGTTCTGTGGCTCCATCTCCGCCCAATCTGACGATGCGCTAACAGCGCGAAACGCGTAATTGGAGAATAAAATACTGCAACAGAGACTGAGCATTTTTTAATATTCAACCCTGTTGCTGCACCAGCCGCCACCAGCACCATCATGGAATGGAATGAAATGTAATAGTATATACATCAATATCAGGGCCATAATTAAACCAAATAGCTGTGTTAATGAACAATTTGTCGTCTGATTTAACGATAGGTTCAACATCCACAACACACACACAGCTTTCAACTTCTACGCACAGGTTCCGATGGCGGGCGTTGAGCCGTTGAGCCCGCAGAAAGTAGGCGGAGGAGCATCAGACGTAAATAATGGCGCCAGGTTCTGTTGACAGATGAGTCAAAATGTTGTTTCTCGCTGAAAAATGTTCAAATGTTTGTAAATCTATCGGACCAAACTGCGTGGTCATCAGTCCGTAGCTTACAAACCTAGGTAAACTAACCTAAGGACAAACACACACACAGCCATGCCCCAGGAAGGACTCGAACCTCCACGGCGAGCAACCGCGCGCTCCACAGCGAGTAGCTTTAGGCCGCTCGGCTACTCCACCGCAGCTGTTTCTCGCTGAGACTTTCTGCCTTGTGGCATTGCAATGATGTTTATAGGTCAGTGTGCGGTTCAGTGTGACACCGAGATATTTGGGCGTCGGACAATGCGCGAGTCGTTCACCTCTCCACGTAACATTCAATTCCCTATTTGCCTCTCCGCGTAATTTAAATGGAAAGCAGAGACCTTGGAAGGGTTCGGCCGTAGATGGTTTGCCTCATAATACTGGGAGAGAGATTCCAAGGTACTGATGTCATGACGATGAGTAATCAGTACACTCTGTTAAGCCGGCCGCGGTGGCCGAGGGGACCTGAGGCGCTTCCATCACGGTCTGCACGGCCACTACCGTCGGGGGTTCGAATCCCCCCTCGGGCATTGATACTTGTGCCGTCCTTAGTTATAGGTAGTTCATAAGTAGTTTGTAAGTTTAGGGACTGATGACCCCGTAGTTAAGTCCCTTAAGCTTAACAAACATTTGAACATTTGAACTCTGTTAAGTCCCACCTGAACTGTTAAAAGAACATCTACTACTGACACCACTACAGCTGTGTGTAAACGGAGGCTTACACGTTGCTACTAAGTTTATTCACGGAACGTCAAATCACATAATTATTCTTTTACCATAGTGGATATTAGATATGCATGATGGACATACAGCAGTAGAGATTGTAATCCATAAGTAACTTTTGATTTGCTCTCTTTGTAATAAATCGTTGAACCGTTAACACGTAATATACAGGGTGTTACAAAATGGTACGGCCAAACTTTCAGGAAACATTCCTCACACACACAAAGAAAGAAAATATGTTATGTTGACATGTGTCTGGAAACGCTTAATTCCCATGTTAGAGTTCATTTCATTACTTCTCTTCAAATCACATTGATCATGTAATGGAAACACACAGCAACAGAACGTACCAGCGTGACTTCAAACACTTTGTTACAGGAAATGTTCAAAATGTCCTCCGTTAGCGAGGATGCATGCATACACCCTCCGTCGCATGGAATTCCTGATGCGCTGATGTATCCCTGGAGAATGGCGTATTGTATCACAGCCGTTCACAAAACGAGCACGAAGAGTCTCTACATTTGGTACCGGGGTTGCGTAGACAAGAGCTTTCAAATGCCCCCATAAATGAAAGTCAAGAGGGTTGAGGTCAGGAGAGCGTGGAGGCCATGGAATTGGTACGCCTCTACCAATCCATCGGTCACGGAATCTGTTGTTGAGAAGCGTACGAACACGTCGACTGAAATGTTCAGGAGCTCCATCGTGCACGAACCACATGTCGTGTCGTACTTGTAAAGGCACATGTTCTAGCAGCACAGGTAGAGTATCATGTATGAAATCTTGATAACGTGCTCCAGTGAGCGTAGGTGGAAGGACATGAACCCAAGCACTGAAGTCAACATTACCTTCCTTCAATTGCGCCAGCTGGCGGTGAATCGAGGAAGTACAGTACATACTAACGAAACAATTGGGTATTTTGACAATTGTCTGCACGAATTATTTCAATTTACATTTAAAGAGAAATACCGAAATTAGCTCTAACAGGGAAATTAAGCGTTCGTACAAGTTCAGTCACACAGGTGGAAACATATATAAACATGGGGCATTGATCATTAATAAAAGAATAAAATAATTGGTATACAAATAGACAATATTAATGGCGGAGAAACACTTGAGTGTAATGAATAACACAAAACGGAACACGGCCATCCATTCAGTGAACGTGTTTCACTTTGTTTAACTATTCCTGTTTATCACAATACAGAGGGCTGACCTTCGTTGCCGTATTTTTATCTTTCACAAGACAGAAAACCTGTGGAATACAAATAATTGCAAGAAAATTTTTGGAACACAATCAGTTGTGCACTCCATCAGATGTATGTCCTTTTCACACAAGTAACGAAGATCTGACTCCGTTAAAACATTTATCATGTCTGAGTCAGGATCATTTTTTAAGGACAAATCCGTCATCTTTTACTGCCTTCATGTTAACGGAATTGACCGCCAAGTGAACCTCCTCTTGTTCTTTGGGCAACTTCGGATGGCACTTAAGCCTTGTACTGACAGTATTGTTTCTCAGGTATATTACATGGCGATGAAACAACGTGTTGACCAAATAGCTCTGCCCCCCCCCTCCCCACCTCGTTATTAATGATTCTGGCCAGTCGCTCTCAATATCATAGGTAGAAAATCAGTGTCGAATGCAATAAAATGGAAAGTTACCTATGTCTTGCACTAAATATGGAACATGACTATGATTTCCATCACACTTCGAGAAAATATGATCATTCCCTGTTGTTAAAATTTTTGGCACTGCAGTTATTCTTAGAGCATCTCTAGCCCTGCTCGCCAGTCGATTTCACCTCCAGGGTGAAATTTTTATAAACAAGGGATGTCTGACGCCTTTCGCTAATCATTGTCTTTTTTTTCTTTATTTATAATATCATACAAACATGACCCATTACCTAAGACAAAATGGGCCTTTTGGATATAGAGTTTTGTTACAGGCTAGTGATTTAATCATTCTATTTGTGTTAGCAAACCACTGGACATCCTACGCTGGTAATAGTTGATGTGTTGTTGGTGTTAGTTTTTCCTAATATGCTACTGCTGTGGTGTTACAGGTGTGCCAGCGAGATAAACCTACTTGTAGTGGCCAGCTCACCGAGCGAATCCCAGTGAGCATGCTCCTGGCACTGGGCGGTCAGTTTTCTTTTAGTCACCACAGCACCCCTGCAAAAGTTAACCCCGATTTTGTCTTAACCTACAAATACGGAATCGATTTGCGAACTTTTGTCGATAGCAGCTATCACACGAAGTGATGGGTGCTATCGACAAAGGTTCGCAAATCGATTCCGTATTTCTTGAGTTCCAAAAAAGCTTTTGTCACCGTACTTCAGAAACGGCTTTTAATCAAATTGCGTGGTAACGGTATATCGCCCCAAATTTGCGATTGGGTACGGGATTTCTTGTCAGAGAGGACACAGTTTGTAGTAATCGATGGTAAGGCATCGACTACAACAGAGGTGATATCGGGCGTTACACAGGGTAGTGTTATTGGTCCTCTGCTCTTCCTTATTTACATAAACGATTTAGGGGAAAATCTAAGTAGCTCTCTTAGGTTGTTTGCAGATGACGCCGTCATTTACCGTCTAGTAAAATCATCTGAAGATCAAAACCAACTGCAGAACGATCTGAATAAGATATCAGTATGGTGTAAAAATTGGCAATTGACTCTAAATAATGAGAAGTGTGAAGTCGTACGAAAAGAAATCCGTTAAACTTTGTTTACATGATAAATCAATCAATTGTGAAGGCCGTAAACTCCACAAAATACCTAGGAATTACTATTACTTCAGACTTAAATTGGAAAGAACACGTAGATAATATCGTTGGAAAGGCGAACCAGAGACTGCGTTTTATTGGCAGAACCCATTAAAAGCTGCAACAGAACTACAAAAGAAACTGCACACACTACGCTTGTCCGTCCATTTTTGGAGTATTGCAGCCCAGTGTGGGTTCCTTATCAGGTGGTTTTGACGGAGGACATCGAAAGAGTCCAAAGAAGGGCAGCTCGTTTCGTATTGCCACGATACAGGGGAGACACCGTTACGGAAATGATACAGGATCTGGGATGGGAATCATTACAACAAAGGCGCTTATCGCTGCGGCGTGGGCTACTTGCGAAACTCCAATCGCCAACTTCATGTCTCCTGTCATGAATTAAACACCTACGACTTACGCTACAGGAGACATGAAGTCATAAACAATGATATTCTTGAATTACTGCTACATCATGTGAGACATTTTCCTGCACCTCCTCATAAAATAATGTACCGACTGCAACCAAAGTTGGTACACATACTGCTTACTATTAGGCGAACAACCGCTGTCATGAATTAAACACCTACCACTTACGCGACAGGAGACAACATTCTCCTCCAAATGCGAAAATATATTGTTGACTCCCACTTACATAGGTAGAAATGATCATCAGAATAAATTACGAGAAATCAGTGCTCGAACAGAGAATGGAATGGGAAATAAATAGTAAAGTTGTGCTTCGATGAACCCTCTGCCAGGCACTTAAATGTGATTTGCAGAGTATGCCATGCAGATGTAGATATAGACGAAGAAGAATGAGAAAAAACCTACGTCTAACTTACGTCTAGGTCACTGTTGGTGTTTGCCACATCTAACCCCCGAATCTAGGGGATGGCGGATGCTGCCATTCTGACGACCAGTCCACCCCACGGCGTCATGGCAGATGCGGCTGTCTCAGTCAGTTAGTTATTCTGAACGAAGTCCTGAAGCACTTTGATTGAGATCTTATTGGCAATTTCGTCTAGTGTGCGGAACGTTTCCTGATAAACTCATACTTGTTGTTGTTTGACAGAGCCCTTCTCAGATCCGCAGCCACGCCGCCAAATGCAGGACACTCGTAGATGATGTGCTCCGGTGTTCCTACCTCAGCACCGCAGGCACATGCTGGTGTAGACTGCTTCCTAAGCCGGCATAGGTGTGCAGGATAGTGTCCTTGTCCCGTGAAAAAGTGCAGCATTCCCCTCGATGGCTTGAAATTCCTCATCTTTAATCTTTCCTGGATATCTGGAAGGAGAGCATGTGCTCTCCTTCCAGATTCCTCCTCATCCCATGATTGCTGCCAGAGTTGGAGTTCTTTCTGTCTGTTTTCTGACTTGCTGGTTAGTGGTTCCCCCAGAATTTTGGAAACATTGTGCCCGTCCCCTTTTTTGGCCCAGTACCAATCTCCCTGCTCCCTCACCTTGATGTCGAGGGGGCATAACCCCATCAACACCAAGAGGGATCCGCCAGGAGTGGTCCTAGAGGCTCCAACCGAGTGAAGAAGGATAAACAATGTCTTTACAAAATCCTCCAGATTCAGTACCACTCTCCTACACTTTCAACAAAACGTTATACCGAAACTCGTCACTACGTGTTTTTGACGAGCGGACACGAACTAAGCTGCAGAAACAAGCGTACTGGGTGTAAGACGCTGCTGCCGGTCACACCTTATAGCTGGGAAGCCCCAGGTCTGCGGTGTTCTACGTGCAGGGAAAATTTCTCAATTCGTGTGAGGGTATTAGTGAGGGCCATCTCGACCTCATCTATGTTGCTCAGCTCGTGTCCGCCTGGTAGCGGTGGAGAAGTGACCAACAGCCCTGACTATGAGACCGTGCCGATGTTTCTTCACTGATTGGAAAATAGTAACACGAGACATGCGAGATATACAGGGTGTTACAAAAAGGTACGGCCAAACTTTCAGGAAACATTACTCACACAAAGAAAGAAAATTTGTTATGTGGACACGTGTCCGGAAACGCTTAATTTCCATGCTAGAGCTCATTTTAGGTTTCATTCCAACGTGATGAAATTGTAAATTTTCACAATCAACATGTGTGGGCTGACGAGAATCCGCACGCAATTGTGCAATAACGTCATCAACACAGATTTTCTGTGAACGTTTGGGCAGGAATTGTTGGTGATGTCTTGATTGGGCCTCATGTTCTTCCACCTACGCTCGCTTGAGCACGTTATCATGACTTCATACGGGATACTCTACCTGTGCTGCTAGAACATGTGCCTTCACAAGTGCGACACAACATGTGGTTAATGCACGATGGAGCTCCTGCACATTTCAGTCGACGTGTTCGTACGCTTCTCGACAACAGATTCGGTGACCGATGGATTGGTAGAGGCGGACCAATTCCATGGCCTCCACGCTCTCCTGACCTCAACCCTCTTGACTTTCATTTATGGGGGCATTTGAAAGCACTTGTCAACACAACCCAGGTACCAAATGTAGAGACTCTTCGTGCACGTTTTGTGAACGGCTGTGATACAAAACACCATTCTCCAGGGATGCATCAGTGAATCAGAAATTCCATGCGACGGAGGGTGTATGCATGTATCCTCGCTAACGGAGGACATTTTGAAAATTTCCTGTAACAAAGTGTTTGAAGTCACGCTGGTACGTTCTGTTGCTGTGTGATTCCATTACATGATTAATGCGATTTGAAGAGAAGTAATAAAATGAGCTCTAACATGGAAATTAAGCGTTTCCGGACGCATGTCCACATAACATATTTTCTGTCTTTGTGTGTGAGAAATGTTTCCTGAAAGTTTGGCCGTACCTTTTTGTAACACCCTGTATAGACCGAAGCCCACGAGAGAGACAGGCCCCAGCGCAGACATCATGCCACGTAAGCAAGGTAGTTCCGAGCCGGCGCGATCGCTAGCTCAGTGGCTGCCCGCTATGACGCAGTGGGCTGTGCCCCAGCGGCCGGCCAATCCGCTAGCGATCGCGCCGGCTCCTAACTACTTTACTTACGTGGCATGATGTCTGCGCTGGGGCCTGTCTCTCTCGTTGACCTCAATATAGATTGAATGACGTACTAAGGACGTCAGTTCGGCAGCTTCCGTCAGGGGCAGACTATAAGCGCGCAACTCCTACAGTACAGGTCGTTGTCGCCTTGCGCTCAGCTGTTAAAACTGTCCGCGAAACTGCGCAAGTGGAATTCGTTCATTGTAAGCAGGGAAATGTTAGCAATATTATCTTGCGGAGACATTAAACTGAAGGAAAGGCAATGCATTAAAATTTGTGTGCCATGGCTGGGATTCGAACCCGGGACCTCCTGCCTACTAGGCATGCGGTATACCACTAACAAAGAGACCACATAGGTATCGGATTTTAGAATTTCTTGATATTTTTGGTACGTGAGGAACTCGAATAACAATCAGCCAAAGGCTTTCCACACAACTCTCAAAAATTCTCGAGAAAATCGACTTTGAAGGTTTGGAGGTAAGCGTAAGTACCAATCATTAATGAATTGAAGTATCTGTCTGTGTAGCCAAGGTGGCAACCGGGCGCCGTGGCTCAGCGCGTCCGGTCAGAGGGCTCAACGCCCTCTAGCACATACGAGGGGGGACCCAAAGGAACCGGACTCTGAGGGCTCTACCATTCGTAGACGTAGTACAGGGTCCTCTCGCTAGGTGGCATCAGTAGAGACCGTCATGAAACAGCTGTGCAGACGGCGTCAGTGTAGAACTGAACGTGCAGGTTTGGTGTTGAGTTTCTCTGACAGTTCGCGGGTTACTCCTGCGAAGTCGTAATGGCAACTTTAAAAGAACAAAGAGTGTGTGTAAAATTTTGTTTCCTGCTTGAAAAAACTGCAATGGAGACACTCAAATGCTTCAGGAAGCTTTCCAGGAGGGCGCTATGAGCACAGGTTTTCGAGTGGTTTGGGCGCTTTAAACGTGGTGAGATGAGTGTTGAAGACCAAGCTCGTTCTGGAAGATTTTCAGTTTCGCGAAATGAGGAGAACATTGAAAAGGTCCGCCAAAAGATCAACGAGGATCGTCGCCAAACAATCGACCAAATTTCAGCAGAGACAGGAATAAGCTGGAGCTCGTGCTAGCGGATTTGTACGTGAGACGTGTTTCTGCTAAATTTGTTCCGCGCCTTCTCACACAGAAACAAAAAAACATCCGCATGAATGTGTGTTCGGACTTGAAATCAGAGATTGCACATGATCCAAACATCTTGAACAAAGTCATTACAGGGGATGAGAGTTGGTGTTACGGGTATGACCCAGAAACCAAGCAAGTGTCAAGCCAGTGGAGGACTCCCAACTCTCCCAGACCAAAAAAAGCAAGGCAAGTGAGGTCAAATGTGAAGACGATGATGACTGTCTTTTTTGATGTTCGTGGAATTGTGTATCGGCAATTCGTATCCCCTGGCCAGACTGTTGACCAGCACTTTTACTTGTATGTCTTAAGGTGTCTGCTAGGACGTGAGGAGGAAACGCCCGGAACTTTGGCGATCAGGTAACTGGTTTCTGCATCACGACAACGCTCCAGCACACACGGCCTTACGAGTGACCCACTATTTGGCATCTCAGAGGTGGTCTGTCGTTCCCCACGCTCTGTATTCGGCGGACCTAACCCCGAACGACTTTTTCCTATTTCCACGAATCAAAAGAACGCTAACAGGGGATCGTTATGATGATGTGGAGGCGGTAAAAACAGCTCCGCAAAGGGCACTGGACGATATGGATGTTTGAAGAGTTCCAAACATGCTTCCAACAGTAGGAAAAGTGCGTCGCATGTAATGGAGAGTATTTTGGAGGTGACTGAAGTAATTTTGTAAAAAGGTTCATCAATAAATTTTTATGACAAAAATACGAGGTCTTTTGGGTCCCCCCTCGTATTTCAATATCTGCCGTTTTGTCATGCGTGCAATGCTTTAAAGGAGGAGTAACGTGCAATCTTCCTCTGTGTTTCGAAAAAAGATACTTAATATTTCGGCCTTTTTATATGAAATCCTCTGTATCAACACCATTATGGTCACAGAATGTATTTTTTTCGGCCCCTTTATCGATTTGACGAAGGACCAAAAATCCTTAGGATTTTCTGGCAAATCGATACAGAAATCATTCTAGTAACATTTTAAGTAAATTAGAATTCTATGGGGTCACGGAAAATGCTGCAAAATGGTTCAAGTCGTACCTCACTAACAGGAAACAAAGGGTGCCAGTGCAAGTGACTAGTGAATTAAGCCAACAGTCATCATCGGATTGGGAAGAAATGACAAATGTGCTGTTCCACAAGGATCCATCTTAGGGCCATTGCTTTTTCTTGTGTACATTAATTACCTCTCATCAGTTTCACTACCAGAAGCAGAGTTCGTTTTGTTTGCAGATGATACAAGTATTGCAATAAAAAGTATGTCAAGCATAGTTATAGAAAGGTCTGCTAATGATATTTTCATGAACATTAATAACTGGTTTAAAGCCAACGCATTGTCATTAAACTTTGAAAAGACTCACTACATGCAGTTCCGAACATGTAAGAAATTTCCCGCCAGAATATGAATTAAGTATCAAGAAGAGCAGATAGAAGAGATTGACAGTATTAAATTCCTGGGATTACAGCTTGATAATAAATTTAGTTGGGAGGAGCACACCACAGAACTACAGAAACGAGTCGTATTTTCAATACGAGTGTTATCAGACATAGGAGACATAAAACTAACAAAGATAGCATATTTTGCTTATTTTCATTCACTAATGTCATATGGTATAATATTTTGGGGTAACTCATCAAGTCAGTCAAAAGTCTTCAGAGTTCAAAAGCATGTAATACGTATTATTTGTGGAGTAAATTCACGGACGTCCTGTAGAAGCCTCTTCAAAGAACTGGGTATATTAACTACTAGCTCTCAATATATTTATTCCTTAATGAAATTTGTCATAAATAATATATCCCTTTTCCCAACAAACAGCTCAGTTCATACATACAATACTAGGAATAAAAATGATATACACAAGGACTTAAAAGCACCTTCTTTAAAAATTACTGGGTATGAGGTCTGCCTGATATGCAAAACACTGTTTTTATTATTAAGCACCCAAACTAGTTTCAGCACCTCTGTGCCATCATCAGTGGGCTTTCAATTTATTTCCTGCTTATTTTACATTCTGTGGTCATGTGGGACCCTTTTTACATACTTATGAAGTGGTAGCGTTGTCATGGTTTCTTTTGGCATATACTTGTTCTTTCGCACTGTTTTACATAGCACACATGTAATACACATATTTTGCCAAAGATTGGCAGTTTAACGAAGTGAACACAGACGAATTACTGAAGTGGAAAGTGGTTGTGATAAAATATTAAAAAAGTCCGAAAAATATGTGTATTACATGTGTGCTATGTAAAACAGTGTGGAAGAAGAAGTATATGCCAAAAGAACCATGACAACGCTACCACTTGATAAGTATGTAAAAAGGAACCCACATGACCAAAAAATGTAAAATAAGCATGAAAGGAATTGAAAGCCCACTGATGATGGCACAGAGGTGCGGAAACTAGTTTGGGTGCCAAATAAAAACAGTGTTTTGCATATCAGGCGCAACTCATACCCAGTAATTTTTACTGCAAACACGGAAAAATAAGAGCTGCAAATCAAGAAAATGATGAATAGCACTTATGTTAGTGAAAAAAGAGGTCCACTACTCAGGAACACACATTTTCAATAATTTACCATCAAGTATACAAAATTTACCTACAAATAAAGATCTGTTTAAGAGGAACCTAAAAGTTTTTCTAGTGGCCAACTCCTTCTACTAAATTAGCGAATTTCTGAATTGTACCAAATAATGCATGTATCGGTACTCATACTATATTAGTATTATTATATTAAAAGGTAAAGCAGTCAACAATCTGAAGATTGGTTTGAACACCACAGTGCTTTACTAGGCAATGTCCTATTTGTTGCTGGTATGCCGTTGCCTTCCACCGACATTCGAACTGACTTACCCAGCCAGTTATAGGGGGACCTACAGTTTAACGTGGGCTACGAACCACGGTGTTACTCGGTATTTTTCACATAAGCAACACTGCCAGAGGCGAAAGAAGTGGAAAGTGACAGATAAAAATCCTAGGACCTGGCGGGGATCGAACCCGCGCCCTTTGGATTTGTAGTCTGGCACTCTACCACTGTGCAACCGCGCCCACAAATATTATCAACTATAAAAAAAGCTTAAAATGTATGTATTTGTATTATATTATTAGTATTATCTACTAATCATATATTATTCAGCTTGTAAATTTTATTTCTTGACATGTTCCCCTTCCACGAGGATCTCCTCAACATGGATCTGTTGTTGTTTGGTTTTCAGTCCTGAGAGTGGTTTGATACAGCTCTCCGCAATACCCTATCCTGAGCAAGCCTCTTCACTCACCACATAAGAACGGCAACCAACATCTGTTTGAATCTGCTTACTGTATCCATCTCTTGGTCTTCCTCTGCGGTTTTTACCCCACACGCTTCCCTCCAACGCTAAATTCAGAATTCCTTGATGTCTAAGAATGTGTCTTACCAATCAATCCCTTCTTTTAGTCAAGGTATGCCAGAAATTCCTTTTCTCCCCAATTCTGTTCAGTACCTCCTAATTAGTTATGCAATCCACCCACCTAAAACATGGATCTATGGAACGAAAAACTAATCTAATCTAATCTCTAATCTTGCTGTCAAAGTCGTGCAGCGTTGGAAGCGACATTGCAGTGTTCAGAGCCGGCACACAGAAACCCGCACAGGCATTTCGCTTCCGTTCTCAGCCTGTGACACCCCGTTCCTCCCCCTCCCCCGCAGTCCATCCCCTTCCTCCCACCCTCCCCACCCCCACACATTTAATATTCCAGCTCCTCGGAAGCAGTTCCAGTCTCCAGCCTCGACAATTCCTCTCCGCCGCTGCCGCTGTCGCCGCTTTAAAAAGATTAATGACGCCCGATCCTCCGGGGAGGTCGATCCAGCCCCCTCCCCCCCCCCCCTAGACGACGCCGCCGGTCTCAGATTGTCCCGTCTCAATCAGCTGCGGTCGTGCGCGCAGAAATTTGCCCGCGTTCGCTCACTTTGTCACATCTTGTATCGGGCTGTTTTCCCTCTCGGCGCTGTACGGACGTAGTATATTGCGTGGACCAGCACTGATACGTCAGCTGGAATCGCGGTAGGAAAAGCACCACGCTTGCCGTGAATGTTTCTTGCTTGTCCTTCTCTCTTACAAAATTTACGTCTGCTGCGAAAGTTACATTTTTTACCATATCATCTAAGAAATGTAACTGAATGACGATAGTTGAATGAAATGCATCTGAATGTGTTTGAAATGTTCAAATGTTTGTAGAACTTATGGGACTTAACTACGGGGTCATCAGTCCCTAAACTTACAAACTACTTATGAACTAGCTAAGACTAAGGACGGCACAAATATCCATTCCCGAGGGGGGATTCGAACCCCCGATAGTAGTGGCCGTGCAGACCGTGACTAGAGTCCCTTCGGCCACCGCAGCCGGCCAGAAACAACAGTAATCAAAGGAAGAACTAAAATCAAGGAAATGGAAAAGCAAATGAGGAAAATTCTAAGGAAGATCTATGGGTCCGTTCAGAGACAGGGGATCTGGATAAAGAGGCTGACAAAAGAACTGTATAAACAATTACAGACAACATCAGAAAAAGAAGGGCAAAGTACTATGGCCACATTTATATGATGATTGAAAATAGGCTGATCAAGAAGATTTTTAATATTGTGATGAGTAATACAATAAAAACTAACTAGGCAAAGGAAACCATCGAAGAAACGCCAAAAGAGAAGAAACCAGGAAAGAAGTCGACAGAAGAGTGGAAGAAGAAACACAGTGAATATATGAGAGGTTTTTGGGAAGAGAAAAGAAAGAGACAAAAAAAGTGCCATGAAAATTGATTTTGTTTAAACGCTCTCCTAAATCGGGAATTAAGGATAATAATATAATTTATGGTTTTCATTTGACTCACTCTCGTATATATACTAGAAAGTTTATGAACATCTAATTTACATTCAGGGAGAACCATGAAGTATAATTATAATGTTGTTAGTGGAAAATGCTTTTTTAATTACTCTTGTGCAATAGAGTACTCGATATGGAACACAACCTGAAGGACGTGCCAATAAATTAATCAGTTCTTGCCAGTGAAATCTAATTTCCATACTAGGTCACACTTTCAATTGTTGTTGTTGTTGTTGTGGTCTTCAGTCCGGAGACTGGTTTGATGCAGCTCTCCACAATACCCTATCCTGAGCAAGCCTCTTCAACTCCACATAAGAACGGCAACCTACATCTGTCTGAATATGCGTACTGTATCCATCTCTTGGTCTTCCTCTGCGATTTTTACCCCACATACTTCCCTCCAATCCTAAATTTACGATTCCTCGATGTCTAAGAATGTGTCTTACCAAGCGTCCTACAGTGTTGTTGCACTTTCAATGTTCAAATGTTTGTGTAGCTCATGGGACTTAACTACGGGGTCATCAGTCCCTAAACATACAAACTATTTATAAACTACCTTATACTAAAGACGGCACAAATATCCATGCCCGATGGGGGGATTCGAATCCCCGACCGCAGTGGCCGTGCAGACCGTGACTGGAGCGCCTCAGTCCCCTCGGCCACCGCGGCCGGCGAATGTGTTTGAACTTGTTCTATATGAATGCCTTTGCACAACGTTATGTTAACCTGACTGCGTATTTTTAACTATATTATATGTGAATGTCAAGTTATTGCAAAACCTATCTGACTGCATATTGTTTATTATAATGAAACACAAAGTGCTAATTGATTCTGTATGAAAATGTCGTAACGAGGTTAACTGTCTGAAAATTACTGATACTAAAAATCACTGTGTTAATAATTGTGGCCCTACAAACTTGTTTCTGACTGAACTAACAATCTTTATCGGAATGTAACGAACACAATATTTATCAATGCAATCTGACTCAGTGCAAACACTTGTTAACCTGAACACTATATGAATTGTCCTACCCTGAAATCTGTAAATCATACTGAACTGTAAGCATGACAACAAAAACTGATTCTTTCTCACCTTCACTTACTGCATAAATCTGCGCAACACCAAACTGCTTCCTGCTACACTAACTACTGGAAAGCTAACTACAGAAAACATTTGTGGCACTTTTAATAAAAATGTGAGGAGGGATAAACTGGTAATCTGTTGAAAAAATTCGAACTAATAATAAAAAATGAAATATCTGGTTTATTTTCTAACTGATGTAACTTCATGAAAATTACTGTCATATTTTTGTTTTTAAAATCTTCCAGGGAAAAATATAACTCAGATATTTAATCTACCTACAAAATTATTTTTAAAGAAAGAGAAACATTTCTTTACTGTTAATAAATTTAACTCGATTCACACAAACAACGTTACAACAATACCATATTTCAAGAACACTACCCATGAAATTTCTATTTCATAAACCACGCACTCTCAAAACTAAACTATTACAATAAATACTTTTCCTAACACTGAAAGGGGTCCCTAGCATGAATCGTGAGACCACAAGCTAACAGCAAGATCTTTCGCGACCGTTACTGTTATCACCAGTTCAACCTACCAATGCGAAGTTGTGCCATAGAAACATGCCAAGTATTTCATGGAAAACTTTACCTTATAAAAACCTCAAAAGATCGTTTCTCCAGCGTCATCTATTTCTTTCGTCTCCATATCTTAAACAAACAGCTTGGCTCGGCATTCAAGTCTCAAAATGTCATCTCCTCGGCTATCCCGCCGCCCGCCGGAACGACAACTGCACACAACCACGGCCCCCACGCCTCTGCAATCTCATCCGCGCGCCTAGCAAAGTCTGCACTCTCAATAATCACAACCCTACTTCCCGGCAACAATACTATCACCGTCTCCAAAATCGATAGTACTGCCATCGAAAAATAAGCCTGCAACCGAAGATAAACGACCCATTCCTGACTAGCTTGACACTGGTCTCAAGTTCGCGGCACATTTGAATATGAAATGTGTACCTTCCCATAGCAGGTACCTTACATCATTCTCTTTCTCCCTATCAAGAATTTGATAGGATTTTGTTTGTTTTTTAAACAACCTACAAAGAGATAATAACTTTTCAGCCACCATATTCGCTTTCCCGCCAAATTACGGATCGCAACGCTTCCTGCGTCGGAGGTTCGAATCCTTCCTCAGGCATGGATGTGTGTGTTGTCCATAGGTTAGTTTAAGTTGTTTCTAAGTTTAGGGACTTGTGCCCAAAGTAGTTTGTTTTCATAGAATTACAAACATTTGAAAATTAGTGAAACTTTAACTTTTCCCGGCGGAATGAATGTTCTAACAACTTACGGGTATGCGACGTCACCGACAATCGGTGACGTCATCGACAATCGCCGATATTTCGGCAGAAGTATACCCTGCCATTCTCAAGGCACAACTGCACTCAAGGAAGCAATGTGCAAGCGGATTTAATACGTGCCGGAGACAGATAAAACGTGCATTGCGCTATCAGCCTACTGTGCAACGGGTGAGTGACGATAGTAATGAAGTGGCACCTAAATCTATGGCCTTTTTGCCTTACGCAGGAAGCATTTCCAACAAGGTTGGTCGTATTTTGCGGAAATATGATGTGAAATGTGTTTTTCGACCACTTTCTAAGGCCCTGTTGGGTTCCGTAAAGGATGATCTTGATTTGCGTTGCATGTCATACGAGGTGCGTATGGTAATAAAATGAAATTGTACACAGATACAGAAGAAATTTTTATTGCACAAAATTCTACGACTCTCAAACTACTTTTCCACATAACTGCCGAAATTTTGTAGGCACTTGTCATAGCGTGCCAGAAATTTTTGCATGCATCCTTCACTGAAGATTGTATTCAACCATGTGGTAACAGCTCTTTATCATCGTTGAAGTGTTGACCACCGAGGACAGATTTTAGGTGTAAGAAGAGATGAAAGTCGCTAGGAGAGAGGTACGAGCTGTATGGAGGATGATCAAACAGGTCCCATTGAAATTTCCGTAAGAATTGTTTGGTTACATTTGGTGTGTGAGGTCAGGCATTATCATGAAAAAAAAAAAAATCTTTTGACAGTAATCCTCTTCTTACACCTAAAATCTGTCCTTCGTGAACAACACTTCAACGATGATGACGAGCTGAAAGAACATGTTACCACATGGTTGAATACACAGGCGGCAACATTCTATGAAAAAGGCACACAAAACCTTGTGCCATGCTATGACAATTGCCTACGAAATTTCGGATGGTATGTAGAAAAGTAGTTTAACAGTTGTAGATTTTGTGCAAATCAATATTTTTTCTGTATCTGTACCCGTTCCTTTTATATAACCAAACGGAACTTACTTTCTGGACGCGCCTCGTATACTGATCAGACAATCAGGACTGTGGAAGACCGGTGTATTGAACATAAACATCACACGTGCTTACAACAGCCAAACAAAATCTCTGTTGCAGAACACTATCTTGGCACCGGTCATCCTGTGGAATACAACAACACGGAGATTCTGGCATGCACTTCCACCTATTGGGATAGTGTTATTAAGGAAGCTGTTGAAATTAAACTAGCAAGCGACCTTATAAACAGAGATGGTGGTTTTTGTTTAAATTCTGCTTGGAATCCGGCACTGTCTCTCGTCAAAAAACAGAGGGACAAAATTAATGCTGCCTCACCTGTTGATTAACAGTCACTATCGATATTTTTTATGTTTGGTCATCATTGGTTGTGTAGACACTGCAATGACTTGTACTGTGTGTGTTATCTTGTTTACCCTTTGCAAACCGAGGTATTAAATACGCTTGCACATTGCTTCCTTAAGTGCCGTTGTGCCTTGAGAATGGCAGGGTGTCCTCCTGCCGAAATATCGGCGGTTGTCGATGACGTCACCCGGCAGCATACCCGTAAGTTGTTTGAACATTTGATTCACTTCCTCAGACCAAGTCAGAACTGTATGCATCTGACGCAGCATGGTGTGAGTTACAAATAACGGGTGGTTCAGTGGGTACTATTCCCGTGGGAAAGGTGGCCATTGTTTATGGAGGCTACGTGCCAAAACTACTTTCTTCTCTGGCCAATATTACATGTCATAATACGTAGTCCTTCACGGCAGGAGTCTTCAAAAACTTCCAGGCTAAGATGCCGTGGTCCTTCTCACAACGTTTCGTTGCATGCTGAACAACAAACGCTGCATTTCGCCCAACAAAAGCCCATCTAAGTGGTACCGGTACGTGGACGATACTTTTGTGATGTGGGACCACGGTGAAGAGGAACTCAATGGTCTCTTGGTGCACCTAAACAGTATTAATCCGAAGATGCAATTTACCATGTGTCATAAAATGTAGTGTTCTATTAACTAAAGATGTCAATAAACTGTTTATGGCATAGAATTCAAGCCTACGTACGTCAGCTTGGTATTTAAATTATTGTGGCGCACTGATCCATATCATTCGTATTTCTGTGTCTGAGGGAATCTTGAGTTAACTCGTGTCCACCTGATGTTTCATATAATCTCTAGACGACGTCTTTTTTGCATATTAAAGAAATTACTGTGGAATTCTATCGTCTCAATTATTAACACTCTTACGAACCACTGGTTACATTACTATGTACTGCTATGTATGCGTTGCAGACTTCGTGTCAGTATCGTTTTTGGTTCTGGAGTAGAAAGAGAAGCGGTGGGTTGGTTCGATCCCCGACGACTGCAATTAATTTTTTTCTATTTTTTTAAATTGTCAAATACGCAACAGTACAAACAAATAACGCATCATAACCAATGGGAATTTTCATTTAATCAGTTTCTTTCGTAATACAATTTTTTTAAAAATGTGTTGAGAGACAGCTATTACACCTACTTTCATGGTAATACGACTATTTTCTCACTCTTATTTCTCTTCAATGTCATTAGTTGTAGTTCAACTACAGAATGTGTATACAAATAAATTCAATAACGCACAAGGAGAAATCAATACGGAATGTCACAGGGTGTGCTTGCATACATTTGCTTATGAATCAGCATGCCATAACATCAAAATAGTTATATGTTTTTTTTTTAAATTTATTCTTTCAATTTATTAGTAATATATAATGTAAACATTAACATAATTGTAATCTGCAAATTTCATTCCAGTCTTTCACTGACGTATTTGTCTTAAACCTAGTGTTCCTAATGCACTTCACTTCAAGGTAACAACAGATTCTTGTTATAAAATATTTGACATTATTTAAGGAAGCTATTGAGTATGAATTTAAAAAGAAAGTTATTATGATTCTATTTGAACGAAACACACGAGCAAAATGCGTAATATTTTGAAAATTTATTATTTCCAGCTGTTACGTCATCATCAGGTAAACATTACATAGATATAGCGTTGCAGCTGGTAGTTTAAGGTTGCTGCTGTGGAGATAATACATGTCCACTAATTTTCGAAGAAGACTATTATGACTATTAACACTGATAAAATATGACAAGATTAACATTGATAAAATATGGCAAAATATAAAGTACAACATTTGTGTTAAGAAAATAAACTCAACAATAGGAATTGGCTGAACAAATGATTATAAGTTTAACAGGTCAAATATATAAAAACATAGAAGGGTGAGAATAAAGCGAATGAAACATCTGTGAATATACAGGTAAAAATTTAAATGGTTAAATTATAGTTACTGGCTTACATGTCCAATATTACTGCCAAAATAATAAATTACAATTGGTATCAGGTTAGTAGCTAAACTTTTGTGATAACGGAAAGAAATAACGTTATGGGTTTGTAGCAGGGTCTTGAGCTAGTTGAACACGAGTGGGTAGTTTTGTCGTATGGTTAGATTCTGCAGACACAAGTGGCGAGAATGTAAATTGTGTCTGGCCATTTAGTACAAGGTCTGAGGAACATAGCATGCGTTTATTAATTTCCAATATCTCAAAGCAATCATTTTCATTCCTTCCTGAATATGGTGTACAGAACTCTAAAACGTCCAATAAAGGTAATCGTTCGACACCGACCTTTATTACACCAATGTAAACCTAAGCATGGTTGCAAAATTTTAACACGAATTATTTACAGAAGGATGGAAAAGCTGGTAGAAGCCGACCGCGGGGAAGATCAGTTTGGGTTCAGGAGAAATGTAGGAGCATGGGGGACAATACATACTTTACGGCTTAGCCTAGAAGATAGATTAAGAAAAGGCAAACCTACATATCTAGCTTTTGTAGATTTGGAGACGGCTTTTGACAATGTTGAGTGGACTAAACCATTTCCAGTTTTGAGGAGAGCAGGAGTAAAATATAGGGAGCGTAAGGTTATTTACAACTTGTACCAGACAGCGGTTATCAGAGTTGAAGGGCATGGAAGGGATGCAGTGGTTGGGAAGAGAGTAAGACAGGGTTGTAGCATTTCTCCAATGTTATTCAATTTGTATATTGAGCAAGCTAAAAACGAGCGCAAGGAGAGATTTGGAGAAGTTCAGGGTGAAGAATCAAAAACATTGCGACGACATAGTAATTCTGTCAGAGACAGCAAAGGACCTGGAAGAGCAGTTGAACTGAATGGACAGGGTGCTGGAAGGTGCATATAAGATGAACATTAACAAGAGCAAAACTAGGGTAATGAAGTGCAGTCTAAGAAAATCAGGTGATACTGAAGGAATTAGATTAGGTAACGAAAGAATATAGCAGGTAGATGAGTTTTGTTACTTGGGCAGTAAAATAACACATGATGGTCGCAGTACAGAGTATATAAATTGCAGAATGGCAATGGGAAGAATAGCATTTTTGAAAAAGAGAAATTTGTTAACATCGAATATTTTTACGCTAATTTAGCGTAAGGAAGTTCTTTCTGAAAGCATTTGTGTGGAGTGTTGCCTTGTGTGGGAGTGAAACATGGACGATAAACAGTGCGGACAGGAAGAAGGTAGAGGATTTTGAGATGTGGTGCTACAGAAGAATGTTGAAGATTAGGTGGGTGAATCGCGTAACTAATGAGGAGGTACTGAACAGAATTGGGAAGAAAAGGAATTTTTGGTGTACGTTGACTAAAAGAAGGGATCGATCTGTAGGACACAATCTTAGACATCAAGGAATTGTGAATTTAGCGTTAGAGGGAAGTGTGTGGGGTAAAAACCGCTGAGGAGGACCAAGAGATGGATGCAGTAAGCAGATTCAGACAGATGTAGGTTGCCGTTCTTATGTGGAGATGAAGAGGCTTGCTCAGGATAGGGTATTGTGGAGAGCTTGTAGTAGTACATTTAGTAATTCATGTGACAGTGATATTTCTAATATATAGTGGCAGAGATATTCCTTAATATATTTCGTATAGTGCTGTGAACTGTGGAGCTTAAGACTCTTTGTCAGAGATTTTTTATGTTTGTTCTGTTGTGGTTTACGAAGGAATTTTAAAAAAAAGATATGTTGTGGCATGTTCTCAAACCGAGTGTACGTTTGGTTAAGCAAAAACTATTATTATTATTTACGAAGCAACAGTAAAAGAATATTAATCTGAAATTAATGAGAGTCTGCGAAGAAGACAGGAAAGATAACTGCCCCCATACAATTACAGGCCAATATCGTTGACATCGGTTTCATGTAGAATTTTGGAGCATATTCTCAGTTCGAATATAGTAAATTTCCTTGAAACGGAAAAGCTTCTTTCCATGAATCAGCACGGGTTTAGGACATATCGTTCATGTGAAACTCAGCTTCCCCTTTTCTCACATGACATCTTGCGAGCCATGGACGAAGGGCAACAGGCGGATTGTGTTCAAAAAGGCGTTCGACGCGGTGCCACACTGCAGACAGCTAACGAAGATACGAGCCTATGGAATAGGTTCACAGATTTGTGACTGGCTGGAAGACTTCCTAAGTAATAGAACGCAGTACGTTGTTCTCGACGGCGAGTGTTCATCAGAGACGAGTGTATAGTCAGGCGTGCCCCAGGGGAGTGTGATAGGACCGCTATTATTTTCTATCTATATAAATGATCTGATGGACAGAGTAAGTTGTAATTTGCGGCTGTTTGCTGATGATGCTGTGGTGTATGGGAGGGTGTCGTCTGCAATAGCATACTGGTTGACTTAGACAAAATTTCTAGTTGGTGCGAAGAATGGCAGCTATCTCTCAATGTAGAAAAATGTAAGGTGATGCGCATGAGTAGAAAAAACAATCCTATAATGTTCGAATACAGCATTAGTAGCGAGCTTCTTGATGCTGTCGCGTCGTTCAAATATCTAGGCGTAACATTGCAGAGCGATATGAAATGGAACGAGCATGTAAGGACAGTTGTGAGTAAGGCGGACAGCCGACTTCGGTTTATTGGGAGAATTTTGTGAAGATGTACTTCATCTGTAAAGGAAACCGCGTATAAAACGCTTGTACGACCACGTCTTGAGTATTGCTCAAGTATTTGGGACCCGCAGCATATCGGTTTGAAGGAAGAGGCGAGCAGCTAGATTTGTTATCGGTAGACCAATGCGCGAGTGTCACGGAAATGCTCCGGCAACGCAACTGGGGATCGCTGGAAGAAAGACGACGTTCTTTTCGTGAATTTCTGTTAAGTAAATTTAGAGGGCCGGAATTTGAAGCTGAGTGTAGTACGATCTTGCTGCCGCCTACTTACATTTCGCGTAAAGATCACAAAGACAAGATAAGAGAAATTAGGGTTCGTACGGAGGCATATAGGCATTCTTTTTTTCCTCGTTCTCTGGGAATGGAATAGGAAAGGAAATGCCTAGTAGTGGTACAGTGTACCCTCCGCCACGCACCTTACGGTGAATTGTGGAGTATGTATGTAGATGTACATGTAGATTTTTTTGTATAAAGTATACAAACAACTTCAAACGACGACTTCAAGAATATGACGAAGGTGAGATATAATCCAGTGTTCTGGATACTATTATTTAGTAATCAGATTGAAGCAAGTTACGGAAGACCTCGTCAGCAGTGTGTCTGTGTGGCGCTGAACGAAGAGATCCACGAACCTGCATTAAACACGGCGACGAATATCTTTCAAAATTTATTTACAAGTCATCCTATAAATTTTCTTTCTTCTTTCAGCCTATAACAGAAGTGCATACTGCTGGTAATAAACAAACTGGTTCTATTAATGGGTCTGTGTACATTACGACAACACATTACACAACATTACAATTAGAACAGTACTATTATAAGCTGCATGAAACCAGTCTCCGGACTGAAGACCACAACAACAACAACGACAACAAACCTAAGCGACACTTCCTAAAGATCAACATTCACCCAGTTGCCGATTCATTTGGGTCTTAGCGTTCAGTGTTTCCCATTCTCGATGAGGCGCATTGGAAATGTGATCAAATCATTCTGGGTGTCGCTGGCAGGAATACAGATGGTTTTCGCGGGGTGTATTAATAAATGGTAATGCCGCAACACTGGGACAGGGCGCGGAGACCACGTGGTGCAGAGCCGCTGTTATGAGACTCCTCTGCGCAGATATTGAAGCCCCCACCCCTCCCAACCCCCTGCCATCCCAGGGTCATTTTTCATGCTCGGGATCCCCGGATGGCGTCTGTGACGTCACGATCGCTGGCGGAGTCGAAGCGGCGAAGCGCCACTGTCTCGGGAAAGAGAGGGAGAAGACCGAAGCATTCGTCTCTTCACGGGTAGCGACGAATGAGTCTCGCAAAACATTTTTTGTACTCTGGTTCCTGCATTAGCGTGTGGTAACGGACAGGAGAAGCGAAGCAACGACTAGATTAGATTATACTACCGGTCAACAATTATCGATAGCCTAACTATGGATTTGTGGTTAAAACAGTGATGTAGTTTTAAATAATCTATCATAGCCGTAGGTGCCCAAAAAGGAAGGGTGGTTGGTCGTCGTTTGCGGGGAGGGGGAGGGGGAGGAATCATTGGCCAAGGGGGAGGGGGCAGTAGACTGAACAGTTTAAATTTGCAAACAATTTTCTTAAAACGGCAACCACAGCTTAAATACATATTTATGGAATTCTCAACACAGTCACCACAAAAATAATGATTGAAAATAAAAATTGACTTCTATGATGTCTTAGGTGGAGGTGTGTAAATAACAAAATCGCAACAGCTGTCAAGATGTGTTTATTCCGACACTTCCGGTTTCTCATCAGTAAAGATGCATCTTCAGGTGGATGACATAAGAAAATGATAACATATTAATTGGAACAGCATTCAGCTTTCAGGGTACCTTGTTAAAACATTCCCACAACAGGGTGTGGTCGTCTTTAGGTAAATAATATTCCCGCTTTATTCTTTATTAAGAAACCACTGATGGGAGTCAGGAAAACAGACGGCATTTATAGACCGGGAAGTGATGCGACGAGGTAACCAACACGTGCATAGTCAAACTGAAGTGTCACATGTGTTCGAGTCCCCCCTCTGGCATGTATGTGTGTGTGTTGTCGTTAGGTTAGTTTACCTTAATTTATGTAGTTTGAAAGCTACGCACTAATGACCATGCAGTTGAGTCCGATAGATTTACAAACATTTTAAGTCTGCATCACGAAGGCTATTCTACTAAGACAATACCAACAAAAGTTGGCGTAGCCCAATGTACAGTGGTGTATGCATTGCAGCGGTACAAGCAAACCAGAGTCAATGTTAGTGTTTAGAGATCTCGGAGACACCGTTAAAATGGAACTGTCATAAGGACTGGAATTAGTGCAAGGTTCATGTTTTTATTCTTATTTAATTTCGTAAAAGTTTTCCAAGTCTGGATTGGGATCAAAGGCAGTTAAAATTTCGTAAAAAAATATTTCATTTAGAGGAACTATTAAATAAATGGAGGAATTGGTGTGGATATTTTAAAGATTTTGAAAGGTGTGTCGAGTAGATGTTGGCGGCAGTCACAGTATAAAAAAAGAGACGAGATTACCTTCCTATTATTCCTTTATCAGATCAGCTCATTCCAGTGTAGCTGTTATAAAATGCATATTTATGAAGGTAAATCGTCGTCATAAATAGTATTGGACTGGTTATGCGATCTGTTTCATGCAATTTTAGTTCAGTGTCCAGTGGTAAATTACGATGAAAATCTCAAATAAATAAATAAATGATCGGAATTCGAATGTTTAACATAAAAGGAGAAAACGCTTTCGCAGGTTCTCAAATGCATATTAATTGGGAATGGGTATGATTTTGTTTCAAAGTTCATAAATTTGGCAACAACCACTGCAGGAATGTGGCTCAGTCGTAATGGCGTCGAAACACATCGCACAACTCAAGATGGCTGAATTACTTTGCCAGATATCAACTCCGCGGACTGAAATGAAAAATGGTCATTATATTAAATTTTTGCAGCATTTCTTAGGGTTTATTTTAAGAAATAATCACACTATACTCACATAGATCAAACACGGATAGCAGGAGTAGGGTTGCCAGATCTCCGGGCGCCGCCCGGAGTGCCCGGGTTTGGAATGAATTCTCCGGGTCTACGGGCCAATGACTCTCATCTCCGGGCTTGAATGTAACCTTCATCTTAACTTTTTTTTACGACGCTTTTTAAGTACTATGCTCATGTAGCGACGATCTACATCGAATTTAACGTAACTTAAACTAAGGACGAGCACAACATCCATGCCCTAGGGGGGGATTCGAACCTCTAGCTGGAACAGCCTCGCGCACCGCGGCAAGACGCCTCAGTACGCTCGGCCATTCCCGGCCGGCTCCTCTCTCGTAATTATGACTAACTTTATATAAATGTCAATTTCTTATTGCAACAAAACGCTACTTTTCTATTCTTCCTCTGAAAACTTTCATTGTTGCGTCGGTAGTAATCTGCTAGCGCATTATTAAGCAAACACTGTTGCGGCAACGTGTCAGCTGGCGACGTCTTTTATTTGTGTTCGTTCGTTCATTGTTTATCAGTTTACCGGCAATTTTTGGAATACTCGGATCGTGTGTGAACAGACAAGCTTACATTAACTCAGATTAGTGAGTAATAACAGTGAAATGAAGAAACGATATCTAAGTTCGTTCCATGAAGAATGGTTGCAGGAAGGAAATTATAGAGAGTGGCTACAAAAAATCGATACTGATGAGTGTATGTGTAAGTGCAGAATATGCAATATCTCATTTAGTCCTAAGTAAGACGGAGTGAAAGCTGTGAATAAACATTTACAATCAGAAAGACACAAAGCGAATATTACCACACAAAAGAAGAATCAGTCGCTTCTTAATTTCTTGCCGAAACAATTTTCTGTAGAAGACGACAATCCTGGTTGGGGGGGGGGGGGAGAGGTGAGTCATTGGCCAAGGGGGAGGGGGGCACGTCTGGTCTCCGGGCCTGCCTCGAGTTCAATCTGGCAACCCTAAGCAGGAGTCGACACAGTTACGTCAAAACAGTTCGAAAGATAGGAGCAGACTAGGGCTGCGCGTATGATACTCGCGTTCCAACATGCTCGGGATTTCCTGATACAGCGGAGAACTCGATACAGTAGTCGAACTGTTCCAACACTCAGATAATAAATGACTGGTGCTGCTACTCTGCCAACGATACGCGGGAAATTTTGAAGTTAGCGGGCTATCGCTTTGCTCTGAACAAATTTAATTAAAGTACATTTAAAGTAAAAGAAGGGCAACACTATGAAAAACTGCATGTTTTGTTTAAAACAGAGCATACGTGACGTGTCTGGTGTCACTGCAAGATATGATCGATTGATAAACAAAATATCTGCTACTAGAATGGAACTACTGCACCTCATTACTGATGGCTAACATTCAAATGAAAAAAATGTGAATCCTTCATAAGTAGAAATTACATTTAATGTGATTATAAGAGATAGGTTGCAAATGACCATTCCATTCCCTGTTAATACGGTACAGTAACAGATTAACATGTTATCACCTTTTAATCGCCTTGAAAACAAGATTAAAAGTGTTGAAATAGGGAAAACGTTAGACATTTAATACCCAAAAACGGAAATAAGTCATATAAAGATAAACTGTAATTGCAACCTCGAAATAAGCGATGCACGAACTGCTGTGTACGTAGTATCAAAAGGAGGCGCTAGATGGCAGCACTATAATTTTTAATCGCGATCGCTCTCGTTTACTTATAGCCCATATTCGCTACCGTTTTTACTTATGACCTGCTCCCTAGAAGCTACTATAGTCGGAATTTCGCACTTATTAATCCCCATAGTACATTAATGACACCCTATCTTTGTTATAAATCGTATACTGCACTGTACAGTAAAGATTTATGAATATAATCCTTGTAAATCGTAGAGATAGTACCTTCTGACATTGCTAGATAGCGTCGTCATCAAAAGTTCGAAAATTTCCCGAGATTTTCCGAACTGTGACGTAAATTATTCGAACAGTTCGAGTCATGTTTAAACCCAGCTCTAGAGCAGACAGAATAAGTGGAACGCTGTTCTCTCTCTCCTGTTCAGAAAAACAAAAGAATACTGATCAGGGTACAGAGATACACAAGAGATAGAAAAATGTTCCAGGATAAACTATATATTCGGTAAATTTTTTTTTCGATCGTATCGTTTCACCGTGTAACGTCACACAGGGAAGCTCAGTTCATATGTGTACCGAGTAAATGTCAGAGGACTCGTACGGCGCCCGAAATTCGCGAGAAAGTGAATAACATGCGACCTGCTGCAATGTCTGTCTCAACAGTGCAACGCCGTCTCCGTGAACGAAAGGGGTGCATAGCGGCCAAAAATCGTTTTTACGGACTCAAAATAAGGTATGGTCACAGCAACATAAAAAATAGAGCGTGCACCAATGGTCAAAGGTGTTATTCACAGATTAACAGACGTCTGAAGTATTCGGGAGCCATCGTCTAATGTTTGTTCGTCGACTTCGTGGAGAACGTATGATGAGTAAGTGTGTGACAGCTACGGTGAAGCATGGTGGAGGGTCGTTATGATGTGTGTCAAAACCGGAGGTCTCGTGCGAACTAATGGAACATTAAAGAAGGAAGGATATCACACGATACTGATCAACAATGCAGTTCCATCTGACAGGAGGCTTAGTGGTCATGGGTTTGTTCTGCAGCAGGACAATGAGTCCTAACATTCATCTAAATCGTGTAGAGGGTATGTTAATAGAAAAGTGAAATTTTGGGAACTGAAAAATATGATTTGGCGAAGACAGTCACTAGACTTAAATCCCAATGGACTATAATGGGATGAATTTGACAGGGAGGTCCGAAAACTGAGAAGAGCTATGGAATAATTAGCAGAGCTGATGGACTGCAATATCTGCACAAACACTACAAAATCTTATTTCCAGAATGCCAAGAGTTTGTGCAGGTATTCAGAGGGCAAAGGGTGGATATTTTGACGATGCTAAATTTTGAACTATGTTGTATTCTACTTAATGATAGATAGAGAAAATGTATTGTTGTTCAAATCAAATGTTTGTAGAGCTTATGGAACTTGCACCTTGCACTAAAAATGTTCAAATGTTTGTATAGTCTATGGGACTTAACTACGGGGCCATCACTCCCTAAACTTACAAACTACCTATGAACTAGCTAATACTAAGGACGGCACAAATATCCATGCCCGATAGGGGATTCGAACCCCCGACCTCAGTGGCCGTGAAGACCGCACCATAACCTCATATAGAGTAAATCGTCGGAAGAAAACGTACTCAAAGTTTGGAGGATCAAAAGGTGAATTAGAATTATATGTTTAGGATCGGCACTAAATTCGTGTTCATTGAGGACCTTTTTCTAAAGGCCAATGGGTGTTACGTTGTACTGAGTAACTAAACTGAGGAGCGGGAGAAATTGGTACATCTGCGAAATACAAGGCGCGTCTGGAGAGTTCGGTGAATGCACACACATGCGGTGGAGTGGCCGAGCGTTCTAAGGCGCCTTTCTGTGGAGCGCGCGATTGCCCACCGTTGGAGGTTCGAGTCCTCCCCCGTACAAGGGTGTTTGTGCTATCCTTTTTAGTAGTTTGTAAGCCTATGGACTGAAGCAACGTAGTTACGGGGACCTGGACATGAACGGCCTGCATTTTCATTCCTTGCTTTCGGTGCACATTACTCCTGATCTACAATGCGGAGGAATTTGCAATTTTGTACCAACACTGAATAACATGATCTCAAGCTGCAATTGGAAATTTATTGAAATATCTATTATAGTTTCAGAATTACGATATTTTGGCTAATAGATGTTTTTATAGTACACATTCGAATTCTAGAACCATTGTCTGCTGCATCGTCAGACTAATAGCATTTAATATTCATAGAATATATGACATCAACTGCGATTGGGCAAAGCGATTGTATCTGACGGAAGGCGTGCATGGGTAGTCCTTGCAGGTGCGGTGATCACTGTGTCCCCAGTGGTGTAGGGGTCAGCGCAACTGCCTAGAAAGCAGGAGATCCGGGTTAGAATCCCGGCTGGGTACACATTTTCAGCTTTGCCCAATCGCAGTTGATGTCATATATTCTATGAATATTAAATAATAACAGCTGCAGGATCAGAAGTGACGTCTGTTCTTTCGGAACAGACGCCACATGTATACATATAATAGCATTTAGACTGTGGCTGGCTGCTATCAATATTCTTAAGAACACATTATGCCTCATTTTTGTAGTTTGGAGTGTATCTGAGGAAATAGAAAAACCGTTATTACACTTCATTACTATTTTCTCTAAAAATACTGTTACAATTGTATATAGAATGACAAACATAAATCATTTTTTCAATGTATTAGGCATAACAGAAACATACTGTCTCATTTTTCAATTGGGAGAACTTTGCTGGAAATAGCTAAAACCTTAAATTCCTGTATGGTGACGATTTACAGTGTTGATATATTTTTCAATATTTTTTCGTAATAGCGAATATCTCTTACCGTCACTGTATAAGGTATAGACGTTCTACCAAATGGTGAGATATGAAAATTTGACTCATATGTGCAGTCAGTGTGGCATATGAAAGTTTTGGTCGGTCCTGGAGTCGTGTTCGGGTAGCCTAGTGGTTAAGGCGACCGCTCGCGAAAAGCGGGAAACTCGGGTTCGAGTCCCGGCCGGCACAAATTTTCATATGTCACCATTTGGTAGAACACCTATATGTTATACAATGACGCTAAGAGAAATTCGCTATTGCGAAAAAATATTGATAAATATATCAACATTGAAAATCGTCACCATAAAGTAATTTAACAGATGCCTAAGCGAGGCAATGACGATAACAGCGTAGGTTAATGCCTCGTTGTTTTCATTCTCCCTGGTGCGGGAATACAGATTAAGCTGCGAGTGCTAAGGGATGAATGTAGTTGACTCATATGTGTGCAGTCGGTGTGGCATATGGAAGTTTGGGACAGGAAGAGGATAGAGGATTTTGAAATGTGGTGCTACAGAAGAATGCTGAAGATTAGGTGGGTGGATCGCGTAACTAATGAGGAGGTACTGAACAGAAGTGGCGAGAAAAGGAATTTTTGGCATACCTTGACTAAAAGAAGGGATCGATTGGTAGAACACACTCTCAGACATCAAGGAATTATGAATTTAGCGTTGAAGTGTGTGGGGTAAAAACCACTGAGGAAGACCAAAAGATGGATACAGTAAGCAGATTCAAACAGATGAAGGTTGCCATTCTTATGTTGAGTTGAAGAGGCTTGCTCAGGATAGGGTATTGTGGAGAGCTGCATCAAACCAGTCTCCGGACTGAATACCACAACAACAACAACATATTATTTGGAATTTTTTTCTTCTTGTTGACGAGCGGACGACTTTCGGATCCTGAAGTCTGACACGGCACATTAAAAATTTACATGCAAATTTATCATGCAAGAAGAGGTCGTACCGCCGCAGTTGCCACACGCAGCTGTTGAAACTGTCATTAGGATTTCGTTTACTGCCATGAAGACATGTGCTAAGTAATTTTTTATCTGCAAGGTCCCTGCTGTAGTGTTTCAGTGACAATGGCAGGCATGGAATGTTTATGGTGATATTCCTTGCCTGAAGCATCAGCGTGGCCAGTGTGCAGACATTTGTTCAAAGAGCGTTTGCTATAATAACTATTTAAAAGTAAATAAACCATACATTTTTCTAAATGGGTGAAAAATTCAGATGGAGGCAAATGTTATTATTTTTGGTATCGGTATTTTCACGTCCAGGTACCTCAAATGTAGAAACATTTCATTTTGAATGGTCCCATATTATACAAAGTACGCTGGCGAGTATGAGGTGCCCGAGCATACACATCGAGACACATGTCAACAAGCGCCCCCTATCACTGCAGTGGAGCGATGGTACACGCTGCGACCAGCTAACAGGGAGAGTGGGAGAACTCGTGTCATTGCAACGTGGAGCGCAGAATGGAGCAACGCGTTAACATTGCGAGTGTACACACAATCTAAAACGCGAGATACGAGAGAGAATTTACAACTCGCGCGGTTTGTCCGTTGGGCGTGCTTGCCTGTGTCTGATTTCAGACAATTATGAAATTAACTCATTTAATATTATTCACAGCTCGAGCCCCCAGCACACTGGATGTGCCCTCTAAACAATAATGTTCAACAAACACTGCACCAACAGGGTCAAAGTGCAACAGTCGAAACTTTTAATTCTAAAGTGGCTATGCGTTATGTCTAGGGGCCAACTGTCCACTTCTCGCTTCAACACCCTAAATTTTATAGAAACACAAATTTTAAATAAGGTTCACTGGCAGTGAAAACATCGGTTTGTAAATAACAGTTACTCACGGTGGTTTGAATGTCACTTATGTAATTGTTTATTTAAGATTTGATTACACACTGAAGATCAAGAAAAATTTAATTGTCGAGTTCAGTTGAAATAACTAAGGGCCTCTTGGCTGAAGATGCAAAAGTTCCGGAGTTTCTAAATGAAACGCCAAGTTTCAAACTCAAATTCCAGCATTCTCACGAAAGAAACAAAGTCCGAAATAAATCTCGGTACAGAATGAAATCCGCTCCAGTGTGTCTAATTCCCAGAGAGTCCCAAGTTCGGTGAGGTCTCAAACTCACACCAAATGTTTTATAAGTATCAGTCTCTGACACTAAACACGAAATTCTTCGAACTGTTGGCTTCCATCCATACAGACAACAAATTTCTTCAAGTCCAGTTTGCCCAACTCCTACCACATGATTTCGCTAACTCCCCACCAACGAAATGAGGAGACGATCATTTTTTAAACGAAAACTTGGGCGAATTTTCACGGAAGTTACGGAGCCGAAGGGCACAACTTCAACCTCAATGAAGCCCGAACGAAGACTTCCTAAATCAACATGGCGGCCCCCTATTTATGCTCTTTTTCTAAACTGGACAATTTTTACAAAACTTTAAATGAGACTTGTTTTATATAAGTAATATATCAAGTTGACACCATATTTTGTCAGCTTTCCAGTGCTGTAATTGTTTATTTTTATTTTTTTTGTATCTACAACAGTTTTTAAACAAACTACTTATTAGCTGCAGGTCTGTAACAGCCACTTTCATTTTCTTTAAATAAACATAAATCTGCCATGATGTTCGTCTTAAAATCGCCGATACTATGGCGGTTTCAACTCTACATCTACATGTACATCTACATACATACTCCGCAATTCACCGTAAGGTGCGTGGCGGAGGGTACACTGTACCACTACTAGGCATTTCCTTTCCTATTCCACTCCCAAATTGAACGAAGAAAAAAAGAATGCCTATATGCCTCCGTACGAGCCCTAATTTCTCTTATCTTGTCTTTGTGATCTTTACGCGAAATGTAAGTAGGCGGCAGCAAGATCGTACTACACTCAGCTTCAAATTCCGGCCCTCTAAATTTACTTAACAGAAATTCACGAAAAGAACGTCGTCTTTCTTCCAGCGATACCCAATTGAGTTACCGGAGCATTTCCGTGACACTCGCGCATTGGTCGAACCTACCAGTAACGAACCTAGCTGCTCGCCTCTTCCTTCAAACCGATATGCTGCGGGTCCCAAATACTTGAGCAATACTCAAGACGTGGTCGTACAAGCGTTTTATACGCGGTCTCCTTTACAGATGAAGTACATCTTCCCAAAATTCTCCCAATAAACCGAAATCGGCTGTCCGCCTTACTCACAACTGACCTTACATGCTCGTTCCATTTCATATCGCTCTGCAATGTTACGCCTAGATATTTGAACGACGCGACCGCATCAAGAAGCTCACTACTGATGCTGTATTCGAACATTATAGGATTGTTTTTTCTACTCATGCGCATCACCTTACATTTTTCTACATTGAGAGCTAGCTGCCATTCTTCGCACCAACTAGAAATTTTGTCTAAGTCAACCTGTATGCTATTACAGTCAGTTACAGACGACACCCTCCCATACACCACAGCATCATCAGCAAACAGCCGCAAATTACAACTTACTCTGTCCATCAGATCATTTATATAGATAGAAAACAATAGCGGTACTCCCCTGTACCTCGCTAAGTTTGCGAGTAATTAATCTTCTAATAGTATTTCTTTTGTTAAAGCTAACAGGCTAGCCGGCACAGCGCCATCTTGTGGCCACTCGGTTACCACTGGGATTTTGCCAGTGACGTCATTTCCGCCCTCGTGGGCCGCGCCACTGCAACGGTCAAACCCGGCCACGCGATTGCGCCCAAACCTCGCGCGTCCACATGTGTATTCGAAACAGACGTTTCAAATCGGGCTGTACCGTCATAACATCACTTGTCACTCTTGTTTCCTATATTTCCTGAAACCATTCACCGAACTTTTCAGTCACACCTCGTATATCGTAGGACCCCCGTCAGCACGCGGTGGCCGAGGGGACTGAGACGCTCCAGTCACGGTCTGCGCGGCCACTACGGTCGGGGGTCGAATCCCCCTTCGGGCATGGATATTTGTGCCGTCCTTAGTGTTAGCTAGTTCATAAGTAGTTTGTAAGCTTAGGGACTGATGACCCCGTAGTTAAGTCCCATAAGCTATACATTTTTTCTATACAAACATTTGTACATTAGCACGCAGAAATGCCAGAAAACGACGTAGCATGGATCTCGACTGATGTCTGGAGCAGTGCTGGAGGGAACTGATACCATTCATCCTGCAGGCCTGTCATTAAAACAGTGAGAGGGCGTGGAGAACTCTTCTGAACAACACGTTGCAAGGCCCCTCAGATATGCTCCATAATTTTCATGTTTGGAGAGTTTGTTGGAAAGTGGAGGAGTTTGTTCCTGGAGCCAAAAAAATCTGGACATGTGTGATCTCGTATTGTCCAAGTTCTCTGAAATGTGCAGTGGATATGAATCGATGCACGTGATCAGCCAGGATGTACTGGGTAATCAAAACGTCAGTATAAATTTGAAAACTTAATATATCACGAAAATGTAGATAGAGAGGTAAAAATTGACACACATCCTTGGAATGACAAGAGGGCGCTCCACCCCATATTGCTAGACGCGTGAAACATCTGTTGCGCGCGTCGTTCGATGATGATCGTGTGCTCAGCCGCCACTTTTGGCCTCCCAGGTCCCCAGACCTCAGTCCGTGCGATTATTGGCTTTGGGGTTACCTGAAGTCGCAAGTGTATCGTGATTGACCGACATCTCTACGGATGCTGAAAGACAACATCCGACGCCAATGCCTCACCGTAACTCCGAACATGCTTTACAGTGCTGTTCACAACATTATACCTCGACTACAGCTATTGTTGAGGAATAATGGTAAACATATTGAGCATTTCCTGTAAAGAACATGATCTTTCATTCGTCTTAATTTGTTATGCTAATTATTGCTTTTCTGATCAGATAAAGCGCCATCTGTCGGACATTTAATTGATCTTTTTTATTTTTATTTTTATTTTTTTTGCTCTAATACAATCCCATGCCATTCCAAGCATGTGTGTCAATTTTTACCTCTCTATCTACATTATTCCGTGATTTATGAAGTTTTCAAATTTATGCTGACTTTTTGATCACCCTGTATATGGATGTCTCACAGTAGTATCCAGACGTATCAGGGGTCCCATACCACTCCAACTGCACACGGCCCACAACATTCACAGAGGGATAGAAAAACAAAATCGCTCATAAGAGGAAAGGCCGCAGGACCTGATGGGATACCAGTTCGATTTTACACAGAGTACGCGAAGGAACTGGCCCCCCTTCTTGCAGTGGTGCACCGTAGGTCTCTAGAAGAGCGTAGCGTTCCGAAAGATTGGAAAATGGCGCAGTACATCCCTGTTTCCAAGAAGGGACGTCGAACAGATGTGCAGAACTATAGGCCTATATCCGTAACGCGGTCAGTTGTAGAATTTTGGAACACGTTCGAGTATAATGCCGTTTCTAGAAACTAGTAATCTGCTCTGTAGGAATAAGCATCGGTTTTGAAAAGGGCAATCGTGTGAAACCCAGCTCGAGTTATTCGTCCACGAGACTCAGAGGGCCATAGACATAAGTTCCCAGGTAGATGCCATGCTTCTTCCGCAAGGCGTTTGATTCAGTTGCCCACAGTCGTTTAATGAACAAAGTAAGAGAATATGTTCCATCAGACCAATTGTGTGATTGGAGTGAGGAGTTCCTGGATAACAGAAAGCAGCAGGTCATTCTCAATGGAGAGAAGTCTTCCGAAGTAAGAATGAAGTCAGGTGTGCCACTGGGGAATGTCGTGGGACCGTTGCTATTCACAGTATAAATAAATGACCTTGTGGATAACATCGGACGTTCAATGAGACTTTTTTTGGATGATGCTATAGTATATAGAGAGGTTGTAACAATGGCAAATTGTATTGAAATGCAGGAGGATCTGCATGGAATTGACGCATGGTGTGGGGAATGGTAATTGAATCTCAATGTAGATAAGTGTAATGCGCTGCGAATACATAGAAAGAAAGATCGTGTATCATTTAGCTACACTATAGCAGGTCAGCAAAATGGAAGCAGCTATTCCATAAATAATCTGGGAGTAGGCATTAGGAATGATTTAAAATGCAACAACCATATAAAATCAGTCGTTAGTAAAGCAGATGCAAGATTCAGATTCATTGGAAGAATCCTAAGGAAATGCAGTCCGAAAACAAAGGAAGTAGGTTACAGAACACTTGTTCGCCCACAGCTTGAATACTGCTCACCGGTGTGGGATCCGTACCAGGTGGGGTTGATAGAGGAAGTAGAAAAGATCCAACGGAGAGCAACGCGCTTCGTTACAGGATCATTTGGTAATCGTGATCGATATGATCGATAAACTCGAGTGGAAGTCTCTGCAGGAGAGACGCTCTGTCGCTTGGTACGGGCTTTTGTCGGAGTTTCGATAACATACCTTCACCGAGGAGTCTAGCCATATATTGCTCCCCGCTACGTATATCTCGCGAAGAGACCGTGAGGATAAAATCAGAGAGATTAGAGCCCACACAGAGGCATACCGACAGTCTCTCTGTCCGCGAAAAATACGTGACCGGAATAGGAGGGAGAACCGATAGCGGTACTCAAGGTACCCTCCGTCACACACCGTCGGGTGGCTTGTGGAGTAGTAGAGGGTCGCTGCCCCCTACCGGCAGTGCAGTGGCTCGGCCCCCAGAGCAGAGAGAAGGCCCACATCAGCGGCTGCTCAGTTTTTGCGCCTTCCTCGCAGCTCCGCTCGATACAGCGCGTCACTCTCCACCCACGCCTCACAGCTGCCCACCCATCGCTAGCAGGGAGCCACTTGCCAGTACCCTGCTGACAGGTGCACGCCGGAGTCAGGATGCTCGCTTCCAAGCGCGCCATCCTTCTGGCTTGCAGCTGCGCCCCAAATCCGTCCAGATGGGAGCCCACTGGAAGCCGTCATAGCGCATCCACACTTCTGCAAAATGAAATTTTGTTGCATTGTAAAACGTTAATTACATCCGGAGTTATCGTAACCTAAAGTTGACTCTTGAGTACCACTCCTCCGCTGTTCGATCATGTGTATCGGAGAGCACCGAATTAAGTAGGGATCCAAAGGGAACGGTGATGTACCTTAGGTACAGAAGAGACTAGAACAGCACATTACCTTTATTGGACTTTTCCACTGACGCACGAGGGGTGAGATATACGTACACACGTGGTTTCCCTTTTCAATTTCGGAGTGGAATAGAGTGTGTCCCGACAGGTCAGGCCAATAGATGTTCAAAGTGATGGCCATCATTTGCTACACACAATTGCAATCTATGGCGTAATGAATGTCGTACACGCCGCAGTACATCTGGTGCAATGTCGCCGCAGGCTGCCACAATACGTTGTTTCATATCCTCTGGGATTTAGGCACATCACGGTACACATTCTCCTTTAACGTATCCCACAGAAACAAGTCCAGAGGTGTAAGATCAGGAGAACGGGCTGGCCAATTTATGCGTCCACCACGTCCTATGAAACGCACGTCGAACATCCTGTCAAGGGTCAGCCTAGTCCTAATTGCGGAATGTGCAGGTGCACCATCATGCTGATACCACATACGTCGACGTGTTTCCAGTGGGACATTTTCGAGCAACGTTGGCAGATCATTCTGTAGAAACTCGATGTATATTGCAGCTGTTTGGGCTCCTGCAATGAAGTGAGGACCAATGAAGTGGTCGCCAATGATTCCGCACCATAACATTTACAGTCCACGGTCGCTGACGCTCTACCTGTCGGAGCCAGCGAGGATTGTCCACGGACCAGTAATGCATGTTCCGTAGATTCACTGCCCCGTGGTTTGTGAAACCCGCTTCATCGGTAAACAGATAGAACTGAAACGCATTCTCTGTTAATGCCCATTGACAGAATTGCACTCGATGATTAAAGTCATCACCAAGTAATTGCCGATGTAGCGACACATGAAACGGGTGAAAGCGGTGACGATGCAGTATGCGCATGACACTACTTTGACTCAGTCCACCGGCTCTCGCAATGTCCCGTGTTCTCCTGTGTGGGTTCACGGCAACAGCAGCTAACACACCAACAGCAGCCGCTTCTCCTGTGACGGGCCTGTTACGGACCCGTTTGTGTGCTACGACCATACCTGTTGCATACAGTTGGCGGTAGATGTTTTGAAATGTGCGGTACGTTGGATGCTCTCTGTCCGGGTACCGTTCTGCATACACCCTGTAGGCTTCAGCTGTATTTTGTCGACACTCGCCTTAGATGCGTATCATCTCCGCCTTTTCAGAGTTCGAATACACCATGGTCACAGTTCATAGAACACTACACTATCACAGACGTCTGGTAACACAGTGTACTACAGTTAGTCTGCGTGCAAAGACGAATGCATAATAACAACAGAAGCAAGCGCTACATGCGGACACTGCGACAGCTAGAGCAAACCACAACAGTGCACTACAGCCACACTCGTAAACACGATCGTCATCGTAAACATGTCCCTGCAGATGCTGCTCGCCGACCGTGGCCCGTGTTTGTTACAACACGCAACTGAACGTCGGAGGTTTCAATCGTCAACTTTAGGTTACAATATCTCCGGATGTAATTAACATTTTACAATGCAACAAACGGCACTGATTACGTATGTGTTTATATGTTCAGATGTGCTAACAAAACTAATGGGGTTCCATTTAAAAAAAAACGTAGGTTTCTGTTAAAAAACATACTTCCGTGCATTTTTTTATGGTTTATAATGACCAATTACACTAGCCCCTCTCCTCACGTTCGGTCTGTGGAATCGGTTCGTCAGTATTTGATGTGGTTTACGAAATATATCCAGCAGTAATGTTAGGTGACTCACCCTGTATACTGAATGTTCTTAATACATTCATTGACAATCCATATACAAGCCAAGCATAAACCCTATATAACAGAATAACCTCCACCAGCAAAGAACAACCACTATCTCCTCCTAGCTATTACATAGAGATTTTACATGTTCTGAAAAATACTTTCAATAAATTTGTAATTAATTAACATGCTTTTGAATACTTTGAATACTTCAAACATTCGAATTAGTTAATTGATTTTCCGTCGGTACTTGCCAGAACATGGTAATAATATCAAAAAGTAACAACTTCCTGATGTTCTGCAAAACTTATAAAGTACCGACAGAGAAATCAATTGCCGCGGTGGAGTAGCCGAGCGGTCTAAAGCGTCTCGCTGCGGAGCGCGCGGTTGCTCGCCATGGAGGTTCGAGTCCTCCCTGGGGCATGGGTGTGTGTGTTGTCCTTAGGTTAGTTTATCTAGGTTTAAGTAGTTTGTAAGCTACGGACTGATGACCACGCAGTTTTAAGGTGTGGTTTAAAGAGCACGGTAATAGAGAAAATGGTTCATCTACAGTGCAAAACACCTGAAAATCGAACGACATTCGTTGGCCTCCATAAATGATAGCTTGAAAGTCATACACTATGAGAACAAAGGTTGGTTATTATAAAATCTCGAAGAAATTGAGATCTTTTGTGCATTCAGAGAGGATTCCAGCAGCATGCTCAACAAAATGACAGAACTGGGCACATTTTAGCAACCTCCTCTTGAGAAACACTGATGTATGTGCATGTATTAAATATTGACTTTGTGCTTTCAACTTCACTGAAAAATTTGGAACGTATTTCCTTTTAAAGATCCGGTAATTTAATGACTGATTTTAAGAATAATGTTAGGTATCTTGATTAGAATATCTTCGGCCGCCACTGACAGAGGTTAAACATATGGACAATCTTTGAAGTTAGATCAGCTGTCCGATAGACCTAGAAACATTTGAAAAATCAATTAATTTTATAAAGTGTGCTAGCAAAGTGTAATTAACCGTCTGTAAACAGTCAGTTGTCGCCTGATGATGGCCTAAGAAGCCGAAAGCCGGTTTAGAAGTTTTGCAGAACATCAGGAAGTTGTTACTTTTTGATATTATTCTAATTAGTATTGAAATTAATTTACATCACGACAAAATCTTTTATCGCTAATTGCGTGCTTAACAAATGTACCTATGTGATGCATAGTACTGACAGGTGCCTTACACTGAGCAGCTGGCAAACTGACGCTGACCTGACGTTGCTCACCTTGTGAATTGCGCCTAACACTGATATTTTGTGGCTGCTAACGAAGAATGAAAATAGTTATATGTAATCATTCTGCAAAAATTTATTCGCATTGTACATCAACTGAAACTTACAATTCACTGCCTTTCTTATATATAAAGGTGAAGCAGTCAACAATCCGAAGATTGGTTTGAACACCACAGTGCTTTACTAGGCATGGTCCTGTTTGGAGGGGGTATGCCGTTGCCTTCCTCCGACCTTCGAACTGACTTACCCAGCCAGTTGTAGGGGGACCTACAGTTTAAAGTGGGTTCCGAACCACGGTGCTACTCCGTATTTTTCACATGAGCAATACTGCCAGAGATGAAAGAAGTGGAAAGTGACAGATAAAAATCCCAGGACCTGGCGGGGATCGAACCCGCGACCTTTGAAGTTGTAGTCTGGCACTCTACCACTGTGCAACCGAGCCGCATATATATATGAAAACTTCCAGCTTTGTCCCTAAAACCCTTTTTAAAATCGCTAGGAATGAGACAAATCTCAAACCCAAAAATCTTGCCGCTGGATTGAATTAGATCTAGCGGCAAAATTGCTAAGTCGGTCACCCCGGCCCGAAACTGATGATCCTGATCTGGTTGCAAAGCAGCTGTTGTTCGGAGTAAGACGTCGATGCGAGAAACGCCGCCGGCGGAGACTGCGACCTCGCCTACTGTGCCCCCAGGCGCCGCCACGCCACCTGGGGCTCTGGGACACAACCGCCCCCGCCTCCGCCCCCGACGCCGCCCCCGAGCAGTAATCCATCACGGCGCGCCGCAGACGTTGATTGCTCCTTATTGGTTCGTTAACACGACGCCCGCACCGCGGCGCCACTGTCAACCTGACACGACGCCGCCGACGACGCCGCCGACGACGCCGCCCCCGCAGCGGGAAACCTTCGCTTCGCCCCCGCCACTCACGCCCTCTTCTCGTCTCGCTGCAAACACCCTCAGCCTTACGCCTCCTTAAATGCATCTCTTCGGTACCGTGGCCACATACCTTGCGAGTCATCGTCATCATCATCTCAGCCGTTGCTTTGCTGGATCCCTCGCTTCCACAAATGCCTGTCCAGTCCTTCATCTCAGAGCTGTCCTTTCTCCTGTATGTCTTTATTGTTTGCTTCGCGCATCGAACTTTTTATAGACGCACGAATCTCTACTAACTTTTGCCTGTCATCATTTGCGTGTTCTTTTTGAATCGAGAGTGCAACAGTCTTTGCTTTCTCAGCAACTTTCTAACATTATTATTATACCACGCTGGATCTTTTCCATCCTTAATCGTCTTTACTGGCACATATTTCTCTAACCCTTTATTTAAAATGCACTTAAATTTAGTCAAATTGTTCAAACGTTTGTTGCCGCGGAGGAGTAGCCGAGCGGTCTAAAGCGTCTCGCTGCAGAGCGCGCGGTTGCTCGCCGTGGAGGTTCGAGTCCTCCCTTGGGCATGGGTGTGTGTGTTGTCCTTAGGTTAGTTTACGTAGGTTTAAGTAGTTTGTAAGCTACGGACTGATGACCACGCAGTTTGGTCCGATAGATTTACAAACATTTTTGAACAAATGTTTGTTAAGCTTATGAGACTTAACTACGGGATCATCAGTCCCTAAACTTACAAACTACTTACGAACTAGCTAACACTAAAGACGGCACAAATATCCATGCCCGAGGGGGGATTCGAACCCCCGACCGTAGTGGCCGTGCAGACCGTGACTGGAGCGCCTCAGTCCCCGCGGCCACCGCGGCCGGCTAAATGTAGTCCACAATTCCTCTACATCCATAGTCAAGGAATTAAACAATGTCCATTCGTTTTCTAAGTACGATCGTAACATTTGCTTATCGGCTCTCCCCAACAAAATCACGCTCCTAGCCTTCTTGATTGGTTTATGAACTTTGGTCACCATCGACGCTATGACAATATCATGATCACTAATTCCTGTCTCTACACATTGTTAATAAGGTCAGGCCAGTTCGTGGCTATAAGGTCTAAAATATTTCAAATAAAATGTTCAAATGTTTGTAAATATATTGGACCAAACTGTGTGGTCATCAGTCCGTAGCTTACAAACTACTTAAACCTAGATAAACTAGCCTAAGGACAAGACACACACGCACACACGCCCCAGGGAGGACTCGAACCTCCACGGCGAGCAACCGCGCGCTCCGCAGCTCGGTAAAATATTTCCATTGCGCGTGGGTTGCCGGTTTAACTGCTCAAGACGGTTTTCAGAGAATGTGTCCAAAAGTAGCTCCCAAGACTGCTTGTCTGTACCGCCTGAAATGTAACTAGCGAGGTCCCAATCTATACTCTTAAGGTTGAAATCTCCCCGACTAATATTACATGGCCTGAATACCTAGGCACTACCTGGTGTAGACTTTCTTTGAATGATTCTAAAACTGCTACAGCAGCACTGGGGGGCTGGTAAAAACACCCAACTATTAACTTTACTTCTTTTAGACCTGTTATACGTGCCCAGATAACTTCACAGTTACTTTCGAGCCGGCCGCGGTGGCCGAGGTGACTGAGGCGCTCCAGTCACGGTCAGCACGGCCTCTACGGTCGGGGGTTCGAATCCCCCCTCGGGCATGGATATTTGTGCCGTCCTAGTTCGTAAGTAGTTCATAAGTAGTTTGTAAGTTTAGGGACTGATGACCCCGTAGTTAAGTCCCATAAGCTTAACAAACATTTGAATATTTTTTAGTTACTTTCAACTTCGATCTCATTAGAAACAATATCTTTGGCCACAGCGATGAACACTCCTCCTCCAGTTGTATCCGATCTATCTTTCCGATATACATTCCACGCCTCGCTAAATATTTCTGAACTTGCCACTTAATGATTTAGCCAGCTTTCGGTGCCTAAAACTATCTGAGCACAATAATTTCCAGGCAGTGCGGCAAATTCGGGAACTTTGTTTCTAATACTTTGTAAGTTCGCGGCTAATATTTTGATGTTCGAATTTTTGAGCCGAACATGGCCTGAATTCGCTGTTTGAATGCTGACAGGCGAGTGCTCATCAGAGTTAGCGCCTAACCTAAAAAAGACCCATGTGCACTCCACAAGTACTCTGCTCTGCTTTCTATGACTGTCGAATGTTAATACCATACTTTACGATGTTCTAGTAATTTCGACATTTGGCAGTTGATTAATAAAAAAGAGAGATACTCCATGTTATGTATCTCAAAGAAAATAATGCATTTCAGAAATTTCTGTCTGAATATCCATCGCCGAAATTAGTACAATGTTATCGCTTTCCGCCCCGATATAATGCATTGTAAGTGTGCTGTCGATCTTATAACATTTTCCTAGACTGAGAAATACCAGAAACGTGATTCTGTAGATATTTTTAGAGACAGAGTATCAAACAAAATCGGAAAAATACCAACAGCAGAAACAGATTCAAAATAGGTAACTGAATATCTACAATAGTCCCGCCCCCCCCCCCCCTGTGTTTCTCACAAGGAGACCATATAGGTATCGGATTTTAGAAATTTCTGATACTTGTGGTACGCGAATTGCTTTATATTAATGGTACGTGAAGTTTACAACTTAAATATCAATCAGACGAAGCCATTCCACGCATCTCTCAAAAATTCTCGAGAAAATCGACTCTGAAGTTTTGCAAAGTACACGAAGTACCATTAATTAAAACAGCTGCAGCATCTGTCGGTGTTGCTCAGGTGCTGGCGTTCTGGCCTCACAACCATACAGTCAGTACCAACCTAACAGGAAATATGATTTTCATATATCCAAAGCACTACAGTCTGTTTAGGCCGCCGTCTCTGTTTAGGGCTGTAGTCAGTGGTTTTCATTTCGATGGCTTCTTCGTAATTATACCGTCCCATAAGCCGTTAGTGCTAGCCACAACGGAGGTTTCGTCAAATTTCATTCGTCGGCCGTTCACTACAGTATGCTCAGCTAAAGCAGTTTCTCTGGGTATCGTAAACCATAAGAACTTTAAGGTCCTTCCTGCGTTCTTCGACAGTTTGTACTGTTTGTCCGATATAAGACTGACCGTACTCGCAAGGTATGTTGCAGACCCCAGGTGTTCTGAGACCTACTGCGTCTTTAACTGGTCTCAGTAATTGCCGGATTTGAAGCGGGCTAGTCGAACATCGAGTCAACGCAGACCCATATATGCCGACGTCGGAAGGCACCAGCGAAGTCACAGTCGGCAGCCATTTTACAATGGTCAAGTAGTGATTGACCAAAGGTTCGTGCAGTTTCAACCACTAGACACGGACTTAAACCGGGAAACTTTTTATTCAGGAATAAACTTCATACTGTAAAATGTACGTGTATAACATTTTAAATAAGTAACCATTTCGGGAAAAAAATATGGATCAAATAAAAACGCGTTAAAATAATTTGTAGAACGTACAGAAAATTGTGCTTTTTCTTATTTCACAACAACAGCATTGGATGAATGTTCAGATGTTGTTGTGGTCTTCAGTCCGCAGACTGGTTTGATGCAGCTGTCCACGCTACCCTGTCCTGTGCAAGCCTCTTCATATGACAATACGCACGGCAACCTACAGCCTTTTGAATCTGCTTACTGTATTCGTCCCTCAGTCTCCTTCTGCAATTTTTAGCACACACTCTTCTTTCTTCTAATGCTAAGTTGACGATTCTTTGATATCTCAGAATGTGGCGCACCAACCTATACCTTCTCTTAGGATGTTCCAGAAACTCCTTTTCTCCCCAATTATGTTGAGCACCTCCTCATTACTTACGCGATCTACCCATCTAATCTTCATCACTCGTCCGTAGCACCACATTTCAAAAGCTTATATCACCTTTTGTCTGCAACTCCTTATCGTCCACGTTTCGTTCCAATACAGTGCGACACTACAGAGAAATGCTTTCGCTTCTTCAGAAACTTTTTTTTTTCCGATAGCCATTCTGCATTTTATGTCTTCTTTACTTCGGCCTTCAGAAGGTATCTTGCTAGACAAATAACAAAACATCTACTACTTATATTGTCTCATTACCTAATCTAATTCCTTCAGCACTGATTTTCTGACACTACATTCCATTACACTCGTTATACTCTTGTTAATGTTAACTTACCTATGCCATTGGGACAGAACATTCCACGCTCCGATCCGTAGAATGCCAGTTTTGTTTTTTGATGACGACATCCTACTGAGAAGTCCCCGCCCGGAGATCCGAATGGGGGGCCTTTTTTACCTCCAGAATATTTTACCCGAGAAGTCGCTATCGTCATATATTCATACAGTAGAGCTGCATGTCCTCGTGAAAATTAACGACTGTAGTTTCCCCTTGCTTTCAGCCGTTCGCAGTAACTGCATGGCAAAGCCATGTTAGCTGATGTTACAAGGCCAGCTCAGTCACTTTGTTACTCATAGTAGTTTACCCGCATTCCTATTTTCTTATTCATTATCAGACATACTCCTGTAATACCCCCAACTGAATTTGTATTTATAATCTTGTACTCACCTGACCAGAAATCCTGTTCCTCTTTCCACCGAACTTCACTAATCACCTTTATATCTTAATTCAGCATATCCATTTCTCTTTTCAAATTTTCTAACTTCCCTCACCCGATTAAGGGATCTAACATTCCACGCTCCGATCCGTAGAATGCCAGTGCTGTCTTTCCTGATGATCACATCCTACTGAGTAGTCCCCGCCCGGAGATCCAAATTGGGGCCTTCTTTACCTCCAGAATATTTTACCCGAGAAGTCGCTATCGTCATATATTCATACAGTAGAGCTGCATGTCCTCGGGAAAAGTAACGGCTGTAGTTTCCCCTTGCTTTCGGTCGTTCGCAGTAATTGCATGGCAAAGCCATGTTAGGTGATGTTACAAGGTCAACTCACAAGGAAAGTACTTGGGCTCGAACAAACATATCTGTACGAACGTTTGGTTACAGGATCTCTGTGTACACCTCAAACTGCTGGTGGGTGTCGTTTTTCTGCAAAACTCTGCGATCATGCTCTAGATATCACTGTAGATGTAATTGTAGACGCCATAAGAAATGCAGATATCTTAACTATAATTTATGTAAAATTCGTCGTACATGTTCTCTGGCGTATTGTCATCAAAAGCCGTGATGATAGTTGCAACTTTAATCTTCTTCCCGAAAGACTGTTGGTATTCACTGCCACTGCTTCCATCGCCTCTTCCCGCACTTACCGTAGCACTACCGCTTGCAATGAGTTGTTCGTCATTACCATTCCTATTACCATTATTATGAGTTTGTAACAATAGTATCTAACGTATGCTCATATTTCTGTAACATAACTGATACGAGAAAGCATGCAAATGATTCATATTCTACACTAATACCATCTTCACGAAGAAGGGTTCTTCGTAACTTCATCTCAACTAATAGCAATACATTAGCAGGATTGATTAGCAATCGCCGCCCCATCTGACGCTTCACCACACAAATAACGTCACAAAGCGCAACTGCGGAGGCACCCTGCACCGTCCCTACTGGCGAACAGACAGGTCAAGGTGCAATGCGGCATGGCACACGCAGAGGCCTCTAACGGACGACTACATAGTTTTGCAGATGCGGGAGTATCACTAGTGCTGAGATCTTTACATTATCTCTTGTACGATTTTGATGCCCCTCTTCAGGAACCACGCGTTTGTCTGGCCTCTCCACAGATACCCCTCCGCTGTGGTTGCACATACGGTACGACTATCTGTATCGTGGAGGCACGCAAGATACCCCAACTCGGACATGTTTGTGGTTCGTGAGGGTGGGAATGTTGAGATATGAGGAGTAAAATAAACTATTATTACGTCTGTTCCAATGAAACAGACGTTGGCGGTGATCCCTAGCAGAGATAAATATATCCATATATATGCTTCGCAAATCGCGAAATGTCCCGACGTCTGCTGTTCCTGTAAGATGGACAAACGATCTGCAACATATTTATCTCTGCTGCGGATCACCGCGAACGTCTGTTCCATGTTATTACAGACGTAATAATAAACATTTACGCCATGACAGGATTACGGCGGTAGAATTGTCTCTCTCCCTCTTGCGGGACTCACACTATAACGCGTGCGAGCATGTGAGGGAAAGGGGCAAGTGCAACACATGGCAGTTTGGGTGTGGTCGGGGAGCGTGCGCGGGTGGCCGAGTGCTTAAGGCGACCGCTCGCGAAAAGCGGGAGACCCGGGTTCGAGTCCCGGTCGGGCACAAATTTTCATGTGTTGCAGATCGTTTGTCCATCTTGTAGGAGCAGCAGACGTCGGGAAATTTCGCGTTTTGCGATGTATATTAGGGGAGAGCGGGGCACGACGGGGTTTTTGTAATTTCTACCACGACAGATATCGCAACCTAGTGGCGAACAGTTGAAGTAGTAGGTACTTGCTATGCGAGTGTCTGACCGTGCTCGCAGACAGTTTGAGCAAACCATTCGGAGTGAATATATCTAAACGTGTTTTCGTCTGTGCTGACATAATTTTTCGTCGTTTTCAGATGTGAATGAACTCGAATCGAGGTGCAGCAAAGCTAATGCAATGAGTGCTCAGCTAAGACCTACTCTCTTCTGCAAGAAGGAAGTAAGTACCAAAAGTAAGTTAGCAATGCACCGCTCTATCTTTCGACCAACTTTGTTGTATGGGAGTGAAAGTTTGGTGGATACAGGTTACCTTATTCACAAGGTAGAGGTTACAGATATGAAAGTAGCAAGAATGATTGCAGGTACTAATAGATGGGAACAATGGCAGGAGGGTGTCCATAATGACGAAATCAAAGAAGAACTGGGAATGAAAACCATAGACGAAGCAGTTAGAGCGAACAGACTGAGATGGTGGGGTCATGTTACACGCATGGGAGAAGCAAGGTTAGCTAAGAGAGTCATGAGCTCGGCAGCGGAGGGTAAGAGGAATCGAGGTAGACCGAGAAGAAAGTACTTAGATTCGGTGCAGAATGATTTTGAAGTAAAAGGCATAACATCAGACGAGGCATTAATGTTAGCATTGAATAGGGGATCATGGAGGAATTTTATTAGAGGTACTATGCTCCAGACTGAACGCTGAAAGGCATAATCAGTCTCTAATGATGCTGCTGCTGCTGCTGATGATGATGATTTTAGACGTGAAAAGGTAAGAGAAGTAATTGTTTCTCATACTCTTAGGTATTATCAATGAACAAACAGCTTGTTTAGGAATAAATTAATGCATGTTATAACTAATTGAATGTACCCTTGGTGCTATAATATTAACCTCACTTAAAAATGGTCCCTGGGGGGCAAGACGGGATACCTAGTGGCAGAGCAAGATGGGGTACCCCATCTTGCCTCCCATTAGGTACCCCGTCTTGTCCCACATGACATAACATGAGCTGCAACCATATTGATTGTCATAAACAGAAAAGAAAAACAACAGGAATTTGCCCTTTCGATCCAAACATCTTTCCAGATTCAGTGTTTGAAGCTTCTGTCACTACAGACACTCCTTTAACTACAAGTGAGGCCGCTAACGTTTCTGTCTATAATGACCAAGGAGAGGCTTCAGTTTGCTCACATAAGCAGTTTATGTCGGAGACAAGCGATGGTCGTGTCAACCAAGCCAGTTCTAAAGAGCAAGATGCGCTTGCTGTAGGCCTAAACCCACGGTGCTTATGTTGGAATGATAATAACCCCAATCACCACACTACAAACAAGCAGACTTCTGAGGACAGATTGTCCCGATCCCTCGTGTCGGAATGAAAAACATCCGAGAACCAGGCCGCAAAAAAGAAAAAAAAAAACTGTTGTTGTTACTAGTTCCCCTTACAGAAGAGAATTCCTGGAGAGTTCAAGTAAAGTTAAGCCTGGAAAAAAGAAGGAACAAAAAGGAGAGATCCACCAGAGAAGACTGTTAAAAAATCCCTCTTTGTTTGTAAAGGCAAAGGATTGAAGAATAAAAACGATATTACGAACGTGGCATGCGTCTCTTGCAAGAAATGGGCTCACTGTTCATGTGAGGGAGAAGAGGACGAGGATGCCGAGGTACATCATGCGTGTTAAATTTGCAGACGAAACGACGATAATAACTGATAACAATAAACTGAACTTTAACATCACACAATGTGATATTGCCGGCCGCGGTGGCCGAGGGGACTGAGGCGCTTCAGTCACGGTCTGCACGGCCACTACGATCGGGGGTTCGAATCCCCCCTCGGACATGGATATTTGTGCCGTCCTTAGTTGTAGGTAGTTCATAAGTAGTTTGTAAGTTTAGGGACTGATGACCCCGTAGTTAAGTCCCTTAAGCTTAACAAACATTTGAACAACCTTAGTACTAGAATCACCTATATCTATAAATGTGAATGTCTGTTCGGTGTACGTTTATCACGTCTGAACCACAAGACATACAGAGCTAAAAATTTGTACAGTTGCTAATGTCTACCCGGGGGAAGCTTTAGGCTCGGTTTATGGCGATCGGATAGCTATTTTTCTATAGATATATTAATGTGAATGTCTGTTCGGTGTACGCTTATCACGTCCGAACGATAAGACGCAGAGAGTTGAATATTTGTACAGTTACTAATTTATACCTGAAGAAGGTTTTAGGCACGGTTTTATAGCAATCTGATAGATATTTAGTAATTTGAAGAATATAATGCGAAATGCGGAACAATAATTACTGTTTGAAAATTATATTTACTCTTTGAAAGTGGTTTTATTGGTTGCATTGTTGCTTGAGGGCTGATAATGATAAAAGGGTGGAGTATATTGGGATGGAAAGTTATCAGTGTATATAAAATTCTACCTGTGTGTGTGTGTGTTACTATTTCGCTCTGCAGCGAAACTACAGAACGCAAACGAATGGTCTGTGTGTAATTGTCGTCCGAAGTCTCCCATTGTACACCATAGCAGTTCCATGCCGATAGCTATAAAGGGGTGGAAGATATGGTGGTTGAAAGTCGTCAAATTATAAAAAAATTCGGACTGAAGGCCAGCGATGACGTTTGCGACTCTGTAGCAAGGAGGTTACATACAGCGAAACGTGATACCACAGGCCATATCTTTGGTCTATGCGTGCTATACTGTCTTCAGCTCTTTCTCTTTAAGAATAAGCATACCAATAAGGAAATATAAAATAAGTAAATAAAGCAGTGAAAAAGAAATTTCTTTTAATACATAAAAAAATGACGTTTCGCGCATTACATCAAGTGATCGATCTGTGATATTATTACAATCATTAAATTGTTGAATTTCGTTATTGGATTCTTCGAAACGAGTGTATTTTTACGTGTGGTTTGATCTACACTACTTACTTTCCTGATAAACCATAAGTGCATAGACTTCTGCAATCTGAGGTTGTTTCTAAAGAAGATATTGTATTTCATTTCATCCTTCAAAACCAGTCTCATAGCACACTACTGAAAGATAGCTTATCTATCATAATCAACCAACACGCGAGCGGAGCCGCGGGTTTAAGCTAGTTCTTATATAATTCAAAATGTTCAAATGTTTGTAAATCTTATGGGACTTAACTACGGGGTAATCAGTCTCTAAACTTACAAACTACTTATGAACTACTTACGAACTAGGACGGCACAAATAACCATGCCCGAGGGGGGATTCGAACCCCCTACCGTAGTGGCCGTGCAGACCGTGACTGAAGCGCCTCAGTCCCCTCGGCCATATGTATTCATTGAATAATTTAATCAACTTTGCCTCATACAGTATTGAGGTAACCCATCTTGCCCCACCTCACTGTAGGGCAAGCTGGGGTACTTGGTAAACCCTGGGAAATTATATTTTTTAAATGGTAAATACTAACAATTTTGGTCCTAAAACTTCCTGGCAGATTAAAATTCTGTGCCGGAGCCGGGTACTCGAACCAGGGACCTTCGCCTTTCGCGGGCAAGCGCACTACCGACGGTGCTATCCCGACACGACTCACAATGCCGCCTCACAACTTTACTTCCGCCAGTACCTCGCCTCCTAGTTTCCAAACTTCACAGAAGCTCTCCTGCGAACCATGCAAGACTAGCACTCCTGGAAGAAACGATATGGTGGAGACATGGCACAGCCTAAGGGATGTTCCCGAAATGAAAGTATTACTCTGCAGCGGAGTGTGCGCTGATATTAAAAAAAAATAATAATAACAATAATAATTTCCCGACTTCCTGGCAGATTAAAATTGTGTGCCGGAACCGGGACTCGAACCTGGGATCTTTGCCTTTCTCGGGCAAGCGCACTACCGCACCAGTGCGCTTGCCCGTGAATGGCAAATGACCCAGGTTCGAGTCCCGGTTCCGGCACTAATTGCCGGCCGCGGTGGCCGAGGGGACTGAGGCGCTCCAGACACGGTCTGCACGGCCACTACGGTCGGGGGTTCGAAACCCCCGTCGGGCATGGATGTTTGTGCCGTCTTTAGTATAAGGTAGTTGTTAAGTAGTTTGTAAGTTTAGGGACTGATGGCCCCGTAGTTAAGTCCCATAAGCTTAACAAACATTTGTAATTTTGCACACAATTTTAATCTGCCAGGAACTTTCATATCAGCGCACACTCCGCTGCAGAGTTTTATTCTGGAAACATCCCATAGGCTGTGCCATGTCTCTACCATATCCTTTGTTGCAGGAATGCTAGCCGCCTTGCATGGTTCGCAGGAGAGCTTCTGTGAAGTTTGGAAAGTAGGAGGCGAGGTACTGGCGGAAGTAAAGTTGTGAGGCGGTATCGTGAGTCGTGTCGGGATAGCTCAGTTGGTAGTGCGCTTGCCCGCGAAAGGCAAATATCCCAGGTTCGAGTCCCGGTTCCGGCACACAATTTTAATCTGCCAGGAAGTTTCACATCAGCGCACTCTGCGCTGCAGAGAGACAGTTTCATTCTGGAATTTTGGTCGTATTTCTTTTTATAAACTCTAGAAATACTGAAGTTTAAGGTGGAATATCTGGTATTTTACTAGAGCATTTTGTAAGTCTACTAACAAAAATTGTTAAGATGCTTCAGTACCCCGCCTTGTCCCGCTCTCCCCTAGATGGAAATAAAATAAGCTAGTTTTCATGTGAAACAGCCAGTTGTTCATTGAACGCGGCTATTATTAGGGTGCAGAGTTGAGAAGCGCCGGTCGTGTCGGCTGGGCACGGTGTGGAGTGGCAGTGTGTGAGTGCGCTCGGCCACCTCTCAGAGGAGAGAGTGTTAATGTCTGGGAGACGGGCTTGGCGGCTGTCGGCGGCCCGGAAGCCGCGGCGGGCTCTTCCGTCAGCGGCGGGATCAATACCAGCCTGCCTGTGCCTCTACCAGACACCTGCCCGTCCGTCAGGCAAACAGCCTCCCCACAGCTGACAGACGCGCTGAGGCCCCGGTAGCGAACAGGTACTCCGCCGCTCGGGGAACACTTCACCGCCATGCCGACAAAAACTGCCTCCTGATGATACGCAGCAGTGCCACGAGAAATCGAGAGTGCACGTTGGACCACTGCACGTTAGGTCCTCCTGTAATATTATGATTTATTTCTGCCAATACTTCGAAGTATAGTATTCCCGTTTGTAGATTTGAGTAGTGTAGTGCAAACATTTTTATTTTGAAATGTTTGCACTATGTTCAGTTATGACTTTTATTAACTATTATGGACATGAATGACAGTTTTATTATCACCCGTTCTACATTAGTCTCAATGCTGCCTACTCTTCTCACTGGGCGAATCTTCTATATCTGGTTCAGACTCGCCACTACTACCGAAATACATAAAAAAAAGCTTCAAGTATTAATGACTGTATAAAATACTCATTCCTTCGCAAGCTATTATTTAATTAAAAAAAAAAGCTCGATATCTAACTGTTTATAAGAGTGGAAGTTTCCTAGGTTGCCAGTATCTCGAGATCGGAAAAAAATTTCAATGAAAAATTTCAATGTAATAATAATATTACAAGCGGACGGCGAAAACCTCACGCTCCGCAGAAAGGCGCCTTAGACCGCTCGGCAACTGTTCCGCGGCAGAAATCTGTCGATATTAACTGTATTGGTAATACATTATAAGGTTGCATATGCTTGTATATCTTGTAATGGTATATGCATAAGCAGAGGAGCTCAGATTGCTAGTTTCAAATTGCTTTATTTAGACCACATAATATTTGAGTTTGTGACACTTGCGGGGAGTGACACTGGCGGGGAAAGGGAATGTGTAGACACTTGCGGGGAGACCCGGACGCTTCAGGTAGTGAACAGGGTGTTCCACAAGTAGGGATACGCCACCCCTACTACACGCCCTCCACTCGCCACCTGTGCATTTTTCCAGTGGCACTCATAACCTTTAACTGTTTACACACGAGGTCTAACGTTGTTAATCGCGTTAGCGATGAAAACAGAACCCAGAATCCTTGCGTCAAAATGATACATCACACCAATACATATATAGCTCTCGGTAAAGTGGAACGGTACGATGTCGTTACGTAGCACAGTACGGCCGACTGGAAACGCAGGAGAAGTGCAAACAACGTTCTCTCCTCAGAGGTATGATTCTAATTAGGTTCGGCGTAGACTTCTACAACATACAGTCTACACGGCGAAGATTACACCAAAAAATTTAACTTTTCGTCTACTTTGGCAATAGCAACCAAATTTTAAAATCGTGTCTACTATGTAACGATTTAGCAACACAAAACGCTTCAAGTCCATAACTTCACTGGTTTTAGAGTTCTGAATTTTTAATATGTTTTTAATGTTATTATAGGAAAAACAAATTTGGGACTCACACTACAATTTTCATATGGCAGATTTTGTAGGTACATTCACAAGACATAATTCAACGGTTCTGTGCATTCATCTTATGAGAAATATCAATCATTTGTTTTCAGTGTTTATTTCAAATTTCTACATTTAAGTTTCTTTAATTATTAGTACTTAAATGTAGTGATGAAATAAATAAATTACGTGTATATGTGTAGTCTCATGCGGCCAAACAACTTAGGTCATCGGTCGCTAGACTTACACTACTTAATCTTACTTAAAATAACGTAGGCAAAGTACAAACAAACATACCCGTGTCCGAGGAAGGACTCGAACCTCCGACCGGACCGGCCGCGTAATTTGTGACACAAATTACATGTTTGATAATATTAATGCATAGAAGTATGAAATCACGTCAAGACTAGTTCCTGCAAAAATTCTGACAAAAAAAATTGGCACTGAGTTTAGAAAGACAAAATTCTGGTATATTGGATTTTAGCATAAATGTATGTTACTACAAGAGATACAGCCATTCAAATTTACGGGCACCATAACGTTTTCCCTTTCTGAGTAAATGAGCTGCTTCTTGTAGTTTCAACACCACAGTAGCCTTTTTCTTGAATGTTCTGAATATAAATATTCACACAGACTTCTTGAGTATTTTTAATTCGAATACAGCCAAATCGTTTTGGGGTCTACGAATAAACGCTTCAAGTATGTTAAATACTCACTGACTTATTATTAACGTTTTTTAATTGAAGGTTTAAGGTTGGCCGGTTGCGGTGGCCGAGGAGACTGAGGCGCTCCAGTCACGGTCTGCACGGCCACTACGGTCGGGGCTCGAATCCCCCCTCGGGCATGGATATTTGTGCCGTCCTAGTTCGTAGTTTGTAAGTTTAGGGACTGATGACCCCGTAGTTAAGTCCCATAGACTATACAAACATTTGAACATTTGTTTAAGGTTGCGTCTCCTATTAAAAAGCATAGTAGCCATTTTTAAAGAGATGGAAGTTGCGTGATAGTGGGGTTAACTACATAGCGGTCAATTACACAACGTATCTATGCAGGATGCCTAATATATTTATTGCTTGCGCAGGTGTCTTGATTTGCTTCGTGTTCTGAATAATATGCTTTTAGGAGGTATGACTGTTGAAAGTCATCCTCTTGTACTAGCAGAGAAAGTCTTAATAACTCTCCAAACATTATCACTGTTAAAATACCTTTTTGTTTTCAGGAGGAACACTCAACGAATTAATATGTAGTTAGAACAAGTTTCGTGTTATGTTGACAGTGCTAGACTTGTTGGTGTGCCTGTACCCAGGAAAAGCCATCAGCCGCTCCAAGGGCCCCGGGTTCTCCGCCAGTGTCACTCCCTGCAAGTGTTCCAACCTCGTTCTATTGCACCTTGCTGCGGAGCGCGCGGTTGCTCGCCGTCGGTGGTTCGAGTCCTCCCTCGGGCACAGTTGCTTCTGTTGTCCTTAGCGCATGTTACTTTAACTCAGTTTAACTATTTTGTAAGCCTAGGGACTGATGACCAACGTAGTTAAGTCCCTTCGATTTACAAACCTTGAAACATTTTATTCCTCTACCAGCTACGAAGGCAATAAGACATTTTCTCACACCGGGGGAGAAACTGATTGTTACAGAGTAGAGTGAGAAATATTAATGAAAAAAATTAGCAGATCAATAGGGGATAAGAAAACGAAGATGTAAGCCGATTTAAGGTAGGAAATGAAAAGCACCTTTCGCCGAAATTAAATGGTTAGGCCTGCGTTACTGCCCAGCGATTTCAAACGTTTATTACGTCTCGATTACCTACATTTATTGGGCAGATGTGTAGTGTGGGTCAAAAGTACGCAGCACATCTACATCAACAATCATAATCCGCAACCCCTTCACGGTGTATGGCGGAGGGTACTTTAGATGCCATTGTTCACATCCTACTATTCCAGTCTCGTATGGTTCGCGGGAAAAGTGATCGTCTCTATGCCTTTGTGCGGACCCTGATCTATCTGGTCTCATCCTTGTGGTCGCTTCATGAGATATACGTAGCAGGTAGCAATGTATCGGTTGATTAAGATAGTGTAGGGCGTACGTCACTGCTAACTTCACACGATATTTCAGCCAATAACACTTTGGCCATCTTCAGGTGCTGCGTACCGAAGACTAGCGATAGCCGCGTCTGACCGTCACTTGTATACCGTAAAGTAGGGCGATACCACTAACAGATATAATGATTGGTGTTGAAGAAGCAGTTCGTGGACTTCCTGGGGACGTATCGGAGGAAATACGTCGGGAAACATGTACTTATTAAGGTTCAACCTCAAGAGAAGAATATTACATGAGAGGGCCGCTGTTCGTGCTCTACGTGAAGATCCTGAGATAGTAGTTTTACCAGCGAATAAGGGGAACGCTACAGTGCTTTTACCACGGGAAATGTATTTGCATAAAATGGAACAGCTTTTGGTAGATCCAACTTACAGAAAAATATCAAAGGATCCTACCAGCCGAATAGGAAGGAAAACAACCAGTCAAATTCCAGTTCACTACCGAAGAAAGTAATAAGGAGATTAAAACCACCCAGCACTGTTCCATTTCGTTTATAAGGATTGTCAAAGATCCACAAACAGGTAATCCCGTTACGGCCCATTGGCACTGCAAACAACGACCTGGCAAAACATTTGGCGTCATTACTTCAACCATATGTAGAAAAATGTGACACCATATTCTTAATTCGGTAGATTTTATCAGTCTTCTAAAAGAATTACGTCTTACAGATACAGATTTACGTGTCAGTTTTGACGTTACTACTCTGATGGTGCCATTATAGGATTCTTAGGAATTAATTGCAGAAAAATTTGATCCTGATGTTTCAGCACTTTTCAAACATGCCTTGTGCTCTACTTTCTTTTTATTCAATGGCAACTATTACTAACAAACAGAAGGTGTAGCCATGGGCAGTGCACTTTCGTCTTTAGTAGAGAACATGTTCATGGAAGACTTCGAAGACAAGGCTCTTGCTTCTGCCACCCTCAAGCCTTCGGTGCTCTGGAGATACGTTGACGATAGCTTTGCAGTGTGGCCGCATGGGCATGATAAACTCCACGAATTTCTTCAACATTTAAACTCTGTTAATAATTGCATTCAGTTTACTATGGTAACTGAGAAAGATAGTTGAGTGCCCTTCCCTGATGTGCTGGTTCGACGAAGGGAGGATGGATGTCTCGGTCATTCGGTCTATAGGAAAGATACGCATACGGGCCTGTAACTTCAAGCAGACTGTTGTCATCACCCTGCTCAAACAAATGCTGTACTGAGTACATTAATACATAGGACACATGTGATATCTGATGCAGAGAACGTACCGTAGGAGTTAGGACGTCTACAACGTGTATTCAAAGAAAACGGTTATTCTGTACATCAGGTTCGTAAAGCAATGAGCAAGTATCAACGGAAACAACCAAAGAAGAGTGATGATACTTATGAGTCTACAAAATCATTGGCCTTCTTGCCATATGTAGGTAATGTAACATCAAAAATAGCCAGAATTTTAAAGAAATATCAAACTGAGGTGATCTTCCGTCCGCCAGCCAAAACAGCAGCATTGATAGGTTCGGTCAAAGATTATCTTCGACTGTGTAAGGCGGGTGTTTATAGAATTAACTGTGAATGCGGCCTGGCATACATAGGACAAACTACACGAACAGTGGCAGATCGTTTTGCTGAACATGAGAGAGACACACACGCCTTCTGCAACCGGGAAAGTCTGCCATTGCTGAGCATTGTTTGTCAACCGGACATAAGATGGATTACATAAGTACTGAGATTTTATCTCAGACTTCAACTTTTTGGCAGTCTGTAATAGGTGACTCGATGGAAATTAAACTGGCAGAAGGACTTTATTAATAGGGACAGTGGCTTTCAGCCGAATAAAGCTTGGGAACCAGTAATTTCAGTTTTAAGAACGCAAAGATCACATCCTACACAATATAATACAGAAGAAAAAAACAAGCTTGTCTTGCATTGCTGACTGTGGCTTCGCTGCAAGAGGCGTGTACTCTACGCGCATGCGCTACCGCCCTATTCCACGGTATACAGGTGACGGCCAGACGCGGCTATCGCTAGTCTTCGGTACGCAGCACCTGAAGATGGCCAAACGGTTATTTGTAAAATGTAAACTTTCACGGCCGGAATGGTCAAAATTACTAAAAATTTCCGGGCTGTTATGCCGTGGTCTAGCTACTGACAGTAGCGAGCCAGGGTGTGAATCGGACATCCAAAAGTGCCACGATCCCCCTTGAGAATGTCCTCCGCAGTCGGGGACGAAACGTTGGGTTTTAATAATAAATCCACTAGACCACGGCAAAACAGCCCGGAAATTTTTAGTAATTTTGTCAAACGGTTATTTGCCGAAATATTGTGCGGAGTAAGCAATGACATCCGGCAGTACGCCCGACATTATTTTAATCAAGAAATTCGCCGGGAAAATGTTAAAGTACACAATGTATCGGTTAACTCTCTATGAAACGTAAGTTCTTCGAACTTTGTCAGAAACCCGTACCGCGATACAGTGCTCCTCTCTTGCAGCGTCTGTCCCTGTAGTCTCCTGATCTCCTCTGTGACTTTTTTTCTCGCTCAGTTCAAATTTCTAGGTATTCATATAGACAGTAAGCTGTCATGGAAAGCCCATGTTCAGGATCTTGTTCCAAAACTAAATTCTGCTGTATTTACCAATAGAACAATATCTGAGATAAGTGATTTTTCAACACGAAAAGTAGTCTATTTTGCTTACTTTCACTCACTTATGACGTACGGCATTGTTTTTTGGGGTAACTCGCCTGATGCAAAAAGGATATTTCTGGCTCAAAAATGGACTGTTCGAGCAATATCTGGTGTAAGTTCGCGAACGTCATGTCGACCCCTTTTCAGTAGTCTGGGAATTTTGACTCTGGCGTCACAATACGTTTTTTCTTTAATGTCGTTTGTTGTTAATAATATCAGCTTATTCCCACGAGTTAGTACCTTTCACTCGGTGAATACTAGACAGATGTCTAATCTACATTTGCACCACACCACCTTAACACTTGTGCAGAAAGGGGTGCAGTATTCTGCGGCACCCATTTTCAATAAGCTGCCACAAGAACTTAAAAATCTTAGCACTAATCCACATTCTTTCAAATCTAAACTGAAGAGTTACCTCGTGGCTCACTCCTTTTATTCTGTCGAGGAACTCCTAGAAATGTTAAAAAAAAAATGTTCAAATGTTTGTATACCTTATGGGACTCGACTACGGGGCCATCAGTCCCTAAACTTACAAACTACCTATGAACTACTTAATACTAAGGACGTCACAAATATCCATGCCCGAGGGGGGATTCGAACCCCCGACCGTAGTGGCCGTGCAGACCGTGACTGGAGCGCCTCAGTCTCCTCGGCCACCGCGGCCGGCTAGAAATGTTAAACAATTAAGCTAATTCATTTTTTTTCTTTATTGATTCTTTTCACTTTGTCTTAAGATTGTCGTGTGCAAAGGACTACTTAAAAATTTTCTATTACCATTCTTGTGTAACAATGTATTGACTTGTTCCATGACCATGGAGTCTTACTCCTCAAGTGGGTCCTATGGAACAGAAAAAACAAATAAATAAAAAAATAAATCACTGAATGAGTTCGTAACGAAGCGAGCTGTTCTCCACAGGATCTCCTCTGCGTCTTCTCTTAACCCTACCTGGTAGGGTCCCACACTGATGAGCAATATTCAAGCGACGAGCGAACGAGAGTTTGGTTGACGGCCTACACTTCCTGAGGATTCTTCCAATGAATCTCAGTCTGTCATCTGCCTTACCCACGACTATTTTCAACGTGGTTTCCATTTCAGATCGCCTCTTATGTCAAGTCCTAGATATTTGATAGAAGTGACTGCTTGCAGTGTGTGTCCTACTATAGCGTAGTTATATAATAAAGGATCTTTCTTCCTATGTAGAAGCAGCACTTTACACTTGTTTAGGTTGAGACTCAATTGCCATTCCGTACACCATGCGTCAATGCTGTAGATCATTCTGCATTTTCGTATCCTTTAAAAAATGTTCAAATAGATAAATAAATGAATTACAACGCCTTTAACGAACATTTACGAACACTTCCGAAGATTGTAGGAGTCTCGGTTAGGCGTAACTGTCTTCAGTTGGCGCTAGGACCTAATCCGAAGCTGTCTCATAGGGCCAATTCTCTCAGTATCAGCTGTAAAACTATAATTGTTAATTTCAAAGTCACTATTAGTCTTGTACTATGGTATGCCTAGTGATAAAGCCCTGTAACTAGCATCTCGGATTTTATTCAGGCGGAATACCTACCTGTAACAAGTTAATATTTAAACTGTTTCAGACCCAAGGTTGTAGGTGATGTGAGATTAATATAGAGAGAAACGTTTATGGTACAAAATACGAGGCGCGTCCAGAAAGTAAGTTCCGTTTCAATTTATCTCCGCTGCAGCGCTGCGATTGCAGTTCCGCACATGCGCTGTAGACGATGTGTATCAAGGAGAAGAACGTGCGCCATTTCGAGATCGCTGTCAGTTACGTACGCTTTGTTGTGCTTGTTTGAAATGTCGGCGTTGATTGAAAATCCCGCCGCCTGTGAAATCAGGTCGGTGATTCGGTTTCTGAATGCGAGGAAAGTGAAACCGAGTGAAATTTATCGGCAAATTTGCGATGTTTACGGACCAAATGCGATGAGTGATTCGATGGTGAGAAGATGGGTCCGACAGTTCAATGGCGGGCGTAGTGATGTGCACGATGAAGAACGAAGTGGGCGTCCACCTTTGGTTACAGAAGAACTGGTTCACGCGATTGATGACAAGATCCAGGAAAACCGTAGGTTTACAATTAGTGCTCTCGCTATGGAATTCCCCCAAACGAATTGAAAGAAACTGTTTCCAACTGGTTGAAGACACAGGCGGCAGATTTCTATGAAGAAGATATACAAAACCTGGTGCCACGCTATGACAAATGTCTGCAAAATTTCGGCAGTTATGTGGAAAATTAGTTTAAGAGTTGTAGAATTTTGAGTAATAAAATTTTCTTCTGTATCTGTGTACAATTTCATTTTATTACCAAACGGAACTTACTTTCTGAACGCGCCTCGTACATACCGTAATTCATTACAGAAAAGAAAATAAATTCATTTTCAAAAAATTTCTTTACCCAAACAATTCTCTGTCTTTTGCCTGCACTGTAAATTTTTATGATCTGCACCATCTTACAGTAGCATGAGTTTGAAAGAAATGAGGTAATGACCACACAGGATCATATAAAATCAACTGGCTGACAGATATGATCGCAAAACTATGTCAACACCGTATCAACCAGTCTTTCTTGCCACCATTGTAAGTGTACTAGAAGTTTGCTGACTTTGCCGACTGCTGGTATCATCCAGTGTAGAAACACATAACTAAATACGTTGCGCACGTTACCACAGTCCATCCACGATTGTGTGATAGAGGCCCGAACTTCCTAGCGTGATTTCAAAATGACATGTTGACCAAAGCTCTTTATTTTTTTTTTTAAACTCATTCTTCATTTCGGTTAGTTTGCCATTTTCATATCGTTCATGCGAAACACAACTAGTTCTTTATTCACACGAAGTGATGGGTGCTATCGACAAGGGTTCGCAAATCGATTCCGTATTTCTTGATTTCCAGAAGGCTTTCGACACCGTACCTCACAAACGGTTTTTAATCAGATTGGGTGGTTATGGTATATCGCCCCAAATTTGCGACTGGATAGGGGATTTCCTCTCAGAGAGGAGACAGTTCGTAGTAATCGATGGTTAGACATCGACTAAAACAGAGGTGATATCGGGCGTTCCACAGGGTACTGTTATTCGTCCTCTGCTGTTCCTTATTTGGATAAACGATTTAGGTGAAAATCTAAGTAGCTCTCTTACGTTACTTGCAGATGACGCCGTCATTTACCGTTTAGTAAAATCATCTGAAGATCAAAACCAACTGCAGAACGATCTGAATAAGTAATCAGTATGGTGTAAAAATTGGCAATTGCCTGTAAATAATGAGGAGTGTGAAGTCATCCATATGAGTACGAAAAGAAATCCGTTAAACTTTGTTTACAAGATAAATCAATCTAAAGTGAAGGCCGCGAACTCCACAAAGTACTAGGAATTATTATTACTTCAGACTAAAATTTGAAAGAACACGTAGATAATGTCGTGGGAAAGGCGAACCAGAGACTGCGTTTTATTGGCAGAACCCTTAAAACATGCAACAGAACTACAAAAGAAACTGCATACACTACGCTTCTCCGTCCAATTTTGTAGTATTGCTGCCCAATGTGGGATCCTTATCAGATGGGTTTGACGGTGGACATCGAAAGAGTTCAAAGAAGGGCAGCTCGTTTCGTATTGTCACGATACAGGGGAGACAGCGTTACGGAAATGATACAGGATCTGGGATGGGAACCATTTCAACAACGGCGCTTATCGCTGCGGCGTGGGCTACTTACGAAACTCCAATCGCCAACATCCCCCTCCAAATGCGAAAATATGTTTTTGACTCCCACTTACATAGGTAGAAATGATCATGAGAATAAAATACGAGAAATTAGAGCTCGAACGGAAAGATTCAGGTGTTCTTTCTTCCCGCGCGCTATTCGAGAATGGAATGGGAGATAAATAGTATAAAGGTGGTTCGATGAACCCTCTGCCAGATCGTGTATCATTTCCGTAACGCTGTCTCCCCTGTATCGTGACAATACGGAACGAGCTGCCCTTCTTTGGACTCTTTCGATGTACTCCGTCAAACCCACCTGATAAGGATCCCACACTGGGCAGTAATACTCCAAAAATGGACGGACGAGCGTAGCGTATACAGTTTCTTTGGTAGTTCTGCTGCATCTTTCAAGAGTTCTGCCAATAAAATGCATTTTCTGGTTCGCCTTTCCCACGATATTATCTACGTGTTCTTTCCAATTTAAGTCAGAAGTAATTGTAATTCCTAGGTATTTTGTGGAGTTTACGGCCTTCACTTTTGATTGATTTACCTTGTAAAAAAAGTTTAACGGATTTCTTTTCGTAATCATGTAGACAACTTCATACTTTCCATTATTCAAATTGCCAATTTTTACGCCACAGTGATATTCAGATCGTTCTGCAGTTCGTTTTGATCCTCAGATGATTTTACTAGACGGTAAATGACGACGTCATCTGCAAACAACCTAATTGAGCTACTTAGATGTTCTCCCAAATCGTTTATGTAAATAAGGAACAGCATAGTTATGACAGGTGACTATTTCGAAGGATAGTACGGCAACTCTAATTCATAGTTCATCTACGTTAATGTTATAGGACTACTAGCTGAATACCCGACGTTGCCCGGGTATTTATTTATTTATGCCTGCCATATTTCAAGTTGTATTCATTTATATAAGGGCCGTAAGTCTGTAATCTCTCTTGGGAATAGAATTAGTAGTAAAGAAGTAATAGATTAAAACTTGGTGCGGGAAGGGGTGGTTTTGCATGAACGTTACTTTTTGTGTGCTTATATCTCATGAACTACGTGTAGTAATAATATACAATTTAGAAGGTCCACTCAACTATATGCGTGTATACTGCCTGTAAAATTTACTGCAGCTACAATTTGTAGTGCAGAAATTATAAATTGTAACTTCATACCGAAAGCCGTAGTTTTAGTCCATGAACAGCGGAACTTTACTGTTTATGTTCTCATATCTCATGAACTGCGTGTCGGAATGTGATGCAATTTAGAAGCTACATTCAACTACATATGTGTATACTGCCTTAAAATTTCCTGTCGCTACAATTTGTAGTGTTCAAATTATAAATTGTAACGTCATACCGAGAGCCGTAGTTTTACTCCATAAAGAGCGGAAAAGTAGTAAGCGAGAAACTTTTTTCCTTTCATCATTTTACTATGGTTGCCAGCAAGAAAAAGTGTAATAAAGGTTTGAAATTATGTTTAAAGTTTGTTGCAAGTCGCTAAGTACTGTCGTTCTCATACAGTGTATTTCGAAAATCTCGCCGCATTATATGGCATTTTTTGCGATTTCAATTGGTTATGACGTAATAATTTTGAACCATGCGCCGTATGAGATTCTTAACCATGCAGCAATGGGTCCCTCACGGTAAGGAATGTGTGTGCCAAATGTGGTTGAAATCGGTCCAATGGTTTAGCATAAAATGAGCAGCATTGTCACAAAATGCAGCAGTTTTTCGCGCATCTCATTTTTTATGACGTCATATCTCGTGAACTATAAATTGTACTTGATTCTTACACTTACGGCGACGGTCCCCATGGATTGAAGCTTACGTGTAAAAAATTTGAGAAAGAATGTATCGAAACTGTAGATTTGTATGTAACACGTACAAACATACGGACACTCTGCTTTATATACGATGTACGTCCAGAAAGTAAGTTCTGGTTGGTTATATAAAATAAACGTGTACAGATAGAGAAAAAATATTTCTGTACAAAAATCTACAACTGTTAAACTACTTTTCTACATAGCTGCCGAAATTTCGTAGGCACTTGTCATAGCGTGGCACAAGTTTCTGTATGCCTTCTTCATAGAAGGTTGCCGCCTGTGTATTCAGCCATGTGGTAGCATGTTCTTTCAGCTAGTCATCATCGTTGAAGTGTTGACCACCTAGGACAGATTTTTAGGTGTAAGAAGAGGTGAAAGTGGCTAGGAGCGAGGCCCGGGCTGTACGGATGATGGTCAAACACGTCCCAGTGAAATTCCCGTAAGAGTTGTTTGGTCACATTCGCCACATTCCACTATCGTGGAAACAAACACCACCTTTTCATGGAAATCCTCTTCTTACACCTAAAATTTGTCCCGTCAACACTTCAACGATGACGAGCTGAAAGAACATGGTACCACATGGCTGAATACACAGGCGGCAACCGTCTTTTGAAGAAGGCATAGGGTAAGGTGGTTCAATTTCGATCATTTCGGACAAATGTTATTGCAAAAATATTGAGAAAAGAAATAATTTTAACTATGATGCTTGTTCTTGAATGTTTAATCAATATGTAACACAAATTTGAGATAATTACAAATGTTGGTAGGACCACAAAAAAATTACAGCATTGAGAAAAATCGGTAGAAAATGTACCACACTAGGTACAATTATGATCACTTCCTCGTACAATTTTGATCACTGACTTTTTCCATATAAAAAGCACTTTTTCCTTCGGGCACCAGCGCATACTTCGCGGTACCAAACATTGCACAATAATGAATTTACAAGCGCGTGGAATCTAGAAAATTTATAAGAGCGCGTTCGACGAAGTAGCTCCACGTACATCTTAACAGGAAAAAATTTATATCTCCGTCGCACAAACTGTTGTACTCTTGGAAAAGATAGGACGAGCTGTAGAAACCTGCTACTCTACAACACCAAACAAAGGCAAATGCTGCCAAGACTAAGAGACTGAAAACTTACGTTGATCGGAATTGTACCTATATCGAATTTGTACCACCTTACCCTACAGAAACTTGTGCCACGCTATGGCAAGTGCCTACGAAATTTCTACAGCTACGTAGTAAAGTAGTTTAACAGTTGTAGATTTTTGTACAATAAATATTTTTTCTGTATCTGTACACGTTTATTTTATATAACCAAACGGAACTTACTTTCTGGACGTACCTCGTATTAGATTCACCAAACTGGTGTTACATCACAGTTGCTCAGCGATTTTCGCGGTCCTTAACATCACTAGTTCGTCGCTGTGTTGTGGGTGGCTCGGCGTTTGCCTGAACGGCCTCCTTCCTGGAGCAGCACACGTGGTCCGCCCGTCAGATCTCCCAAGTTGGGCCAGAGTTGGGCCGGAGAACGGGAGTTTGTTGTCTGTCAGTCGTGGGGGCGGGACCGAGCAGCAGGAATTAATTGGCAGGGGTCCCCAGCGTCGCAGACGATTAGGCGGGGGCGTGACCTGGGCGCTGATGCGATGCGTCCACTGCTACATACAGGCTGGAGGCGGCTGTGAAGGCCAGCCGTGGGGGTCGAGGGTTCGACACCAGTCGCGATCACCACACGGCGACAGCGAGAATACAGAAGCTGATTACCGGGACGCATTCGTACGCGATTCTGTAGCAACCATGTACGAGGCGCGTCCAGAAAGTAAGTTCCGTTTGGTGATGAAATTGTACGCAGATACCGAAGAAATTCTTATTGCACAAAATTCTACAACTCTTAAACTACGTTTCCACATAACTGCCGAAATTTTATATGCATTTGTCATAGCGTGGCACCAGGTTTTGTATACCTTCTTCGTAGAAATCTGCCGCCTGTGTCTTCAACCAGTTGGAAACAGTTTCTTTCGTGACATTTGGGGGAAGTCCATAGCGAGAGTACTAATTGTAAACCTACGGTTTTCCTGGATCTTGTCATCAATCGCGTGAATCAGTTCTTCATCGTGCACATCACTACGCCCGCCACTGAACTGTCGGACCCATCTTCTCACCATCGAATCACTCATCGCATTTGGTCCGTAAACATCGCAAATTTGCCGATAAATTTCACTCGGTTTCACTTTCCTCGCATCCAGAAACCGAATCACCGACCTGATTTCACAGGCGGCGGGATTTTCAATCAACGCCGACATTTCAAACAAGCACAACAAAGCGTACGTAACTGACAGCGATCTCCAAATGGCGCACGTTCTTCTCCTTGATACACATCGTCTACAGCGCATGTGCGGAACTGCAATCGCAGCGCTGCAGCGGAGATAAATTGAAACGGAACTTACTTTCCGGACGCGTCTCGTATATTCTATTTCGTATTTTCTATTTCTTATGAATCTCTTACGACATCTTTATTTGCCATAGATTTCCTGTTAAACAACCATTATATGTTATTAATAGGTCTCACGTAGAGATGGGACAATCTTGAATTTTAAAAGGCGTCCAACACATGGAGTCATCATTTATTGCGGTTATTGTTATGTAACCTTCTTAACAAGCCTTAACAAAACGGAAAAAAAGAAAAATATAGGAATATGACAATATAGAATGATTTTTACCTTGCTATTTGACGAACAAATAGAAATTATCTATTATAATATAGTACATTTGTATGGAACCTAGACATTGGGCGAAAATTCTGTGACAATATTTATAATAATACTAAAACAATTTATAATAACTATGGTATGCAGCATTGCTCGTTCTTTATTATTGTTTTTGCAGATCGATTTCGTTCACATAATGATCATCCTCAATGCACCAGTCATCGTAACATCAGCTATGCATAATCATATGATTCTGCGTAGCTGATATTACGATAACTGGTGCATTGAGGATGATCATATGATTATGCATTGCTGATATTACGATTACTGGTGCATTGAGGATGGTCGAAATCGATCTGCTTCCTCTATTCACCGCCAGTTGGCCCAATTGAAGGAAGGTAATGTTGACCTCCGTGCTTGTGTTGACATGCGACGGATGACGCTTCATTCCAACGTAATCAAATTGTAAATTTTCACAATCAACATGTGTGGACTGCGAGAATCCGCACGCAATTGTGCAATCACGTCATCAACACAGATTTTCTGTGAACGTTTGGACATGAATTGTTGGTGATGTCTTGATTGGGCCTCATGTTCTTCCACCTACGCTCACTGGAGCACGTTATCATGATTTCATACGGGATACTCCACCTGTGCTGCTACAACATGTGCCTTTACAAGTACGACACAACATGTGGTTCATGCACGATGGAGCTCCTGCACATTTCAGTCGACGTGTTCGTACGCTTCTCAACAACAGATTCGGTGACCGATGGATTGGTAGAGGCGGACCAATTCCATGGCCTCCACGCTCTCCTGACCTCAACCCTCTTGACTTTCATTTATGGGGGCATTTGAAAGCTCTTGTCTACGCAACCCCGGTACCAAATGTAGAGACTCTTCGTGCTCGTATTGTGGACGGCTGTGATACAATACGCCATTCTCCAGGGCTGCATCAGCGCATCAGGGATTCCATGCGACGGAGGGTGGATTCATGTATCCTCGCTAGCGGAGGACATTTTGAACATTTCCTGTAACAAAGTGTTTGAAGTCACGCAGGTACGTTCTGTTGCTGTGTGTTTCCATTCAATGATTAATGTGATTAAAAGAGAAGTAATGAAGTGAGATCTAACATGGAAATTAAACGTTTCCGGACACATCTCCACATAACGTATTTTCTTTCTTTGTGTGCGAGGAATGTTTCCCGAAAGTTTGTCCGTACCTTTTTGTAACACATATATATAACAAACCGACTATCCATTCCACTGATATACATTGAAATCATCGTAATTCGCACCAATTTTAATGTGGCTGAAACAAAGTTTTCAAATTAATAATGTTTACTGTAAACAGAAAACAAGTATGCCGTCTAAAATATCATTGGCTACTTCAAACTTTGCCACAATCGGTCAGCTTCATTCGCGTGTGCTGACAACTGTTCCAACATTACCCGCTAGGCCTGTGTCGGCAAAGTACCTACGCGTTGGGGACTTTTGGATAAAAATTCCCTACACGATGTTAATGCTTAAAAGTACCTACGTGTAGGGTAAATTCCCTACGTCTGGCAACACTGGCTGTAGCTTAGTGGGCAGTGTGTCGGCCTGTGACGCTGAAGGTCAGTACCTAATTGCTTTTTTTCCTACTAGGGTTTCTGGCACTCTTATTAATTAATTTTTTTTATTATTTAGATTATTATTTTGGTCCAAAATGTTTGCAAGAAAGTAAAAAACTACAAATCTAAAGTGGGGCGTGAAACACTTCAGTGCGATTTTTTTTTTATTTGGTCATCTAGTCATACCCTGAAGAAATGAAATACCTCAGAACGTCCTCCATTGACAGATGAGGTTCCGGGTTCGAGTCCAGGTACACCGTTCCACCCTGCCACGCCGGTGTCAGTTTCCGGTGCCGCCCATCAGAGAACTTTCCGGTCGCTATTTTCCTCGCCCGTTCTTTATTCCCGGACGGAAGCAATTCGTGCGGAACTGCAGCGCCTCTTCCGGCGCGCGTCCGAAGCTCCTTGTCTGAGCGACAGGCCGGGAGGCGTTCCTCTGCGCTTAATTTTCTAACTGTCACAATTTGAAATTGGAACTGCTTAAGGGACAGCACGCGCGTCCTGCCCGCGGTGGGAGGGAGGGAGGGAGGGAGGGAGGGAGGGAGGGAGGGCGGAGGAAAGAAGGGCGCCGGAGGGCAAGAAGCGGGGGAGGCAAGGAAACACAGCGAGAGCCGCGAAGACAGACGGACGGAGCAGGGGTAGGCGCGGGCGCTGTTGAGCAGGATCGGCAGAGGGGGGGGGGGGGAGGAGAGCGCGGGGGATTGTGGGACGGCAATCAATCATTCCCGACAGACGGACGCCGGGGGCGTCCCGACGCCCAGCGACGCCGGCGAGACCGCGTCCGCGCTGTTGTTGCTGTTGTTGACGTTGTTCGTGCTGTTGCCGTAGTGTGACGTAATACAAGCTGTCCCTGTAATATTATTTATTAGGAAGAAAGATTGTTGTTAAATCAACTTCTGTGAAGTTTGGAAAGTAGGAGGCTAGGTACTGGCGGAAGTAAAGCTGTGAGGCGGCATCGTGAGTCGTGTCGGGATAGCACAGTCGGTAGTGCGCTTGCCCGCGAAAGGCAAAGGTCCCAGGTTCGAGTCCCGGTTCCGACGCACAATTTTAATCTGCCAGGAAGTTTCATATCTGCGCACACTCCGCTGCAGAGTGAAAGTTTCATTCTGGAAACATCCCATAGGTTGTGGCTAAGCCATGTCTCCACCATATCCTTTCTTCCAGGAGTGCTAGTCTTGCATGGTTCGCAGGACAGCTTCTGTGAAGTTTGGAAAGTAGGAGGCGAGGTACTGGCGGAAGTAAAGTTGTGAGGCGGCATCGTGAGTCGTGTCGGGATAGCACAGTCGGTAGTGCGCTTGCCCGCGAAACGCAAAGGTCCCCAGGTTCGAGTCCCGTTTCCGGCACACAATTTTATTCTGCCAGGAAGTTTCATATCAGCGCACACTCCGCTGCAGAGTGAAAGTTTCATTCAAGATTGTTGTTGTGGTCTTCAGTCCGGAGAATGGTCTGATGCAGCTTTGCTCAATACCCTATGCTGAAAAAAAAAAAAAAAAAAAAAAAAAAAATGTTCAAATGTTTGTATAGCTTATGGGACTTAACTACGGGATCATCAGTCCCTAAACTTACAAATTACTTATGAACTACTTACGAACTAGGACGGAACAAATATCCATGCCCGAGGGGGGATTCGAACCCCCGACCGTAGTGGCCGTGCAGACCGTGACTGGAGCGCCTCAGTCCCCTCGACCACCGCGGCCGGCCCCTATCCTGCCTCTTCAACTCCACATGAGAACGGCAACCTACATCTGTCTGAATCTGCTTACTGTATCCATCTCTTGGTCTTCCGCCGGCCGGGGTGGCCGAGGGGACTAAGCGCTCCAGTCACGGTCTGCACGGCCACTACGGTCGGGGGTTCAAATCCCCCCTCGAGCTATTGTGCCGTTCTTAGTGTTAGCTAGTCCGTAAGTAGTTTGTAAGCTTAGGGACTGATGACCCCGTAGTTAAGTCCCATAACCTATACAAACGTTTGAACATTTGATTTCTTCGTCTTCCTATGCGATTTTTACCCCACACACTTCTCTCCAACGCTAAACTGACAATTTCTTGATGTCTAACAATGTGTCCCATCAATCGATCCCTTCTTTTAGTCAAGGTATGCCAAAAATTCATTTTCTCACCAATTATGTTCAGTACCTCCTCATTAGTAACGCGATCCACCCACCTAATCTTCAGCATTCTTCTGTAGCACCACATTTCAAAGGCCTCTATCCTGTTACTGTCCGCACTGCTTAAGATAAAGCAGTCGACAATCGGAAGATTGGTTTGAACACCACAGTGCTTTACTAAGCATGGTCCTGTTTGGAGGTGGTATGCCGTTGCCTTCCTCCGACCTTCGAACTGACTTACCCAGCCAGTTATAGGGGGACCTACAGTTTAACGTGGGTTCCGAACACGGTGCTACTCGGTATTTTTCACATGAGCAAAACTGTCAGAGGTGAAAGAAGTGGAAAGTGCCAGATAAAAAACCTAGGACTTGGCGGGGATCGAACCCGCGACCTTTGAATGTGTAGTCTGGCTCTCTACCACTGTGCAGCCGAATCGATTATCGTCCATGTTTCACTCCCATACAAGGCAACACTCCACACAAATGCCTTCAGAAAAGACTTCCTTAGGCTTAAATCTATATTCGATGTTAGCAAATTTCATCTTTTCAGACACGCTTTTCTTCCCATTGCTATTCTGCATTTTATATCCTATGTACTGCGACTGTCATATGTTATCCTTTTCATGTTCTTCAACTTTGATAACTGCTGTCTGGTTTTTGTACAAGTTGTAAATAACCTTACGCTCCCTATATTTTACTCCTGCTTGCTTCAGAACTTTATTCCAATCAACATTGTCAAAAGCCTTCTCCAAATCTACAAAAGCTGGAAATGTAGGTTTGCTTGTCTTTTCTTAACCTATCTTCTAGGATAAGCCGTAAAGTGAGTGTTGCCTCCCGAGTTCCTAGAGTTCATCTGAACCCAAACTGATCCTCCCCGAGGTCTACCAGCTTTTCCATCCTTCTGTAAATAATTCGTGTTAATATTTTGCAACCATGACTTATTAAACTAATGGTTCTATAGTTTTCACACCTGTCTGCACCTGCTTTCTTTGAAATGGGGATTACTACATTTTTCTTAAAGTCTGAGGGTATTTCGCCTATCTCATACATCTTTAACACCAGGGGAAACAACTTTGTCATGGCTGGTTCTCCCAGAGTCTTCAGTAGCTCTGAGGAAATGTCATCTACTCCAGGGGCCTTGTTTCGACTTAGGTCCTTCAGTGCTCTGTCAAATTCATCTCTCAGTATAGTATCTCCTATTTCATCCTCATGCACTTCTTCTCCCCTTCCTTCAGAGAGCCTCTCTATATACTCTTTCCACCTTTCAGCTTTCCCTTCTATGCTGAGAACTGGCTTTCCATCTGCGTTCTTGATATGCGTAGAGCTCTTTTTCTCATCTCCAAATATCTATTTTAGTTTCCTGTAGGCAGTATCATTTTTCCCCTGTAGCTGATTGTCTACACTATGTATTAAAGGGTTAATCTTTCTTAGGGAAAAAAGATTAACCCTTTAATACATAGAGTAGACAAACAGCTACATACCTTTTTTTTTCGTTATCTCTCAAACTAAGAAACATTACACCACAAATTTATTTGTAGCTGCTTCAATACATCGTGTTACACATGCAAATACACTCCTGGCCATTAAAATTGCTACACCACGAAATTTAACAGACAGGAAGAAGATGCTGTGATATGCAAATGATCAGCTTTTCAGAGAATTCTCACGAGGTTGGCCCCATAGAAATAAAAAGTGGGTAAACCATCTGCATACTACGCAACACGTCCCAGGTTAGAATCTCGGGTGCAGCAAAAATTTTAATTGAGTGCCTCTTCCTATACTTCGTATCTTTTAAACAATGAGACAATGTGTGTCTCAGGAATTTGAATTATTGTTCACATTCATATCCCCTATGCGTGAGGTACTAGGCGGGGATGTTTCTACTCACGTTCATTGCTGGGGTGTTATTCCAATATCGGAGAGCCACAGCACCTTTGTATGTACGTCATGGAGTAACATCCAGACAAAATTAAGGTTTTGTTGTGAAGGGGGAAGTTTTCTAAGACAGTCCGGGCATGCACATTACCCATTAGGTTCTACTGTTTGCAAATATATAGGGTTTAACTACTCTAGTCATCAAAATTGCTACACCAAGAAGATGACGTGCTACAGACGCGAAATTTAACCGACAGGAGGAAGATGATGTGATACGCAAATGATTAGCTTTTCAGAGCATTCACACGAGGTTGGCGCCAGTGGCTACACCTACAACGTGCTGACATGAGGAAAGTTTCCAAGTGGTTCTCATACACAAAAATACCAGTTGACCGGCGTTGCCTGGTGAAACGTTGTTGCGATGCCTCGTGTGAGGAGTAGAAATGCGTACCACCACGTTTCTGGTTTTGATAAAGGTCGGATTGTAGTCTATCGCGATTGCGGTTTATCGTATCGCGACATTGCTGCTCGCGTCGGTCGCGATCCAATTCCAGATTATGGAATCGGTGGGTTCAGGAGGGCAATACGGATTGCCGTGCTGGATCCCAACGGCCTCGTATCACTAGCAGTCGAGATGACAGGCATCTTATCCGCATGGCTGTAACGGATCGTGCAGCCACGTCTCGATCCCTGAGTCAACAGATGGGGACGCTTGTAAGCCAACAACCATCTGCACGAACAGTTCGACGTCGTTTGCAGCAGCATGGGCTGTCAGCTCGGAGACCATGGCTGCGGTTAGCCTTGACGCTGCATTACAGACAGGAGTGCCTGTGATGGTGTACGCAACGACAAACCTAAGTGGAAGAATGGCAAAACGTAATTTTTTTCGGATGAATCCAGATTGTGTTTACAGCATCATTATAGTCGCATCCGTGTTTTTGCGACATCACCTTCAACGCGCAGTCGAAGCGTATATTCGTCATCGCCATACTGGCGTATCACCTGGCGTGATGGTATGGGGTGCTATTGGTTACACGTCTCGGCCACGGCACTTTGAACAGTGGCCGTTACATTTCAGATGTGTTACGACCCGTGGCTTTACATTCGATCCCTGCGATACCCTACATTTCAATGGGATAATGCACGACCGCATGTTTAAGGTTCTGTACGTGCCTTTCTGGATACGGAAAATGTTCGACTGCTGCCCTGTCCAGCACATTCTCTAGATTTCTCAACAACTGAAAACGTCTGGTCAATGATGGCCGAGCAACTGGCACTCTTGATGAACTGTGGTATCGTGTTGAAGCTGCGTGGGCATCTGTACCTGTACACGCCATCCAAGCTCTGTTTGACTGAATGCCCAGGCATATCAAGGCCGTTATTACGGCCAGAGGTGGTTATTCTGGGTACTGATTTCTCAGGATCTATGCGCCCAAATTGTGTGAAAATGTAATCACATGTCAGTTGTAGTATACTTGTTCAATGACTACCCGTTTATCATCTGAATTTCTTCTTGGTGTAGCAATTTCAATGGCCAGTAGTGTAGCTCGTCCTGTTGTTGTTGTTGCGGTCTTCAGTCCGGAGACTGGTTTGATGCAGCTATCCACGCTACTCTATCCTGAGAAAGCCTCTTTATCTCCTCATAAGAACGGCAACCCACATCCACCTTAATCTGCTTACTATATTCAACTCTTGGTCTCCCTCTGCGATTTTTTTTCCACACAAACTTCCCTCCAACGCTAAATTTACGATTCCCTTGTGTCTAAGAATGCGTCCTACCAATCGATCCCTTCTTTTAGTCAAGGTATGCCAGAAATTCCTTTTCTCCCTGATTCTGTTCAGTACCTCTTCATTAGTTACGCGATCTATACAACTAATCAGCATTATTCTATACCACGACATTTCAAAAGCCTCTATCCTCTTCCTGTCCGCACTGTTTATCTTCCAAATTTCACTCCCGTACAAGGCAACACTCCACACAAATGCCCTCAGAAAGGACTTCCTTACACTTAAATTAATATTCGATGTTAGCAAATTTCTTCCCATTGCCATTCTGCATTTTAATTCTCTGTACTGCCACCGTGGTATGTTGATTTACTACGCAAGTGACAAAACTCATCTGCCACCATTATTACTTCGTTACCTAATCTAATTCCTTCAGCATCGCCTGATTTACTACGACTGCATTCCATTACCTCTGTTTTGCTCTTGTTAATGTTCATTGCACGCGCTTTCTCTTCCCGACAATCATTTTCTTTTCAATTTCTTCGCATTTTTCCTGTAAACATGTCGCTTTGACCTTTTTGTATTTTTATTATTATTTTATTTCTGCGCTAATGATCTGCATTGCTGTATTTGTACTAATATTTCGGTACTTTCACTTTTTATTCGAAGTATTTCTTCTGTTTCTCATAGTTCTCCCTCAGTTACTGTCATTGTACCTAACTTTACCTGTCCTTACACAGTACTCAAACTTCTGAGCGATAAGCCATGCAGATGAACGCTAGTTGCATAGGCCTACTAATGTTCTGCAGGTTAAGTGTCTCTTTACAAATATTCTTTTAGTAGCTTCAACGCTTCCACGTAGAGAAATCCAATGCAGCAGATCTCATATTTAAACAAAATCGATCGAAATGAAGTAACGCCCGGTGGGTATGCAACACGTATAACGTACGCGATAGGCGGGTATCCCATTCCCGAATCTTCCGTAGTCCACGCTTACTTATGACATTGTACGGTAGGCTACCATAGTTGTACAACTCTAATAAAGGCACCCATGCCCCCAGAGCTCTCAGTGAACGGAAAGAACGAATAAAGTCTTGTCAACAACGTGGTCATTAGAGACGGAGCCGGAAGTCGTTATTATTATTATAATTATTTTATTTTTTGTTAAGGACTGGGAAATAAATGTGCCGCGGTTTTGCAAAGGAAAACCAACCCGTCATTTGCCTGTATTAATTTAGGGAAACGAAGAGAAACCTAAGGGCTGGAAGTGGAGTTGAACCACCGTCCTTCCGAATACGAAGGTGCACAGCGAAAGGAGAAAAAAGAAAAAGAAAGGATGTTTTCATTATATTTTACGTAGTTTTTAACAGATCTTCCAAATATACTGTGTATCATCATCTCTCACAAAATTTTGTCCTGCGCATATTTTGGCAATAAATGAGCGTCGAATACTGACAAGGGTGAGTTTTCCATAATTAAGTGTTTCAGAATTATACAATTACTTCAACCACCAATAAATTAGTTTGGTCCGGTGATCTTGGGGTGAAGCGCTCGACTGGAAACTGAAGGGTCTCGGGTTGGAAACCCGGTCGGACCTCGGATTTTTTCAGTCTGCATTTTAACCCATCCTTCTTCACCTCTCAACGATGTGAGGAGTCGCCAGAAACGACACGTGGTTCAGATTCCACGTTACGCTGTAGGTCTCCTTTCTCCGGTTGGATAACTGGGGTAGGCTAGAGACACATAAGTCGCTTAATTGAAAGACTTGGACCATGCCAATAAGCCATACGAAATTACTATTATTATTATCAACAAAAGTCTAGGGGATGTAAAAACGCGTCTTGAGGAACAAATTGACCATAGAAACGCATGCCTGGAAACGTCACCCAATGGCGCTGTAGAGCGTTGAAGTTGCTGGCTGCCTCGTCAGACGTTCGTGTCCTCCCTCGGGCATGGATGTTTGTGCTGTCTTTAGTATAAGGTAGTTCATAAGTAATTTGTAAGTTTACGGACTGAAGACCCCGCAGTTATGTCCCTTAAGCTTTACAAACTTTTGAACATTTTTGAAGTTCCTAGAATGAAACTTTCACTCTGCAGCGGAGTATGCGCTGATATGAAACTTCCCTGCAGAGTGAAAGTTTCATTCTGGAAACATCCCTTAGGCTGTGGCTAAGCCATGTCTCCACCACATCCTTTCTTCCAGGAGTGCTAGTCTTGCATGTTTCGCAGGAGAGCTTCTGTGAAGTTTGGAAAGTCGGAGGCGAGGTACTGGCGGAAGTAAAGTTGTGAGGCGGCATCGTGAGTCGTGTCGGGGTAGCTCAGTCGGTAGAGCGCTTGCCCGCGAAAGGCAAAGGTCCCAGGTTCGAGTCCCGGTTCCGGCACACAATTTTAATCTGCCAGGAAGTTTCATATCAGCGCACACTCCGCTGCAGAGTGAAAGTTTCATTCTGGTATCTCTGAAACGATACATGAAAAAAAAAAAAAAAAAAAAAAAAAAAAAAAAAAAAAAAAAAAAAAAAAACCGACATAAGAGAGCAAAGTTGTAGAGAATATTCTCCTCTACAAATTCGGTTATTCAATCTTCGTGTCAGATGAATGGTTGAGCCGTTACTTTCATTTAAATTTCGAGCTGTCAAAAGGCGATCGCAAAGGCCCACTTTTAGGCTACGGCCACACTTGCTGTACGCTCAGCGTCAAAAGACGGCACAGTTATATAGGCAGGCTGCAGAAGGCCGGCAGTGGCCACACACAGCGTCAGCTGGGAAGAGAAGGCGCGTCCTCAAGGCCAGACGCCAGTCGGATGGGCCGGGGACATTCCCTGCGTCAAAAGACGCCCCTCACATGGCGTTCCCGCGTGAACTCAGTACTATCTGTGCAGTCTGCCAACGCACAGTAGTGTGTGTAGTCAAGTGTTACTACAGGTTTTTTCAATGAGTGAGATGGAAAAAATTGATCTTGATAGAAAACGTATTATCTTAGAAGTTCAAACTCGACCATTTTTACACGAGATTCAAAATGAGGATTATAAAAACAGACAAAAAAAAAAAAAAAAAAAAAAAAAAAAAAAAAAAAAAAAAAGAGACGGTTGGCGAGCTGTGACATCTAATGTTGCGGATGAAGGTTGGGACAACATGGACAAAGAAACAAAAGAAGCCTTAGGTAAGTGGAGTAAAAACATTTAATTAGAATCCTACACACATACACAGCCGTCTAGAATTACATCCGAATGTGACCAACAGTCATCCCAGTGCACAAGCAGCACACCTACAATGATCTTCGAGGAAAAATCAGAAGATTCAACCCTGTCATTTTATGCAATGTAAACATATAATAAAATAAGTAATGAAGCTTCACTTACCTCAGAGTAACTGATAGTTTTTCTTCACCCCTTATACAATCAAATAGTCGAGTATTTCTTCCAGTAATAGCAGTCGATACATTATACAGCAGAATATCGTATGACTTAATAGATATCCTGTAGTAATCAAAAAACTTTTCAGGGTTTTCTTTAAGTTTGTTGTGTATCAGTGTGAATTTTCTCCTCTCTGATCTGTCTCCAATTATTGGATGAATCCAAATACGTCTTTCTTGTCTACGTCGTCTCCGTCGAATCAGTAACAATGCAGCACATATTATTGTTGCAGACTGTTTACTTACTACATTCATTTCTCAATGCTGCGATGTCACCCATGCAGGTCTTCAAATGTTTCAAATGTTTGTTAAGCTTATGGGACTTAACTACGGGGTCATCAGTCCCTAAACTTACAAACTACTTATTTACTAGCTTATCCTAAGGACGGCACAAATATCCATGCCCGAGGGGGGATTCGAACCCCCGACCGTAGTGGCCGTGCAGACCGTGACTGGAGCGCCTTAGTCCCCTCGGCCACCGCAGCCGGCCATGCAGGTCTGAGACGCCACTGAGCCAAATGTGGCCACGTTCACGTCTCTGGTCGGTAGGACGCCTTTAAGAAGCCGCTGTGTATACGCGGTCGAACGTGGCCACCACCTGGCGCCTTTTAAAGCCGCTTCTTTAGACGCTGAGCGTCCAGCTTCAAAAAACGCAAGTGTGGCCGTAGCCTTAGTGTTACTACCGTAACCTGAAGTGGGCCAATAAAGTAAAACTCCAGTTGGAAAGAGGCGGAGCCGCTATGCTGCGGATGGTTAAACCGGCTGTGGACGCGACATTCTACGAGGTCGCGAAAGATTGCTGCGGACGTGGAGTCGTCTCATCCTTTCTCTCCCCGCTCTTCGCGTCCCCCCGTCTTCCTCGCTCCTGGCAGGACATCTATCTGCGACAGTCGGCGTTATTAATACCGACCGCGGACCACTTAGCCCTGCCCGCTAGCCACACCACGCTCTGTCGCGTCGGCGTCCGCTCTTCCGTTTTGTCTCCCAGAAGACTCCCCAGCGGTGTCCGACCGCGTCCAAACCATTCGCCACTGTCGTCCCCACTGCGACAAGCTACTCCTTATGATTTATGGGGCGCGGCCAGATTTTGAGACGTTTCGGCGAAATAATGTCGCCCTCAGGAGTGTCTGAGTGGGGTCAAGTCGGTGGTCTGAGACTACAGGCTGTAACACTTTAATACATACCCTCCCGGAAAATGAAAGAAAGAACGCTGATGATTTTAGACATAGCTTGTCGACTGCAACAACTGTAGGTTTACAAATATCTGACAAAGTTCAGGCCAACAAATTGCAGAATTTGATAATATTCCTTGATCTAGATTTCGGCACCATCTAAGAGTGCCTTCATCAGAAGAATAAAAATTAAAATATTACACGTGCAATTACGAACAGTGTGCTGAAGTCCAAAAGGCTAGCCTTTTGCTACAATGTTGCATCTAATATATAAAGCAGAGTCAGCGTATGTTTTTGTTGCATACAAATCTACAGTTTTGTTCCAATCTCTATGAAATTTTTACACGTAAGCTTCAATCCCACCACCGTGAACCACAGACATTGCCGAGGTGGGGTGGCTTGCGTGCCTCAACGATACAGATAGTCGTACCGTAGGTGCAACCACAGCGGAGGGGTATCTGTGGAGAGGCCAGACAAACGTGTGGTTCCTGAAGAGGGGCAGCAGCCTTTTCAGTAGTTACAGGGGCAACAGTCTGGATGATTGACTGAGCTGGCCTTGTAACATCAGCTAATGTGGCTTTGCCACACAGCTACTGCGAACGGCTGAAAGCAAGGGGAAACTACAGCCGTTACTTTTCCCGAGGACATGCAGCTCTACTGTATGGAAATATGATGATGGCATCCTCTCGGGTAAAATATTCCGGAGGTAAAATAGTCCCCCATTCGGATCTCCGAGCGGGGACTACTCAGGAGGATGTTGTCATCAGGAAAGACAATACTGGCATTCTACGAGTCGGAGCGTTGAATGTTAGATCCCTTAATCGAGTAGGAAAATTAAAAAATTTAAAAAGGGAAATGGATAGGTTGAAGTTAGATATAGTGGGGATTAGTGAAGTTCGGTGGCAGGATGAACAGGATTTCTGATCAGGTGCGTACAGAATTATAATTACAAATTCAGTTGGGGGTATCACAGGAGTAGGACTGATAATGAATAAGAAGATAGGAATGCGGGTAAACTACTATGAGCAGCACAGTGATCGCATTATCATTGTCAAGATAGATATGAAGCCAACACCAACAACAGTAGTACAGGTTTATATGCCAACTAGCTCTGCCGATGATGAGGAGATAGAAGAAATATATGAGGAGCTAAAGGAAATGATTCAGACAATTAAAGGAGAGGAAAACTTAATTGTGATGGGAGACTGGAATTCGGTAGTAGGAAAAGGAAGAGAAGGAAAAGTAGTAGGTGAAAATGGACTGGGCCGAAGGAATGAAAGAGGAAGCCGCCTGGTAGAATTTTGCACGGAACATGATTTAATCGTAACAGACATGTGGTTTAAGAATCACAAAAGAAGGTTGTATACGTGGAAGAGACCAGGAGACACCGGAAGGTATCAGATAGACTTTATAATGGTAAAACATAGATTCCGGAACCAGGTAATAAAGTGTAAGACATACCCAGGGGCAGATATAGACTCTGACCATAAATTGTTAGTCATGAACTGTAGGCTGAAACTGAAAAAAACTGCAGAAAGGTAGGAAAATAAGGAGATGGGACTTATATAAATTGAAGGAACGTGAAGTTCTGGAGAAATTCAGAGGGAGATTTAGGCATCAATTGACAGAAACAGGGGGAAATAAAACAGTAGAAGAGGAATGGGTAGCAATGAGAGATGAAATAGTGAAGGCAGCAGAGTACAAAATAGGTGGAAAGACAAGACCTACAAAAATCCTTGGATATCACAGGAAATACTAAATTTAATTGATGAAAGGAGAACATATAAAAATGCAGTAAATGAAACAGGCAAAATGGAGTACAGACGACTAAGAAATGAGATTGACAGGAAGTGCAAAATGGCTAAGCAGGAGTGGCTAGAAGCCAAATGCAAATCTGTAGAAGAATGTATAAGAAGGGGAAAAGTAGATACCGCCTACAGAAAAATAAAAGACACATTTGGGGACAAGAAAAGGAAGTCTACGAATATCAAGAACTCAGATGGGAAACCAGTTCCAGCAAAGAAGGGAAAGCTGAAAGGTGGAAAGATTACGTAGAGCAGCTCTACAAAAGAAATGAACTTGATGTTGTAGGAAAGGAAGAGGAAGTAGATCAAGATGAAATAGAAGATATTATACTGAGAGATGAATTTGACAGAGCCCTGAAAGACCTAGGTCGGAACAAGGCCCCAGGAGTAGATGACATACCCTCAGAGCTACTAAAGTCTCTGGGAGAGCCAGCCATGACAAGACTATTTGAACTGGTGTCTAGGATGTATGAGACAGGCGAAATACCCTCATACTTTAAGAAAAATGTAATAATTCCCATTCCAAAGAAATCAGGTGTGAAAATTACAGAACCATCAGTTTGATAATTCATGGTTGCCAAATTTTAACACGAATTATCTACAGGAGAATGGAAAAGCTGGTAGAAGCTGACCTCGGGGAAGATCAGTTTGGATTCAGGAGGAACGTAGGAACCCGGGAGGCAATACTCACTTTACGTCTTATCTTAGAAGATAGATTTTTAGCTTTTGTAGATTTGGAGAAAGCATTTGACAATGTTGACTGGAATAGACTCTTTCAAATTCTGAAGTCAGCAGGGGTAAAATACAGGGAAAGGAGAGTTATTTACAACTTGTACAAAAGCCAGACCGCAGTTATTAGACTCGAAGGGCATGAATGGGAAGCATCAGTTGGGAAGGGAGTAAGACAGGGTTGTAGCCTTTCTCCGACGCTATTCAATTTGTACATCGAGCAGGCGGTGAAGGAAAGGAAGGAAAAATTTGGAATAGAGATTAAAGTTCAGGGGGAAGAAATCAAAACATTGCGTTTTGCTGATGACATTGTAATTCTGTCAGCGACAGCAAAGGACCTGGAAGAGCAGTTGAATGGAATGGACAGTGTGTTGAAGAGAGCGTATAAAATGAACATTAACAAGAGCAAAACAAAAATAAAGGAATGCGGTCTTAGAACATCAGGTGATGCTGAAGGAATTAGAATAGGTGACGAAACAATGAAGGTGGTAGATGAGTTTTGTTACTTGGGTAGTAAAATAACATGCGATTGTCGCAGTACAGAGGATATAAAATGCAGAATGGCAATGGGAAGAAAAGCGTTTTTGAAAAAGAGAAATTTGCTAACATCAAATATTAATTTAAGTGTAAGGAAGTCTTTTCTGAAGGCATTTGTGTGAAGTGTTGCCTTGTACGGGAGTGAAACATGGACGATAAGAAGTGCGGACAGGAAGAGAATAGACGCTTTTGAAATGTGGTGCTACAGAAGAATGCTGAAGATTAGGTGGGTAGATCGCATAACTAATGAAGAGGTACTGAACAGAATTGGTGAGAAAAGGAATTTTTGGCATACCCTGACTAAAAGAAGGGATCGCTTGGTAGGACACATTCTTAGACATCGAGGAATCGTAAATTTAGCATTGGAGGGAAGAGTGTGGGGTAAAAATCGCAGAGTGAGACCAAGAGACGCGTATAGCAAGCAGATTCAAGTGGATGTGCGTTGTCGTTCTTATGAGGAGATGAAAAGGCTTGCTCAGGATAGAGTAGGGTGGAGAGCTGCATCAAACCAGTCTGCGGACTGAAGACCATAACAACAACGAGCTTCAATCCATGAGGACGGTCGCCGTAAGAGTAAGAATCACATACGATATATAGTTCACGAGATATGACGTCATAAACAATGAGATGCAAGAAAACTGCTGCATTTTGCGACAATGATGCTCATTGTCTCCTAAACCATTGGACCGATTTCAACCAAATTTGGTACACACATTCCTTACTGTGAGGTAACAATTGCTGTATGGTTAAGAATCACATACGTCACATGATTCAAAAGATATTACGTCATAACCAATAGATATCGTAAAAAATGCCATATAATGCGGCGAGACTTTCGAAATACACTGTATGAGAATAACAGTACTTAGCAACTTGCAACAAACTTTCAACATAATTTCAAACCTTTATTAAACTTTTTCTCGCTGGCAACCATAGTAAAATGATGAAAGGAAAAACGTTTCTCGCTTACTACTTTACCGCTGTTTATAGAGTAAAACTACGGCTCCCGGTATGACGTTACAATTTATAATTTAAACACTACAATTGTAGTGACAGGAAATTTTAGAGCCAGTATCCACGCATATAGTTTAGTGTACCATCTAAGTTGTATCACACTACGACACACATTTTATGAGATACGAGCACATAAACAGTAACGTTCGTTGAATACCGCCCCATCACGCACGAAGTTTTAATCTATTACTTCTTTACTACTGATTGTATTCCAAGAGATTTTACAGACGTACAGCCCTTATACAAATGAATATATACCTGAAAAATGGCAGGAATACATAAATAAATACACGGGCAACGCCGGGTTTTCAGCTAGGAATTTGGACTTGAGCACACTGCTCGTAATTGCACGTCTTATATTTTTATTTTTTATTCTTCTGATGAAGGCACCTTTAGATGGTGCCGAAATCTAGATCAAGCAATATTATCAAATTCTGCAACTGGTTGGGCTGAACTTTGTCAAATATTTTTAAAAAATAACGCCACGACTTCGTCGAGCCAGCAGAAGGAAATGTTACTAACACAATCTTCAGGATGTATACAACACACGATCACAGAGCTATACGCACGCGAGTACATACACCACAGGGAAAGTGTTGTGAGGGTTAGGCTTATTTTCGTTTCATAATTTTGTTTTTGTGTGTGTGGTGGAGGGAGACAGTAACTAAACGCTTCATAAACTTCCGAAATTACATGCAAACTTTGTTCCAAGTCCCTAACTACTCCCATTTTCCAATAATTGACGCTTAAATCTGTGTATTATCTCGCGGTGGTCGCTCATTATCTATGACGTCATATCTCATGAACTATATGTGTACTGTTTTGGTTTTGGGTCAGAGCCCTTCGTCGGCGTACGGTGAACAGTTCACTAACCTTTCATAGCAATCAAATTAATGGTCTATGAACACACAGAGGACATACAGAAAACCATTCATTTATATATATATATATATATATATATATATATATATATATATATATATATATATATATATAAGATTTCATTATGTGATATGATTTCTGAAAATATTATTCGTATGATGGGCTCCTTCTCTCCCAGTGTGGGATGTTTTCTTTTGTCATCATCTGCGTAAGGAACTCCTTTTCTCATAATAAGAATAGTCCTTATTGAAGCCGGCCGCGGTGGCCTAGCGGTCTGCGGCGCGCCCTGATTTCAAAATTAAATATCTCGAAAACAAAGATCGATAGAGGAATGCAGTAAACGGTATGTTTATTGTGAAAGCTGTAAGAAGTTTATACAGCAGTTTGAAACAATAGTTACAAAAGCTGCTAACATATGGCGCTGTACGCTGTACAGATCATATCAGCATACATAAGTGAAATGATCGTATGAAAACACTCTTTGCAAACAATCACATCGCAATGTTTTCAAAATGTTCACCATTGGCATTCTTCGGGTAGACCATGTCTTTCACTGTGCCCCAGAAAAGAAAGTCACAGGGAGCCAAATCCGGCGAATATGGAGGCCAATGCACGTCTGTACCAGTAAATTTAGGATATTCCAAAACAATGACTCGATTCCCGAAGTATTCCCCAAGAAAGCGAAACACTTGTTCGGTCCGATGTTGTCGGGCTCCATCTTGCATAAACCATTCAGTACCTGGTCGATCCTCTAACGCTTGCTGTGTGGCGACAAATTGTTCCAAAATTGCAACGTAACGTGCACCAGTGATAGTTTCTCGAATGAAAAAAGGGCCAATAATGCCTCTGCTGCATACTGCAGCCCACACAGTAACTTTAGGAAAATACAGGGGTTTCGCTTCACACCAATATGGCTTTTCGGAACCTTAAAATCGGCAGTTTTGCTTCCTCAGGTATCCATTCAGGTGGAACTGTGCTTTATCTGCAAACCAGATGCAGCCAATATTAAATCCTTCACTATCAATCATTGTGAGCATGTGATTAGCAAAGGCAACTCTTTGTTGCAGAGCTCGTATGGGTATGGCCTGATGCGTTTGAATTTTGAATGTAAACATGTGTGGGCTCTTTCGCAGTATTTTCTGCGTGCTTGAACGCTTCAAACCAGTCTCAGATGCAATTCTACGGACGCATGAGATTGGATTTCGCTGAATAATTCCAGAAACCGTGGCGATATTTTCAGGCGTAACTGCGGTTTGCTTGCGGCCAACATGCCCCACTAGATCATCAGTTACGCTGCCTGTTCGTTGAAATTTTGGCGAAGAGCGTAGGAATGGTTATCGTATCGGGTCCTTTTGGAACATTAAATCGTTCTTGAAAATTTCGGCTTGTTGCCGTAGGACTCTCTTCTAACGTGTGGTACTCTAGCACAAGAAAAACGCGTTGTTCAATGGAATACATGGTTTTAATCTCTTCCTTCGCTACGCTAACCTCCTTTCATGTTTCTATAGTGGAACTGATCGCTCTGGGCTTCGGATCACTATTTATACTAGGCATTACGTATGGCGATTACAGCGCCATCTGTTAGCAGCTTTTGTAACTGTTTTTTGAAACTGCTGTATGAACTTCTTACAGCTTTCACAACAAATTTACCGTTCACTGCATTCCTCTATCGATCTTTGTTTTCGAGATATTTAATTTTGAAATCAGGGAGTCCTGTATTTTATATATATTCCATTGTGGCAAAGTTATTGCAAAGATGTTTTGCGAGTAACTAATTATTAGTAAGCTTACGGCCCCTGTGATTACTTGTTTTGATCTTCAAATCTATAAGGGACTAGCTGAACCCCAACTGCTTCGCATGCGTAGGCTGGTTGGTCTGCGCCAGTTCTTCCTTTTTAATCCTGATGAAGAGTCCATATACTTAGTTCCGTAGTTATAGCTTGAAATTTGAGTTAATAGCAACATATTTTTGAAAATCAATTTTTGTGTCCTCTTATTTTACCCCCTTATTGGTTGAATTTCAAAAAAATGCCAAAACAAGTGTCTTTTAAATTCGAACCCCGAATTCAAATCCGAAAATTTATAGTTCTAACTTCAAAATTGCCTAAATAGCAACATATTTTCGAAAAACACACCCTCTCCAATTTAATCCCGTTGATGCTTGAATTTCCAAAAATACTGAAACACGTATTTTTTAACGTCTAACCAAGTATACAAATGACAATTTTTGCAGCTCTAGCTTCAAAATTGTATCAATAGCAACGTGTCTTCAAAAAGAATTTTTGATCCTATATTTAACCCTCTTACTTGTTGAATTTACAAAAGTACTAAAATTCATAGATTTTTAATCCTGACCAAGATTCCATATCCAAAGTTTCGTGATTGTAGCTTAAGATTTGAGTTAACAGCAACATATTTTTGAAAATCAATTTTTTGTGTCACCTATTTTACCCACTTATTTGTCGCATTTCAAAAAATGCCGGAACACGTGTCTTTTTAATTCGAACCCTGAATTAAAACCCGAAATTTTGTAGTTCTAGCTTCAAAATTGCCTAAATAGCTACGTATTAAAAAAAACCGTATCATCCCCTATTTCACTCCCTTACGGAAAAATCGCTTCTTAAATGAAGCCTACAGAGTAAGATCAACACTCTCCACAAATTTCAAGTTTCTATCTTCAGTGGTTTGGGCTGGGCGATGATGAGTCAGTCAGTCAGTCAATCGGAACACTTCCTTTTACATGTTGTTTTGGTCTTCAGTCCGGAGACTGGTTTGATGCAGCTCTCCACAATACCCTATCCTGAGCAAGCCTCTTCATCTCCACATAAGAACGGCAACCTACATCTGTCTGAATCTGCTTACTGTATCCATCTCTTGATCTTCCTCTGCGATTTTTACCCCACGCACTCCCCTCTAATGCTAAATTCACTATTCCTTGATGTCTAAGAATGTGTTCTACCAATCTATCCCTTCTTTTAGTCAAGGTATGCCAGAAATTTCTTTTCTCCCCAATTCTGTTCAGTACCTCCTCATTAGTTACGCGATCCAGCCACCTAATCTTCAGCATTCTTCTGTAGCACCATATTTCAAAAGCCTCAATCCTCTTCCTGTCCGCACTGTTTATCGTCCATGTTTCACTCCCATACAAGGCAACACTCCATACAAATGCCTTCAGAAAGGACTTCCTTAGGCTTAAATCAATATTCGATGTTAACAAATTTCTCTTTTTCAAAAACGCTTCTCTACCCATTGCCATTCTGCATTTTATATCCTCTGTACTGCGACCATCATTTGTTATTTTACTGCCCAAGTAACAAAACACGTCTACCTCCTTTTTATATATAGAGATTAATTTCTGTTTTCCGAAGTTATATCAATCGTGGTTTAAATTATTTAATACATTTCCTGTAAGCAGTAATTGGCTTATGCGGAACTTCTTTTCTGCCTGTTATCCCGTCCTGGTATCAACAGAGATCGTTTTGGAGTCTCTCATTTTCTTTAGACGTAAGCGAGATGTGATCGGAGTCGGAGCGTGGATCCCTGTTGAGTCGGTCAGCCACCGGGGTCGACGGACGAGCAGAGAACAAGGCCGACCGGATGGGGGCGTGTCCGCTCGCAGGTAGGCGCGGTGTCAGCTGACAAATGGAGGCAGTGGTGGTAGCCCATCCGTCTCCCGGGTGGCCGACACACCAACTGACCGACAAGGGCCGAGGTCGGCGCCTCCGCTGCCCAGCCAAGACCTAGAGCTATATGGGCAAAGTATGGCCAGCCTGCCAGCGGCAGCCATGTCGGGCCTATTTCGCTTAGCTGACGTTAGCGCCTGGATCTGCTACGCATCAGTTAGCCAATCAGTGAGCGTCAAGTGACGTCATTACCGGCAACCAACCAGTTTTTGCAGCAGATCCAGACGACTTGAGCATGAGAATCATGTGACGCCATTCACAGCTTTTGCAGCACATCCACGCCGAGCAGACTTGTTGTTTACAGAGGCCTTCGGTTATGTAAGTGAAATGTGTCAAAATTAACGAAAAAAAAATGTTCAAATGTTTGTAAATCTATCGGACCAAACTGCGTGGTCATCAGTCCGTAGCTTACAAACTACTTAAACCTAGGTAAACTAACCTACGGACAAACACACACACCCATGCCCCAGGGAGGACTCGAACCTCCACGGCGAGGAACCGCGCGCTCCGCAGCGAGACGCTTTAGACCGCTCGGCTACTCCACCGCGGCCTCAAAATTAACGTTTCAGCGTGAGAAACATCTGTATTGTGATGAATGACTGATATTTTGTAGTAATGTACTAGGTTAGATTGGGAGTAATCTGAAGTTAGCAACTACGGGTGTCCGCCTCCGTAGTCCAGTGGATAGCGTGATTGGTTGCCACGCGGGGGGCCCGGGTTTGATTCCCGGTCGGGTTGGAGATTTTCTCCACTCGGGGAATGGGTGTTGTGTCGTCCTCATCATCACTCCATCATCATTGACATACAAGTCGCCGTAGTGGCGTCAGATAAAGAGACTTGCACCAGGCAGGCTGAACACGACCCCAGTTGGGGTCTAACGGTCATAAATGCCACACTATCATCAGCAACTACGGGTATTTAGTATTAGTTGAATGACAGTCTTAATTGCATCATGTTCTTTTGGTGTAGGTTATCAACAAGATTTAGTTGTCATTTGTAATTGTCTCTATTATCGCGGATCACTGAGTCAGTTATGATTACCCTATTTTCGGAAAATGCGTATTTATGATTTTGATATTGTATTGGCATATACAAAGCAACACTTACTAAAATAAATGTCGAATTTGAATCTGTGGCCAGGGCGAGTGAAGCTCGACAAATGTATCACCAAGCTTATTATAGTTCTTGGTCGGTTGAGGGTAAAAATACTTGCAAATATGTTCACATCGTAAACTAGTTATTATACGAAATTACTTACCGTCCCACGATTTGAATATGATCGTTTCCTTAACAATTTCAACCACGTGGTCTTTCTCTACGTGGGTTCTCAAATCGGTCAAAAAATTGCGAGAAAATCTGTAATCGTGTTTGGGGCACTTAATTGAACCTTCCCAGTTAGGCTGAACGTTATGCACTTTCTTCAAATGCGCACTTAAATTTCTTCTCAATGTGAATTGCTTATCGCACACATAACACACAATAGAATCCGCCATCATAATACACAGCTAGTTCGCGACCACGATAGAAAAACACAGTGCACACGAATGTTCAAACCTGACACCGCCTTGTGACGTCAAGAACGGAAGTCGGTGAGCGAGGCCGTGACGTCATAAGCGGCAGCCAATCAGCTTTCGCAGCAGATCCAGGCGCTAAGGCATGCTATTTCGCTTCTGCTTACACACCGACAGCTGCAACGTTCCCAGCAAGGTATATAGAAAAAGCAGGTAGGCCATTCCGGCACCTGGCGAGCAGGAAACTCCCAGACGCCTTTGCGCGCAGTGACGTCACGGCGAGGACGCAGTAGTATTGTGTTGCGGTGTACATCCAAGAAAACTAATTTGTTTCGAGGCAGTCATGAGCAAGGCTCACTGTAATTGTGCCGTGCTACAATGCACTAGTACAGCTCGAACTACGATGAACATTATTTATCACGTTTTTGCCAAGGATGAGCACCTGCAACGTGAATGGCTTGTTCGATGCAAACGCAAGGACAAAGTGAATGTGAAAACTGCGTGTGTGTGTGTTCAGCTCATTTTCGGTCTGAGGATTATGAACGGGATCTGAGAAATGAGCTTCTAGGGCTAACTTCAAGAAAGAAGTTATTACCAACAGCAATCCCCTTCATAAACAATCCGAGCTGGTACGGAGAAGAAATTGTAGAAAGTGTGGATGCAAACGAAAAGGTAAAAAGTCTGCACATACATAACACTTAAAATAACTGAAACAAAAAATTACCACGATATAAATGAATTCACACAAATGCAACCTTTTGACGCTTTACTGTGTTGCTCGACAATGAATGACTCGCTATATTGTATAGGCGATTAAATTTTAAGTCTTTTCCCGGTGACTTCGCGTGATATTGTTGGCAACGAATGCTGAATGCCGGCAATCATATGAAGTTGAGATTGACCAATCGCGCGACTACTTAAATATTTTGTCATGAAATCATCGTTTTACGAGGGCAGTAATTTTTACTGAGCGGACAAGGGCACATACGAGAACATGTCACCCATAGAGGAGGAGTAGCATTGTTTATTTCCTTCATGGTCTGTACGAAATAATAATCTACCGTATTCCTTATATGTGGTTCAGATTTGAATATTATATCTTGAGAAAGATTTTCTACCGTCCTGTTGGTGTTACCAACATAATCACGCGAAGACGCCGGAATAGAAAGTAAAATTTTACCGATGTAAAGCTACAAATTACGCACTATATGCGGGTTTTGTTATTTGAACTATAAACCAGTTTAAAATAGTTAACATATCGGGAATACGTAAAACTAACGGCTATTGCTAAGCCTCTTGAAGCCATTATATCCAGGATGAAAACTAAATTCACCTGAGCAACATTATTTATTGCCTATACAGTTAAAATTTTAGTTACTATATTATCCCGGCGCTCTAGTGTGATTATGTTGGTAACGTCAAAACAAGACGGCACAAAATCTTTGCCAAGGTCTAATATTCAAATCTGGACCACACAAAATGAGTTGATTAGTGCTTCTATATACCTTGATACAGACATTGAAGGAAATAAATAATGCCGTTCCTCTACGGTAGACAGGTTCTTATATGTGCTCCTGTCCGCTCAGTATACGTAATTGCCTTCGTGGTGGATTTAACACTCCGTCGCCGTCATGGGAAAGCAGAGTGTTGCAGTTTGAAGAAGAATATGCCGCTTTTCACGGAAATGGAGTGTGTAAAAAAAAAAAAAAAAAAAAAAAAAAAAAAAATATATATATATATATATATATATATATATATATATATATCAAGTACCTGTGCTCTACTTTAAAACGAAAGTTTCCCGAGGTTCATGAAGCAGGTATTACTCTTTACGTAAAAGCGAGAGAATTTATAAGGATTAGGCATCTCAATGAAGAAGCAAAATTAGAAGCAATGAAGAAATGTGCCGCAAAGAGGAAGCAGTTATGGATTGCATCGTCGTCTGGTAAACGGCAATAAACATTGACTACATTAACATTTGCTTCTTCATCTTTCATGTTAATTATAATTTATTTAATCGTAGTGTGTACAAAACCTGTGATGGCGCTTGTTTTGACTTGTACAAATGTGTATCGAACGTAACCAACAGTAAAATGAACGAATAACACGCCACAGAGTGAGTGGTGCGGCGCATTTGCCGTGTAAACACACGGCTGCGCTGCACTAGCGTCCTCGCCGTGACGTCACGGCGCCCCAGCCAATAGCAAGCGTTTCCGCCGGAGTGGTCGCCCCCGGTTCCCAGCGCCTAACGATACCCATCAGCCGATTTTGAGAAAACTATTCAATAAAAAAAAATATATATTTTTTCACGTGTTATAGTGTGATATATTCGCTCGATAATGATCTCAATTTCTATTCATTATTACTTAGAATTTCCGTGCTGCATCAAATTAAGTGAACTACTGCGCAAAATTTTGAATAGTTTGCAGAGGAAAATTCGCATTGCGTAGACTTTTGCGTATGGTTGATTTTAGCACATACAATGCTGCGGACGAAATGTAGGTAAGATATCGAAATTTTATTTAAGGTTGAGAGCAGAACGATAACTCTTTTCATTCTCGAGATACAGGGTGTTATATCCCACGGACAGATGCGGGAACTTCGCGTAGTTCTGTCCATGCGGACCTGGCTGCTCTACGAAATACTTTTCGACCGATTTTAAGAAACTGTTTGGTTTGTGGTTCCAGATCTAAAGGGTTCACCTACAAATTCAAATTGACCTGTACCGTAGCCAAATATTCCAATAGACCGCGAACATGTCGTAATCGGAGCGTAGTGTAAATTAAGAAAACAACTGAGATCATGGATAAGTCTTTGATGAGTATTTTCTTGCGTATTACGTACTTGTATCTTACATGAACTAGGAAACATGCAAGGAGATACCTACCACGTGACTTTTACCAGCAACAGAAATTTTACAACGCCAATTACATTCGAATGTCTAATATTTGTCCTGATTCAATTCTTTGTTTCTTTTAATGATACACTCTAACACATGAAAACGAATGAGAAAAGCTTGTTTCAGGAACTGCATATTAATTTCATATCTAAACGAAAATCTAGTTCACTCACTAATATGTCAAAAATTTGTGTATTTTCGGCAACTACCTGCAGCTAAAATCAATGACGCGTGAATAATTAACCTCACGACATTGTGCAGGAATTTCCTTCACAAATTTATTCAGATTAAAAATATATATGTATCTGCTGCGTGATCCATCCGTCAGCGAATCTTTAATCTATTAATTTGCATCACAGCACAAGAACCGAAGTTCGCTTCTGGACTCCTAGTTTTTCTCTGACGATTTTCATCAGCCAGGCTGTTCAACTTCCTGTATTTCTGATACCGAATGGAAGTACTATAGTGTTTACCTCCCTTCTTCACTTCTTAAAAACAAAGGTACAACACTGTGGCATTATTCAAACCAAAACACACGAATATTCACAATGATGGCAGCCAAGCAACGTATAGGACCAAGATGGCGGAAACAACCACGTGACTGGATTTCAGCCAATCACGAGCTGCAGACGGCGGCAAGCGGCGCGGAAAAGGATGGCCGTACTTTCCCTATACAGAGCTTTAGCCAAGACCGCCTCCTCTGGACACTTAAGGCTAGTCTACACGACGACACCAGGATCCGACACTCGATGCGTGAAATGAATTGCACGCAACTGGTTTCGTGTATGTCTGTAGACACGTCATCGAAGCTATACGCTTCAGTTCCGTTGTTTTGGAGTGCCGCAGTCGTTGTAAAATGAAAGTTTTGGCAGCTGTATGAGTTGCAGAAGAGCTATTATTGCTCTGTGTGAAGTCACTTCATAAGACTAAACATAAAAAGACTAAGAAACGTGTTTTGGTTGTTAAATGGAAGACGTCAGTTCGGGTGATCTCCGGCCTTGCTGAAAGAGATTGTGGTTGAAGACCCTACAAATTATTTTAATTATCTTAAAATGTCACCAGAGCATTTTACGTTTTTTTTTTCAAATTTAGTAATGCAATAAGAAAACAAGATACTGTTATGCGTATAGCATTGTCACCAGAACTGAGATTAAAAAATACATTAAGTTTCTCGTCAAGCGGGGATTCGTATTCGTCTCTACAGACCCTGCATCGTATTCCGAAATCCACAATTGCTTAACCAGGAAAAAGTGAACAATATGTTTAAAAGTACTTACATAAAAAAGGTGACTGTAAAACCCTGTGTGGTGTCGCACAAGTCCAAAGTGCGCGCCACCTACTTTCTCCGCGCGCCGCCATGCAGGCACGGCGCGGCGTTCTTACGACGTCAGCCACGAGCGCCCTCTGCTGCAACTCCGCTCGTGGCCACCACTGAACGACATCGTTCACTTGGAACTGAGATAGGAACCAGTTAACACTTCGGAATCAGATAGGCACCAGTGAAGACTTGGCTATCGGACAGGCACTAGGCAGGCCTCTAGCTCAACTATGTATCAGCATTCTGCAGTACTGAGCTATGTAAAAGTATTACTAAGTCTCTAAGAAATATATATCTCATTCTAATTTACTCTAGTGTTTCAAGTTTCTGCTGTCCCACTGGCTGGTCACCTCCTACCTGCACAAGCGTGCATCCTTTATTCCTGTGTCGGTCTTCCTACTCGGCCACCGACACCTACGACGGAAACGAGACACAAAAGCGGCGACAAGGCTGGGACACAAAACCCTGTCACGTTTTAAATAAATATTTACAAAGAACCGTAAATGTAAAAGCTGCACGTTTTAAACAAATAATGTTAAATAAAAGAATTCAGTTTAACAGATTTGTGTAGCCTTTTCTTCTGTGTACTATTTTCCTTAAAAAAGTCTGCAAGTTCAAACTACGTGATCTTGGTATTCTTATCTTGCGCTGATCAACATCCAGATGTTTCACTAGATTGCCTTTTGTACAGTTCCTTTGTACAGGTGTTTTGAATTGAATGTACTTTAGCCCACCAATTAGCTACCGTTCACCCATCAATATTTAATGATTGCTTCAAGAGCACCAACATGCCACTACTTATTCCACAAAGCTTTTAAAAGCTCATAAACACCTATGCATCACATATATGTCCAAATACCGAACAATTTCTTCCGTTCCCCACTTCATTTTGTAATTTGGTTATAACCTAACCTAAAAAAACTCGCGCAAACAGTTTTGCCAAAGTTGGGAGGAGCCGAAACTGTTTTAGTTCCGCCAACGAGTTGCGCGTACGCTTACCGCGCATGCGCACTGGCCAGAAGTGCAGTTTCACGAAACTCGTGTCGTCGTGTAAACTAGCCTTTATACCCGGACCGCTGAAACTTTGCACTTGACGTTTACAAATAACAAGTGAAGAGCAAGAAGCGCGAGGCGCTAGTCGCTAGGAACGATCCAATCACAGCGCGATAAACACTTCCAGTGATCACGTGCCGTGACGTCAACATTCCCGCGTGTGCCGGCTTTGTTGAGTTCTAACGTAAACAGAAGTCATATCTGGCGTTCCACAGGGAAGCGTTATAGGTCCTCTACTCTTCCTTGTGTTTATAAATGATTTAGGAGACAATCTGAATAGCTCCCTCAGACTGTTCGCCGATGATGCTGTCGTTTATCGGTTAGTGAAGTCAACAGAGGATCAAAAGCAACTGCAAAGCGATTTAGACAAAATTTCTACATGGTGCGAAAATTGGCAATTGACACTAAATAAAGAAAAGTGTGAAGTAATACACATGACCACTAAAAGAAATCCGCTGAACTTCAATTACGCGATAAATCAGTCAAGCCTTAAGGTCGTAAATTCTACCAAATACGTAGGAGTTACAATTACGAACAACTTAGACTGGAGAAAACACATAGAGAATATTGTCGGGAGGGCGAACCAAAGGTTACGTTTCATTGGTAGAACGCTTCGAAGATGCACCAGCTCCACCAAAGAGACTGACTACATCACACTCGTGCGTTCTCTCCTGGAGTACTGTTGCCCATTGTAGGACCCTCACCAGTTGGGACTGACGGAAGACACTGAGAAGGTTCAGAGAAGGGCAGCTCATTTTGTTTTATCACGTCACCGGGGGGAAAGCGTCACGGAAATGTTGCACGAATTGGGGTGGAAATCATGAAAAGAAAGACGTTATTCATTGTGGCGTGATCTGTTTGCGGAGTTTCAATCACCGACTTTTACTTCTGAATGTGAAAATATTTTGCTAGCACCTACCTACTTAGTGAGACATGACGATCCCAATAAATAAGAGAAATCAGGTCGAAAACGTAATGATTTAGGTGTTCTTTCTTCCCGCGCGGTGGTAGAGAAATGAACGATAGAGAAAAGTTATGAAAGTGGTTAATGAACCCTCTGCCAGGCCCTTAAATGTGATTTGCAGAGGGTTAAAGTTTGATATATATACTTTATATACATATATTCTTTTTTAAATACCATATATACATATATAACATCTTTGGTGTATCTGTTGAAAATTACGTAAAATATAAAAAATTAGCTTTGTGTTTAACATCATTCCGAACGAAGCAGCATAGAACCTGGCAACAAAATACGTGAAAAATTAATGACAGTTATTGCAACAGTAACATCAGATGTTATTACGAACGTCGAAACATCATACACGCGCTTGAAAATGGTAAAGAGCTGAAAAAGCTGTAGCGTTAAATATTAAAACTGGAGCAGTGACTGTGGCCCTTTTATTATAATTTCCTTCAATGATATTTACTGTTGAACTGGGTACCGCGGTAGCCGTACCCACTCAAAAAATTGAGATTGGGTGAAATACCCTCTCTTGATTTTAAGGAATATTTATGTACATTGAGACGCGCGGCGATGGGCACTCAAGGTCGGGCCGGGCTGGAAGAAATTGTTGACGTTATATAGGACCACCCAACATAGTTTTATCAACTATTTTTTTCTTCAATTGCTTGTGAAAATCGAAAATGCCTAATTTTCATCCTGCGTGAGTTTTTACTTTCATAGCGCTTTTAAATATACTAGTATAGCCTGTGGTCGAAAATCGACCAACTGTGTTTACAATGGCCACTCGCGTGATTATGTTGGCAACATCAAGAACACGATAGAAAATCTTTGCCCATTTGTTCGAACCACATAAAATGACTCGATTAGTGTATCGTACAGACCATGAAGTAAACAAATAATGCTGTTCCTGCTTTATGGTTGACAGGTTCTTGTATGTACCCTCGTCCGCACAGTAAAAATAATTGCCCTCGTAATGCGAAGATTCCGTGAGAAAACATCAGCGTTGTCAAGCGACTGGCTAAAATAAAGACTCACAGGATTCTCATTATTCAGCATCTGTTGCCAACATTATCATAGGAGACCGATGGGATATTTGGTAAAATTTAACCGGCACTGGAAGGTATGAAACGGTATCTCTTACGTGTTAAGGAAAATGCCTGACACAATAACAACAAATAAAACGGAAGTATATACTTCTCATACCATTTTCGAATTACTTTCATTGGCGTAATATTTAAAATTTTGGTGTTCGTATATTTATACAACGCCAAGAAATGTTATTTTGATACTGGGATATCCAGAATTCCAGAGCTGACAACATGTCGGCTTCGTAGTTCCACCTATGCACAGCTAGATGCCTCTCCCGGCGCATTATCCTTCATACCGGCTTTCGTATGAAAACATCCATTTCCTTTAACCACTCTTAATCACTGCGAAAATGAAGCATTTGAACGGCACAAGAAAGTGAGTTGGGAGCACTCCATGTTTCGATATTCACTTATTTTAATACTGAAAATGCGCTAAATTACAGCGTCTTTGGTCGAGGCGAATAGCCAATCAGTGAGCTGATTGTTGGAGAATGTAGAACTTGATCCAAGCTGTAGAAAGGAAAATTTCTACTTCCTTTTACCACTTTTAATGGCTAAATGCACACATAATATTTATATTCGTGAAATCTACGACAAACAATCTTTCGAATTACGTAAGTTTCATTGGCCTTCTTGTACGAATAAGTTAGTAATCTGTACCACAATTTTCGTGTTAGCGTATTAATATAATGATTATGAAGATAGCGTACGCTTTAAAGATCAGATTTTTTACACGTTGTATGCAGCATCTTAGCTAATAAAACTTTAACTTTCTCTTAATTCTTAACAGTCGTTTTAAAATGACTCTCTTTGTCAAGTGGGTGTACGTAATTTGTTCAATAAGTTCGATAGCGGGAGCTTACTGTTCGATGCATTTTAGACCATACATTATAGTGAGTGCAATGCAACTAAAAGTACATAAATTTTTTTGAAGAGGTTGTCGCAGTGAACGTTTCTCTAACCTAGAGCCAAGTTCAGTGTTACGTTCGAAATCTTATATCTCCCAAAGTACTTAACTGAATGTTTTGAAATTAACGTTCTACTGGAATATGCGCATGTTTTATATATATGGAGAAGAAGTAGATGAAGATGAAATAGGAGATACTATACTGAGAGATGAATTTGACAGAGCACTGAAGGATCTAAATCGAAACAAGGTCCCTGGAGTAGATGACATTCCCTCAGAGCTACTGAACTCTCTGGGAGAACCAGCCATGACAAAACTGTTTCACCTGGTGTGTAAGATGTATGAGACAGGCGAAGTACCCTCAGATTTTAAGAAAATGTTATAATCCCCATTCCAAAGAAAGCAGGCGTAGACAGGTGTGAAAACTACAGAACCATCAGTTTCATAAGTCATGCGTGCAAAATATTAACACAAATTATTTACAGAAGGATGGAAAAGCTGGTAGAAGCCGACCTCGGGGAAGATCTCAGAGTTGAAGAGCATGAAAGGGATTCAGTGGTTGGGAAGTAAGTAAGACAGTGTTGTAGCCTTTCTCCAATGTTATTCAATTTGTACATTGAGCAAGCTATAAAGGAAAGCAAGGAGAAATTTGGAGAAGGGATTAAAGTTCAGGGTGAAGAATTAAAAACATTGAGTTTTGCCGACGACATAGTAATTCTGTCAGAGACAGCAAAGGACCTGGAAGAGCAGTTGAACGGAATGGACAGTGTGCTGAAAGATGCATATAAGATGAAGATTAACAAGAGCAAAACTAGGGTAATGGAGTGCAGTCTCAGGAAATCAGGTGATGCTGAAGATTATGTGGGTGGATCGCGTAACTAATGATGAAGTACTGAAGAGAATTGGAGAGAAAAGGAATTTCTGGCATACCTTGACTAAAAGACAAAGAGATGGATACAGTAAGCAGATTCAGACAGATGTAGGTTGCCGTTCTTATGTGGAGATGAAGAGGCTTGCTCAGGATAGGGTATTGTGGAGAGCTGCATCAAACTAGTCTCCGGACTGAAGACCACAACAAAAACATATATATATGGTCATAAATTCCCTTTACAAACTTGTAGGATTTGTGGAGGGTAGTGAGTACATAACATTTTGAATAGGAACCCATGTCCGGAAACGTATAGTTTCCGTTCCACGACAGTGTCAGTTCAGATGAGTAACTCGCCAACGTCTGCTTAGGGACAGAGAAACGTCTCAGAGTTCCCTGTTCTGGTGTGCAACAGGGAAGATACGATGACATGTACTATGTCAAACGATCGCCGGATTTAACCCTTATGGACTACTTGTTGTGGGGTCGTATGAAGAGCCTAATTTATGAGACACCTGTAGAGACTGAGGAAGTTCTGCTGGCAAGAGTTGTGGCCGCTGCACAAGACACTGAAGAGACGCCAGGTGGGATGGAGACAGTGTACCAGGACATGCTTCTGAGGTACAGTGTGTGTGACGACGTTGGTGGTCGCCACATCGAGCCGCTGTTGTAATGCGTCAGTGCGTTGCGGCTGGTGCCGTAGATGCTGGGTTCTTGCTGTTGTCCATTAATGTAAACCATAAGGTGTAAACTGTAATGATAATGCGAAAGTAACAACGGAACGATTCAGCAGTCTTTTCAAATTGATTGCAACAAGTGTACTGGGTCACGCCTAATTACTAGTCTTGTGTAGTTCGCGAACGAACTAGTTCGGAAGAGCGCTCCCACAGGCGAACTAGTTCGCAGATCCCTCGCCTCTAAGTTCGTCCGCTCCTTTTCCGAAGACTGACGAGGAACAGCGAGAGGACGCGAGAGCGCGCAGAATCGCGTGATTCCCCTCTGCCAGTTTACTGTCATTTCGAACTGAGATGCTGCTCAGCTGTAGTTTCATTGTTCACTGCCACAAATTTTCTTTTCTAAGGTATTCAGCAGTGTCTAAATCTAGTTAGTAGCGGTAGCAAAACCAAAAATAGCGGACGAACTAAAAAGACCGACCTACTTTGCGGCCGAGCTGCGAACTAAAAGGAGAGCTACCGGTCGCGAACTAAAATATATGCAGTCGTTCGCGAACTAAAATATGTGCAATCGGTCGCGAACTAATATATGCGCGATCGGCCGCGAACTAAAATATGCGCGATCGGTCGTGAACTAAAATATGTGCAGTCGGTCGCGAACTAAAACATGCGTTACCGGTCGCGAACTATTATGCCAAACGTATCTCGTTCCTTAGTTCATTGGATTCTTTTCCGAAGACCGACGGGCAATAGCGGGAGGGCGCGCAGCAGAATTAAAAATCACTTGTTTGCCTTCTGCTGATGAGAGCCATTTCGAAGTGAGCGTCTGCCTGCTAGATTACATAGTACAGTGCTACAAAATTTCTGTTTTGAAGTATTCTGTACTCTGCCATATCAGACAAATAAAATGCATAATGCCAAGATATAGAGGTAGCTCTAAACGCGAGAAATTATCCACAAACAGTTTCTTTTGGTTTGCGTGATATCGTTAGCGGCTCAAGCAGCAAGCGCATGAAGCAGCTAGGTGGGGGAACTTCTCCCTCCACCTGCATGCGCAGACCACGCCGCTCAGCCGTCACTGGAAGCGGACGAACTAAAAGAACGAACTAGTTCGCTGCAGAGCCGCGAACTAAAGTGAGCGCTCCCGATCGCGAACTATTATGCGCAACTGTACCAACTACATTTCTCAAGTAGGAGTGGGTGAGATAATGATCTGAACTGAAACCGTCTTGGGACGGAAAGGATACGTTTCCGGACATTGGTTCCTATTGAAAATATTATGTCGTAGAAGTTTGTAGCGGCAATTTCCGATCACGCAGTTTGTCATCTACGAATTTATATAAATTTCATAACTGAGAAATGTTGATACGAAAAATCGCAGACGTAATATACAAGTTTCAAGAAATGTATACGTATAAACTTAACTGTGTTAATATGTACCGTTGTGTAAAAAATTTCAAAGCAATCGGTCAAAAACTTTCGGACATTAATGGCTAGACACAAACTAACATAATAATTTTATATTACTGACAGCGAGGGGTGGAGGATTAGAGCGGGAAGGACAACTTTTGGACAACTACCCCATCATCATCATTATCATCATCATCATCATCATCATCATCAGAGACTGATGCCTTTCAGCGTTCAGTCTGGAGCATAGTACCTCTAATAAAATTCCTCCATGATCCCCTATTCAATGCTAACATTGATGCCTCGTCTGATGTTATGCCTTTTACTTCAAAATCATTCTGCACCGAATCTAAGTACTTTCTTCTTGGTCTACATCGACTCCTCTTACCCTCCACTGACGAGCTCATGAGTCTCTTAGGTAACCTTGCTTCTCCCATGCGTGTAACATGACTCCACCATATCAGTCTGTTCGCTCTAACTGCTTCAGCTATGGTGATTATTCCAAGTTTTTATTTGATTTCGTTATTATGGACACCCTCCTGCCATTGTTCCCATCTATTAGTACCTGCAATCATTCTTGCTACTTTCATATCTGTAGCCTCTACCTTATGAATAAGGTAACCTGTATCGACCCAACTTTCACTCCCATACAACAGAGTTGGTCGAAAGATAGAACGGTTCACTGCTAACTTGTTACTTACTTCCCTCTTGCATAAGAGAGTAGATCTTAGCTGAGCACTCACTGCATTAGCTTTGCTACACCTCGATTACAGTTCTTTCGCTATGTTGCCATCCTGTGAGAAAATACATCCCAAATACTTGAAACAGTCTACCTGTTCTAAATTTGTTTCTCCTATTTCGCACTCAATCTGTTTGAATCTCTTTCCCACAGACATTACTTTCGTTTTGGAGATGTTGATCTTCATATCATCTACATCTACATCTACATGGGATACTCTGAAAATCACATTTAAGTGCCTGGCAGAGGGTTCATCGAACCACCATTATACTATTTATCTCCCATTCCATTCTCGAATAGCGCGCGCGAAGAAAGAACACCGGAATCTCTCTGTTCGAGCTCTGATTTCTCGTATTTTATTCTGATGATCATTTCTACCTATGTAAGTGGGAGTCAACAACATATTTTCGCATTCGGAGGAGAATGTTGGCGATTGTAGTTTCGTAAGTAGCCCACGCCGCAGCGATAAGCGTCGTTGTAATGCTTCCCATCCCAGATCTTGTATCATTTCGGTAACGCTGTCTCCCCTGTATCGTGACGATAAGAAACGAGCTGCCCCTCTTTGGACTTTTTCGATGTCCTCCGTCAAACCCACCTGATAAGGATCCCACACTGGGCAGCAATACTCCAAAAATGGACGGACAAGCGTAGTGTATGCAGTTTCTTATGTAGTTGCATATTTTAAGGGTTCTGCGAATACAACGCAGTCTCTGGTTCGGATTTTCCACGACATTATCTACATGTTCTTTCCAGTTTAAGTTTGAAGTAATAGTAATTCCAAGGTATTTTGTGAAGTTTACGGCGTTCAGTTTTGATTGATTTATCTTGTAAACAAAGTTTAACGGATTTCTTTTCGTACTCATGTGGACGACTTCACACTTCTCATTATTTAGAAAATGTTCAAATGTTTGAAATGTTTGTTAAGCTTATGGGACTTAACTACGGGGTCATCAGTCCCTAAACTTACAAACTACTTATGAACTACTTACGAACTAGGACGGCACAAATATCCATGCCCGAGGGAGGATTCGAACACCCGACCGTAGTGGTCGTGCAGACCGTGACTGGAGCGCCTCAGACCCCTCGGCCACCGCGGCTGGCCGTTATTTAGAGTCAATTGCCAATTTTTTACAGCATAGTGATATCTTATTCAGATCGTTTTGCAGTTTGTTGGATTTTACTAGACGGTAAATGACGGCGTCATCTGCAAACAACCTAAGAGAGCTACTTAGAGTTTCCCCTAAATCGTTTATGTAAATAAGAAACAGCAGAGGACCAATAACACTACCCTGTGGAACGCCCGTTATCGCCTCTGTTTTAGTCGATGCCTTACTATCGATTACTACGAACGGTGTCCTCTCTGACAGGAAATCCCCTATCCAATCGCAAATATGGGGCGATATACCATAACCACGCAATTTGCACCTCTGATCGAGCTCTGAAATATTGGGTTGCAACCTTTCAATCGAGCCGGCCGCGCTGGCCGAGGGGACTGAGGCGCTTCAGTCACGGTCTTCACGGCCACTACGGTCGGGGGTTCGAATCTCCCCCTCGGGCATGGATATTTGTACCGTCCTAGTTCGTAAGTAGTTCATAAGTTGTTTGTAAGTTTAGGGACTGCTGACTCCGTAGTTAAGACCCCTTTCAATCGAATCGACCATTACAACTGCGTCATCCGTTTATGCGAGACTGCTTATTTTTGTTTTCACCTATTTCAATCCCGCCCTGTCAGTCTCTTAAGAAATATGAACCTCCGGACCTGCTTCCAGAAACACGAGTCTCGGCTGGTGTTTGAACGATGATGCTTGGAGAGACCCTGTGTGAGGCGTCGGTAGGGTGCGCTCGGGGACTGGAGGTGTCTTCAGCGGACGTTAGTCTGGCCTTCCAGCCTGGAAGTCCCCGTGGGGCTAGGCAGGGCTCCGCGATCTTCTCCAGTGGCGTCAGACGCGGCCGCTTGTCTAATTATCGTGATTAAAGTGAGCAGCGGAGGGCCACGCCCCTCTGGGAACACTCACACACACAGCTGCCGGCTCTCAGGGAATGTCCTGGGACAGCAGCAGAGGCCGCACTTCACCGTGCCCACGGTGAACCGTAGTCGTGTTCCAGTCGAGCCTCTGGGAATATCGACTGTGTACTACAACCGTCTAACAGTTGGTGACACAGCAAATGTCCAAATGTTTGTTAAGCTTAAGGGATTTAACTACGGGGTCATCAGTCCCTAAACTTACAAACTACTTATGATCTACCTACAACTAAAGACGGCACAAATATCCATGCCCGAGGGGGGATTCGAACCCCCAACCGTAGTGGCCGTGCAGACCGGGACTGAAGCGCCTCAGTCCCCTCGGCCAACGTGACGCAGCAATGGACAAATACCGGACAACGGGGAAAGTCGACGAAATTAACCGTTAATCAGTGAAATAAATCTCAATTTTCGATCAGTTATGGCTTCACTGTACTAGGTTTGGATGAAATACCAAAGTGCGGCGAATGAAAATTTGTGCCAGGCCGGGATTCGAACCTGGGATCTCCTGCTTACTAGGCAGACGCGTTGACCACTCCGCCACCGAGGACACAGTGACCAGCCCGACTGCAGAGGACTCTTCCCTGCACGTCTCCCGCCACACACACATCTCCATTCGCAACAATGTCTCTTTCCTATAACCACAACCTATTCTGTTCTGTAATGCTCGTAGTGGCGGAGATGTCAACGCGTCTGCCTAGTAAGCAGGAGTTCCCGGGTTCGAATCCCGGCCTGGCATAAATTTTTATTCGCCGCACTTTGCTATTTCATCTAAACCTAGTACAGTGAAGCCATAACTGATCGCATATTGCGATTTATTTCATTAATCTAAACGCTGTAATGTCGTCAAAAATTTATAATTTTAACAGTTATTCAACCTAGGGGATCAGGTCATATATATATATATATATATATATATATATATATATATATATATATATATATATATATATATATATATATATACCGTATTTCCCGACGTTGCCGTTGTTGCGGTCTTCAGTCCGCAGACTGGTTTGATGCAGTTCTCCACAATACCCTATCCTAAGCAAGCCTCTTCAACTCCTCATAAGAACGGCAACCTACTCTGTCTGAATCTGCTTACTGTATCCATCTCTTGGTCTTTCTCTGCGGTTTTTACCCCAAACACTTCCCTCCAACGCTAAATTCACGATTCCTTGATGTCTAAGAATGTGTCCTACCAACCGATCCCTTCTTTTAGTTAAGATATGCCAAAAATTCCTTTTCTCCCCAATTCTGCTCAGTACCTCGTCAAAAAAATGTTCAAATGTTTGTAGAAATTATGGGACTTAACTACAGGGTCATCAGTCCCTAAGGTTACAAATTACTTATGAACTAGCTAAGACTAAGGACGGCACAAATATCCATGCCCGAAGGGGGATTCGAACCCCCGACCGTAGTGGCCGTGCAGACCGAGACTGGAGCGCCTCAGTCCCCTCGGCCACCGCGGCCGGCAATACCTCATTAGTTACGCGATCCACCCACCTAATATTCAGCATTCTTCTGTAGCACCACATTTCAAAAGCCTCTATCCTCTTCTTTCCGCACTGTTTATCGTCCATGTTACACTCCCCTATAAGGCAACACTCCACACAAATGCCTTAGGCTTAAATCAATATTCGATGTTAACAAATTTCTCTTCTTCATGCATGCTTTTCTACCCATTGCCATTCTGCATATTATACCATGTGTACTGCGACCAGCATTTGTTATTTTAGTGCCCAAGTAACAAAACTCATCTACCTCCTTTATTGTTTCGTTACCTAATCTAATTCCTTCAGCATCACTTGATTTTCTTAGACTTACCCTAGTTTAGCTCTTGTTGATGTACATCTTATACGCACGTTTCAGCACACTGGCCATTCCGTTCAGCTGCTGTTCCAGGTCCTTTGCTCTCTCTGACAGAGTTACTATGTCGTCGGCAAAACGCAATGTTTTTAATTCTTCACCCTGAACTTTAATTCCTTCTTCAAATTTCTCCTTGCTTTCCTTTATAGCTTGCTCAGTGTACTTCAACTCTGACAACCGGTGTCTGGATTTTGTACAAGTTGTAAATAACCCTACGCTCCCTATATTTTACTCCTGCTTGCTTCGGAAATTGAAAGAGTTTATTCCAATCAATATTGTCAAAAGCATTTTCCAAATTTACAAAAGCTAGATTTGTAGGTTTGTCTTTTCTTAATCTTACGGGCCAAATGTGATGATTGATTCGATGGTGAGAAGATGGGTCCGACAGTTCAATGGCGGGCGTAGTGATGTGCACGATGAAGAACGAAGTGGGCGTCCAACTTTGGTTACAGAAAAACTGGTTCACGCGATTGATGACAAGATCCAGGAAAACCGTAGGTTTACAATTAGTGCTCTCGCTATGGACTTCCCCCAAATTTCATGATCACTGATGCATGAAGACACAGGCGGCAGATTTCTATGAAGAAGGTATACAGCCGGCCGCGGTGGCCGAGGGGACTGAGGCGCTCCAGTCACGGTCACGGTCGGGGAATGGATATTTGTGCCGTCCTTAGTGTTAGCTAGTTTGTCAATTTAGGGACTGATAACCCCGTAGTTAAGTCCCATAAGCTGTACAAACATTTGAACACTTGAAGGTGTACAAAATCTGGTTCCCACGCTATGACAAATGCCTGCAAAATTTCGGCAGTTTGAAAGGTGTCCATAAAAAAATTATTTTGTAAGAAAATGTCCAATATTGTGCCTCCTGTTTTGTATCGAGTAACTTGCTTGCAAGAAAATGTATAATATCGCTTCTACTGTATGTATCGATATGTGTCCTTTATGAAGTTTCATCTTTGGCAAAGATCATGTATTGCATAGCATTGTAGCTCGCACTGAGAGAGAGTAGGACTAGTGGTTCAGCTCGCTTAGAGAGCGGTTGGGTTGTGTGTATGGCTCCGATGTAGAGCAGAGGCTGCTTTGCCAGCAAGTCAGAAGTTGTATTATGTAGGTAATGTAATGCTGATTATTAATAATAAGTAACTTAAACTTTCTTTCATCTCTCATTTACGTAGTTAGAAAATTAACCTACTTCCTTCATTTGATAATCAATTATTAGTGGATTTAAAGTGCAGTATTGATGTGAATAATATTGTTGAACGTATTTCATTATTGGTGCCATAGTAAATGATAGTTAATTGACTATGATACTAAATTGATACTAAATTTCAATAATTAGAAACTGATCTGCATAAAATTCTCACAGTCAAGCATTAAGAAAGTGATTTGTGGTTTTTTTTAATATCTTTCTCGCAGTCAAAATCTTTGAGTATAGTCAGTGTCTGTTTCAAAAGGCTACATGTCACAGTTGTTTTGTTAAAAATATCCGTTGCGCACATAATCAGTTTCATGCACTGTTTCTCACTTAATAGCATATACATCAGTATCAGGGCCATAATTAAACCAAATTGCTGTGTCAAGGAACAATTTGTTGTCTGATCTAACGACAGGTTCAACATCCACACAACACACGTACAGCTTTTATCTGGCGCCCTTTCTGCCAGGATAGTTCACAAACAGGATCGTGACGTAGTTAGATACGTCGTCTTATTTCAGTTAGTTTGTCTTTTACACTAACCAACTTATCTTTTGGCCCTTAATTTAATTTTTGTAGCACCATCCTTTGTTATAGCAACAGTAGCATAGTAATTGTTTCTGTAGTTTGTTACTTACCATTCTTGATTGTGTGTAGCATTGTTTATAGTAGATTAATTGAATATACAAATAATTGCATTACTCTCTTTTATATTGTCTGATGTTTGTTGTGATGAAAGTTCTAGTATCGCGGAACTCGTGTGATAATTAACGGTTCGCGTAATCTCGATTGTGATTGTATGTTGCATTAGCCCAATTCAGCCTATTGTTCTCTCATAATTACCGTGTGTAATTTTCAAAAATTTTGCAGTAGGTGAAAATAAATATTAGTAGTCACTTTACTGCAAAATTCTGTTAACAATGTCGAAGAATAGGAGAGTCCGCGCTGATGCTAAATCTGCTTCCGAAAATGAGACCTCGAATGATGCAAGGAGAGAAGCTGAATTTTTACAAGAGTCTTCTCACTGCACTGATACAAATACGACAGTAAATACCGTGTCCGAAAATGCGGAACAGATTAGTTCAGGAACAGACAATATGGATAACGATACAGTACAGGATTCGACAATACAGAATTCCAATTCTTATAACGTGGTTGCGGAAAATAATGCATCGGTTCCGCCTAGCTCTGCTACAAAAAATACATGTGCAACAGCTACGGAAAACGTATTACCAAATGACTTCATGCAGATTTTACTCTCACAGCTCTCTAAGTTAAATGAGAATAGTCAATTACAATCTCAGGAATCTCAGAAATTAAATGAAAAACTTGAGAATAGTCAATTACAATTTCAGAAATTAAATGAAAAACTTGAGGAACAATCTCAGAAATTAAATGAAAAACTTGAGAAAATAGAACAGACGTGCGATTCGAGGTTTGCGAGTATTCAAAGTAGTTTTAATAGAATAAATGAGGACAACAATCGGTTCAGGGAACAACTGCTCAATACTTTCAAATGTGAATCTCAGCAAATAAGACAAGATATTCGCGACGAGATTAATCCGGTTATGGAAAGCCTTGCGTCACGAGTCGAAAATATAGAAACCACTGAACTCGCTCAATTGAAGCAACAGAGTAATCTATTTGATGAAAAGTTGCAGAACTTCCAGTCAGTCACGACTGAACAGATCAATAAAATTAATAAACAGGTTGAGGATATTACTGTTAAAATTACCCAAATCAGTGATAACAGTGACAAAAGTTCTGATGTAACGCATCCTACCCCGTTTAATGAAACTAATGAATATCTCGCCCTTGACCGTTTCAAACAAGGTCAAATGACCATTAATCAGCAATACAAGGCTGAGGTCAGAAAATTAGATGATTGCGTGGCGCGAATAAGAGAGGAAATTTGACCACACTTATGGAAATGCATACGAAGACGTAGAAGAAAATTTGAACGAAAATGACAATGATGATTCGACTCAAGTAGGTCGCTTGGTACGTGAACGAAGTGTACCTCATAGCAACAACAATGAAGGCGCGATGCGTAGTTTACGCTCACTTACACCGCACAGGCGAAGTGAAGCGTTTGACTACAAGCATTTCCTGATTGTACGTAAATTCAAGACATTCAAAAAACTCTCCGAATGACTTGCACCCTAAAGAGTGGTTGCAGCAATTCGATTATTGTCTTCCCCCGAATTGGCCACTTGAGCACAGATTAGAATTTATATGTGGTTATCTGGAAGGCGAGCCAGCCACCAGAATGAGATCTATTGCACAAGAGTGCTATAGCGAGAATCAGTTCCGACGCTCATTTCTATCCGCATACTGGTCGGAAGCGGCACAAGACCGCGTTAAAAACAGTATTGCGACGTTCAAAACTTTTGAGCGATCAAATTTCTCGAGCCCGGTGGAATATTTCCAACATTTGGTATACAAAAATCAATTTTTATCGGCACCTTACTGCCCTGCCGAATTAATTAGAATTTGTTTGAACAAATTGTCTCTACACTTGCGTCAAATTGCCATTGCGGCACGATGCAAGAATGATATTGAAGCCTTTAGAAACCTCTTACAAGACTTAGAGGAAGAAGACGAGGAAAATTCCTCGCGCAGTCGATATTTTGATAGAAACAGATATGATCGCCGGTCGCAACAAAGCCCGCCGCGTTCTAAACGTTATCCAGAGCACGAGGATCAAACAAAAGGTAATTCTTTTGCTAATGAAACTTACAAACAAAGTCGCGACAATGAGAACAGTGATTGGCAAGATCGTGAGAATAACCGTGGAAGTTTTCGTGGCCGTTACCGTGGTGGTGGCTTTGGTCGCGGAGGACGCCACAATAATTACTATCATAACAGCGATACCTCAAATGATACTAATTGGCGTGAAAGACGCAATACTGATAGTGATCGCGAGACTGAAAATAACAACAATAACACTGAGAAGCGTAGTCGGGAGGGCACACGCGATAATTCTCGTGATCGCCTTCCGCGACACGAAAACACGAATCGGGGCCTAAGCAGATCCCGTACCCCGGAAAGACAAGAGCAAAACATTGAAATCAGACCTGCCAATCCACGCTATAATTCGTCAAAAAAAAAAAAAAAAAAAAAAAAAAAAAAAAAAAAAAAAAAAAAAAAGGGCCGCGTCAGGTATGACTAGCGGACTCGACGGCAAATAATTCGGCCGTACAGGATTTGTGTGATCCTAACTATACGCTGAAACTTGTTCATTGTGAACGTCCTCACAGAGAGGAAGGTTACGATGAACAACCTCCCGAACAAAACAGAATAGTAGTTTGTGCGGAAGTGCACAATACTGATGCTGGTAGCACCTCAGTAAGTGATAAGGCAAAACCGACACAAATTGTGTCAATACCTAAAGCCGTTACTCCTGAAAGTAATGACAGTAACAAAAATTGTACTATCAAATTTAAAGAAACAAATAAAGAAGCATCGAATAAACATTTGGGGTAGAGAGTCCATTAATCTGTTTTGGACACACCAAGTGGCGATTGGTGCCCCGTTCTCGAGCTGAGTGTCATTATTCTTCCGCTTTTCCTTAGTGCGCTCTATCTACATCTTTTTCTCACTGTTACTTTTCTCTAACTCTGAATACTTATGCTCTGTGCTACGCTGGGATATTGTCATACAAAACTATGACTATCTTGCAATTTACATATAACGAACTTTGTGGCTGTGCAAGACAAATAAAATTAATGAAATTTTTGATTGATTAATCTAATTAAGTTCCTATGTTTCAGAAAATATCAGATTTCTCTTCTGTATTACTAATTGCATAACTTACGAACTTCTGAGCGAGTGAAGAAGATTTTGAGTTGACATAAGCATTTTGTAGGCCAATTGAGCAGTGAAAAAGAAAAAGGACATTCTGGAGGATGATGAGTAAGGCAATACACAATATGTCATGGTGGTCTTTAAAATGCACTATTGTTTATGGATAAATGATGGTAAGGAAGGTATTGGTAACAGTCAAAGATGTTTGATAAATGTAATTATGTGGACGAGAGTATACAATGATTATGAAGCAATTATGAGGAGAATCACTCTATTGCTAATGATGCTATGCTCTGTTCTTTTCTTATGTGCTTACTCGCACTGCGCTTTTGTGTTTTCTCTTTGTGATTATGTGCACCATTTTGTATGTTGATGCATTGTGCCTTCAATGGCATGTGTGATTGGTGAGAATCATATCCTTCTGATTCTCTGTAATTATTTGTAATTATGTGTAATGAATATCTCTAATTATGCTTGCAGCTATGCTTATTGCTCTTGTAATCAAAGCTTACCGCTATGCTCACTAATTATATACCTAAGCCCTACCACTATGCTAATTAATTTTATAATGAAGCTCATGAAAATGTATGGTTATGCTTATACGTTGCATACAGTCATCTCTCTTGCAAACTTGCAGTTTTGCCATAAATTACGCCTAGTTAAGTCTAGTTAATGCACAGAGATACTTTGCTTTTGCTTACTGCTATCTTCAAAATTTTATTGATGATCTTATTGATGAAAATCTGCAGCTATGCCTAACAAATAGTTACGTCTGTGTTTATGTTATCGGATGATTTACTGTGATGTACATCTATTACTGTGCCAAAATTTGCCTTAATTGTTTTGTCTGACCCTACTGTTGACTCAGACAGACACAGACATGACCTGATGACTTGAACCTCTTTTGATATTCTCACGAAACTACCCTGATGTGTTATACCTCAAGGCAATGAAATATGTAACTCAGTTCAGACAAAAGCCTGGCCATGGCAACATATGTAATTTAATTGTTATAATTTGGTAGTAAGGCAATCCCCATCATAGTGATGTATGTCAATTTAATTGACTAGTGGTAATTGGAATGTCAAGTTATTTGAAGTGGCTTCACGTTAATTGCTCTAATTATGACAAAAAATTTACTTTACATGACCTAATGCCAAATTGATGACATGCACCCTGAATGTATTTCATACGATTATGTGTTTGTAAAGTAATATGTACATAGTATGTAAAGCCTTATGCCTATATGAAATGACACTAATTTTGTAGATACTCTAGTATAAGAATTAGATTACTCATTACTATTCAAATGTATCCGTCTTCAAGACACTACTTGTAATGTAAAAATATGGTTTAATAATCAACGACTTTTCTTTCAGTGTAAACTGAAATATCATGACTATGTTACTAATTTGTGTGTAAAATGCTTTATTTCATGTACTTTTGACACGCTGGGAACTGGCGACTTCGCACACGAGATTCCATAATGCACACAGAACAATGGACGTGTTATTATACACCACTGATTTTGGGCCTTTTAATGAAGATGTTTTTTGGATGATGTTTGGCCACATAGTACTGTCCATTGCAGCCTTGGCCAACCACCATAATTTTGCTCTAATTTTGGCTATCCTGATGCAGTCTGCTAGTAGCCCCGTTGGTTGGAGCACACTTGGTTGTCGAATTGCATGGAGGAATACATCAGAACCTTTTCCCCATGACTTCAACTTCAATGCAACCAGCCAGCTCGCCTACCGTGTGGTGTAATCTTACAGTGTTTTGTGTTCGTGTGCAGACCTAAGATGAATGTTAGGGAATAATTGGCTATTCGTGTGAAGACCTAAAATGAATGTTAGGAGCTAATGTGTAATTCGTGTGCTTATACTATTCAGTGCCTCCCATTGCAAACGTTGTCCACAGGTTCATTACAAGTGTTTAGGTATATTTCATTGTTCTTTTACATTGAGTGACCAAAATAAAATTGTGCTCTTGATAGATAAATATGCTTTCAGAACTATAATGAGTCAATACACTTTAGTCTGAACTGTCAATGTAACTATTCAATTGACAAACGTAATATTGAAATCCTATTGTGCCGAAGCAGTGACATTATTTTGTACATGATCAGAAACCTATGTAGTCAAAAATTTTACATGTATTTTCTAGCATCCATGAAAGTATGGCATCTTAAATGCATCACAGAATACAAAATTGACACTTTATATTATACTAAGTGCACTAAAAATTCACATAGACTACATTGTGCACAAGATACAAATGTTCATTTTATGTTCCCAAAAATGCTGATCTCTTGTACAAAATTTAGACGCATGGAACTTACACTACTGTGTGTATTACTTGTAATTACCTCATTTTCTTTAAAGAATGATGACATTAGTTAAACTACCTTTTGTAAAACTTTGTATATGTTCATGTTTATTATTGTTTTTTTTTTCACTTGTCTATTACTTCTAGCTATCTCATTTTCTCCACTATATCATTTGTCAAACTATATTATGTAAAATTCTATATATACTTATGTTTACCATTATGTATATTTGTCATGTATTCCATTTATTGCTGATGTGCTGTACATTTTGACATTTGCTTATGCCTGTCACATCCTGTACCACTCCAAGCATTACTCTTGTTGGTACTCGTCTGTAAAATTGCATGTATTTATGACTGTAACATTTTTTAAATTTTCTATGAACTTCATCTGTTGTTTTGATCCTGAATATCTTGTATAAAAATGTTTATCAGGTTTTCATATTTTTCATGTTATATTTTGGATGTCATTAATGGATTTTTGGACTTGAAATTCAGTAATTTTGCTGGCTAGGCAATGCCATTGGCATCACCCACCCTACAAAATTTTAATAGGTAGGAGGGGGGTGATGAAACGTGTCCATAAAAAAATTATTTTGTAAGAAAATGTCCAATATTGTGCCTCCTGTTTTGTATCGAGTAACTTGCTTGCAAGAAAATGTATAATATCGCTTCTACTGTATGTATCGATATGTGTCCTTTATGAAGTTTCATCTTTGGCAAAGATCATGTATTGCATAGCATTGTAGCTCGCACTGAGAGAGAGTAGGACTAGTGGTTCAGCTCGCTTAGAGAGCGGTTGGGTTGTGTGTATGGCTCCGATGTAGAGCAGAGGCTGCTTTGCCAGCAAGTCAGAAGTTGTATTATGTAGGTAATGTAATGCTGATTATTAATAATAAGTAACTTAAACTTTCTTTCATCTCTCATTTACGTAGTTAGAAAATTAACCTACTTCCTTCATTTGATAATCAATTATTAGTGGATTTAAAGTGCAGTATTGATGTGAATAATATTGTTGAACGTATTTCATTATTGGTGCCATAGTAAATGATAGTTAATTGACTATGATACTAAATTGATACTAAATTTCAATAATTAGAAACTGATCTGCATAAAATTCTCACAGTCAAGCATTAAGAAAGTGATTTGTGGTTTTTTTTAATATCTTTCTCGCAGTCAAAATCTTTGAGTATAGTCAGTGTCTGTTTCAAAAGGCTACATGTCACAGTTGTTTTGTTAAAAATATCCGTTGCGCACATAATCAGTTTCATGCACTGTTTCTCACTTAATAGCATATACATCAGTATCAGGGCCATAATTAAACCAAATTGCTGTGTCAAGGAACAATTTGTTGTCTGATCTAACGACAGGTTCAACATCCACACAACACACGTACAGCTTTTAAGTTATGTGGGAAAGTAGTTAAGAGTTGTAGAATTTTGTGCAATAAAAATTTCTTCTGTATCTGTGTACAATTTCATTTTGTTACCAAACGGAACTTACTTTCTGGACGCGCCTCGTATTTTTTAGGCTGGGTTGCACAGTGGTATAAATCTATAGGTCGCAGGTTCGATACCAGCCAGGTTCTTGAATTTTTATCTGTCACTTTCCGCTTCTTTCGCCTCTGCCAGTGTTGCTGGTGTGATAAATGTCGAGTAGCACCATGGTTGGGAACCCATGTTAAACTTCAGGTCCCCATGTAACTGGCCGAGTAAGTCAGTTCGAACGTCGGAGGAAGGCATATATGCTTACTACCTCCAAACAAGACAATGCCTGGTAAATTACTGTGGTGTTCAGACCAATCTTCGGAATGTTCACATATGTGTTTGGTTGTCTAAATCAGGTGTGTCTTACTGCCAATGAACTCCAACCGCAACCATTTGGCAAACCACAGACTAAAAAAAGTCCAGGAACATGAACTCAAAATGTATAAGTTAAAGAACTGTAGCCACTTCGCCAATAGAAGAAATGTTTTTCATAGTGTGAAATTGCTCAAATTGCTCATAGTTCTTAACGTATGCGGTTCAGAGCCAATATGGATAGCAAAGAGCTTGCAGTAGATTTTCCTGTCAAAGACAAAAAGAAAGTCTCACTCGATGGCATTTCCGAACATATGTATCACTTTGATACTATATCGCAGCAATTAGCCGCGATTGTAAACAAATGAAGAAAGCTATCAAAGAGACACACTTCTTGTTATTGAAGGAGACAAATCATTTCACAGAACGTCAGACTTTCTTCCCCATAGCAAACGACTCTAGTGGAGACGGTTAACCACTTCTAAAGTGCTGCGTGAATATTCGTTGTTTGTTTACGCTCGCTGCCGTGTGCCACGTTATAGTGTCCGAATAAAACTAATCTTACATCTCATAAAATAGGCTGTATGTGTGTATGTTCCACATCTCCTCCTAAACTACTGGACCGATTTCAACCAAACTTGGTACACATGTCCCTTAATATCAGGCAACAATCGCTGTCCCGGTAATAATCACCTACGACACATGCGAAAGGAGATATGACGTCATGAACAATGAGATGCGCGAAAAACGGCTGCGTCAAACGAAAATGCTGCACATTTCCTCCTAAACCACTGGACCGATTTCCACCAGATTTTTTTTATATGTAAGTTACGCTTTAAGTATGAATTGCGTAGCACAGCAAACAAGCGATAGAGGCGTTGTAGTGCATCAAAGAACTAATAAACACCGCTGCTGCGCCGGCCGCGGTGGCCGAGGGGACTGAGGCGCTCCAGTCACGGTCTGAACGGCCACTACGGTCGGGGGTTCGAATCCCCCCTCGGGCATGGATATTTGTGCCGTCCTTAGTATAAGGTAGTTGATTAGTAGTTTGTAAGTTTAGGGACTGATGACCCCGTACTTAAGTCCCATAAGCTTAACAAACATTTGAACCATATATTAAGTATGGGATAGTACAACAAGGAGGCAAAGGTCTGTGACAGAATTAAGCAATCTTATGTCTACGAATACCAACAAACATTGAACATAGTGTTACTGATTTCGCTTTTTGTATTAAATACTTAACGACTTTTCTATGCTTATTTTGGCATGTTTCACTTTTTGTATCAAAAACTTTATGAAGATGCATCGTTTCAGACAATGATCTTTGCTTACATTTGTCATCTTGGCTAGGACAACTTGAATTTATTGACAGAGCGATCCAACAAGGATTCTATTTTTAATGAATGAGGTCCAGAACCCTAAAAATGCATGATACACACAGGTGCTCCTTCAGCAACCATTGCGAAGCACGGGCATATAAGGTAGTGTTCAAATATTTGTAAACCTTTTGGATCAAACTACTATGGTCATCAGTCCCTAGACTGATAGGAACGCACACACCCGTGTCCGAGGGAGCGATCGCCCAGTTCATAGCATGACGCCTTAGACCGCGCGACTATCATGAGCTCACTGTGCTGTACAACTGCTAGAAGTTTGTTACGAGAATTTCCGCACACCCTGTATCTCAAGCACAGAAAGAATGAAAACTGCTTTCAAATGTAACAGTAGTCTGTTTTTAATGCAAGGAGGCGGTTCAATATTATGGAAGGTTACAAAAAAGATAATGCCAAGTAGTTGTTGTTGTTGTGGTCTTCAGTCCGCAGACTGGTTTGATGCAGCTCTCCATGCTACCCTGCCCTGTGCAAGTCTCTTCATCTGAGTATACGTCAGGAAACCTACATCCTTTTGAATCTGCTTACTGTATTCGTCCCTCGGTCTTCCGCTCACACACTTCCTTCTAATGCTAAGTTGACAATTCCTTGATGTCTCAGAATGTGTCCCACCAATCTATCCCTTCTCTTAGTCAGGATATGCCAGAAACTCCTTTACTTCCCAATTCGGATAATCAACTCCTCATTAGTTACGTAACGTACCCATCTAATTTTCATCATTCATCTGTAGCATCACATTTCAAAAGCTTCTATCATCTTCCACGTTTCTCTAGCATGCAAAGCTACTCCAGACAAATGCTTTCAGAAAAGGACTTCCTAGCATTTACATTAATATTGGATGTTAACAACTTTCGCTTCTTCAGAAACGCTTTTCTTTCCATAGCCAATCTGCATTTTATATCTTCTTTACTTCGGCCACCGTATCTTGCTACCCAAATAACAAAACTCATCTACTACTTTTATTGTCACATCATTCCTTCAGCATCATCTGATTTTCTGACATTCCATTCCATTACCCTCGTTTTACTCTCGTTAATGTTCATCTTATAACTTCCTTTCACGACACTGTCCATACCATTCAAGTGCTCTTCCAGATCCTTTGCAGTCTCTGACAAAATTACTATGTCGTCAGCAAACCGCAAAGTCTTTATTTCTTCTCCCTGAACAGGATCGGTAATATACAGGGTGTTTCACTAAGTGTGTTTGCCTCTGTAACTTAACAGCTTAGCTGACTGGCTGGTGGTCATGAGACAGTGGGCCGTGCCCCAGGGGATAGCCACTCGGTCAGTCAGCTACGCTATCGCAGCCTCCGCCCCCGGAACTTTGAAGGGTTGTAGCTCCCAAACTAACACTGATAGGAATGTAGTTTAAATTGATTTGGACGCAGCTGGTTTAAACGAATGCAATACACGATAGAGAAAACTATTGTTGCATTTAAAAAATTATATCTTTGTGGTGTAACTCTTTGGAAAATGATACAATAAACTATGTTCATAGCTCCGCAGAAAGTGTAACATTTCTTGTGTTGACATACCGCATTAAAATTTCCCGTCACCTATTATTTTATAAGTTACAGAGGCAAACACACTTAGTGAAACACCCTGTATAATTTTATTTCGACGACCATCGTCTGGTATATAAATACAAAGCCGTCATCTTGCGATGTCAACAGTTGTTGTTTAAAATAAAGTGCATAGATGCACTAAGTCGCTGTAGTTAAAATGTACATGTCAGTATGAGTATAATGAGTATCTTATTGTCACTTATACTGACATGTACATATTAAAATACAGTGACATAGTAGAAGATGATGGCAGAGACCATTGACACCGATTGTCGAAATAAAATTGTATGTTAGCGATCTTGGCACTATTCTTTTTCAAAACTGTGGTGTCGCACAAGTATGAAGTGCGCGCCACCTCCTTCGCCGCGCGCCGCCATGCACGCACGGCGCGGCGTTCTTACGACGTCGGCCACGAGCGCAATCTGCTGCTATCGCGCTCGTGGCCACCACTGAACGACATCGTTCACTTGCGACTCAGATAGGCATCAGTCAAGACCTGGGAATCAGATAGGCACCAGTTAAGACTTGGCTACCGGATAGGCACTAGGAATCATCAGTAGACAGGCCTCTATCTAAACTACGTATCAGCATTCTAGTAGTCTGCTGCTTTCCAAGTTAAGTACTGTAATTTTTCTTGAAATATGTCTCTTATACTAATGTAGCTAGTGTTTCTAGTTTCTGCTGTCCCACTGGCTGCTCACCTCTGTACCTGCACACGCGTGCATCCTTTATTCCTGTGTCGGTCTCTCTCTACTCGGCCACCGACACCTACGACAAGCGGCGGACGAGACACAAAAGTGGCGACAAGGATGGGATACAAAAGAAACTTTCGTAGCAGTAGTCGCTTATTTCTACCTGGGTCACGGTATTTCACGAATCCCATTACTAAATTATGAAACATCGACAGGCGACCACGCTGTAGATTCCGTTCACTGCCTCCCACATCTCTTATACATATCGCTACAAATGAAAAAAAGAAGCGAGACAAAAATTTTATATTCCTTGCCTTCGTCAGAGCTGTCATCGATTATTGACGGGACAGCCTCTTAAATTCTTCACACGGGTTTCGTCGCCTCAATTACCTTCTTCCCGGAGAATAATCTCCTTCATAAATTCCCCGCCGTCGTTACATATGTATAATTACGGCAGTGCTACGTCTGTATTCCGAGTCCAGTCCTGGCTACCAGTTTGACGCTACAGTTTTTTTATTCCCTTTGTCAGAGGTCGCCCACCGAAGTACGTCGTCTTGAAATATTAAGCGCGTCCTCGAACTGCCCCGAGTGTATTGCTATACCGCTCGGGGTCCATTGCCTAGGAATTTGGTGTGTGTGTATGTGTGTGTGTGTGTGTGTGTGTGTGTGTGTTGGAGGGGTTGTGGGAGGGGGAGGGGGGAGATGGGAGGGACAGACAGGAACTCGCCTGATTGGTTACAATTTGTCCACGTCACCGGTTTGTCCAGCCAATAGCTGTTATTAGCGGTCGCTGGGCGGGAGGTACGCGCGGGCATCGATTGCGGGATCAAAAAAGAAAAAAAAAAGGAGATGGAGAGAGGAACAAAACGAGAAGGAAGGAGCGATTACCGTCGGAGGCGAGGCTGTCATTACGCCTCTAGAGATTAGAGGCAGAGGCGAGGCGAATACCAAATTATTGGCCCCGAGCGCGCGCGTCCCGGCGCGGTCCGTTCCTTCCGCCGGGCTTTTTTGGCCATCGGGGAGCGCCGATGATTGGCGCTGGTTAATATTCCGGCCCTTCGGTGGGCGGCCGGCTCGATTTCCCGAAATTATACCTGCGCGTCGGTTACCCTCCCCCCCCCCCCTACCGGCGGGACCTAACGAGTAAATGATTGGACGGCGTCTTGTATCGGAACGCCCGAATAATTCCGGGGGAGGGAGCTGTTGTTGCTCTGGTCGCCTGCAGTGGTCGACTACGAGTGTGTCTGTGAGAGCCACGGTGGATGACGGACGTTACCTTCCAGCCCACTCGGTAACGTTACCGAGACCGTAGGAAGCGAAGAACTCAAATGAGACAGTGGAGGATTCGACATGGCACACAGAGAGTTAGCTACATATGACAATGGTGCACGGTTCGTTCTTTATTCCCCGACATAAGTAGCTCAGTGGCAGCAACGCTACCACCCACAGGGCCCGGGTTCGATTCCCGGCAGGGGACTGGGTGTTGTGTGCTCTCCTAATCATCATCATCTCGTCATCATTGGCACGTAAGTCGCCCACGTTGTGTCAAATAGAAATACTTACACTCAGGCGGCCGAACAATCCCGTAAGGGATATCCCGGCCAAGAAAGCCATACGCTCATTTCCAATTTTTGCACCTGAAACATCTCAAATTGCGGAATGATAGGGAAGAATGGGGGAATGGCTGCGAATATGCAGGAAGAAATATCCTGTATCATTTAGCTACGCTATAGCAGGTCAGCAACTGGAAGCAGTTAATTCCATAAATTATCTGGGAGTAGCCATTAGGAGGGATTTAAAATGGAACGACCATATAAAGTCAGCCGTCGGTGAGGCAGATGCCAGATTCACAGGGAAAGTACTTGGGCTCCAACAAACATATCTGTATAAACGTATGTTTTCAAGATCTCTACGGACACCTCAAAGTGCTGGTGGGTGTTGTTTTTATGCAAAACTCTGCACTCGTGCTCTAGACAGCACTGTTGATGTCATTGTAGACGCCATACGTATTGCAGATATCTTAACTATAACTTATGTAATAATCATCGTACATGTTCTCTAGCGTATTGTCATCAAAAGCCGCAATGATAGTTGCAACTTTAACCTTCTTCCCGAAAGACTGTTGGTATTCACTGCCACTGCTTCCATCGCCTCTTCCCGCACTTACCGTAGCACTACTGCTTGCAATGAGTTGTTCGTCATTACCATTCCTATTATCATTATTATGAGTTTGTAACAATAGTATCTAACGTATGCTCATATTTCTGTAACATAACTGATACGAGAAAGCATGCAAATGATTCATATTCTACACTAATACCATCTTCACGAAGAAGGGTTCTTCGTAACTTCATCGCAACCAATCGCAATACATTAACAGGATTCATTAGCAATCGCCGCTCCATCTGACGCTTCACTACACAAGTAACATCACAAAACGCAACTTCGAAGGCACACTGCACCGTCCCTACTGGCGAACCGACAGGTCAAAGTGCAATGCGGCATGGCACACGCAGAGGCCTCTGCCGGACGACTGCAGAGTTTTACAGATGCGGGAGTATCACTAGTGCAATAAGGGATATATACCATAGCAGGTCAGCAACTGGAAGCAGTTAATTCCATAAAATATCTGGGTGTAGGCATTAGGAGTGATTTAAAATGGAACAACAATATAAAATTAATAGTCGGTAAAGCAGATGCCAGACTTAGATTCATTGGAAGAATCCTAAGGAAGTGCAGTCCTAAAACAAAGGAAGTAGATTGCAGTACACTTGTTCGCACACAGCTAGAATACTGCTCACCGGTGTGGGATCTGTACCAGGTGGGGCTGATAGAGGAGGCAGAAAAGATCCAACGGAGAGCAGCGCGCTTCGTTACAGGACACGGTGGGTGACGGAAGCCACGTTCTAGCCTCTTCGGTAATGTTACTGAGACCATGGGAAGCAAAGAAGTCAAATGAAACCGTAGGAAGCAAAGAAGTCAAATGAGACAGTGGAGGATTCGACATGGCAGACAGAAAGCTGCATATGACAATGGTGCACGGTTCGTTCCTTATTCCCAGACATAAGTGAAAGACTGGAGCTGAAACATGTCAAACCGCGGAATGATAGGGAAGAATGGGGGAATGGCTGCGAATATACAGGAAGAAATATCCTCTATCATTTAGCTACGCTATAGCAGGTCAGCAAGTGGAAGCAGTTAATTCCATAAATTATCTGGGAGTAGGCATTAGGAGTGATTTAAAATGGAACGACTATATGTAGTCAGTTGTCAATAAAGCAGATGCCAGGCTTAGATTCATTGGAAGAATCCTAAGGAATCCGGCAACATGTTTCCATTGCAATGTCGATGTTGACGGATGCAGATGAGACGTAAAGCTTTGTGTCATGTAGTCAGTAAAGATACACCAGTGAGCGTTCGGTTCCGAAAGATGATGTTTCGTCGAATGGTTCCCACGCTGACCATTGTTGATAGCCCAACACTGAAATTTTCGGAAGCTTTGGACTTCTGCTATCTAAAACGATTCACTTCAATCCCGTTGTAGCAGAATGCTTCTCGCCCTCAGCGATGTCGGAGATTTGTTGTTTTACCGGTTTCCCGATTTTCACCGAACACTAGGTCGTTTGGAAAGATCCCCACCTCATCGCTACCCTGGACATGCTGTGTTTCATCTCTCGTGCGCCGACTGTTACCACTACGTTCAGACTCACTTAAATCCCGTGTAGCAGCACTAACCGATCTAATGCGGAAACCTATTGTCTTAGACAGCGTGGCGAATGGAGATTTGGGTGTGGCGGGAGACGTGCAGGGAAGAGTCCTCTGCAGTCGGGCTGGTCACTGTGTCCTCGGTGGCGGAGTGGTCAACGCGTCTGCCTAGTAAGCAGGAGATCCCGGGTTCGAATCCCGGCCGGGCACAAATTTTCATTCGCCACAGTTTGGTATTTCATCTAAACCTAATACAGTGAAGTCATAACATCGCAAATTGATATTTATTTCATTCATTTGAACGCTGTAATTCGTCAAAACTCCGCTGCAGAGTGACAGTTTCATTCTGGAAACATCCCTTAGGCTGTGGCTAAGCCATGTCTCCACCATATCCATTCTTCCAGGAGTGCTAGTCTTGCAAGGTTCGCAGGAGAGCTTCCTTGAAGTTTGGAAAGTAGGAGGCGAGGTACTGGCGGAAGTAAAGTTGTGAGGCGGCATCGTGAGTCGTGTCGGGATAGCACAGTCGGTAGTGCGCTTGCCCGCGAAAGGCAAAGGTCCCAGGTTCGAGTCCCGGTTCCGGCACACAATTTTAATCTGCCAAGAAGTTTCATATCAGCACACACTCCGCTGCAGAGTGAAGTTTCATTCTGGAAACATCCCTTAGGCTGTGGCTAAGCCATGTCTCCACCATATCCTTTCTTCCAGGAGTGCTAGTCTTGCAAGGTTCGCAGGAGAGCTTCTGTGAAGTTTGGAAAGTAGGAGGCGAGGTACTGGCGGAAGTAAAGTTATGAGGCGGCATCGTGAGTCGTGTCGGGATAGCTCAGTCGGTAGAGCGCTTGTACGCGAAAGGCAGAGGTCCCAGGTTCGAGTCCCGGTTCCGACACACAATTTTAATCTGCCAGGAAGTTTCATATCAGCGCACACTCCGCTGCAGAGTGATAGCTTTATTCTACGGTATTTACCTGATGATGGCTCAAAAGGGCGAAACGCGTCAGTAATGAGAAAAAAAGAAATTGGCAACTGAGACTGACTGTTGTGAAGTGAATGTCGTTTTGACAACACTTTCGACATTCTCGAATGTCACACCGAATTGCATTTGTGGCAAAGAAATTTCAGCTTGGGACATAAGAACTCCTCGTCTGCACCGCCGCCTCGCCACTGAGCGCTACAATTACGCGTCTGTAACGCTGCTCTGAAACCATGGCTCCCAGTCCCTGCGAGTCAAATCGCCGCCGCCACGCCCCCCATCTGCATACGAGGCGCCGCCGCGGGGCCCGGTCTGCCTAGTTCTGCCTCCCTCCACTACCTGGCATCGGCGCTGGCTCCGGGCGCCAGGCCTGTACCACCGATACCTGCCGTGTCTGCGTACCTGCGGCCGGCCATGACAAATACGGTGACTCCAGCGGCCTGTTATTATCCGCCGCTAGCGCTATTAATTCGGGTAGCGGCCACCTCCTCCGATCTCCAGCGCGCTGGAGAATTCCAGGCGCCTGTGTTCACTTTTCATTTTCCTCCTGCCGACTCCACCCATCAGCCCGACCGGACGAAAATACCTCGCCGCGAGCTATCGACCCATCAGCGTCTTCCCGTACTGCCCTTACCGATTAAATAATAAATAAAAAAAATTGAAACAGAAAAAGAAAATAACGTTGCAAAGCCGATGTGGTGATATTCCACCTCCACCAGCAGCGCCGATAAGACGTTTTCTGCGTCTGGAGAAGAAGGTGATTGTTACGGAGTAGAGTGAGAAATAATAGCGGAAGATTAGCAGATGAGGTGGGATAAGGAAACGAAAATGTAGGCCGATTTATGGTAGTTAGGAAATGATAAGCAACCTTCGATGAAATTACATGGGCTGGGCTGCGTAACTACCCAGCGTTTTCAGAGGCACTGTTATTACGTCTCGAGTAAACTACATATGTTGCGCAAAATGTACAGGGTGAGTCAAAAGTGCGCAATACATCTACATCTACTTTATCTCTTTTTACTGTAAGGAGATTAGGTTAGATTAGATTAATACTTGTTCCATAGATCATATATACGACATTTCGTAATGATGTGGAACGTGTCAGTTTGGTAAATCAATATGTTTAAAAAAATTAATTTTTTAAAAAGTTCATCTACATTGTAGAAGGAGTTGCCATTCAGAAATTCCTTTAATTTCTTTTTAAATACTAATTGGCTACCTGTCAGACTTTTGATGCTACTTGGTAAGTGACCAAAGACTTTTGTGGCAGCATCATTCACTCCTCTCTGTGCCACAGTTAGATTTAACCTTGCATACTGAATAGGGGACGTGGCACCAATGTGATATAGGTACAATTCCAATTAACATAAGTTTTCGCGCCATTTTTCACTCGTAGCACTCGCCTTTGTGTGACGTTGTAGTGTAGCAGGTTTCTACAGCTCCTCCTGTCTTTTCCAACAATACACCACTTTGTGCTACGGAGATATGAATTTCTTCCTGTTAAGGTGGACGTGGAGCTACTTCGTCGAACGCGCTCTTATAAATTTTCTAGTTTCCACGCGCTTGTAAATTCATTATTGTGCAACGTTTGGTACCGCGAAGTATGCGCTGGTGCCCTAAGGAAAAAATGCTTTTTATGTGGAAAAAGCCAGTGATCAAAATTGTACGAGGAAGTGATCATAATTGTACCTAGTGTGGTACATTTCCTGTCGATTTTTCTCAATTCTGTAACCTTTTTTTGTGTTCATACCAACATTTGTAATTGTCTAGTATTTGTGTTACATATTCATTAAACATTCAAGAACAAGTGCCATAGTTACAATTATTTATTTTCTCAATATATTTACAGTTACAATTACATTTGTCCGAAATGATCGAAATTGTACCACCTTACCCTCACTCTTTTTTGTTTGTTTGTATAGCTTATGAAACTTAACTACGGGGTCATCAGTCCGTAAGCTTACAAACTACTTATGAACTAGCTAATACTAAGGACGGCACAAATATATGTCCATGCCCGAGGGGGGATTCGAACCCCCGGCCGTAGTGGCCGTGCAGACCGTGACTGGAGCGCCTCAGCCACTCGACCACCGCGGCAGGCAATATCATCCTTTCTCCCAGTGTTGTAGCTATGCACACTGCTATTACTTTTCAGCTGGGTCGGATTGTTATAACAAATTTCATAAGTGAATATGTATATTGTGAAGCTACAGTGAAGATCCCTAGATGTTCTAATATATAAAGCATGGTGTCCGTATTTGTGTACGGGTTGCATACAAATCTACAGTTTTGTTCCAATCTTTACGAAATCTTCTACACGTAAGCCTTAATCCATGCGGAAGGTTGCCGTAAGTGTAAGAATCACGTGCGTTGCTCATATTCTCGTAAACCATGGGACCGATTTCAACCAAATTTGGTCCACACATTCCTTACCGTGAGGTAACAATTGCTGCATGGTTAAGAATCACATACGGCACATGGTTCAAAAGATATTACGTCATCACCAATAGAAATCGCAAAAAATGCCATATAATGCTGCGAGACTTCTGAGTACACTGTAGGAGAATGACAGTACTTAGCGACTTCCAACAAATTTTAAACATAATTTCAAACCTTTATTAAACTTTTTCTCGGTGACAACTCCAGTAAAAAGATGAAAGGAAAAACGTTTCTCGCTTACTACTTTTCCGCTGTTTATGGAGTAAAACTACGGCTCTCGGTATGACGTTACAATTTATAATTCGACCACTACAAATTGTAGCGACAGAAAATTTTACAGTCAGTATACACGAACATAGTTGAATGTAGCTTCTATATTGTATCACATTCCAATACGTAGTTCATGAGATATGAGTACGTAAACAGTAACCTTGATGGAAAACAATTTAATACGCAATAAAGGAAATGTGTTAAGAGTTTTAATTACTTCTTTTCTGACTATATACTTGCATGATGTTTTCGTGAAAACGGTATGTGTTTTTAAGTAAATACGGTGTCTTTTCTCCACCTCTGATGACTGTAAAAATGTACTTAAATTATACTAAATATTAAAAAGGCTAAAACTATTTGTTTATGAAACATTTTCATTTATTTATTATTTTCAGAGTCAACTTATTTCTTGACGAAATTCAAGTGTACTGAAATGATAAAATTATTTAATTTACAATTTAAAAAGAAATCGAAGAATAAATGGTATCAATTGGTGTATATCCGGAAAGTCAGAATCGGAAGCCTGGAATCTGATTTTTATAATATGTGGTTTCCATTTAACATGCAGCCTGGCAGATATTTAACATCCCTGGCAACGCTGGGTTTACAGCATGTTAAATAATAAAAAGAATTGGAAACACAAAAAGAAAAAAAGAAAATAACGTTGCAAGCCGATGTGGTGATATTCCACCTCCACTAGCAACGACGCCGATAAGACATTTTCTGAGTCTGGGGAAGAAGGTGGTTGTTGCGGAGCAGAGTGAGAAATAATAGCAGAAGATTAGCAGATGAGGTGGGATAAGGAAACGAAAATGTAGGCCGATTTAAGGTAGTTAGGAAATGATAAGCAACCTTCGGTGAAATTACATGGCACTGTTATTACGTCTCGAGTAACTACATATATTGGGCAGATGAGTAGAGTGGGTCAAATGTGCGCAGCACATCTACATCCACATTCATAATTCGGTGTGTGGCCGAGAGCACTTTTCGTACCATTGTTCACTTCCTTCTGTTCCAGTAGCGCGTGGTTCGCGGGAAAATTGATTGTCTCTGTGTGGACCCTAATCCCTCTGATGTTATCCTTGTGGCCGCTTCGCGAGATATACGTAAGAGAAAGCAATATATTGGTTTGACTCTTCATGAAACGCACGCTCTCGGAACGTTGACTGAAGTCCGTTGAGTGATACAGTTCGCCTCTCTTGCAGCGTCTGCCCCTGTAGTCTCCTGATCTCCTCTGTGACGCTTTCCCGCTTACTGAATGAGACTGTGACGAAGCGACCTGCTCTCCACAGGATCTTCTCTACGTCTTCTATTAACACCACCTGGAACGGTTCCCACAATGATGAACAATACTTAACCGACGGCCTAATGGGAGTTTTCTAACTTACGTCCTTCGTTCACGAACTACACTTCCTGCGTGGTTGTGGTATATCGCCCCAAATTTGCGATTGGATAGGGGATTTCCTGTCAGAGTGGACACAGTTCATAGTAATTGATGGCAAGGCATTGACTAAAACAGAGGTTATATCGGGCGTTCCACAGGGTAGTGTTATTGGTTCTCTGCTGTTCCTTATTTACATAAACGATTTAGGAGAAAATATAAGTAACTCAATTAGGTTGTTTGCAGATGACGCCGTCATTTACCGTCTAGTAAAATCATCTGAGAATCAAAACCAACTGCAGAACGAATCACTATGATGTAAAAGTTGGCAGTTGACTCTAATTAATGAGAAGGGTGAAGTAGTCCACATGAGTACGGAAAGAAATCCGTTAAACTTTGTTTACAAGATATATAAATCAAAAGTGAAGGCCGTAAACTTCAAACAATACCTAGGAATTACTGTTACTTCTGACTTAAATTGGAAAGAACACGTAGATAATGTCATGGGAAAGGCGAACCAGAGACTGCGTTTTATTGGCAGAACACTTAAAACATGCAACAGAACTACAAAAGAAACTGCATACACTACGCTTGTCCGTCCTTTTTTGGAGTATTGCTGCCTAGTGTGGGATCCTTATCAGGTGGTTTGACGGACGACATCGAAAGAGTTTAAAGAAAGACAGCTCGTTTCGTATTGTCATGATACAGGGGAGACAGCGTCACGGAAATGATACAGGATTTGGGATGGGAATCATTACAACAACGGCGCTTATCGCTGCGGCGTGGGCTACTTGCGAAACTCCAATCGCCAACATTCTCCTCCGAATGCGAAAATATATTGTTGCCTCCCACCTACATAGGTAGAAATGACCATCAGAATAAAATACGAGAAATCAGAGCTCAAACGGAGAGATTCGGGTGTTCTTTCTTCCCGCGCGCTATTCGAGAATGGGAATGGGAGATAAATGGTATAATGGTGGTTCGAAGAACCCTCTGCCATGCACTTAAATGTGATTTGGAGAGTATCCCATGTAGATGTATAAAATCAGAAATATGAGCGTATAGGCAAATAAATTTCAAACAGAGTTGCTAATTAATGAAATTCGAGCCGAGATGGCGAAATATGCCAAAAAATTCTCAAAGTTTCAAAGAACGGTTTCCCTTAAATATATATATATATATATATATATATATATATATATATATATATATATATATATATATATATATATATATATATATATAAAGATAAATACGTTGCGCAAATGTCGATTTAGGTAGTTACAATATATATATAAAAAGATAAATACGTTGCGCAAATGTCGATTTAGGTAGTTACAGGCCTTTATCCATTGGTTTTTTGTACCTATCGATTGCTATGTAACTTTTCGAGATATATCGAAAAAACGCTTAAAAACCGTTAAATACTCGTCCAATTCAAGGTGTACTGTAACTGTCAGGATACGTCTTATATCAACTTCCGACGTCAGCGTCACTGGAGCCCTGGACAACTTAGCATCAGTGTCATAAACACAAGATTTTGCGGGCCTGAAATTGTAACGCACACAACTTGTTGGGGCACCCACTTCACGTTAGTAGCCCTTAACCGTAACAGTGGACTATTTGCAATGGCCTTTTGACATTCGAAATTGCAAATATTGCTGTAACTGTTCATCTCAAACTAAAAAATCGCACTGACGTGTTTTACGGCCCACTTTAGATTTGTAGTTTTATAAGTTTTTGCAAAACATTTTGGACCAAAATAATAATCTAAATAATAATAAATTAATTAATATGAGTGTCTGAAACCCTTTTAGGAAAAAAATAATTAAGGTAGTGGCGGGTTTCGCACCACCGACCTTTTGTGTCACAGTCCAGTACCTTGCCCACTACGCTAAGGATATAAAACAAAACAGGAGATCTTTAATCTCATACTATTGATGGCCGTTGTTAACTGATGTTAATATGGCATTTGTAGACATTAGATTATCATTTATCGTACGGAGAACGATGTGTTTTTGTTAATTCCTCAGTGTGCCGTTGCTTTGAATTGAGAACGTGTAAGTTACAATACGAAATTCATCAAATATACGAGGAATGTCACGTGACATTTCCGAACGGCTGGTTTTCGTTAATTCAATGGAGGGTGTCAAATCTCCGTTAGTTTTGAAAATATGTCTCAAACTATGCGAGATCTGAAAAAAACACAAGGGAGCTAAGTTGTAGAGAATTTTCTCCTCTACTAATTAGCTTATTCAATTTTCGTGTCAGATGAACGGTTCGTTTGCAATTACAATTCTATTACAAACGGCTTTTTTTTTTGTTTTACTACCGTATTTTTTGTCCAAAAAAAAATTGAAAAAGGGAGGTTCTGGTCTCTAGCAGCCTACAATCATGTCTGTAAAATTTGGTGCTGATCGGTTGAACGGTTCGTCTTAAAAACAGAGAACACGGTGCAGACAGACAGACAGACAGACAGACAGACAGACATCCCAAAATCGCCGTTATTTTTGCAAATATCTTTGAAACTCTACGAGATATGAAAAAAACACAAGAGAGTTAAGTTGTAGAGAATTTTCTCCTCCACAAATTCGGTTATTCAATTTCCGTGCCAGATGAATAGTTAAGCCGTTATTTTCATTTAAATTTCGAGCTGTCAAAAGACGATCGCAAAGGCCCACTTTTAGTGTTACTACGGTAACCTAAAGTGGGCCAAAATGAATAAATGGATTTGCTGTCTTATGTTTATTCCACATTTTGCACCGTCTGAGAGATATTTTTTCAAAAATAATGGCGATTTGACACTCTCCATTACGTGTTCACTTCCCACTTTTTAGGTCGCGTCGTTCAACAGACCAGCAAAAAATTTTACAGACGTATTTGTCGGCCGCTAACGATCCCAACCTCCATCTTTAGAGATAACCAGACGCCGTTACATGGCGGAATTATCCCTAACTGGGCTATCATGCGTCGGATGGGAAAAAAAGGTATTCATGTGAAAGCTGCGCAGACTTTAATATCGAGTAAACCTTTTACGTTTCTTCAATGTTTTGAAAATAGGTTCCCGCGTAAAAGGTATAATTCTTCATATGACTCTAACGACATATTCTTTTGCTACAACTCACCTGACGGAAGTTCGAAAAATGATTCGACGATGATATTTCATCTAGCGATGAAAATTTCGCAATAAATACGTCTTTATGCGGAAATAAAAAAAATTATATATAGAAAACACTAATTATAATTAATCATTATAATTCATGAGTATTGGGATTGATACAGCTATGCCGCAGTGGAGTAGCCGAGCGGTCTAAAGCGTCTCGCTGCGGAGCGCGCGGTTGCTCGCCGTGGAGGTTGGAGTCCTCCCTGGGGCATGGGTGTGTGTGTGTTGTCCGTAGGTTAGTTTACCTAGGTTTAAGTAGTTTTTAAGCTACGGACTGATGACCACGCAGTTTGGTCCGATAGATTTACAAACATTTGATTTTTTTTTATATAGCTATTTCAGGATCGCCCCCCCCCCCCCCCGATATACAAATATTTGTCGTAAATAATTTTCTTTACAGTTATACTAATTATAATTGGAGGATTTGGAAATTTAGATGTACCATTAATAATTGGCACCAGATATTGCATTTCCACGAATAAATAACATGAGATTCTGATTATTACCACCATCTACAACATTTATTATCTTCTATAGTGGATAAGGAAAGGAAATTAAAGAAAATAAATGTATCAATAGCTTAATTACAGTCCACATTTGCAAATATTTTCTAAAAAAAATAATAAAAATTGAAATAATATGTGATTAAAATTATTTACCTTAAAATTTTTAAATATTTGTATTTTTCATTATATAATATTTATTATATTATTAATGTTGCATAATTCAACTGCCTTTTCACATCCCATATTGAACCATGGATGTTTGTCCTGCAACGGTATTTGTTCTTTGGTTATTCCTGTAATTTTTGTTGTTGAATTTTTTCCAGTTGCCTACAGGAGAATTTCCCCATTTTCCAATTGTTTCCGTTTTTCTTAGTTTTTGTAGGTTAAATTTTGGGTCTGTCGGTGGTGTACTTGGGGTGAATTGAACTCGAACTCTTGTGAGGTAGTCATCAGATGTTTTCGCCTAATCAAATTTGCTTATAAGAGGTCTCCAGGTTTTCTGTTTTCTACGTTTGTTGTTGAAAGATATTGAGCTAATTATCAAGCTGAATTGTCGCACAGTTCCATCAGTTTTATATCGTTTTGTTGGTCATTCTGTGTGCTATGCATAGACCAACTGTATCCCTGTATTTAGTATCTATCAATCTGTGCATTGAATTCCCCGAGAAATATTTTGAAGTCATTCTCGGTATTTTTGAGATTCTGGATCTAATCGATTGCAAAATTTCAGTACATTTTCTCAGTAATTTCTATTGTCAACATTGCAGGAAGCGTGAGTGTATTTTGTATTCTTGTACTTTAACATAAGAAACATTACTCTATTGTTAATGACTTTTATAGATTTTTACAAACAGAAGATTTTTCCATCAATAAGGGCCATACCGAACATGATTGCCCGTGGTCCAATTTTTCTGTTTGTGCCATTCTTAAAAATTCTGAAGCCATTTTAGTCGGTGATTTGATCATCTGGATATCTTATCTCTCGTACTGCTAGGATTTTGTATTCTGTTTCTTAAAAGGGTATCATACTTTAAAATCTCTGAAACATATTCACAAGAGGAAAGAATAGAAGAAGCTCGTAGAGGCTTCGTATTGGTATAACAGCTTTATAATTTAAAAAAATAATAAATAAATAAATAAAATAAAAAAATCGCACTGACGTGTTTTACGGCCCACTTTAGATTTGTAGTTTTATAAGTTTATGCAAATATTTTGGACCAAAATAATAATCTAAATAAAAAAATTAATTAATGTGTCTGAAACCCTTTTAGGGGGAAAAATTAGGTAGTGGCAGGTTCCGAACCACCGCCCTTTACCGTCACAGTCCAACGCCTTGCCCACTACGCTACAGCAATCAATCGAAAGATGAGCCATTTAATCTCATACTATTGATGGCTGTATTTAACTGATGCTAATATGGCATTTGTAGACACTAGATTATCATTTATCGTACGAAGAACGATGTGTTTTTGTTACTTCTTCAGTCCGCCATTGCTTTGAAATGACAACGGTAAGTTACAATAAGAAAATCATCAAATACGCAACGCAAGATGGCGTATGCCAGAGAGAGTTCTGGGCGAGGAATGACACGTGACATCTGCGAACGGCTGGTTTTCGTTAATTCAATGGAGGGTGTCAAATCTTATTTTTGCAAATATGTTTCAAACGATACGAGATATGAAAAAACAAACATAAGGGAGCTAAGTTGTAGATAACGTTCCCCTCTACCAATTAGGTTATTCAATTTTCATGTCAGATAACGGTTCGTTTGCAATTACAATTATATTACAAACGGCTTTTTTTTGTATTACCACCGTATTTTTTTGTCCGAAAAATTTGAAAAAGGGAGGTTCTGGTCTCTGGCGGCTTATAATCATGTCTGTAATATTTGGTGCTGATCGGTTGAACGGGTCGTCTTAAAAATAAGGAACACGTTACGGACAGACAGAGAAGACATATATCCCAAAATCGCCGTTATTTTTGCACATATCTTTGAAACGCAACGAGATATGAAAAAAACGTAAGAGAGCAAAGTTGTAGAGAATTTTCTCCTCTACAAATTCGCTTATTCAATTTTCGTGTCAGATGAATAGTTCAGCCCTTATTTTCATTTACATTTCGAGCTGTCAAAAGACGATCGCAAAGCCCACTTTTAGTGTTGCTACCGTAACCTAAGGTGGGCCAAAAGGTTATCGCTAAATACTGCTAGGATTTGGATTTTCTGTTTCTTAAAAGGGTGTCATACTTTAAAATCTAGGAGAAACTATCTCAGAAACATATTCACAACAGGAAAGAATAGAAGAAACTCGTAGAGGCTTCGTATTGGTGTAAAATCTATATAATAAAATTTGTTTATCGGTAATTTCCAAAATTAGACATTATAACATAGTAATCAAACCAACAATATTATATGCCATCGAAACCTTCTCACTAAACAGAAAAACATATGTGGAAACTTTGAATATTAAAATGAAAGAAAAATAATTAAGAAAATTCTGGAACCAAGAAGGATTGAAATTGGATATCGATTTTTTGAGTATAGGAAGAAGAATATTCTAACATAGAGATAGACACGAGGAAAAGTACCCTTAGAATCTATGGTCACATAATGAGGCTACCTGATCGCAGACTGAGAAGAAGAATAGTGAAACACGTAGCAAGCTCACTAATGGAGGAGAATGGATTCAAAATGTTAAAAAAAGACTTGGAATTGGCCGAAATTACCAAAGAAGAATGGATTTTAGAAGAACAGTTGAAGAAGGAGGTTAAACGAAAGACAAAAAGTCCTGAGAACATGAACTGGAGCGAAGACGGAAGAGCAATATTCTCGCAAAGAATGAAAAACTGGCGGGCAAATAAAATGAAACGTCTTATTTTGTACTGCATTTTGTTTCGCTTTTTCGGCGCCTTGGTACCATGGCCTTATTGTCTTCTTACAGATCCTGCGCCGGCGCCGAGGATATTGCTGAACTGAAAGGACTTACAGGAAGCGTTTACTAGTTTATACACACACGCGTCAGTTCCAGATGTTGCCTGCGTGAGTAGTCATTCTTTTATGTCAGTCCATTTCCTTCGTACCTGCAATGCGTGACTTTTATGCACGTTAATTCTTGTTTAGGTATTCTTTTCAATGCATATTTTAGGTACTTTCAGTTCCATATGGCTTTATAACACTGTACCGTAAAAGATGTATTGATTTCACTTCTTCTATGCTTTCTCATTATGACAACTTAGTGTACTGAGGTTTCTCTCTTACAGCAATTCCTGCTTCTTATTGACGATATGGTATTACGTTCCTGGGATTTTCTGGGGCTAAGACTGCTCCGTTCCTGCGCAGCAATAACGCAATACACTGCCGTTCTTCGATAGAGCATTCGTTTGGTTCAATTGTATGGACTGTTATATTCGGAATATTTGTTTTCATTTAGGAAGAAGTTTTGACAGTGTATTAACAGCGTTCCAAATTTAACTTGCGGTTAGCTGGTTGTCCTCCCGAATATGTGCGTTTCCATTACACAGGTTAAAGGTTGTATGTTTGTTGTTTGAAATTGAACCTATCGTTTAATTAACAACAAAAATAGTTTATTTTAAAGTTACTCATTCAAAAACTGATCTGGTATTAGGTGCAGTCCAAATGGTTGTCATAAATTGATGTTTAACAGTCAAGATCACAAAGTCATGAGATAACTTCATCTAAATTTAACTGAACACGTACATTGTTCGTTAACACAGTAATTTGGTTTAATTATGGCCCTCACATTGATGTATATACTGTTAAATAAGAAATAGCGCATTAAACTGATTATGTGCGCAACGGATCTTTTAACAAAACAAGTGTGACATGTAACCTGCATGAAACACACACTGACTATACTCAAAAAATTTCACTGTGAGAAAGATATTAAAAACACAAATCACTTTCTTAATGTTCGACTAAGAGAATTTAATGCCGATCAGTACCTGATTATCAAAATTCCGTATCATAATCAATTAAGTGCAGTTTGCATAACAATCATTTACTACGGTACCAATAACGAAATCTGTTCAACAAGATTACCAAAATCAATACTGCACTTTAAATCCACAAATACCTAATTATCAAATAAAAGAAAGTAGTTTAATCTTCTAACTACGTAAATGAAACAGGAAAGAAAGGTCAACTTTGTTACTTATTATTAATAATCACCATTACATTACCTAAATAATACAACCTTTCCACAATGACATGAAATGCGATTACCTTCATTCCAGTGGTGGTACAACGTTTTCACAATTACATGAAATGCAATATATACTTGCTGGCGTTGCAGCCTCTGCTCTACATCGGAGCCACACACACAACTCAACTGCTCTCTAAGCGAGCTGAACCACAAGTCTGACTCTCTGTCTCTCTGCACGAGCTACAATGCTATGCGATACATAATCTTTGCCAAAGATGAAACTTCACAGATTTATGTACACATATCGATACCCACAGTAGAAGCAATATTATATATTTTCTTGCAAGCAAGTTACTCGTCACAAAACTGGAGGCACAATATTAGACATTTTCTTACTAATTCAGCAATATACATTTTCTATGGACACGTTTCAAGGTTAAGTTCAGATCTAAATATGGCCCGCTTTTTCAGTACGCATTTTCATACGTTATATCAGCAATACTGATATAGATAAAGTGAAACAGATTCCTTGTAGATTCGTAGCTACCACAGTACAATGCCGGCGCCGACCTTTCTGCAGAAATATTCTAATATTTTCATCACAGCACTGTAGAATTCATAGTGAGTCAACTTAGGTATCTACCCCTACCAATATCTGTGTGAGTATTCTTATTCAGAGGGTTCTTTCCCTCTCCGTTTTTCTCCGTTAATCTGAAATTATATTCACCTTCAGTATGATATATGAATATCAGAATAGTGGTGTTGTCTGATTAGTTCGCAGTATTAGTCGAGATTGTTTATAACGTTTTGATCACAGCGATTCATTAATTTTCCCTCCCCACAACATTACTTTCATATTGTTTTAATTCAGACTTTACATTTTGACCAATGCGTATCCTTTGTCAATTAGTTTCTTGTGTCCTTACAGGTATGCATACTAAACTTAATTAAAATTTGTTCCACCGATCCCTTTTAAGTTACAACTTATACTTCGATACTCCCCATTTTTCTTTTCATCGTCTGATACACTATTCTCATCATAAAAATTTCCTTACAGGATGACCATTTTGAAACATGGTAATTCTTAACATTTCGATTCAGCGTATCTTTTGTTGTTGTAGTTATTTTGTCCTGATCACTGCAAAGTGAGACTGTATATTGGTTTTACTATGCAAGTGATGTTTATATTGATTTTAGCAAATTGTATTATTAAATACAATACTTTATTAATTTTGAAGCACACATATTGGTATGGTTTATATCTTCATTATGTTTCTTTGGTCTATTTTACAGTTTGTGCGACATGTAATTTTTTTTATTTCATATTAAGTATTTTATTTTTTATCCTTGACTGCATGTTCAAATGTTTGTAGAGCTTATAGAACTTAACTACGTAGTCATCAGTCCCTAAACTTACAAACTACTTACGAACTAGCTTATACTAAAGACGACACAAATATCCAAGCCCGAGGGGGGGATTCGAACCCCCGACCGCAGCGGCCGTGCAGACCGTGACTGGCACGCCGCAGACCGCTCGGCCACCGCGGTCGGCGACTGCGTGTTAAAGAGTTTTATAAATTATAGTTTGTAATTTTTTTAAATAAAATATAGCACCTACAAATGTCTATAGGGCCCTCAATACGCTACTTAAGGAGCATCCGAACCGATAGTTTCATGCAACAAACTTTTAAATACACCTGTCGCCTGTTATCACTCAGTAATCTCACCAAATGAGTTCCCACCTTTTTTCTTTACCGATGGAGTCAATGAAATCTTACTCCCTCTATCGCCTTCTACCATGCCCTCAATAGATGTCAGTTTCGTTTGTATCAGCTTAATCCTTACGACGTCATTTCTCTTGAAGTAACTATTCTACGAGTGTATAGTTTGCCATATTACGAAACTATCTGCGAAATGTGCAGCGAATGGTGTTGGCAGTAAAGACACAATAAACTACATCACGCGTGATGGTGCAAACTTTCAAACATTACATTATTCATGTCAGATCTCCGGAGTTTCGAGTCAAAATATCATGTAATTTCGAATGTACATTGAGTGACATTTGTGAATATTGTATGCAAAATCAGTCACGAATAGAGTTAGTAGTAAAAGCGTGATAAACTAAAACCTCAAGCGGGATGGAGCGCTTTATCCATGAAACTAATTGTTCTTCATCTTATATCTCATGAACTATGTATCGTACTAAACTATAATCTTGGAGGTAGGGCTACAATGAGTGATATGGATATACTAGTTGTAAACCGGGCGTTGCCCGGGTGTTTATTTATCCTACACCCTTCCCCCCTCTCTCTACATCCACCTCTTTCTCTCCCATCTCTCTGTTCGTTTCCACCTGTCCCTCTCTCGGCAAAGTTTCCTGCAAGGTACCCTCTGTCATTTACCATACAAACATTTATGTACCCAGTGATCGCCGGCCGCGGTGGCCGAGGGGACTGAGGCGCTCCAGTCACGGTCTGCACGGCCACTACGGTCGGGGGTTCGAATCCCCCCTCGGGCATGGATATTTGTGCTGTCCTTAGTCTTAGCTAGTTCATAAGTAGTTTGTAAGCTTAGGGACTGATGACCCCGTAGTTAAGTCCCATAAGTTCTACAAACATTTGAACATTTGAACCCAGTGATCTTCCTCTTGGTTTAAAGATCATGTGTGCACAAATTCATAAAGATTGGAGCAAAACTATGCAGTTTGTAAAATTACGTAAGTTAAGTACCCTCCGCCATGCACCGAACGAAATTTTATACAGACAGTGACATTCCTCTTGTTTTTGAGGTAGAGTGTGCAAAATTTCATCAATATCGGAACAAAACTACAGATTTGTGTAGAAATCGTTGAAGCGATGTTGAAGGCATAGTATACCGTTAGCAGAGCCTGTTCTCTGGATGGTTTTTACTGCTTTATTTATTTATTCTTATATTTCCTTATTCGTATGCTTACCCTTACAGAGAAAGAGCTGAAGACATTGTAGCACGCATAGACCAAAGAGCATCACGTTTCGCTGTATGTAACCTCCTTGCTATAGACGCAAACGTCATCGCTGGCCTTCAGTCCGAATATTTTTATAATTTGACGACTTTCAACCACCATATCTTCCACCCCCTTATAGCTACCGGCATGGAACTGCTACGGTGTACAACGGGAGATTCCGGACCACAATTACACACAGACCATACGTTTGCGTTCTGCAATTTTCGCTGCAGAGCGAAATATTAATACACACACACACACACACACACACACACACACACACACACACACACATATATATATATATATATATATATATATATATATATATAGTTTTATATACACCGATAACTTTCCATCCCAATATACTCCACCCTTTTATCATTATCAACCATCAAGCAACAATGCAACCAATAAAACCATTTTCAAAGAGTAAATATAATTTTCAAATAGTAATTATGTTCCGTATTTCGAGTTATACTCTTCAAATTACTAAATATCTATCAGATCGCTATAAAACCGTGCTTGAAACCTTCCTCGGGTATAAATTAGGAACTGTACAAATATTTAAGTCTCTGCCTCTTGTCGTTCGGACATGATAAGCGTACACCGAACAGATATTCACATAGCTATCCGATCGCCATAAAACCGTGCCTAAAGCCTTCCCCGGGTAGACATTAGTAAATATACAAATTTTTAGCTCTTTATGTCTTGTGGTTCAGACGTGATAAACGTACACCGAACCGACATTCAGTATCTGAAAAATGTCCTGAGAATACAACTAGTAGTGCATAAATAAAAAATTCTAACGTCTTGCCGAATACCGCAGTTTTGCTACATAAAGAAGAGACAACCAGTAAGCCATAAAATTCTTTAGTTTCTGAGGTTTTCAGTGGTAAAATATTTCATAAAGATTTGAAATTATGTGTAAATTTCGTTGGAAGTCGCTAAGAGTTTCTAGGTAACAAAACGCAGGCGAATTCGCCTTCGGTCACCAAGATGAGAAGTAATATTCATCTCGGATTTGCAGCCGGATACCATCGTCAACTAAACACAATATTTCGGCAGACCAACTAGGTGGCATCTTCAGGTGAGTGCGCTGATTACAATTAGGAGTTTCCGGTGAATACGTGTAATCAGCGCACTCACCTGAATATTGCAGCCTGTTGGTCTGCCGAAATATTGTGTTTAGTTGACGATGGTATCCGGCTGCAAATCCGAGATGAATGTTATCAGTTATTACGCCGGGAAAGTCCACGCAACCACAAAATGAGAAGCGTTTGTGTCGGTGATTATTTCAAGTGTTCAAATGTTTGTAGAGCTTATGGGACATAACTATGGGGTCATCAGTCCCTAAACTTACAAACTACTTATGAACTACCTAATTCTAAGGACGGCACAAATATCCATGCCCGAGGTGGGGGGGGGGGGGGTATTCGAACCCCCGACCGTAGTGGTCATGCAGACTGTACTGGCGCGCCGCAGAACGCTCGGTCACCGCGGCCGGCATTATTTATGTGAGGTATGTCCATAAAGTAAGTTCCGTTCGGTTATATAAACCAAACGTGAACAGATACAGAAAAAAAATTATTGTCTAAAAATCTGCAACTGTTCAACTACTTTTCTACATGACTTCCGAAATTTTGTAGGCACTTGTCATAGCGTGGGACAAGTTTTTGTATGCCTTCTTCATAGAAGGTTGCCGCCTGTGTATTCAGCCATGTGGCAAACATGTTCTTTAAGCTCATGATCCTTGATGTGTTGACCACCAAGGACAGATTTTAGGTGTAAGAAGAGATAAAAGCAGTCTTCTTCTCCCCTTCAGGTTGCCGCCCGACCTCACAAGGCGAATGTGACCAAACAACTCTTACGGGAATTTCACTGGGACGTGTTTGATCATCCTCCGTACAGTCTCGCTTCTAGCGACTTTCTTCTTACACCTAAAATCTACCCATGGTGGTCAACACTTCAACGATGATGACGAGCTGAAAGAACATGTTACCATATGGTTCAATACATAGGCGGAAACCTTCTACGAAGAAGGCATACAAAAACTTGTGCCATGCTATGACAAATGCTTGCAAAATTTCGGAAGCTATGTAGAAAAGTAGTTTAATAGTTGTATATTTTTGTACGATAAATATTTTTTCTGTATCTGTACACGTTTCTTTTATATAACCGAGGGAGCTTACTTTGTGGACATATCTCGTACATACAAATGCACTCCAATTTTCATATTGCACGTTGTCCGCGGTTGCCGAGGGGACTGAGGCGCTCCAGTCATGGTCTGCCCGGCCACTACGGTCGGTGATTCGAATCCCCCTTCGGGCATGTATATTTGTGCTGTCCTTAGTCTTAGCTAGTTCATAAGTAGTTTGTAAGCTTAGGGACTGATGACCCCGTAGTTAAGTCCCATAAGTTCTACAAACATTTGAACATTTTCATACTACACCACACTTATTGGAGCACCAATTTTTAATAAGTAAGTCAATTGTTAAACCTTTTTTATTATATGAAACTTTTTCAAATTTCCCATATTGTTACAACTTATGTTTTCATCTTAACAGGCCCAGGCCTTTTAACATGTATAAAAATCACAGAGGCACCTAATGATGAGGCCTCAGGGCTGGAAATGCATTGTGTACGATAAAACACTATTTGTGACTGAAGGCGAGTTGATTTTACTTTACTCAAGTACAATAGTCACGGAGCATTATTGGTAAAGAATATATATATATATATATATAATGTTCAAATGTTTGTAATTCTATCGGACCAAACTGCTTGGTCATCAGTCCGTAGCTTACAAACTACTTAAACCTAGGTAAACTAACCTACGGACAACACACACACCCATGCCCCAGGGAGAACTCGAACCTCCACGGCGAGTAACCGCACGCTCCGCAGCGAGACGCTTTAGACGGCTCGGCCATTCCACCGCGGCATATATATATATATATATATATATATATATATATATATATATATATATATATATATATATTATAGGGTGTTTCACTAAGTGTGTAACTTATAAAATAATAAGCGACGGGAAATTTTAATGCGGTAGGTCACCACAAGTAATGTTACACTTTCTGCGGAGCTATGAACATAGTTTATTGTATCATTTACCAAAGAGTTACAGCACAAAGATATAATTTTTTTAATGGAACAATAGTTTTTTCTATCGTGTATTGGATTCGTTGAAACCAGCTGCGTCCAAATCAGTTTAAATTACATTCCTATCACTGTCAGTTTGGGAGCTACAACTCTTCAAAGTTTCAGGGGCAGATGCCACAAACGCTGCGCATAATGCAATTCGCCTTCTAAATGTGGTGCGGCCGAGTTGTAACGTCGCCGGTGTCACGGAGCGAGAAGCTTCCTCGATGCGCTGTTAGACTGCCGACTGTCGCCGCACGCGGCCGTATACCCGACAGTTGGAGCCACACAAACAACCGGGACTCAATATACCGCAGATACTGACATCGGATGACGATGGCAAACACGAACAGCGCATCGAGGAAGCTTCTGGTATCTGCCCCTGAAACTTTGAAGGGTTGTAGTTCCCAAACTAACAGTGATAGGAATGTAGTTTAAATTGATTTGGACGCAGCTGGTTTCAACGAATCCAATACACGATAGAAAAAACTATTGTTCCATTAAAAAAAATATATCTTTGTGCTGTAACTATTTGGTAAATGATACAATAAACTATGTTCATAGCTCCGCAGAAAGTGTAACATTTCTTGTGTTGATCTACCGCATTAAAATTTCCCGTCACCTATTATTTTATAAGTTACAGAGGCAAAGGCACTTAGCGAAACACCCTTATCATTGTGAAGCAGAGGTAAGACTTCTGACATGTAAGTGATTTCTAATATACATGATGATTCACGAAGAAATGGAAATATTTTACTATGTCATTCTACAAATAAAGCAAAAGAAAAAAGTTCGTAGTTCATGTAAGCATAGGTCCGCAAATGTTTAGCTATGGAGTCGCGGCTAATAAAAGATTTAGCCTGAAATTTTGCAACTTCGTTAATATGAAGGCGTTGGGATGGTTTGATATTAAGGATGTTACTAAGTATTAAAATCTTTTATTAGTCTTAACTCCGTAAGTAAACATTTGCGGAACTATGTTTATGTGATCATTTTTCTCTAGTTTTGTTTATAGAATAACATATTAAAATATTTGCATATCTTCGTGAATTACGCTGTATATGAATGGCGTTGTGGATAACGTAGTAACTGTAATGAGGCGTTTTGCACGTGATACTGCAATATATCGAGAAGTCAGGTAGCAAAGTGCAGGATGATCTGCACCGTATTGGCGCGTGGGGGAGGAAATTGAGCCTCAACACAAACATATATAAAGAGCTGAAGTGCTGCGTTTATATAGAAATAAATATCCTTTATTATACGAGGCGCGACCAGAAAGTAAGTTCCGTTTGGTAACAAAATGAAATTGTTTACAGATACAGAAGAAATTTTTATTGCACAAAATTCTACAAATCTTAAACTACTTTTCCACATAACTGCCGAAATGTTGTATGCACTTGTCATAGCGTGCCACAAGTTTTTGCATGCACCCTTCACAGAAGGTTGCCGCCTGTGTATTCAACCAGGTGGTAACAGCTGTTTATCATCGTTGAAGTGTTGACCACCAAGGACAGATTTTAGGTGTAAAAAGAGATGAAAGTCGCTAGGAGAGAGGTCCGACCTGTATGGAGGATGCTCAAACAGGTCCCACTGAAATTTCCGTAAGAATTGTTTGGTCACATTCGGTGTACGAGGTAAGGCATTATCGTGAAAAAAAAAATCTTTTGACATTAATCCTCTTTTTACACCTAAAATCTGCCCTACGTGGACAACATTTCAACGATGATGAGTACCTGAAAGTACATGTTACCACATGGTTGAATACACAGGCGGCAACATTCTATGAAAAAGGCACACAAAACCTTGTGCCATGCTATGACAATTGCCTACAAAATTTCGGAAGCTATGTAGAAAAGTAGTTTAACAGTTGTATATTTTTGTACAATCGATATTTTTTCTGTATCTGTACCCGTTCGTTTTATATAACCAAACGGAACTTACATTCTGGACGCGCCTCGTATTATATACTCAATAGCAGCACAGACACTAAAAGCAGTTACTTCCATAAAATGTCTGGCAGTAGATATAAGAGGCGATCTGAAATGGAACGACCGTATAAAATCAGTCGTGGGTAAGGCAGATGCCAGACTGAGATTCATTGGAAGAGTCCTCAGCAAGTGTAGTCCGTCAGCAAAGGAAGTAGGTTACAAAACTTTCGTTCCACCAGCGCTTGAATATTGCTTATCGGTGTGGGATCCGTACCAGGTAGGCTTGATAGGGGACATAGGGAAATTCCAACAGAGAACAGCACGATTCGTTGTGGGGTCATTAGTAAGAACCAAAGCATGACTTCCAAGGAAAGTACATGGATATCTACGTACACCTCAATGTGCTGGTGGGTGTCGTTTTTCTGCAAAGCTCTGCAACCATGCTGTAGATAGCACTGTAGATGTAATTGTAGACGCCATACCTAATGCAGATATCATAACTATAACTTATGTAATAATCATCGTACATGTTCTCTAGCCTATTGTCATCAAAAGCCGTGATGATAGTTGCAACTTTAACCTTCTTCCCGAAAGACTGTTGGTATTCACTGCCACTGCTTCCATCGCCTCTTCCCGCACTTACCGTAGCACTACCGCTTGCAATGAGTTGTTCGTCATTATCATCCCTATTATCATTATTATGAGTTTGTAACAACAGTATCTAACTTATGCTCATATTTCTGTACCATAACAGATACGAGAAAGCATGCAAATGATTCATCTTCTACGCTAATACCATCGTCACGAAGAAGGGTTCTTCGTAACTTCATCACAACTAATCGCATTACATTAGCAGGATTGATTACCAATCGCCGCCCCATCTGACGCTACACCACACAAATATCATCACAAAACGCAACTTCGGAGACACACTGCACCGTCCCTACTGGCGAACCGACAGGTCAAAGTGCAATGTGGCATGGCACACGCAGAGACCTCTAACGGACGACAGCAGAGTTTTGCAGATGCGGGAGTATCACTAGTGCAATAAGGGATCTTTACATTATCTCTCATACGTTTTTGGTGTATATGTGTTTGTTCGAGCCCAAGTACTTTTCTTGTGAGTCGAAAAACTACGTTCCTCTGAGCAGGAGACAAATACACATTCTCAAATAAATGCGGGAGTATCACTAGTGCAATAAGGGATCTTTACATTATCTCTCATACGATTTTGGTGTATATGTGTTTGTTCGAGCCCAAGTACTTTCCTTGTTAGATGGTCAAGTAACTCTAGTGGCAGACGTTGCAAGAGAGGCGTTCTGTATCACAATACGGGCTTATGACAAAGTTCCGACAGCATACGTTTGTCGAAGAGTGAGCCAATATATTACAGTCTCCTACGTATATATCGCGAAAAGGTCACGAGAAAAAAAAAAGAGATAACGGCCCGTACGAAAACATATCAGTAATCGTTTTTCCTTTAAATGAAAACATTTGGTTTAGGCTTCACGTGACTGTCGTTTAAAATTTAATCACAAGGTATCACTATTACTAGTCTGTTTTATTGTCCCCACAACGCGTTTCAAGGGTTTAAAACCCCATCAACAGGTGGAATAACATTAAGCTGGTACATATAGGTTAGATTGAACTATTGCACTGTCTACAACGGGAAAATTTCCTTAGGGGGTGTGTTAACTTGTCCTATATCATTTTCCAACCTCATCCATGTTGCGCAATACAGTTTGCGTTTGTACCGCAATGACAGTGTACGCGAGGGTTGTAATAACTCCCCACTGCACTGTGTGAAGAGTAGAATCTCTAAAAGTTCACCAACCTGACGTCTTCTATAGTTGTCATCGCCCCGTAGATGATAGCACACAAGTTGGAGTTCTTGAAGCTATGTTCAAATGTTTGTAAAGCTTATGGGACTTAACTACGGGGTCATCAGTCCCTAAACTTACAAACTGCTTATCAACTACTTTATACTAAAGACGGCACAAATATCAATGCCCGAGGGGGGATTCGAACCCCCGACCGTAGTGGCCGTGCAGACCGTGACTGGAGCGCCTCAGTCTCCTCGGCCACCGCGGCCGGTACTTCGATCTTGCACCAGTATTCAGCGGGACTCAGCAGCAGTAGTTTCCTGGATATAGCGGACAGCTGTACCGTCGAAATATTGAATCGGTTTGATTTTATTATCCGGCAGAAAACCCGCAGAGATTTCGAAGATTAGTCACGCCTGGAAACAGTAATACCTTGTATATATACATGTGGCGTCTGTTCCGAAAGAAAAGACGTCACTTAGGATCCTCCAGTTGTTATTATTTCATATTCACAGTTTATGTTCTTTCGGAAAAGACGCCACATGTATATATATATATATATATATATATATATATATATATATATATATATATATATATATAATATGCCGGTGACGGGCAATGATCCTTTCGTTAGTGGGGAGGGGTGGGCAAGTTTGGAGCCCTTACTCTTACGGGAATTAGTACATAGTGACTACGAGTTTGAGTACTGTGGGCAGGGCAAAGCTGGGAATTTGTGTCTGACGGGAGGCGTGCTTAGGCAGTCCTTGCAGGTGCGGTGATCACTGTGTCGCCAGTGGTGCCGCGGTGGAGTAGCCGAGCGGTCTAAAGCGTCTCGTTGCGGAGCGCGCGGTTGCTCGCCGTGGAGGTTCGAGTCCTCTCTTGGGCATGGGTGTGTGTGTGTGTGTGTGTGTGTGTGTGTGTGTGTGTGTTTGTCCTTACGTTAGTTTACCTAGGTTTAAGTAGTTTGTAAGCTACGGACTGATGACCACGCAGTTTGGTCCGATAGATTTACAAACATTTGAACATTGTGCTTGGTATCGAGTCATCAATAATATAGTGAGGCCGGCCGCGGTGGCCGAGGGGACTAAGGCGCTCCAGTCACGGTCTGCACGGTCACTACGATCGGGGGGATATTTGTCGGGCATGGATATTTGTGCCGTCCTTGGTTGTAGGTAGTTGATAAGTAGTTTGTAAGTTTAGGGACTGATGACCCCGTAGTTAAGTCCCATAAGCTTAACAAACATTTGATCACTTTTTGAATATAGTGAGAACTCATGAAAAACTGTACTCAATAGGACTCATTGTGACAAATGCATGCCCAAAGTGTAGCATTATCGACTCGCTATATCACCGCTTTACCTGTGGTGGATATAATGATATTTGTAACGACGTAAGACAGCAGATCGCGTTCATAAAACGTAGCGATAATAGAGAGATTGCAATAAAAAACGTATTCTTTCCGGACGAAGTTTCTTTTCCACCACAAAGAAACAACGTCATAGTATGGTTGCTCAGTACTTTTGTAAATTATGTTATAAACAAAAAAGGAAATGACACCACACAAGAAAACAGAGAATACATACAAGAAGAATTTTACAAAATATATACCAAAAAGGACCACAAAAGAAACTTCGGAAATATGCTAAAAATTCTCTTTCAGAGACAGGGTATAGGTTAAAGAATAAACATCATCACCTAGGAAACTGAGTTAGCATGCTAAAGTAGGGGACTGCTGTTGAGGGCGAAGTACGGTGGGGACTTCGTGGGCCACGTGGCCGCTACGGTAGCCGTGAAGGCCTCAACAGAACCCAGAAACGGCTTCGCTGACCCACAAGAAGACGCTGACAAAACATCAAGGGACAAGAACATAAAGACCACAAAGAATAAATATTGCCTTTAAACGTATGGTGCATTTAATGCAAGGGATTTTTGTTTGTTAAACTTAAGGGACTTAAGTACGGGGTCATCAGTCCCTAAACTTACAAACTACTTATGAACTACTTACGAACTAGGACGGCACAAATATCCATGCCCGAGGGGGTATTCGAACCCCCGACCGTAGTGGCCGTGCAGACCGTGACTGGAGCGCCTCAGTCTCCTCGGACACCGCGGCCGGCGCAGTCAATGAGCTCACGAGAAGGAAGAAAAACAAACTTTAGTTTATGTTTCTATTATGAAGCAGAAACCATAATAGAAACTAATTATTTCGTTATAAATGTATATGAATATAAGAAAGTAAAATGAAAATTAAAACGATGGCATTGAAGCCCAGCCGAGGAAGGTTATCATGGCGAGCGTAAGGAAGGGCTTAAGGGGAGGAAAGGAGGCCCTTTTTTTTTTTTTACCTCGTTCTAATTTACTCTAGTGTTTCTAGTTTCTGCTGTCCCACTGGCTGCTCACCTTCGTACCTGCACAAGCGTGCATCCTTTATTCCTGTGTCGGTCTCTTTCTACTCGGCCACCGACACCTACGACGGAAACGAGACACATAAGTGGCGACGAGGCTGGGACACAAAATATATATATATACAAAATTAAAAAAAAAAAATAAAAAAGTGGTGTAGGGGTCAGCGCAACTGCCTAGAAAGCAGGAGACCCGGGTTCGAATACCGGCCGGATACACATATTTAGCGTTGTCCAATCGTAGTTGAAGTCATATATTCTGTGAATATAAGTAATACCTTATGTTTCAGTCTATCGTTTTTCCATCACACATGACTGGAATAGGGGGAGGAAGTGACAAGGAAGGCAACGTCTCCCTCCCCTTCCCACACACACACACACACACACACACATCGTAATGTGAAACTTCCTGGCAGATTAAAATTGTGTGCCGGGACCGGGACTCAAACCTGGAACCTTTGCGTTTCGCGGGCAAGCGCACTACCGACTGTGCTATCCCGACACGACTCACGATGCCGCCTCACAACTTTACTTCCGCCAGTACGTCGCCTCCTACTTTGTGGGGCGGCGTCGTGAGTCGTGTCGGGATAGCACAGTCGGTAGTGTGCTTGCCCGCGAAAGGCAAAGGTCCCAGGTTCGAGTCCCAGGTTCCGGCACACAATTTTAATCTGCCAGGAAGTTTCATATCAGCGCACACTCCGCTGCAGAGTGAAAGTTTCATTCTGGGGACATCGTAACGTGGTTTGAGGAGTAAGGATGTAGAAGTAGAACCGTTCTGCATGGCACTGCTACTCTTCTCCTCAGTGAGGATAGATGGCGCAGCAGACGGGCGCACGCCCTGGCAGTGAGGAAGGAACATTAGCGATCCCTGATTGGTCTCTTTGCGGGGGAGCGGCCAATTAGGCGCTAACTCTCCGACAAAGGCCTGCGCGGCGAAGCCTTTCTTCGCGCACCTTTTCTCGCTTCTTAAGCCCTTTCTACACGGGAAGTGAGAGCTTACGAGGTTACCCGCGATGCACCGGTCACACCATTCGCGTACAGTGTAGACGCGTCCACTTGCACAAGATGCACGCATACGATCGCTAGCAGACGGAATAGGGTGGATCCTATTCTCACGCGTATGAAAGTGCTTCGCGCATGCGCAGACCTCCGAATGGAGAACCCATAAGATAAACGAAGCCAAGTCGCGAATTGGTTTGAGGATCTACATCTACATCTACATCTATATGGGAATCTCTGCAAATCACATTTAAGTGCCTGGCACAGGTTTCATCGAACCACCATTATACCATTTGTCTCCCAATCCATTCTCGAATAGTGCCGCGGGAAGAAACAACATCTGAATCTCTCCGTTCGTGCTCTAATTTCTCGTATTTTATTCTGATGATAATTTCTACCTATGTAAGTGGGAATCCAACAATATATTTTCGCATTCGGAGGATAATGTTCGCGATTTGAGTTTCGTAAGTAGCCCGCGCCGCAGCGATAAGCGCCGTTGTTGTAATGATTCCCATCCCAGATCCTGTATCATTTTCGTAACGCTGTCTCCCCTGTATCGTGACAATACGAATCGAACTGCCCTTCTTTGGATTCTTTCGATGTTCTAATTCAAAACCACCTGATAAGTATCCCACACTGGGCAGCAATACTCCAAAAAAGGACGGACAAGCGTAGTGTATACAGTTTCTTTTGTAGTTCTGTTGCATCTTTTAAGGGTTCTGCCAATAAATCGCAGTCTCTGGTTCGCCTTTCCCACGACATTATCGACGTGTTCTTTCCAATTTACGTCTGAAGTAATAGTAATTCCTAGGTATTTTGTGGAGCTTACGGCCTTCACTTTTGATTGATTTAAACAAAGTCTAACGGATTTCTTTTCGTACTCATGTGGACCACACTTCTCATACGATCGCTAGTAGACGGAATAGGATGGAAGTGCTTCGCGCATGCGCAGACGACCAATTCGGGTACCCAGCTGATAAACGAAGCCAAGTCGGGAATTTGTTTGAGAAGGGATACTTGTCTCCTCCTCAAAGGAATGCACTTTTTCGAATCGTCGTATTTTATGAGGTGATACTATAGAGGAATTGCACTAAAATTTTTATATACTGGTAACATGTGTACAATTTTTATTGAAAAGAGAGATCTAGCTGTTAATATGAAAGTGAAACAAACTTACAGCAAATGTAAATCAAGACTTTTCACTGATTTATCTACCGATTCTTGGTAGTACATCACACTGACTTGAAAGTAGAATTTTGCGTTTGTTCTACACGTTCATTTCCAGTTACAAGGAAAGTACTTGGGCTCGAACAAAAACATATACACCAAAATCGTATGAGAGATAATGTAAAGGTCCCTTATTGCACTAGTGATACTCCCACATCTGCAAAACTCTGCAGTCGTCCGTTAGAGGCCTCTGCGTGTGCCATGCCGCATTGCACTTTGACCTGTCGGTTCGCCAGTAGGGACGGTGCAGTTTGCCTCCGAAGTTGCGTTTTGTGACGTTATTTGCGTGGTGAAGCGTCAGATGGGGCGGCGATTGCTAATCAATCCTGCTAATGTATTGTGATTGAGATGAAGTTATGGAGAACCCTTCTTCGTGAAGATGGTATTAGTGTATAAGATGAATCATTTGCATGCTTTCTAGTGTCTGTTACGGTACAGAAATACGAGCACAAGTTAGATACTATTGTTACAAACTCATAATAATGATAATAGGGGTGATAATGACGAACAACTCATTGCAAGCGGTAGTGCTGCGGTAAGTGCGGGAAGAGGTGATGGAAGCAGTGGCAGTGAATACCAACAGTCTTACGAGAAGAAGGTTAAAGTTGTAACTATCATCACGGCTTTTGATGACAATACGCTAGAGAACATGTACGATGATTATTACGTGAGTTATAGTTAAGATATCCGCATTACGTATGGCGTCTACAGTTACATCTACAGTGCTATCTGGAGCATGGTTTCAGAGCTTTGCAGAAAGCACATTGAGGTGTACGTAGATATCCTGTAACCAAACTTTCATACAGATATGTTTGTTCGAACCCATGTACTTTCCTTGTCAGTCGTAACTGTTTTAGAAGGTGATAGTATAGAGGAATTGCATCAAAAATGTTATATACGGGTAACATGTGTACAATTTTTATTGAATACAGAGATATAACTGTTAATATGAAAGTCAAACAAAGTTAGAGCAAATGTAAATCAAGACGTTTCACTGATTTATCCATCGATTCTTGTTAGTACATCACACTGACTTCAAAGTAGAATTTTGTGTATGGTCTACACGTTCATTTCCACTTACTTACCCGGTTTTCGGCTTACTAGGGAGTATTCAGACTTTAAAGTACGTCGGAAACCGGTTATTTAAATAAGTCAACATGGTGACCTACAAAGAACCGACGAAAGAATGTCAAAATATCCAAATTTGCAGTGCTTTAAGTTTGTTATACATACGAAGAGCTGAATCTCTGTACCCAATAAAAAATGGACTTACGTTATATGACATTATAGCTGCAAATCGTCTTATTTAAATAATCGTGTTATTTAAATAAAAGTCAATATGGTGATCTACCAAGAACCGACAAAAGAATCAGTCAAAACATCCAAATCAGTTTGTTGTACATACCAAGAGCTGTATCTCTGTATCCAATTGGACCCACGTTATACAAAATATTAAATGCAAATCGTCTTTAATACCATCTTCTAAAATATTTGCTATTTTTCCTGAAACATGCTGTAGTTAACAGATGAAATATTTGTTTTTGGTGCGCATTATTTGAAGCTTTATCACAGTGAAAAGTCTATGTATAGACACCTGAGCTTCTTCATCATATACATAGGCGCTTCAAACTGCAGGGGCTGGAAGTATATGATAGCAATAATGAGCGGCGTAGTTAAACATGAACTGCACGAAAAAATTAAATACAGTTTCACAGTGGCAGTCTAAAACACAAAATAAATGATTTAATCATCACAATATATTATTACAATTTCGAATATTGATGTTAACGCGGCGATTGATTTGCTGTAACTTGACAACAAACCAAGTAGACACGTGAAACAGACGATTCGACAAATGCGTACCGTTCGAACGCTTCTTTGTAGTTGGACGGTCTATCGCAAGGGGCGCTGCAGTTGACAACGACTTCCTTGTGCGTGTTACACGTCTCGTATGGAAAGGGCTTTAGACGGACAGAGGTATCGAGAGGCAGGTTTGGCTCGGTAGCGAGTTCACGGGAAACAGGAGGTAGCTAGTCGTTCAGGGTATCGCAAGAAGAGATCATCACATCTGTCAGTGTGAGCATCATTCCTGACGTCTGTGGGTAACAGAGTGCGTGCAACAGTAGCTGGCCCGTTCACATGAAAGCATTCTCCTTCTCAGCGCTGGCCGATCTGCGAGTGTAATCGCCAGAGATAATTCGGGAGGAGGGAGGAAGGGGGTAAGAGCAAAGGTGTCACCTTCCCCTCCCCCTCCAATAAACTCAAACATATTTATAAACTGTTCACAAAAAAGTGAGACGGGATTATGTTTTAACTAAATATCTTTAAATTTTACTGTTGTAATATTTACAAAGTGTTAAACACTTTGTAACTTTTCCTAACAATGAACTCATTTAAAGTTCATGTTTCACAGCCATAAGTTATTACTAGCAGTATACCGGGTAATCAAACTTAATCAATCACGGAATAATATAGATAGAGAGGTAAAAATTGAGCCGCCCGCGGTGGCCGAGCGTACTGCGGCCACTACGGTCGGGGGTTCGAATCCCCCCTCGGGCGTGGATATTCGTGCCGTCCTTAGTATTAGCTAGTTCATAAGCATGTAATGCTGCTTTCGTATGAAAATGGGTGTTGCGTATTAAAGTTAAGGTTGGGGACCGCAAATGAAATTTTACCAGGTAGTGAAATATTTTTAAATGAGATTACTACGCAATTTTGACAAGGAAGGGACAATTTAAACAAAATTATTGGATTCCGCCATTAAATGGTAGCGGTCGTAATTTCGGTGGCAAATGCAACACCAGAAAGCAACATTACAGAAGAAGTCGGCGGAATCTAAATTTTACCTCATTGAGAGCTGGTACAAATATTTCGGTCATGTTCTGTAGTGATTCCAACTGTGATGAATGGAATATTACTTCGATAAATTGATGCTGGGATTGTGCGTTTCGGTTACTATTGTTCTATGACCGTGTGGAAAATTAATCATGATAGTCGCCAAAAATTGCAAAATTATCGGACTTCAAAAACATTACGAAGATTTTTCTTCAGGCATTAAAATGTAATAAACCATTCATAGACACGAAATAAATAAGTTACACAGTGAATGTTTTAGTACAATCGCGAATCAAATCGCAACAATACCCGAGCATCACTTTATGAAGTACTGGATCTGCTGAAAATAAATAACTTTGAAGTTAGTGAGAATGGAGACGGGGTTGTAAGTAAGTAAGATATTTCACATTAACTATGGGGGTTTATTGAAATTAATAAAAAAAGAAGCTCACACTTACAATAATTAGACAAAGTCCTGGAATACGTCCTAACACCTCAAGGAGAAGAAAGTAAGTGACGAACAGTTCCGCTATCTCCCTCAGCTTGTTGCAAAAAAGTTGAACGTGGCAAATTTCATATGTTTATCTATACGCTGTCAGAGAGAGAGAGAGAGAGCAGAAGTCAGCGACAAGCATCGCACAAGTTATAAAAAAAATCATTAATGTATTACTACAAGCAGTTTGTAAATTTAGGTACTGATGACCCCATAGTTAAGTCCCACGAGCTCTACAAACATTTGAACATTTTGTAAAAATTGACACATATGCTTGGAATGAAACGGGGTTTTATTAGAATCAAAAAGCAAAAAACAAAGTATTGCTAGACGCGTGAAAGATCTCTTGCGCGCGTCGTTTGGTGATGATCGTGTGCTCAGCCGCCACTTTCGTCATGCTTGGCCTCCCAGGTCCCCAGACCTCAGTCCGTGCGATTATTGGCTTTGGGGTTACCTGAAGTCGCAAGTGTATCGTGATCGACCGGCATCTCTGGGGATGCTGAAAGACAACATCCGACGCCAATGCCTCACCATAACTCCGTACAAGCTTTACAGTGCTGTTCAGGACATTATTCCTCGACTACAGCTATTGTTGAGGAATTATGGTGAACATATTGAGCATTTCCTGCAAAGAACACCATCTTTGCTTTGTCTTACTTTGTTATGCTAATTATTGCTTTTCTGATCAGATGAAGCGCCATCTGTCGGACTTTTTTTTTGTTCTAATAAACCCCGTGTCATTCCAAGCATGTGTGTCAATTTTTACCTCTATATCTGCATTATTCCGTCATTTATTAAATTTTCAAAGTCATACTGACTTTTTGATCACCCGGTACATTGATCAAAAATAGTTTTCTTCAGCTCAACCGACATCTTAGATTTCAAAATTGAGGAATGTCTCCCGTAAGCTTACCAGCCCAATTTAATTCGTCGTAATATTTCTGGTTTTATATTACCTTTCATGATTGTTAGTTGTCCCAGTGTAGTGGGACGAAATATTATCCCCTGCTATTACCTTTACGTCAGCTAGTTTCGCAGGTAAAAGATCATGTTTATATATCTTGTTGTTAATAATGTTTAGTCTTAATAGGTTGTATTTCATTCTCAAAGGAAATATGTGTTGTTTTTATGTTTCACGTGCGGTGACAACGGGGCAATCTACGAAAATAGCATCTTCTCTGCTGAAGCCAAAAGATGATGTACCTGGCCACCAATCGTCGTGGGTCGACAGCCACACGCTCAGAGAAGATCCTGTTGGAGTACCTCCGTTGCCAACCGTCACAATCATATAAACAAGAAAAATTGAAAAATGTATTGTTATAAAAAGTCTGTTCCTGTTTTATGTTAAAACCAGTTCCAGTCTCGATGTTGAGTCCTTACGAGCAAGTTCTGATTGTATGTCATGTATTACGTGGACTTATAACTTACGAAATAAAACGTAAACTTTTACTCCCAGTACCAGTGTGTGAAAAATAATTATTGTACTGAATAAGAAGAGAAGATATTTACAACTGAACTGAACTGAACTGAATTTATATTTTTGGAACTTATAACTGAATTTCTCCGATTTTATACCAGTGTAGGCACTCAGCAATAATTTTATTAACTGGAAAACAGTGAGATCTAGTTTTATGAATCGATATATTTTACGACTGATTCAGTGAGCAACATCTGTGATAGTAAAAGATTATCTTAGGAAATCTTCAACAAGTTATTTTTTTAATTTTTTTTTAGAATATTCAACGAAAGTCCGTACCAGATTTTGAACTTTTACAGTATTTTTTTGGAACAGTTTTATTTTTCTATTATCTTGCACAAGAACCTAGCAGTGAATATTTAAGAATTTTTTCCTATGAATGAAGATTTTTATTAATTCGAGTGTAGTGAAATGGTCAGGGTCGAAGTCCGACTAAATGAAACTGAAGAAATTTACTCCTGAATACACAATTCCATTATAATCTGAAGGAAGAATCTGCTGTTCCACCACACCAGATAGACATACTCTGCGACTCTTTGCAGTTCTGTACTTCCAACCGACATACTTCCGTCAGGTGTCCGCTCATTGATCATGATCTTAGTCTTACCAATGTTCATTTTTAGACTGACTTCAAAGCATACTAACGTAAGTTCGTTAACTAGTATTTGAAGATTTCATTTGCAAACAGAACAATATCATCTGCAAACCTCAAGTTGTTTAGTCTTTTTACAAGAACTTGACTTCCCTTTTCTTCCCAATTCTGCTTAGACATAGCTTCTTCTAAGATTGCTGAAAATAGTTTCATATATTAATAATAAGATTTATTGAAGAAAATGTGTACATATTATATTTACATTGGTATGATTCAAGTACAATCGTCTTTTGCGTAGGCCGTCAGTGATTGAGTCCGTGATTGACATGTGAGTATGTGATACTGTCCACACAGTATGCAGGTACACAGCTCTGATGGTGGGTGGGGTCCTCGATGACCACAGACTCGTGATGGAGTCCATGAGCTGCGGTTCTCTGTGTAGCTCAAGTTAGGCTTCTTCCATTCTTCGGTGTTCATGGCCGGCCTTAAAAAAGAAATTCTGGTCTATGTCTGCTGCTTTTTCGTCCCTGATTCTGATGTGTTCTTCATACGCCGGTGTGGCCTGCAGTTCGTGGCTCTGTCTGATCTCTTTCATAAAGTAGTCTGTGTCCGCTAGTAGGTATATTATCCTCGAACGGTTTGATTTGGATACTTGGTGGACTCTCCTGAGGGAGGTTGCTTTAACTGATCCTAGTCTCTTCAGGTTTGAAGCTGTTAGATGTGCCCATATTTTGGTGATCGCGTTGCATGCTATTGGGACTATTCTGATGTGGAAGAGTCGTAATGCTGTGCCTATTGAGAGTTTGTGGATCCTCCTTATGTCAAACATGGGATTTCTCACTGCTGAGCACCATTCCTCCATATGCTTGGAGAAGGATCTGCCTGTTACGCGCAGGTAAGACCCAGGTACTTGTAGGAACTGACAATTTCCAGCTTCTCGGTACCACATAATAGGATGTAAGCTTTGGAGATGTCTCCTCCTCTTCTGAACTTCAAGGCCTTGGTTTTAACTGTATTTATGACCAGACCGTTTATTTTGGATCACTCATGTAGTGTGTTGAGTCCTATTTGTAAAATCTGTTTGTTACTCGACATCATAACCATATCTTCCGCATATGTCTTCTGCTACTTCTCGTATTACATCGTGTGTCAGCAGGTTAAATAATATCGGACTGAGGGGATTTCATGTATGAAAGCATATTTTAATTTGAACTCGTTGTGTGCGTCTCGGTTCCACAGTGGTAGAGTGCCAGACTACAAACCACAGGTCGCAGGTTCAATACCCGCCAGGTCATTGTTTATGTTGTTCCTTTTCTTTTTTTAAATTTTTTTACTTTGAAAAATATTGTTTATATTGCAATGCAAATATGTAAAAATTGAACTGTATTTCAAATTGTAAGATATTATTAACAACATGAATTCCATGTACAGTACATACTTGTTCAAAGGAGTCTTTTCCTAATGTTAATTATAAGAAATCAAAAATTGTAAAACAAAGCTCCCTTCCCACAAAAAAAAAAAGTTCCTAGGATTTTTATCTGTCACTTTCCACTTCTTTCACCTCTGGCAGTATTGCTCATGTGGAAAATACCAAGTAGCACCGTGGTTCGGAACCCACGTTAAACTGCAGGTCCCCCTATAATTGGCTGGGTAAGTCAGTTCCAAGGTCGGAGGAAGGAAACGGCATACCACCTTTAAACAGGACCATGCCTAGTAAAGTACTGAGGTGTTCAAACCAATCTTCGGGTTGATGACTGCTTTACCTACCTTAACTTATTCATTTTTTATTTCTTTTTTATTATTATTATTTTTTTTTATCTTGGTTGAGACATTCCACATGTATTTTCGTTGGAGACAGTAAAAATGAGAGCAGTACTGTATTCTAGGAAAACATTGCTTTTGAATTATGAAATAATAAAATAAAACCTGATTAGAATTATCGAAGCCATGTGTTTCTACTTTAGTAAAAAAAGTGTTTAAATGTTTGTATAGATTATGGGATTTAACTACGTGGTCATCAATCCCTAAACTTACAAACTACTTATGAACTAGTTAACACTAAGGACGGCACAAGTATCCATGCCCGAGGGGGGATTCGAACCACCGACCGTAGTGGCCGTGGAGACCGTGACTGGCACGCCTCAGTCCCCTCGGCCTAGTTTAGTAGAATTGCCGCTGTGGATAGCCTAGCGGTCTAAAGCGCCTCGCTGCGGAGCGTGCGGTTGCTCGCCGAGGAGGTTCGAGTCCTCCCTGGGGCATGGACGTGTGTGTGTTTGTGCTTAGGTTAGTTTACCTAGGTTTAAGTAGTTTGTAAGGTACGGACTGATGACCACGCAGTTTGGTCCGATAGATTTACAAACATTTGAACATTTGAGATGTTGAATTCACACAGAAGGAAGACTAACTGTGGCAGAGGCGAGACTTTCAGACTAAACAAAATAAGTTAAACCAAAAAGACGAAAACCGTCGCACGTTTCTGCAGGTACAGTGGCTGTAGTCGCTGGAAACCATACCAAAGGCGTAGGGCAGTGCTTTCCAAACTTTCCCCCATGGCGACACCCTTTTATAGCTTACAGTTTTGCGCGACACCCTTTCGCTAAATACATACGGTAGAATTTAGATGGTTCTAGCTGGGGGAGACGGAAATAAAGTATCGCTTAAATGTAGTTTGTAAACGAAACTTAAATCCTCGTAAGCATTGATATGTTTAATGTTGATCCTGGCTCCAGAAATTATGTACACTCATCGCAAGAAAAGAAAACATTAGGAACTACGGAGATGTACAACAGAGTAACACCGCAGACAACAATGCCTAACTCACACAGTAATACTTGCTTCTTCTACACGAGACCGCAGTTCCGAAACACGAAAACTGAATTTTGGAATCCGTTTTTCAAAATGTTCAAATGTTTGTTAAGCTTATGGGACTTAACTACGGGGTCATCAGTCCCTAAACTTACAAACTACTTATGAACTACTTACGACTAGGACGGCACAAATATCCATGCCCGAGGGGGGATTCGAACCCCCGACCGTAGTGGCCGTGCTGACCGTGACTGGAGCGCCTCAGTCACCTCGGCCACCGCGGCCGGCATCCGTTTTTCGCTGTCGTGTGTACATGTCAGGGCCAGATACGGTTTTGCTGGATCGATTGAAAACGGCATCTGGAAATTAGCTGCTCGGCTTTCTGATTTAGACAGCACAGTGGCTATTCCCTTTCAGTTCAATATTATCACATTGTTTTCAGAAATAAATAGGATGTATTTATGACAAGTGATGAATTATTATTTAAGTTCTATTGTTAGGTTCTTGCTTCACTACGAACTCGGAAGTCCCTACATACTCGGAAAAATGGATAAATATACGTGACAAGTAAGAATATGGATGTCATTTCTGGTCTCAGAATCTGTTACATACATGAAACTGAGTGAAAATAATATTAACGCATACCAGGGTTCGAACCAACGATCACTGCATTTAAAATGCTACTCTCCGTTAATCACCTGGCCATACTTCATACTAAACATCGTTACTGAATTGCTTTAGTCAGTGGACAATTGTGACTGCTTTTACATTCTTTGACAGCTTTTACAGCAACTGTGTCATTGATTGACATTTAGTTGTAAGAAACGCTACCGAGGGTGAAGTAGCTGTTATAAATCCATTAAAAAACGCTCAGGTGCAGCTTTTTGAGAAGGAAAGCAGACTACAGTGAAGGTTCATTCAAGCAACTGCATGTTCCAGCAAACCGCGCATGGGGAGAGCTGTTATCGAGTATCAGCAGCATGCGCATGCGCAGTTTGCTGGAATCTGGCAACTGGCAGCTGCTTGAACGAACCCTGAGTGTCTACTGCTGCTGAAGCGGAGCTGCCGCCTAGCGGCTGAGCATGCAGTTAATGTGGACCGATCATTCCCGTACTACGTGATCTGTGGTGCACTGAATGAAGAGAAGGATGATTAGCTGCAGGCGAGTCTTCAACCGTATGAAGGGTATTTTGTGTTATTTTATGACAAAGTTTTTTGTTTAGAGTCTAAATTTGTTAGTCTCGCGACACCCTTGATACTACTACGCGACCCCCTAGGGTGTCGAGACACCCAGTTTGGAAAGCTCTGGCATAGGGGTCGGAGAAACGACTCCCCAGCCCAATAGGTTAATGATCCCAACATCTGTGCCTTGCTACAACATGATATCCAACCCGTGTTGCTAAAACTCGCCGCCCGTTGGTAGGAGACAAACCGGCTGCGGAAAGTCAAGGACCAGAAACCTGCCTGTGACGTAACGATAGTTGGCGACCGCGCCAGGACGCTAGAGGCAGGCGGCAGTTTGCGGCTGCTGTGCTGCAAATGACTGCGGCTTAATGACGAAATGATTGGCGCTATCAGCAGGTCGGCGTTCAGCGGCGCTGATAGGCCCCGTCAGCAGGTAGTCAGCAATCGGGACACGGAACTCCGTCAGCTCTTTTTGTTTCCTCCGAGAGATTGCCTCAGTCTGTGGCCGCCAACTATATCGACGCCATTATCTGGGCCGCCTGGACTATATCACAGGTCGTAGTTAGGGCGTCATCTGCTGGGAGCAGTTTCGTATCCTGTGGTTCGATTCGCTTCCCTGCCGGCCGAGGTGGCCGAGATGACTGAGGCGCTCCAGTCACGATCTGCACGGCCACTATGTTCGGGGTTCGAATCCACCTCGGGCATGGATATTTGTGCCGTCCTTAGTGTTAGCTAGTTCGTAAGTAGTTTGTAAGTTTAAGGACTGATGACCCCGTATTTAAGTACCATAAGCTATACAAACATTTGATTTGATTCGCTTCCTCCGTTCGAAGCCTCTGTTTAGGTGTCTGTGTGCCTCAATGTTCTCCTACCAATATTGCCGACGTAGAATTAAAGTGCACTACCGCTCATAAATTTCAATACACCCAATAATTGGCATTTAGTTTTCCTTAATCACTTAACAAGAACAAGTCTTCTGGTCCGGACTGTATACCCATCAGATTTCTATCTGATTATGCTGAAGTGATAGCTCCTTACTTAACAGTCATATACAACCGCTCTCTCATAGAAGTATCTGTACCAACAGACTGGAACGTTGCACAGGTCACACCTATATTCAAGAAAAGCAGTAGGAGTAATCCACTTATCTACACGCCTATTTCATTGACAACAATTTGCAGCAGGGTTTTGGAACATATCCTGTATTCAAATATTATGAATTATCTCGAACAGATCGATCTATTGACACAAGGACAACACGGATTTAGAAAGTATCGTTCATGAGAACCACAACTAGCTCTTTATTCACACGAAGTGATTGGTGCTATTGACAAGGGTTCGCAAATCGATTCCGTATTTCTTGATTTCCAGAAGGTTTTTGACACCGTACCTCACAAACGGCTTTTAATCAAATTGCATGGTTATGGCATATCGCCCCAAATTTGCGACTGCATAGGGAATTTCCTGTCAGAGAGGACACAGTTCGTAGTAATCGATGGTAAGGCATCGACTAAAACAGAGGTGATATCGGACGTTCCACAGGGTAGTGTTATTGGTCCTAAAGATCAAAAGCAACTACAGAACGAATTGAATAAGATATCAGTATGGTGTAAAAATTGGCAGTGGACTCTAAATAATGAGAAGTGTGAAGTCGTTCACATGAGTACGTAAAGAAATCTGTTAAACTTTGTTCACAAGATAATTCAATCAAAAGTGAAGACCGTAATGTCCACAAAACATCTAGGAATTACTATTACTTCAGACTTAAACTGGAAAGAACACGTAGATAATGTCGTGTGAAAGACGAACGAGAGACTGCGTTTTATTGGCAGAACCTTTAAAACATGCTACAGTACTACAAAAGAAACTGCATGCTTGTCCGTCCATTTTTGGAGTATTGCAGCCCAGTGTGGGATCCTTATCAGGTGGGTTTGACGGAGAGCATCGAAACAGTTCAAAGAAGAGCAGCTCGTTTCGTATTGTCACGATACAGAGGAGACAGCTTCACGAAAATTATACAGGAGCTGAGATGGGAATCATTACAACAACGTCGCTTATCGCTGCGGCTTGAGCTACTTACAAACTCCAATCGCCAACATTCTCCTCCGAATGCGAAAATATATTTTGACTCCCACTTACATAGTTAGAAACGATTATCAGAATAAAATACGAGAAATAGGAGATCGAAAGGAAAGCTTCAGATGCTCTTTCTTCCCGCGCGCTATTCGAGTATGGAATGCGAGATAAATAGTATAATGGTGGTTCGATGAATCCTCTGCCAGGCTCTTAAATGTTATTTGCGGAGTATCCCATGTAGATGTAGATCAACGTTGCAAACTAATATTTCAGAGCTCTATCAAAGGTGTAAGGGTTATGATATGAAGCATGTCCAGAACAAAAGTAATGCCTGTGGGAAAGCGATTTAAACTAAGTACGAAATAGGAGTAACAAAGAACAGGTACCTGGGATGTATTTTCTCACAGGATGGCAACATAGTTAAAGAACTGGAATGGAGGTGTAGAAAAGCAAATGCAGTGAGTGATCCGCTAGGATCTACTCTCTTCTGCAAGAAGGAAGTCAGTACCAAGACTAAGTTAGCAGTGCACCGCTCCATCTTTCGACGAACATTGTGGTATGGGAGTGAAAAGTGGGTGGATACAGGTTACCTTATTCATAAGGTAGAGGTTACAGATAAGAAAGTAGCAAGAGTAACTGCAGGGAAGAATGGCAGCAGTGTTTCCAGAATGAGGAGATGGAAGAAATACTAGCAATGGAGGAGTTAGACCGAACAGGCTGAGATGGTGGGGTCATCTTACATGTATGGAAGAAGCAAGGTCACCTAAGTGTATGGTTATAGGAGTGGAGGTAGACCAAGGAGAAAGTATTTAGATTCGGTGAAAAATGCTTTAGAAGTAAGAGGCTTAAATCAGACGAGGCAACAATGTTAGCGTTGAATAGGGGATCATGGAGGAATTTTATTGCGGGGACTATGCTTCAGACTGAACGCTGAAAGCCATAATCAGTCTCTAACGATGATGATGATCATAAAGCACAGCACTTGTACATATAGACGATGTAAATGTGAAAAACAATTCGCAACTGTTTGCTGATCGTAAGATAATAAACTGTGTCAACTTACAAACTACTTAAACTAATATTGTAAATGCGACATAAGGTCATTGAGGAGGCAGGTGACCGTGATGAAATGATTGGGTAATACTACTGTGAAGCAGACTAGTCTGCTTTTGTATGAATATCAAACAACATCGTACATCTGTTCACGTGTGCGCATAGCACGGAAGAGATGCTGATCTGATGAGGACACGCTGTACACGAAGTGTGAGCTAAAATAAAGAATTTGAGACCTAACCAGCTTCGCAGCAGTACTACCCAATCATTACTTAAACTAACTTAATCTAAGTACAACAAACACACATATTCTTCCCTCAAGGAGGACTCGAATCTCTGACGAGGAGCAGGCGCTCAGTTCCCGCGCGGCCCATATTCTTCCCACTAAGCCATCATCCTATTCTCGACACCCCGACTAAAGCCAACAGGGCAGGTATCGCTGTACAAACCGAGACTCCTAAACGGCCCGTTTAGCACCACGGAAACACCTCCTCCGTTGTAGAGGGGCGGGTGGCAACACCTCCAGAAACAGCGGTCGTACAAAGTGGGGCGTCACCGAGAACAAACCCCGGGAGATTTACAGCGGCGTAAATCCAGTGCTGGCGGTGGCCGGGGCGTGTCTCAGGAGGAGCAGAGGGGTGTGGAGGGGATGCCAGTAAATTATCTGCTGCAGATTTATACCTCGCGGCGGGTAACCCGGTAGCCCAGTATTAGCGGCGGCGGTGGCGGCGACGACAATTGGCTAATACTGCGGTCCCGGTCTGCCCCCGGGCTGCGTGGCTCGTGAATTTATGTGCGGCGCGGCCTCCCAGCGGTGAGGAGCTGTTGAGTTATACGCGCGCCCCGGCTGATTTAGAAGCGAGCTGCTCTCCGCAACCTGCTGCAGGCCGAGGGGCGAAGGGAAGCACTTTTGTACTCTGCCGCCTCCTGTTCTCTGCGACAAACACAAAGAGCGGTTTGTTGTGTTTGCATTTCGCGACGGTGGGAACAAGTCTCTGGTACTTGCCCACAGGTTTAGTACAGAGTTCGAATGTCTGTAGAGCTTATGGGACTTGACTACGTGCCCATCAGTCCCTAAACTTACAAACTACTTATGAACTAGCTAACACTAAGGACGGCACAAATATCCATGCCCGACGGGGGATTCGAACCCCCGACCGTAGCGGCCGTGGAGTTCAGAGTTCGAATATCTGTAGAGCTTATGGGACTTGACTACGTGGCCATCAGTCCCTAAACTTACAAACTACTTATGAACTAGCTAACACTAAGGACGGCACAAATATCCATTCCCGACGGGGGATTCGAACCCCCGACCGTAGTGGCCGTGGAGTTCAGAGTTCTAATATCTGCAGAGCTTATGGGACTTGACTGCGTGGCCATCAGTCCCTAAACTTACAAACTACTTATGAACTAGCTAACACTAAGGACGGCACATCCATGCCCGACGGGGTATTCGAACTCCCGACCGTAGTGGCCGTGCAGACTGTGACTGAAGCACCTCAGTCTCCTCAGCCAACGCCGCCGGCTATATTTACAAAGCGAAATATTACAACTGGATTACAACATAGAATGAGAGACAATTACCATTCGCCGGCCGCGGTGGCCGAGGGGACTAAGGCGCTCCAGTCACGGTCTGCACGGCCACTACGGTCGGGGGTTCGAATCCCCCCTTGTGCATGGATATTTGTGCCGTCCTTAGTGTTAGCTAGTTCATAAGTAGTTTGTAAGCTTAGGGACTGATTACCCCGTAGTTAGGTCCATAAGTTATACAAACATTTGAACTTGTCCACAGGTTTAGTACAGAGTAACATATTTGCAACAAGCAAGTCAATTATATCGGTGGAAAAGTACCGACAATATTATTTAACGAAAAAATATATTTACAAGGCGAAATATTAAAACTGGATTACAACATAGAATGAGAGACAATTTGCATTCGCCGGCCGCGGCGGCCGAGGGGGCTGAGGTGCTCCAGTCCCGGTCTGCACGGCCACTACGGTCGGGGGTTGGAATCTCCCCTCGGGCAAGCATATTTGTGCCGTCCCTAGTATTAGTTAGTTCATAAGTAGTTTTTAAGTTAAGTCCCATAAGCATATTCAACAATTAGCATTCATAATGGATCAGAAACCATGCTTCTGTTCTTCATAGTGCTTCTACTCCATGATGTTCTCCATTCTTTTGATGTATCATAGGGAAACACGTCTTCACCTGTTTTCCATAGAGGTGACCCTGATTTCAAGAGGTTTTTTGGTGTCAAGTCCTAGTGATTGGGAAGTTTTTGGTTAGATAGTATTTTCGTATATTCTCTGGATAGTAAATGTCTTCTTCTAATTTCACGTGGTGCTATGTTTGTTAGTACAGGTAACCAGTCTATAGCAGAATGTCTAAGAGTTCCAGATACTAACTTCTCATAGTTGGATATCTACTTTTTCATACGTGTGTACTTCTGGCCCTTAAAAGAGCACAATACTCGGCCACGGTATACACCATTGCTGAGGCTGAACTTATCCCAAATAGTATTGCCTCTGGTCCAAAATCGACCAAAATGTGTTTACAAATGGTCACTGGGGGTAAAATGTTACGTATCATGTCGGCGGCCTCGCGTGATTATGTTGGCAATATCAACAACACGATAGAAAATCTTTGCCCATTTGTTCGAACCGCCGCGGTGGAGTAGCCGAGCGTTCTAAAGCGTCTCGCTGCGGAGCGCGCGGTTGCTCGCCGTGGAGGTTCCAGTCCTCCCTGGGGCATGGGTGTGTGTGTTTGTCCGTAGGTTAGTTTGCCTAGGTTTAAGTAGTTTTTAAGCTACGGACTGATGACCACGCAGTTTGGTCCGATAGATTTACAGACATTTGAACATTTGATTTTGTTTGAACCACGTAGAATGACTCGATTAGTGTATCGTACAGACCATGAAGTAAACAAATAATGCTGTTCCTTCTTTATGCTTGACAGGTTCTTGTATGTACCCTCGTCCGCTCAGTAAAAATAATTGCCCTCGTAAAGCGAAGATTCCATCAGAAAACATCAGCTTTGTCAAGCGATTGGCTGAAATGAAGACTCACAGGATTCTCACTATTCACCATCTGTTGCCAACATTATCGTAGGAGGCCACTGGGATATTTGATAAAATTTAACTGGTACTGGGAGGTATGAAACGGTATCTATTAGGTATTAACGAAAATGATTGACACAATAACAACAAATAAAAACGGAAGTATATACTTCTCATGCCATTATCGAATTATATAACTTTCATTAGCCTAATATTTGAAATGGAACTACAATTTCGGTGTTCGTATATTTATACAACGCCAATAAATAATGTTATTTCGATACTGCGATATTCAGAATTCCAGAGCTGACAACATGTCGACTACATAGTTCCACCCGAGCACCGCTAGATGCCTCTCCCGGCGCCTCATCCTTTATATCGGCATTCAAATGAAAACATGCATTTCCTTTAACCACTCTTAATCACTGCGGAAATGAAGCATTGAACGGCAAAAGAAACTGAGTTGGAAGCACTCCATGTTTCGATATTCACTTATTTTAATACGTTATTTTAATACTGCAGATGCGCTGCATTACAGTATCTATGGTCGAGGCGAATAGCCAATCAGTGAGCTGATTGTTGGAGAATGTAGAACTTGATCCAAGCTGTAGATAGGAAAATTTCTACTTCCTTTTACCACTTTTAATGGCTAAATGCACACATAATATTTATATTTGTGAAATCTACGACAAACAATCTTTCCAATTATGTAACTTTCATTGGCCTTCTTGAACGAATAAATTAGTAATCTGTATCACAATTTTCGTGTTAGCGTATTTATATAATGATGTTTCGTCCAGAGGGTCATAGTTCCATCTCCCTTACCCGTTACATCGGTGGAAAAGTACCGGCAATATTTTGTTTATTAAAAATATTTAAAAAAATGCATTATTATAAAAACAAAATTGGTATCAGAATAACGAGACTTGCAAAGCTGCAAAGCAGACAGCCGCCAACTTACATTTCTCGTAAAAACCAGGAAGAGAAGATCAGGGAGATTAAGGCTCGTACAGATGCATACAAGTATTTGTGGGATTGAAATAGAGCAAATCAAGCATAATGGAATATAGTCTAAGAAAATCCGATTTTATACAGTTTGTATCTCCCTTTGGATCGTTATATCTTTCAGAAAGTTATTAAGTGGTTCTCTACATATGGAGTCTTATTAAACTTTGATAAAACCCAGTATATACAGCTTCATACAGTAAATGACATGACACCATTAATAAATTTAAACTTCCAACATAAATCTGTAGCTAAGGTAGAATATTCAAATTTTTCAGGTGTTTGCATTGACGAGGGACTGAACTGGAAGAAACATATTGAAGATCTGAAACGTTTGAGTTCAGCTACTTATCAGAGTCATCGCAAAATTTGGTGATATACATCTCAGTAAATTGCTTACTACGCCTATTTTCATTCACTGCTTTCATATGGTATCATATTCTGCGGCAATTCAACATTGAGTAAAAAAGTATTCATTGCACAAAAGCGTGTAATCAGAATAATTGCTGGAGCCCACCCAAGAGCATCCTGCAGACATTTATTTAGGGATCTAGGGATCTTCACTGTAGCTTTACAATATATATATATATATTCACTCTTGAAATTTGTTATTAGCAATCCGACCCAATTCAAAAGTAATAGCAGTGTGCATAGTTACAACACTAGGAAAAAGAATGATATTCACTATTCAAGGTTAAATCTAACTTTGGCACAGAGAGGAGTGAATTATGCAGCCACAAAAGTCTTTGGTCACTTACCAAGTAGCATCAAAAGTCTGACAGGTAGCCAACTAGTATTTAAAAAGAAATTAAAGGAATTTCTGGATGGCAACTCTTCTATAATGTACATGAATTTTTAGATAAAACTTAAATAAAATAAATGAATAAAAAATAAAAAAAAAAATAAAATAAAAAAAGAACGTAATAAAAAATCCTTAAAATATTGATTGTCAAGTGTAGACATCATTTACTAGACTGACGCGTTCCACATCATTACGAAAAGTCGTATATATGATCTATGGAAGAAGTATTAATCTAATATAATAATTTAATCTAGTCCCACAACCTTCAGAATTTGAAAGAGTGTTCTATAAGGTTAAAATTTGTTAAGAAAATGTATGCCAAGATCGCTAGTTCAGTATTTTATTTCAGATAACCGGTTTCCGCAAACATAGCTGTCCTCTTCAGATATCTGCATGAGGTGAGAGAATAAAAAGGCTGCTCTACACACATTATCTATGATTTCACAGTTGAGTCGTGTTGCGTCATGATTTATAAGAATTTGTGTCTGCTCATTATTTATGGTATCTACAATGTCATATAATCTAGATGTCTCTTAATTTAAAATCATATGCCACAGCTTGTCACTTTTAATTTTGGATATACAGTTGCTTCTACATACAAGTGTGAACAGGTGAGAAAAATGTGTTGTGTCACGAGCTGTGGCATATGATTTTAAAGTACGACACATCTACTCTGTTTGACGTTTTAGATATCGTAAATGACAAGCAGACGCAAATTCTTATAAATCGTGAGACAGCACTGTGCAGGCATAAAAATGTATGCAGGGGAGCTATTTTTTAAATGTTTTGTGAAATAAAACATTGAACAAGTGATCTTGGTACATATATTTCCCAACAAATAACAATTTAGATCGCTACGTTGCTTTTAGAATGTCAAGCAAATACAACTACTTAACTTCAAACTTTTGAGTCTTGAGCACAAATTTCAATTTATTGAGGCCTTATGTGTTTCGACGTGTCGTCATTATCATAGGCTACAGCAAGACAATGGAATTAATATCCATCAAACATTTTGATAAAACGCAAATGGGAACATTATCTTCACACTCGCCATAAATTTTAAAAATTATTAAAAAGTAAATCTGAAACATTCCTTTTAAAATAATCACTGTCAAAGATATGTAAAACGTAAAAGAAATTTAAAATTCCCCCCAGAACATCCCTGTAGGATTTCAAAAAATGTTCAAATGTTTGTATAGTTTATGGGCCTTAACTACGGGGCCATCAGTCCCTAAACTTACAAACTACTTATGAACTACTTACGAAATAGAACATCACAAATATCCATGCCCCAGGGGGGATTCGAACCCCCGACCTTAGTGGCCGTGCAGACCGTGACTGGAGCGCCTCAGTCTCCTCGGCCACCGCGGCCGGCCCTGTAGGATTTCTTTTACGTTTGACATATGTCTTTAACAGTGATTATTTTAAAAGGAATGTTTTAGTTTTACTTTTTAATAATTTTTAAAAGATATGGCGAGTATGAAGATAGTATTCTCATTTATGTTTTATCAAAATGTTTGATGAATATTAATTCCATTTCTTGCTGTAGCCTTCGATAATGACGAAACGTCGAAACGTGTTGATCAAATGATGGTACATTTGTGCGGTCCTCCTGTGTGAAAGATTTCTTAAAGGTTAAATTTAGAACTTCAGCTTTCCGTTTGCTTTTTTCTATTACTGCCTCGGAACGATCAACGAGTGCCTGGATAGTGGTTTCGTATTGAGATATGTAACTTGTCAACCGCTTGGATTGCTGCTGTCGTTTTGTATAAGAAAAATCAGTCGGAGTGTGGTTACTGTATGTTTTAGACTGTGATACTATTGATAATCTGCATACTTAGAAGTCTTGAAGACAGTGGGAATATAGATTACAGTTGAAGCGCCTAACAACTCCTCGTGTACTGTTGGGAAACTGGAATTCAGTACTAGGAAAATGCTATTGACAGTGTATTACATAAATCTTGAAAAGTCAACTAGTGTTACGCATACGTCCGATGTTGTTGTTATGGTCTTCAGTCCGGAGACTGATTTGATGCAGCTATCCACCCTACTCTCTCCTGAGCAAGCTTTTTCATCTCCTCATAAGAACGGCAACCCACATCCACTTGAATCTGCTTACTATACGCGTCTCTTGGTCTCCCTCTGCGATTTTTGCCCCACACACTTCCCTCAAATGCTAAATTTACGATTCCTCGATGTCTAAGAATGTGTCCTACCAAGTGATCCCTTCTTTTAGTCAGGGTATGCCAAAAATTCCTTTTCTCACCAATTCTATTCAGTACCTCTTCATTAGTTATGCGATCTACCCACCTAATCTTCAGCATTCTTCTGTAGCACCACATTTCAAAAGCCTCTATTCTCTTCCTGTCCGCACTGCTTATCGTCCATGTTTCACTCCCGTACAAGGCAACACTCCACACAAATGGTTTCAGAAAATACTTTCTTACACTTAAATTAATATTTGATGTTAGAAAATTTCTCTTTTTCAAAAATGCTTTTCTTCCCATTGCCATTCTGCATTTTATATCCTCTGTACTGCGAGCATCGCATGTTATTTTACTACGCACGTAACAAAACTCATCTACCACCTTCATTGTTTCGTTACCTAATCTAATTCCTTCAGCATCGCCTGATTTTCTAAGACCGCATTCCATTATTTTTGTTTTGCTCTTGTTAATGTTCATTTTATACGCTCTCTTCAACACACTGTCCATTCCATTCAACTGCTCTTCCAGGTCCTTTGCTGTCTCTGACAGAATTACAATGTCATCTGCAAAACGCAAGGTTTTTATTTCTTTACCCTGAACTTTAATCGCTATTCCAAATTTTTCCTTGCTTTCCTTCACCGCCTGCTCGATGTACAAATTGAATAATATCGGAGAAAGGCTACAACCCTGTCTTACTCCCTTCCCAACTGATGCTTCCCTTTCATGCCCTTCGAGTCTAATAACTGCGGTCTGGCTTTTGTACAAGTTGTAAATAACTCTCCTTTCCCTATATTTTACCCCTGCTGGCTTCAGAATTTGAAAGAGTGTATTCCAGTCAACATTGTCAAATGCTTTCTCCAAATCTACAAAAGCTAAAAATGTAGGTTTGCCTTTCCTTAATCTATCTTCTAATATAAGACGTAAAGTGAGTATTGCCTCCCGGGTTGCTATGTTCCTCCTGAATCCAAACTGATCTTCCCCAAGGTCAGCTTCTACCAGCTTTTCCATTCTCTTGTAGATAATTCGTGTTAAAATTTTGTAACCATGACTTATCAAGCTGATGGTTCTGTAATTTTCACACCTGTCTGCACCTGATTTCTTTGGAATGGGGATTATTACATTTTTCTTAAAGTCTGAGGGTATTTCGCCTGTCTCATACATCCTACACACCAGTTCAAATAGTCTTGTCATGGCTGGCTCTCCCAGAGAGTTCAGTAGCTCTGAGGGTATGTCATCTACTCCTGGGGCCTTGTTCCGACCTAGGTCTTTCAGGGCTCTGTCAAATTCATCTCTCAGTGTAGTATCTCCTATTTCATCTTGATCTACTTCCTCTTCCCTTCCTACAACATCGTCTCTAAGGCCATCCGATATCTGTCAAGAAACGGGTGCAGTCGCAGAGCATTAATATGGGCGTCACATTAATTATGCACAGCGACTCAAGTCAAACAGGTGGTCGTGATTACGTGCCGGCCGGGTGTGACGTCACAGCGCACCGGTCCGCCGGGCAACAAATGATCCTTCAGCGGCCCCGAATCGCGCATAATACGAGGCCCCGAATATTAAAACGCCGGCGCGACGGATGGCGGCGCAGATTGGCTGCGAAGGAGATGGACGACGGCTGGGCAAGTGAAGGGCCGGTCGAGAGGGCCGAGGGAACGGCCCTGGAGCCCTAAGGGCGGCTGGGAAGGCTCGAGTACGGTAAGCGAGGCCACTCCAGAGAGCAGAGGCTCTCAAGGCGTAAAGTGTCCCAGCCACGTACTGTTGCTACCGCCGCAATGTAATCAGGGACGGAGGACCAGTGGCATGCCAACAAATAATTTGGGCACAGCATTAGTTTTGAGAATTTACTCGCCTAATTGAAATGCTGCTTGGTTCGTCTACATTTGAAAGCGTAGTACCAAAGTTCATGTTCAAAAATGTTCGTATAGCTTATGGGACTTAACTACGGGGTCATCAGTCCCTAAGCTTACAAACTACGTATCAAGTGGCTAACACTAAGGACGGCACAAATATTCATTCCCGAGGGGGGATTCGAAGCCCCGACCGTAGTGGCTGTGGTGTCGCACAAGTACAAAGTGCGCGCCACCTACTTTCGCCGCGCGCCGCCATGCACGCACGGCGCGGAGTTCTTACGACGTCAGCCACGAGCGCCCTCTGCTGCAACTCCGCTCGTGGCCACCAGTGAACGACATCGTTCACTTGGGACTGAGATAGCAACCAGTTAGGACCTTCGTAATCAGATAGGCACCAGTGAAGACTTGGCTATCGTATAGGCACTAGGAAGGAGTACTAGGCAGGCCTCTAGCTCAACTATGTATCTGCAGTACTGAGCAATGTAAAAGTTAAGTATTGTATAAATTTTGTGTAATATATATATCGTTCTAATTTACTCTAGTGTTTCTAGTTTCTGGCTGCTCCCCTCCGTACCTGCACCAGCGTGCTATCTTTATTCCTGTGTCGGTCTCATTCCACTCGGCCACCGACACCTACGACGGAAACGAGACACAAAAGCGGCGACGAGGCTGGGACACAAAAGTGGCCGTGCAGACCGTGACTGGAGTGCCGCAGTCCCCTCGGCCACCGCGGCCGGCCCAAAGTTCATGGTCAAGGTATGTGGACACCAAAACCAGGATCTGTCGTCAATGTTTTCCTGCAGTGGGTATATTTCCACATTCACAGGAGAATGTTGGCGATTGGAGTTTCGTAAGTAGCCCACGCCGCAGCGATAAGCGCCGTTGTTGTAATGATTCCCATCCCAGATCCTGTATCATTTCCGTAACGCTGTCTCCCCTGTATCGTGACAATACGAAACGAGCTGCCCTTTTTTGGACTCTTTCGATGTCCTCCGTCAAACCCACCTGATAACGGTCCCACATGGGACAGCAATACTCCAAAACAGGACGAACCAGCGTAGCGTATGCTGTTTTTGTAGTAGTTCTGTTGCATCTATTAAGGGTTCTACCAATAAAACGCAGTCTCTGGTTCGCCTTTCCCACGACATTATCTACGTGTTCTTTCCAGTCTAAGTCTGTAGTAATAGTAATTCCTAGGTATTTAGTGGAGTTTACGGCCTTCAGTTTTGATTGATTTATCTTGTAAAAAAAGTTTGACGGATTTCGAACTCATGTGGACGACTTTACATTTCTTATTATTTAGACTCCATTGCCAATTTTTACACCATAGTGATATTCGTATCGTTTTGCAGTATAGAATAGACGGTACTTTTATTAAAGTACTTCCAAATTTGATTCTTTTCTCCTCGCTGTGACTTTTTCTACCTGAAAAAGAAGAAGTAAAGGAAGTTAGATAGTAACTAAACTGAACTCCATACAGTGGAGTATCGATATTTCGAATATTCTAATTACGAGTTTACCATAAATACGACCTTCATAACACAAAACAACAACTGCGGGTACATTCTATCTTCACAGGAAAAGGCACTCTACCATTATATCGCGAAGTAAATAGTGGAAAGACTTTAAAATATTTAAGCTGCCAATGTCAATGCCTGTTTAAAGACATCGTTTTAAAAAAGTTCGTACTTTTTACACATGTATCATTTTCACAGTAGATTTTCTTGCCGACCGCGGTGGCCGAGGGGACTGAGGCGCTCCAGTTACGGTCTGCACGGCCACTACGGTCGGGAGTTCGAATCCCCCCCTCGGGCATAGATATTTGTGCCGTCCTTAGGATTAGCTAGTTCATAAGTAGTTTGTAAGTTTAGGGACTGATTACCCCGTAGTTAAGTCCATAAGCTAAACAAACATTTGAACTTCTGATTTTCTTCTTTCTCATACGTAAATTTCGATAGTTCGATGTGATCCTGGTCCCATTCACCTCCAATTAACGAGACTACTGTATAGCTATCACAAATTCCATAGTTCTGCATACCTTCTTGCAGGAAGATAGTCTTCAGTCGTTAGGTACACAAAAAACATGCCTAGTAGATACTACCAAGTGCCAGAACCTCAACATGACTACCACAACACAAAATATGCAGAAATTAATTATTTGTTTGCTTCAACAAATACACTCCTGGCCATTAAAATTGCTACACAACGAATATGACGTCCTAAAGACGTGAAATTCAACCGACAGGAAGAAGATGCTGTGATATGCAAATGATTAGCTTTCCAGAGCATTCACACAAGGTTGGCGCCGGTGGCGACACCTACAACGTGCTGACATGAGGAAAGTTTCCAACCGATTTCTCATACACAAACAGCAGTTGACCGGCGTTGCCTGGTCAAACGTTGTTGTGATGCGTCGTGTAAGGAGGAAAAATGCGTACCACCACGTTTCCGACTTTGATAAAGGTCCGATTGTAGCCTATCGCGATTGCTGTTTATCGTATGGCAACACTGCTGATAGCATTGGTTGTGATCCAATGACTGTTAGTAGAATATGGAATCGGCAGGTTCAGGAGGGCAATACGGAACGCCGTGCCTGCACGAACAGTCTAACGCACTAACAGTCGAGATGACAGACATCTTATCCCCATGGCAATAACGGATCGTGCAGCCACATTTCGGAGTCAACAGATGGGGACGTTTGCAAGGCACTAACTATCTGGACGAACAGTTCGACGACGTTTGCAGCAGTATGAACTATCAGCTCGGAGACCATGGCTGCGGTTACCCTTGACGCTGCATCACAGCCAGGAGCGCCTGCGATGGTGTACGCAACGACGAACCTGGGTGCACGAATGGCAAAACGTCAGTTTCTTCGATGAATCCAGGTTCTGTTTACAGCATCATGATGGTCGCATTCGTGTTTGGCGACATCGCGGTGAACGAACATTGGAAGCGTTTATTCGTCATCGCCATACTGGCGTATGAGCTGGCGTAATGGTATGGGGCACCATTGGTTACACGTCTCGGTCACCTCTTGTTCGCATCGACGGCACTCTGAACAGTGGCCGTTACATTTCAGATGTGTTACGACCCGTGGCTCTACCCTTCATTCGATCCCAGGGAAACCCTACATTTCAGCAGGATAATGCACGGCCGCATGTTGGTCATGTACGGGCCTTTCTGCATACGGAAAATGTTCGACTGCTGCCCTGGCCAGCATATTCTCCAGATCTCTCACCTACTGAAAACGTCTAGTCAATGGTGGCCGTGCATCTGGGTCACCACTATACGTCAGTCGCTACTCTTGATGAACTGTGGTACCGTGTTGAAGCTGCATGCGTATCATCTGTGTCTGTAGACGCCATTCAAGCTCTGTTGGACTCAGTGCCTAGGCGTATCAAGGCCGTTATTACGGCCAGAAGTGGTTGTTCTGATTTCTCGGGATCTATGCACCCAAATTGCGTGAAAATGTATTACATGTCAGTTCTAGTATAATATATTTGTCCGATGAATACCCGTGTATCATCTGCATTTCTTCTTGGTGTAGCAATTGTAATGGCCAGTAGTGTACCTTTACAAGTTTGACCTTGAGACCGGTAGCTTTATATTGCCATTTTCACTTTCGAATTTTGCAATCGACAAACAGATTAACATATCTCCTTTATGGTATTCATGAATTCATTGCAGCTTCAATCAGTGATGCACGAAGTATTTCGAAAATTAAAGTCATACTTACCACTAACAGTATGTCTGTTGTCAGTATAAATTTACGCAAACAGAACACGAAAAGGTGGATACCACATGATCACTGTTTCCTAACCCCATATTAGTTATTTAGAAAAGGTCTTCACTTCCAAGGAAAATCACAAGAGAAGTACATGGGCTCGAAGAAACATATCTGTATGAAAGTTTGCTTATAGGATCTCTACGTACACCTCAATGTGCTGGTGGGTGTCGTTTTTATGCAAAACTTTGGAGTCATGCTCTAGATAGTACTGTAGATGTATTTATAGACGACATACGTAGTGCAGATATAACTATAACTTTTGTAATAATCATCGTACATGTTCTCTAGCGAATTGTCATCAAAAGCCGTGATGGTATTTGCAACTTTAACCTTCTCGGAAGACTGTTGGTATTCACTGCCACTGCTTCCATCGCCTCTTCCCGCACTTACCGTAGCACTACCGCTTGCAATGAGTTGTTCGTCATTATCATCCCTATTATAATAAGTATGTGTTAGTGTTACAACAGTATCTAAGTTATGCTAATATTTCTGTACCGCATGCGAATGATTCATCTTCTACAGTAACTTATTCTCAACTAATCGCAATACATTAGCAGGATTGATTAGCAATCGCCGCCCCATCTGACGCTTCACCACACAAATAACGTCACAAAATGCAACTTCGGAGGCACACTGCACCGTCCCTACTGGCGAACCGACAGGTCAAAGTGCAATGCTGCATGGCACACGCAGAGGCCTCTAACGGACGACTGTGAAGTTTTGCATATGCGGGAGTATCACTAGTGCAATAAGGAAGCTTTACATTATCTCTCATACGATTTTGGTGTATATGTGTTCGAGCCCAAGTACTTTCCTTGTCAGTACTAAAACTTTACAGCATAACAATATGATAACCTGTTCATTACGTACACTACTGATTAAATTATTACTAAAATAGTATATCACTATAAGGTACGATTGCTTTAATCATGATCATTCGTCTATAGCACCATATTTCAAAAGCTTCTATCATTTTCGTCTGAAATCATTATCGCCCACGTTTCACTCTCATACAATGCTACACGACCTAAATATCAAAATTCATCAACTACTTTTATCGCATCATTGTGTCGGGCCCGGTGGTCTTGGGGTAAAGCGCTCGACTGGAAAAGGTCGTTGGTTCGAAACCCGGTCGGAACTCGGATTTTTTCAGTCTGCACTTTAACCCATCCTTCACCTCTCAACGATGTGAGGAGTCGCCAGAAACGACACGTGGTTGGGATTCCACGTTAAGCTGTAGGTCCCCTTTCCTTTCCCCGGTTGGATAACTGGGGTAGGCTAGGGACACGCAAGTCGCCGAAGTGGCGTCCAATTGAAAGACTTGCACCAGGCCAATGAGCCACACGAAATTATTATATTATTATTGCCTCGTTATCTAATCTAATTACTTGAACACTGCCTGATTTTCTCATTCCATTACCCTCATTTTAGTCTTCTTATTGTTAATATTATACGCTCCTTTCAACACACTATCCATTCCGTTCAACTGCTCTTCGAGGTCCTTTGGGACAGAATTACAATGACATCAACAAACACAATGTTTTATATTATTATTTTTTGTTTTTATTTTATTGCTTTCTTTCACAGCTTGCTCAATGTACAAACTGAATAATCTTGTTCACAACTGATGCGTCCATTGCATGCACTTAAAATTTAATAAGTGCTGTCTGGTTTTTGCAGAAGTTGCAAATACCCTTACGTTTCCGTCATGTAGCGTCAATTGCCAATTTTCACACATTGCAGACATCTTAGTTAATCTTGGACAGCCGCGGTGGAGTAGCCGAGCGGTCTAAAGCGCCTCACTGCGGAGCGCACGGTTGCACGCCGTCGGAGGTTGTCCTTAGTTTAGTTTGTGAGCTACGGACTGATGACCATGGTCCGATAGATTTACAAACATTTGAACGATTTTTTTTGTTTCGTTCTTTCACAGCTTGCTCCATGTACAAATTGAATAACATTGGAGAAAAGCTGCAACCCTGTCTTGTCCAATTCACAACCGATGCTTCCTTTGCTTATTATTAAGTGCTGTCTGGTTTTTGTAGAAATTGTGAATACCCTTCCGTTTCCGTTATGTAGGATCATTTGCCACAGAGCAGACATCTTGGTTAACATGGACAGCGTGTAATTCAAGTGCTGGGTAAGTAGGACGGTGAAGGGAGATAGAAAGAGAGATAGAGAGAGAGGTAGAGAGAGGGAATAGAGAGACTGAGAGAGAGGCAAACGCGTAATAAAGAAAACAGGGCGGCTTGTAAGCGGGGTCTCGCTAAGAGGGGCAGTTATTAATGATTGCTTCGGAAACAGAGCGTCGGCCGTGTTGACGAAATAGCGCCGCCGGTTGAGGGCCCGGGGGTTGAGGGCGGCCAATTTATTAGGGCGGTGCGGCGTGTTGTTGACGCTGAGGCCTCGATAGGCGCCGCTAATCACCCGTAAGGCAGCGCTCGGTCTTATTAAAATAACGACGCCGTCTTCCCGGAACAGCCAGGGCAGAGGCCAGTGTTCGTACAGGGCAGCTAAGCGTCTCAGCTTCGCGAACTGCGGGGCAGCTAAGGACCACTGCACCAGTATCCGTATGGCGCAGTTCGAATGCAGTCATGCGTGTGAAACGTGAAACGGTGAGGATATAGGCACCGTGGAATGTCCGAGCGCTCTAAGGCGCCTTGCTGCGGAGCGAGCTGTGGTTCCCCGTCGGTGGTTCGAGTCCTCCCTCAGGCAAGGAGGTGTGTATTGTCCAGTGGCGGCGCGTCATGTGTGTTCACTGGTTCAGTGAGCGTCCAGAAAAAAGCTAGTCGTGAAGAGAAAGTAAATAAATAAATACAATAAATTTTTTTAAACTATCATTCTTCGTTTCGTTTTTCTTTCAGATCATTTCATATGCTCGTTCAAAGTATTTTTATCGCACGAGAAGCTGTTTACGTCGCGGATACCAACGACCTATATAAACAACACAAACTGGCTAAGGTGCTACCATACTTGAAGCAAATTGAAAGGTCGGCCGCCATGTTCTACAACGTCACGTAGGCGTACCCAATCGTCTGCTATAGCACTTAATCATACCAGTTTCACTTTGTGCAATGATTTAACAGACCATTCTCTACCTGCTTATTGTTATTTTTATTCCCAAGCTAATATGGATAAAGGATAAATGATAGGCAAGTGTGTGGCAGGCAAATCAAAAAGTTTAATTACAAATGGCACAGACACTACATCGGCTAAACATCGTCTCACTCATACAAAAAAACACGCCTTTTTACTGTTCTTTAAACAGTGTTAATTTTGTGTACATTTTTCCTAATCTGCTTACCTCTTTCCTGCGCAGATTTGGCTTTACATAAATGATGTATTCTACAACAGCAACGTTGTAATGTTGTAATAACAGCTTTATTAGGCTGGAGTAATGAGATTCCTTCCAAAATTTCGAGGATACTATTAAGTGCTCATAGTTGGTAAATAAAGTTGGTCTGTTTCCCGAAATTCTAAATACATCTACATAAATTTGCAAAAGAAAACTTTTTCTACAAGATCTTTAGAGGGATTTTTTATTCCTTATAATCCGATTAATCCTGCTTGATTCTGATGTTTAGGAGCAAGGAGAACTTCCAAGCAATCTAAACACTTAAGTTTTCTACTCACGTGCCTAATGATGCTTCCAGATATATATTCAACAACTTTTTCGGAATATAATGTCAGCATTTCGTATTCTGGCACATAGTCATGGTCACAATGAATAGGCCTACTGCCCTCTGAATGACTTGAATCATGATTTGCAATACGTAATAAAAGAGGTTCCATCTCTCCTGCTTGGCTACATGACAAATCTTCAAAGGAAGCTGATTCGGCCATCTGACTCTTTTTTTTTTTTTTTTTTTTTTTTTTTTTTTTTTTTTTTTTTTTTTTTTTTTTTTTTTTTGGTGGAGATCTCCTTGCTGGCGTTTTTGCTGTTTGAAGATGTTCTGGGGGAAAAATATCGGAATCGCATCAGTCAGAAGCCGTTTTGTATCATTTGTTGCGTACGTGTATTTCTCCTCAACATGCGATGAACAAATGCAACTGAATGCAGTAGGTTTCCACTTATCTCGCCTCATATTGGCTAACCATCGTTTTGTAAGTTCTTCATTTTTCAAAGGAAAACTGAAAAATATAATTACAGCTTACTTTAGTTACAGTGGGACTATTGTATGCAGAAATGTAGTAGGACAAAAGACGAGTACACGAAATATTAGAAACGAAAACATACAAATACAAATTGAAAATACAATACTCCAACAGTGTTATTACCGCGATTCCTACATTTATATGTTGCGGATACACTGGGCACCATTTCAGCTTAATAAATAACCTTTCAAGCTTACTACGATACATAAAATGTGAAACCAAAACACGTAAATAGCGTCGGCCTAACTTTTGTATTTGGCGCACTAGACGTTGGAAAAAATAGTTGCTACAGTTCTTGATTGCTGCCACAAGGAGCGCTGTTAACCCAGAGATAGCCTCTCTATGTAGTTTATATAACTCGTTGGCTCGTTTATGAGATATGAGCACATAAACAGTAGCGTTCATGGAAAACCGTCCCATCACCCACCAAGTTTTAATCTATTACTTCTTTACTACTAATTGTATTCCGAAGAGATTTTACAGATATACAGCCCTTATACAAATGAATGTATGACTGAAAAATGGCAGGAATAAATAAATAAATACCCGGGCAACGCCGGGTTTTCAGCTAGTAAATAATAAAAATAAAAGTGAACTATCATTCTTCGTTTCGTTCTTCTGTCAGATCATTTCATATGCACATTCGAAGTATTTTTATCGCATGAGAAACGTTTTACGTCGCGGAGACAGCAGGTATACGAGTCGTAGCGCGGCCGCTTAATATAGGCGGCAGTGGTCGCAGCGTTGCAATGCGCATGCGCGGCTGAGGTTCAGATTCTCTCCTGAACCCTCTGGAGGCAGCATATGGGCGCTCCCGCGGCAGGGAGGGGCGAGGGGAAACGACGCTTCTAACACTGGCGTTGGAGCTGGTAGTAGCTCCTGGCTACTCGAGCTCTGGTGGTTACGCATGAATGGTCACGAAGCAAAGGCAATGGAGCTACTGCGCACCTCGCCTTGCGCATCCGCAAATCCTCCATTAAGCAACATGAGCCCGTTGTATTTGTTTCTAGTGGATTGAAGATTCATCAAAAACGCGTCATATCCGGTAACATAACTATAAATTAAAGACGCATCAACTGTAGCCTATGTAAAAAAGTAATACCAGTCGTCTTTTTTTTTTTATTTTTATTTTTTTTTTTTTTTAAGAGAGAGAGAACAACATTGGAGCAGAAGTGATTGAACGTTTGGAACGGGCGAAGTATCTAAATAGCAAGCCCATAAACAGAAAAACAATCCGAATGCACCAAATGTGGTAAGTGCGTATAGCGGCGGGCGGCCAGACTAGGGCACGCTTGCAGCGCTCCAGTGGCGAATGTGAGTACTTCCTGACTTTCGATGATATATCCCGGAGCAGGGTTGCCAAGTTGGGGGGAAATTTTTATCAGGGGGAAGTTAGGGGCAAAGAACTGTTAGGGGGGTTTTCAGGTGGAAAAAGAAGTGACGAGAGGATTTTTAGGGGGAAGAAGAGAATTTATTTATTTATTTTTCAGAGAGAGAGAGAGAGAAGTCTCAAGACTTTCGTTATTTTCTTATCGGAAAGTAGTCAGGCTGCAGCTCCTAGAACCGCCACCCCCCTCCCCCCGTTTACTTTTTTAGGGGGATTTATTCCGATTTAGGGGGATTTTAGAGCAAATTTAGAGGGAATCTTTGCGGCAGAGTTGGCAACTCTTTCCCGGAGTGGGGAGGCTGGGAGTATACTAGCGGGCGATGGCAGGGTGAACCTGTACTCTGCCCATTCCCGTCTGCATACAGGTGCGACAGGTGTACTGTGACGTCATCGGCTACCGGACATACACCTTGTGATCCCTGCCTTGTATTCGGGCAGCAGGGGGCGTGACCTGTCGGGGGTAAGTCGACGCCCCCCGCAGATGGGGAGACGCATGGCTCCCCGAGGCGCACTAGCCGCCCCACCAGGGATGGGGGTGGCTTGACTGCCCACTTTGGAGCTCATCGTCGGCACTGCGGGGGCGGCTAACGGCCCGCTGATCGCTTTACGATCCCCCCACACGACCACAGGGCACATCACTCGCTCTGTGCGGTCAACAGCCGTTTGTCACTGGAGCACGTCGCACCACGTCTCAGCTTCAGAGAACACGTACATTGTAGCAGCAAGAGCTGAGAGTCATTGGCGTAACTGGCATCCATTTGTTTACATTGTAGCACCATCTGAGATTGCGATATCGAGTAGCATTTTATTTGACTATGTGCGTAACGTAGAAGCACTGGAAATTAGACACGAGCGGTGGAATGTGAATTTCAGTTTTCATACAGAGTCAAAGGTTATGTGGTGGACTTGTAGAGACAGACTTCTTTACCTATAATATGACTATGCTTTTGTGTTTTATTCGTGCATTCTGAAAGTCGTTGATTGTTTGCACAATGAGAACGTTGTCTCAGATTGTTGTCAAGACATGAGTAACTTCTACATCTACATCTACATCTACATAGATACTCTGCAAATCACATTTAAGTGCCTGGCAAAGCGTTCATTAACCACTTTCATAACTGTTCTCTACCGTTCCATTCTCTAATAGCGCGCGGGAAGAAAGAACGCCTTAATCTTTCCGTTTTCGATCTTATTTCTCTTATTTTATCGGGATGGTCATGTCTCCCTAAGTAGGTGGGTGCTAGCAAAATATTTTCACATTCAGAACTAACAGATCACGCCGCAATGAATAACGTCTTTCTTTTAATGATTTCCACCCCAATTCGTGCAACATTTCCGTGACGCTGCCCCCCCCCCCCGTAAAGAGATAAAACAAAACGAGCTGCCCTTCTCTGGACCTTCTCTATGTCTATATACAGGTGGCGTCTGTTCGGAAAGAACAGACGTCACATTCTGATCCTGCAGCTGTTATTATTTAATATTCATAGAATATATGACCTCAACTGCTATTGGGCAAAGCTGAAAATGTGTACCCAGCCGGGATTCGAACCCGGGTCTCCTGCTTTCTAGGCAGTTGCGCTGACCCCTACACCACTGGGGACACAGTGATCAGCGCACCTGCAAGGACTACCCATGCACGCCTCCCGTCAGATACAAATTCCCAGCTTCGCCCTGCCCATAGTACTCAAACTCGTAGTTTAACTAATTCCCGTAAGAGTAAGGGCTTCAAACTTGCCCACCCCTCCCCACTAACGATAGGATCATTGCCCGTCACCGGCATATTATATATATATACATGTGGCGTCTGTTCGGAAAGAACAGACGTCACATTCTGATCCTGCAGCTGTTATTATTTAATATTCATAGAATATATGACCTCAACTGCTATTGGGCAAAGCTTCTCTATGTCTTCCGTCAGTCCCATCTGGTGAGGGTCCCACAAGGGGCAACAGTACTCCAAGAGAGGACGCACAAGTGTTATGTGGCCAGTCTCTTTGGTGGAGCTGGTGCATCTTCGAAGCGTTCTGCCAATGAAACGTAACCTTTGGTTCGCCTTCCCCACAATATTTTCTGTGTTCTCTCCAGTCAAAGTTGTTCGTAATTGTAACTCCTAGGTGTTTGGTAGAATTTACGACCTTGAGGTTTGACTGATTTATCGCGTAATCGAAGTTCAGCGGATTTCTTTTAGTGGTCATGTGTATTACTTCACACTTTTCTTTATATAGTGTCAACTGCCAATTTTCGCACCAAGTACAAATTTTGTCTAAATCGCTTTGCAGTTGCTTTTGATCCTCTGTTGACTTCACTAACCGATAAACGACAGCATCATCCGCGAACAATCTAAGGGAGCTATTCAGATTGTCTCCTAAGTCGTTTATAAACACGACGAAGAGTAGGGTACCTATAACGCTTCCCTGTGAAACGCCAGATATCACTTCAATTTTACTTGATGACTTACCGTCAATTACAATAGGCCTGTAATTTTGGGAATCACTCCTATTGCCTTTCTTGAATATTGCAGCAACTTGGGCAACTTTCCAGTCTTTGGGTGCGGATCTTTCGCTGAGTGATCGGTTGTAAATTATAGCTAAGTACGGAGCTATTGTATCAGCTTATTCTGAAAGGAATCTAGTTGGTATACAATCTGGCCCGGAAGATTTATTTTTGTTTAGTGACTTAAGTTGTTTTACTACTCCAGGAACATCTACTTCTAAGTTTCGCATGCTGGCAGCTGTTTTTGGATTGAATACTGGAGTGTTCACTTCGTCTTCTTTCGTGAACGAATTTCGGAAAGCTGTGTTTAGTAATTCTGCCTTAGCAGTACTGTCATCTGTAGTATTACCATTGCTATCGCGTAGTGAAGGTATTGTTTGTGTTTTGCCGCTAGTGTACTTCACATATGACCAGAATTTCTTTGGATTTTCTGCAAGATTACGAGACAGGAAGCCCATGTCAGCAGTCTCCTGACCCTAGATATTAGAAGACTGTTGTTATTAATGATTATAGCTTACTGTTTTACACGGAGCTCAGTGGTTATACATTAGTTACTGTAGCCGCGACGTAGTGCTAATCATGGAAACCAGATGTTAATTACTTTACTAATTAAAAAAGGGTAGATATAAGAATATGTCAACCCTAGAGTTGGAATAGAATTTACTACTAACTTCATACTTAAAAAAAGAAAAAAACTATACTTTTCAATCAGCAATCAGCGATCTTTGCACTACGCCACAGATTCCATAAGTAAAATTTAACCGTAAAAAAAAAAAAAAAAAAAAGGCTAGTCTATATGTCGTCAAAAATCTGAACTTACTTCCACTATATGTTGTACCCAAACCGCTACACCACTAGATAATGCCCTACAGACACGAAATTTTACCGACGGGAAGAAGATGCTGTGATATGCTTTTCAGAGCATTCACACAAGGTTGGCGCTGGTGGCGACACCTACAACGTGCTGACATGAAGAAAGTTTCCAACCGATTTCTCATACACAAACAGCAGTTGACCGGCGTTGCCTGGTGAAACGATGTTGTCATGCCTCGTGTAAGGAAGAGAAATGCGTACCATCACGTTTCCGACTTTGATAGAGGTCGAATTGTAACCTATCGCGATTGCTGTTTATCGTATCGCGATATTGCTGCTCGCGTTGGTCGCCATCCAATGACTGTTAGCAGAATCTGGAATCGGTGGGTTCAGGAGGGCAATACGGAACGTCGTGCTGGATCCCAACGGCTTCGTATCACTAGCAGTCGAGATGACAGGCATCTTATCCACATGGCTGTAACGGATCGTGCTGCCACGTCTCGATTCCTGAGTCAACAGATGGGGACGTTTGCAAGACAACAACCATCTGCACGAACAGTTCGACGACATTTGCGACAGCATGGACTATCAGCTCGGAGATCATGGCTGCGGTTACTCTTGACGCTGCATCACAGACAGGAGCGCCTGCGATAGTGTACGCAACGTAAAAGCTTGGTGCTCGAATGGCAAAACGTCAGCACCTTGATGGTCGCATCCGTCTTTGGCGATATCGCGGTCAACGCACATTGCAGGTGTGTATTCGTCATCGCCATACTGGCGTATCACCCGGCGTGATGGTATGGGGTGCCATTGGTTACACGTCTCGGTCACCTCTTTTTTGCATCTACGGCACTCTGAACAGTGGCCATTACATTTCAGATGTTTTCCAATCCGTGGCTCTAACCTATATTTGATCCTTGCGAAACCCTACATTTCATCAGGATAATGCACGACTGCATGTTGCAGGTCTTGAATGAGCCTTTCTGGATACTGAAAATGTTCGACTGCTGCCCTAGCCTGCACATTCTCCAGATCTCTCAACAATTGAAACTGGTTCGTCACAAGACAGCACTCACTACTTTGTGGTATCATGTTGAAGCTGCAATGGGCATCTGTACCTGTACACGCCATTCAAGCTCTGTTTGAGTAAATGCCCAGGCGTATCAAGGCCGTTATTACGGCCAGAGGTGGTTGTTCTGATTTCTCAGGATCTATGCACCCAAATTGCGTGAATATGTAATCACATGTCAGTTCTAGTATAATATATTTGTCAAATGAATACCCGTTTATCATCTGCAGTTCTTCTTGATGTAGCAATTTTCATGGCCAGTAGTGTAGTTTCGTGCTTCTTGCTGCTACCAGAATGGCGTGTTGCAATTAAAAACAGTGAACAAAGAGAACCTGTTGCGGTGCGCGTCAGACATATTAGTAGTTGAAATTATTTTACGTATAATTTATGAATTTTGCTCAAATTCCACTTTGCGATACAAGTTCCACAATAAATATGGAGTGAAATGTATATGTAAAATAAATCCCAAACGCTGCTATTTAGTTTCTTCTTTATTTATACTATAGGCCTATTTGTGAAATACTTTCATCATCAGAGATAACGTCTGGCAAAGACCATCATAATCAACATAATAAACAAAACAGCCTGTAACCATACAATATCGCTATCATCTGTCATACGTGCTGTGACGTCTATAACAATGCAAGAAATAACGAAATAAAAATCTGAAAATTACATGTGAATATTACAGCCAGCAACAAAATAATAGTTGTTACGCCATTGGGGTTGACTTAATAGAAAAACATAAACATTGTAGTGGGACAAGATAGTCGTACTACATTTTCCTTTGTCAGCTCTGTTTTGAAGTTTTAAATAGGCAAACGGAACTTTTTATTTCAAATATATACACTTTTGATGTTTATGTAAATATTGCATTTTTTTATAATATGATTCTTAAAATGTTTTATTTTCTGTATGTTACATGTACGATCGAGGCGCCGCAATCAACAAGGGCAGCGTCGTCGCTTCCGCAGCCAACTTTGAAGTATGGTGTGTGACCGCTATGCTGCCAGAATTTAACCGACGCGACGGCTACGGTGCAAAGAATGCAGTTGCGCCTTCTCTATTGCCGCGCCAATCGTTTCACAGAAGGAAAGAAAAGAACATTAAATTATTAATTATTGTTGTTTGAGATTCAGTCCAAGCTGGTTGTACAGATTCAGGTCTCTTGCTAAACTGACTTTGTATTAGTATGAAGAAGAATAAATATTTGTTAATATTGAAAAGTGTCTTGCATTTACGAAGCGTTATTTATAGTCAAGAATATATTATGGCAACAGTAATTTGATTTTTGTGAAGAACTTCTACTTATTTCAGCAAACAAATTAAATACTGATTGAATTTATTATTGACTGGCTTCGAATATGATATTATATTGGCATCGACTGTGAATATGGAATAACAGTGTTTAGCACGCGGGGGAATATTAAATATTTCAGTACACGTTAGCGACAGCAAACAGTAGTGCCTTTGCTTGTCTTCAATAAAATTTTAGTAACGGCCCCACTCGTAACTATTTGAGGGAGTTATTCCTATATTTTCTGATTTATATTGTGGTGCGGGACCCTTCGGACGAAGTCTTGAAATTTTTCACGGTTATATTGTGACAGTTGGTGTTGCTAGGGGACTGTGAATAACCAATCAATAACATCCTAGAAACTGATTAAATCTTTCTAGAATCAATATACTTTCATGATTAGCGACTAAAGATGAACTGTATTAACCATCGCAGGTATCCCGTTCCCGTGGATGTTAAGGAAATCTATGCGTAAAATAACTCCTATTTATTTATTTATTTATTTGCATAAGGAATACCTACAGTGTTGTATATATTACTTACAGATACCTCATAAAGGAAGTATTTCCGAAAGAGGCCAATACTACAAATGAAGAAAAAAGAATTTTAACGCTTGGTATTGATTTTTCATAATGTCATTGAAGGACATTTACAACGCTGCAGGCTCAATGGACTAAAAAAAATAATAATAAATAAATAAATACATAAAAAATTAAAAAAAAACATATATATATAAGTAAACATACATAACGGTTGGCTTCTTATTTCACAGTCTTAACTCCTTTCCAGACGCGGTGTCCAATTTCTTTGATATTTTTATTTTGGAAACCATGTATGAAAATTTTTAATTTTGCTCAAATATGTAATAGACTAGCTGAACCCCCGCTGATTCGCATGCGTAGGCTGGTTGGTCTGCACCAGTTGTTTCTTTTTATCCCCTCTTTTACCCTCTTAGTTTTTTTAATTTCCAAAAATACTGAAACTCGTATCTTTTTAATCCTGATTAAGAGTCCATATCCTAAGTTTCGTAGTTATAGCTCGAAATTTGAGTTAACAGCAACATATTTTTGAAAATCAATTTTTTGCTTCCTCTATTTTACCCCCCCCCCCCCACCTTCTTCGTTGAATTTCAAAAAAATGCCGAAACACGTGTCTTTTAAATTCGAACCCCGAATCCAAATCTGAAAATTTGTAGTTCTAACTTCAAAATTGCCTAAATAGCAACATATTTAACCCCGTTGATGATTGAATACCGAAACACGTATTTTTTTAACGCCTAAACAACCATACAGATAACAATTTTTGCAGCTCTAGCTTCAAAATTGTATCAATAGCAACGTGTTTTCAAAAATAAATTTTGATCCTCTGTTTAACCCTCTTACTTGTTGAATTTCCAAAAATACTAAAAATCATGGATTTTCAATCCTGACCAAGATTCCATATCCGAAGAGTCGTAGTTGTAGCTTAAAATTTGAGTTAACAGCAACATATTTTTGAAAATCAAGTTTTTGCGTCACCTATTTTACACCCTTATTTAGCGAAATTTAAAAAAAAAAAAAAAAAAAATGCCGAAACTCGTGTCTTTTAAATTCGAACCCTGAATTAAAATCCGAAATTTTGTAGTTCTAGGTTCAAAATTGCCTAAATAGCTACGTATTTTCAAAAAACGTTTCATGCCCTATTTCACCCCCTTACGGACGGAATATGGAAAAATCGCTTCTTAAATGACGCCTACAGAGTAAGATCAACACCCTCCACAAATTTCAAGTTTCTATCTTCAGTGGTTTGGGCTGGGCGACGATGAGTCAGTCAGTCAGTCAATCGGGACACTTCCTCTTATATATAGAGACTAGCTGAACCCTCGCTGCTTCGCATGCGTAGGCTGGTTGGTCTGCACCAGTTGTTTCTTTTTAATCCTGATGAAGAATCCATATCTTAAGTTTCGTAGTTATAGCTTGAAATTTGAGTTAACAGCACCATATTTTTGAAAATCAATTTTTGCATCCCGTATTTCACCACGTTATTAGTCTAATTTCCAAAAATACCGAAACACGTATTTTTTAAATGATAACGAACAATACAAATACCAATTTTTGCAGCTATAGCTCCAAAATAGTCTTGACAACAGAGTGTTTTCGTAAAGAATTTTTGATCCCCTCTTTTACTCCCTTAGTTTTTGAATTTCCCAAAATACCGCAACTCATGTCTTTTTAATCCTAATCAAGAGTCCATATCTTAAGTTTCGTAGTTATAGCTTGAAATTTGAGTTAACAGCAACATATTTTAAAAAACAATTTTTTGCGTCCTCTATTTTACCCCCTTATTGGTTGAATTTTAAAAAACATTCCGAAACACGTGTCTTTTAAATTCGAACCCGAATCCAAGTCCGAAAATGTGTAGTTCTAACTTCAAAATTGCCTAAATAGCAACATATTATCGAAAAACTCCCCCTCTCCAATTTAAGCCCGTTGATGGTTGAATTTCCAAAATTACCGAAACACGTATTTTTTAACGTCTAACCAACCATACAAATATCAATTTTTGCTGCTCTAGCTTTAAAATTGTATCAATAGCAACGTGTTTTCAAAAAGAATTTTTGATCCTCTGTCTAACCCTCTTACTTGTTGAATTTCCAAAAAAACTAAAAGTCATGGATTTTTAATCCTGACCAAGATTCCATATCCGAAAAGTTGTAGTTGTAGCTTAAAAATTTGAGTTAACAGCAACATATTTTTGAAAACCAACTTTTTGCGTCACCTATTTTACCCCCTTATTTGTCGAATTTCAAAAAATTCCAAAACACGTGTCTTTTAAATTCGAACCCCGAATTAAAATCCGAAATTTTGTAGTCCTAGCTTCAAAAATGCCTAAATAGCTATGTATTTTCAAACAACGTATCATCCCCTATTTCACCCCCTTACGGACGGAATATCGAAAAATCGCTTCTTAAATGACGCCTACAGAGTAAGATCAACACCCTCCACAAATGTCAAGTTTCTATCTTCACTGGTTTGGGCTGGGCGATGATGAGTCAGTCAGTCAGTCAATCGGGACACTTCCTTTTATATATAGAGAAGATAAGATCTTATAGACATGAAAAAATGCAAGAACATGTTTCATTCTGTTTTTAAAATAAATCAGGACTGAAAAGACAATCACCCTGTAGATTCATTAATAGGGGCTAGAAGCGGAGGTGAAATACCGCTAATTGTGAAAGACTAGGAAGAAGCATTGTGTTGTTGAAAATTGCAGGAAGACGCGAGGAAGGGCCCAGTGTTGTGTTGTGAGCGCCGGGGGAGGGGGGGGACGCCTCGGCTACCACATTCGCCCCTCCCCCCCTCGCCACCACCGCTCCTAGCAACCTCGGCGTCCGGAGCTTCCCTTTATATCGGCAAGATACACAAATACTAAGCACCACAAAAGGAGCATCTTTTCTTCCGGGACGCCCAATGGGGTAAGAAAAAGGTAGTCAAAACGCGTTGAGTGATGAATGGCCGAGCCGAAGGAAGGCAGCGCGATAAATCATGGTGCAGAAGTGCCACGGGGGATGGGCCGAGGGGGCAGGGGGAGGGCGAGACACCGCACAGAGCAACGTGGTCCCCTCTCCAACAGGCACCGACCGGGAAGAAACACACTGGCTGCCCTGCCCACCCGTGTAACGGAAGCTGCGGCTGGGACTCTTCTCAAGACAGGGGGTCTACAGCTCGATACATCCTGCATAGGCACTGGACACTCCGTATGCAAACACTATCTACATCTACATGGAATACTCTGCAAATCACATTTATTTATTTGTTTACTTAGCCTGATCAGATTAGGGCCATCAGGCCAACTCTTTCACCGGACCAGGGTTTTACACACACAGTATTTCTTTACATGTGAGTTACCTATAACGTAACAATGATTTTTACAGATAAACAATTAATAAAATAATTTATAGAAGTTGATTATATGTAAACGGATGTAAATAAAAGGTATTCAACATCTACATCTACGTACATACTCCGCAATTCACCGTAAGGTGCGTGGCGGAGGGTACACTGTACCTCTACTAGGTATTTTCTTTCGCCAGCCGCGGTGGCCGAGGGAACTGAGGCGCTTTGGGGTCGTATAATTATTGGATATAGGAATCCAACTCGTATCACATACCCCCTATTCTTCAGACTTCAATCGGACTACTATTTGTTCCCCAATTTGAAGAGATGGCTGGCGGGACGAAGATTTCATTCAAACGAGGAGACCATTGCAGAAACTAAATAGCTACACTACTGGCCATTAAAATTGCTACACCAAGAGGAAATGCAGATTATAAACGGGTATTCATTGGACAAATATATTATACTAGAATGACATGTGATTACAATTTCGCGCAATTTGGGGGCATACATCCTGAGAAATAAGTACCCAATACAACCACCTCTGGCCGTAATAATAACGGTACAGTCACGGTCTGCACGGCCACTAAGGTCAGGGGTTCGAATCCCCCCTCGGGCATGGATATTTGTGCCGTCCTTAGTTGTAGGTAGTTCATAAGTAGTTTGTAAGTTTAGGGACTGATGACCCCGTAGTTAAGTCCCTTAAGCTTAACAAACATTTGAACATTTTTTATATTTTCTTTCCTATTCCACTCCCAAATTCAACGATGAAAAAAAGAATGCCTATATGCCTCCGTACGAGCCCTAATTTCTCTTATCTTGTCTTTGTGATCTTTACGCGAAATGTAAGTAGGCGGCAGCAAGATCGTACTACACTCAGCTTCAAATTCCGGCCCTCTAAATTTACTTAACAGAAAAGAACGTCGTCTTTCTTCCAGCGATCCCCAAGTGAGTTGCCGGAGCATTTCCGTGACACTCGCGCATTTGTCGAACCTACCAGTAACAAATCTAGCTGCTCGCCTCTGAACCGCGTCTATGTCTTCCTTTAAACTGATCTGCTGCGGGTCCCAAACATTTGAGCAATACTCAAGACGTGGTCGTACAAGCGTTTTATACGCGGTCTCCTTTACAGGTGAATTACATCTTCCCAAAATTGTCCTAATAAACTGAAGTCGGCTGTCCGCCTTACTCACAACTGTCCTTACGTGCTCGTTCCATTTCATATCGCTCTGCAATGTTACGCCTAGATATTTGAACGACGCGACAGTATCAAGAAACTCACTACTAATGCTGTATTCGAACATTATGGGATTGCTTTTTCTACTCATGCGCATCACCTTACATTTTTCTACATTGAGAGCTAGCTGCCATTCTTCACACCAACTAGAAATTTTGTCTAAGTCATCCTGTATGCTATTACAGTCAGTTACAGACGTCACCCTCCCATACACCACAGCATCATCAGCAAACAGCCGCAAATTACAACTTACTCTGTCCATCAGATCATTTATATACATAGAAAATAATAGCGGTCCTATCACACTCCCCTGGGGCACGCCTGAGGATACACTCGTCCTGATGAACACTCGCCGTCGAGAACAGCGTACTGCGTTCTATTACTTAGGAAGTCTTCCACCCAGTCACAATTCTGTGAACCTATTCCATAAGCTCGTATCTTCGTTAGCAGTCTGCAGTGTAGCACCGCGTCGAACGCCTTTTCGAAGTCGAGAAAAACACAATCCGACTGTTGCCCTTCGTCCATGGCTCGCAAGATGTCATGTGAAAAAAGGGCAAGCTGAGTTTCACATGAACGATGTCTCCTAAATATTGACTGAATTCTAATTGCATTAATACTAGTAGTACCACTGAGACACCTTCTGCTGCTGGTGGTGTAATAATAGAAGTAACAACATTGATATTAGCAGATACAATATGTACTTTTGAATATATCGAGACTGGTTAAGGCATATCGAATTCTGACAGAAGGAAGTTAAGAAAGCTGTACCTGGCGAGAGCAATGGCAGTCTGAGAATATCTGGATGGAATGGATGTGACGTACCTGGACCGTAGGCTATTAAAGACTGACGTAATTATTGCTTTAGTTGATAATCCATTAACTGTCGTTTGAAGCTGGCAGTGTTATTCAGTTCTCTGATGTACTGAGGTAGATTGTTCCAGAACCTGGTTCCTGCTACCCAAAATAGGATTTTGAGAAACCGGCTGAGTGATGGATAGGGACAGAAAGTGCTTTGCGCTGACAGGAACGAGTTATGTTGATCAGATAAGAGTGTTAAGGTCGAGAAAAGTGCCTGGCAGAGGGTTCATCGAACCACCATAATACTATTTATCTCCCATTCCATTCTCGAATAGCGCGCGGGAAGAAAGAACACCTGAATCTCTCCGTTCGAGCTCTGATGTCTCGTATTTTATTCAGATGATCATTTTTACTTATGTAAGTGGGAGTCAACAATATATTTTCGCAATCGGAGGAGAATGTTGGCGATTGCAGTTTCGCAAGTAGCCCACGCCGCAGCGATAAGCGCCGTTGTTGTAATGATTCCCATCCCACATCCTGTATCACTTCCGTAACGCTGTCTCCCCTGTATCGTGACAATACGAAACGAGCTGCCATTCTTTGGACTCTTTCGATATCCTCCGTCAAACCCACCTGATAAGGATACCACACTGGGCTGCAATACTCCAAAAATGGACGGACAAGCGTAGTGTATGCAGTTTCCTTTATTTTTATTTATTGGTTTTCTCTGTTCCATAGGACCCAATTGAGGAGTGAGACTCCATGGTCCTGGAACAAGTCAATACATCAATTGTTACACAAAAATGGTAATAGAAAGTTTTTAATTAGTCCTTTGCACAGGACAATCTTAAGACAAAGTGAAAAGAATCAATAAAGAAAAAAAATGAATTAGCTTCATTGTTTAACTTTTATAGGAGTTCCTCGACAGAATAAAAGGAGTGAGCCATGAGGTAACTCTTCAATTTACATTTGAAAGCGTGCGGGTTAGTGCTAAGATTCTTTAATTCTTGTGACAGCTTATTGAAAATGGATGCCGCAGAATACTGTACCCCTTTCTGTAAGGTGTAAGGTGGTGTGATGCAAATGTAGATTCGACTTCTGTCTAATATTCACCGAGTAAAAGCTACTATGTCGTGTGAATAAGCTGATGTTATTAACAACTAACGACATTAAAGAAAAAAATGTATTGTGACGACAGAGTCAAAATTCCCAGACTGCTTTTGTAGTTCTGCTGCATGTTTTACGGGTTCTGCCAATAAAACGCAGTCGCTGGTTCGCCTTTCCCACGATATTATCTACGTGTTCTTTCCAATTGAAGTCTGAAGTAATAGTAATTCCTAGGTATTTTGTGGAGTTTACGGCCTTCACGTTTGATTGATTTATCTTGTAAACAAAGTTTAACGGATTTCTTTTCGTACTCATGTAGGCAACTTCATATTTCTCATTTTTTAGAGTCAATTGCCAGTTTTCAGATTGCCAATTTATTCAGAATCGTTCTGCAGTTGGTTTTGATCTTCAGATGATTTTACTAGACGGTAAATGACGGCGTCATCTGCAAACAAGCTAAGAGAGCTACTTAGATTTTCCCCTAAATCGTTTATGCAAATAAGGAATAGCAGAGGACCAATAACACTAGCCTGTGGAACGCCCGATATCACCTCTGTTTTAGTCGATGCCTTACCATCGATTACTACGAACTGTGTCCTCTCTGACAAGAAATCCCCTATCCAATCGCAAATTTGGGGCGATATACCATAACTACGCAATTTGATTAAAAACCGTTTGTGAGGTACGTTGTCAAAAGCTTTCTGGAAATCAAGAAATACGGAATCGATTTGCGATTTTTGTGCCTCAGGCATAGCCCGTTATAGTATGCTCTAACAGCCTCGACACCCTTTACCTGCGCAATCCGCAGCAAAGCGCATTAGCGCACGCGGCTATTTCTCAGAGGCTATATTTAAGAGAAGTTGAAATTTGTGCACCGTGATGTATAAGCCCTCTAATAATAAGGAATGCACTGCTCTTCCTCTGCACCATGGGCGGAGCAAGATGGGGCTTTTTAGGGCTTCATACCCCTCCCGAAATTTTGACAAAGCTAATAAGAAAGGGACCGAAATGGTTAATACGTTACCCTTGCTTTCGTATGATGCCATATGTTGTTAAATTGATTCCGCGATTGTAATTTGGCCAAAGGGTTGGTTGTATCGAAATTTTGAATTTTGAATAATTTAGTTAAAACATGGCACAAATTAACATTTATAAACATTAAGCCAAATACAATGCGGGTTGAATTTTAAAGTCGGGCACCACACAAAGCCCCCTGTCTCCCATGGTGGCTAACCTTTTTATGGAGGACTTCGAGGAACGAGCCCTTGAATCAGCACCCCTTAAACCTACGGTGTTTTGGAGGTATGTGGATGACACTTTCATTGTATGGCCTCATGGGTAAGATAATCTAAAGAAGTTTTTACACCATCTCAACTCTCTTCATGATAACATCTGGTTCACTATGGAAGTAGAGCAAAATGGATGCTTACCTTTTTTGGATGTTTTAGTTAAAAGGAAGGATGATGGCTCTTTGGGACACTCAGTTTATCGGAAGCCAACTCATACTGATTTATATTTACAGGGTTCAAGTTGTCACCATCCGTCGCAAACCAGCAGTGTCCTTAAAACACTTTTTCACAGAGCCCATACAATCTCAGATGCTGATAGTCTGCCACAAGAGCTGGCTCACCTCCAGCAAGTGTTTCGAGACAACGGATATTCTAACCAGCAAATAAGTAAGGCGCTCTCACTTAGAAAGAAGAACAAGAAAGTGGAGAACGAGGATGACACACCGGCAAAATCCCTTGCTTTTCTTCCGTTTGTCGGCAATATTTCTTTCAAAATAGCAAGAATTCTCCTTAATTTTCAAGTGAAAGTAATTTTCCGCCCACCATCCAAAATTTCAGACTTTCTGGGTTCGGTTCAGGATGACTTGTTGTTACGTAAGGCTGGTGTCTACAAAGTTCCCTGCCAATGTGGTATGGCTTATATGGGTCAGACTACGCGCACTGTTGAAGAACGTTGCAGTGAACACAAACGCAACACACGCCTTTTACAGCCAAGCAAGTCTGCTATTGCTGAACATTGAATTTCCAGCGGACACTCTATGGAGTACGATAAAACGGTAATTTTGACAACAGCAACATCTTTTTGGGACTCCATTATCAAAGAATCTGTGGAAATACGTGTCGCGGAAAATTTGATGAATCGGTATAGTGGCTACAATCTTGACAAAGCATGGAATCCCGTCATTACTAAAATTTGCTCAGATCGAAGACGACGGAGAGCGCCGACGTCGGCTGTGAGCGGCAGTGGCCGTGCAGAGCAGAAGACAGAACAGCTGAACTCCGCGGCTCCACCAGCGAGGGCAGTGTGGCCTGTCTGTTTATGTTCTGACGCATGCGCTGTAACCGACAAGTTTTCTATATATAGTGGAACGCTGGACGCACTCTTCAGTCTTCATCGACTCACCTGAAGATGGCTAGCAGGTGTCTGGCCGAAATATCGTGTCATGTTTTAGACGACGACCGGCTGCATACCGGAAACTTCTATGAATGCTATCTGATTTTTGTACAATTTGTAAATAATCTTCTGTTCCTGCTGATTTCAGAATCTGAAAGAGAGTATTCCAGTCGACTTTGTCAAAAGCTTTCTCAAAACGTAACCAGGGAACAAGATTGGCAGTATGTTTACGGTGCTGGTAATATAGACGATAGATACAATGCTTTCCTTCACACATGTCTCATGCTCTTGGAAAGCTGCTTTGCTTTAGAACACTCAAAAGAAGGTACTATCGCTTACACGCAGCCTGGATGTTAGTCTTGAGCCGTAATTATTCTGCAAGAAATTCATTTTTGAAGATGAAATTTCACAAATATATGTGGAGCCAAACATAGCAGCCAAGTAGATCGCAAATGTTTTGCAGTTTTCATATTTTTACGGGACATGTTGACTCCAAAAATCCATCAGTGGATACAGGTTTATACGTTTTGCAAGGAAATGTGTTCTTGCAAGTCTTCTATCTTAGTTTGGAGTAAAGGCTTTGACAGCTGGAACAACTTAGCAGCCGCATCCGTTCATTCTGCTACAGTGAAAACCTGAAAAGGTGATTTTAAAAATAGTGACACAACTTGTTTATTTCTGAAAAGTCTTTGAGCCATAGTACATATTCCTTCTTAAGAACTGCCAAGAAATTTGATAATATGGAAATCTCTATTTCAGGATTATTTTTAATTGAAAAATTATTACGAAATGGAGAAATCCTTCACTTGAAACGCTTTTTTAAAAAAAATAAAAAATAAAAATTGACGTGCTTGCAGCGGAATGACGAAACATTTCGAACCAAGTGACATTTTAATGTTCAAAAGTTTGTTCAAAAAATGTTCAAATGTTTGTTAAGCTTATGGGACTTAACTACGGGGTCATCAGTCCCTAAACTTACAAACTACTTATGAACTACTTACGAACTAGGACGGCACAAATATCCATGCCCGAGGGGGGATTCGAACCCCCGACCGTAGTGGCCGTGCTGACCATGACTGGAGCGCCTCAAAAGTTTGTTAAGCTTAAGGGACTTAGCTGCGGGGTCATCAGTCCCTAAACTTACAAACTACCTATGAACTACCTTACACTAAAGACGACACAAACATGCATTCTCGGTGTTGTTATCTACAGAAAAAAGCATTGTATGGAAGTGAAACGTGAACGATAAGGAGTTCAGATAAAAAGATGGTAGAAGCTTTTGAAATGTGGTGCTACAGACGAATGATGAAAATTAGATGGGTAGATCAAGTAACTAATGAAGAGGTGCTTAACCGAATTGGGGAGAAAAGAAGTTTCTGGCATACCCTGACTAAGAGAAGGGATAGACTTACTGTGGGGTAAAAAATCGTAGAGGGAGACCGAGGTACGAATACAGTAAGCAGATTCAAAAGGATGTATGTTGCCGAACGTATTCTGAAATGTTCAAATGTTTGTAAATCTATCGGACCAAACTGTGTGGTCATCAGTCCGTAGCTTACAAACTACTTAAACGTAGGTATACTAACCTAAGGACAAACACACATACCCATGCCCCAGGGAGGGTTCGAACCTCCACGGCGAGCAACCGCGCGCTCCGCAGAGAGACGCTTTTAGACCGCTTGGCTACTCCACCACGGCGAACGCATTCTCAGATGAAGAGACTTGCACAGGACAGGGTAGCGTAGAGAGCTGCATCAAACCAGTCTGGGGACTGAAGACCAGAATAACAACATAACTCACACTCTCAAAATATCACTTGGTTCATGAAACCTTCCATTCTGTGGACAAGCGACCATACGTTGGCATGCATGAAAAAAAAATATATTTTGAAAAGTCTCGGTCGCAATTAGCTTTATTTCACATGACGCGTTTCGAGAACATCATCATCAGATAAAAAATTTTAAACAAACGATGGGAAGTACAACCATCATAGTATAGATGCTTGGGCATGTGAGTCTAGTTCAACACTGTCACTAGACGTCCATAATGGTGATTTAAGTTTTAATCAAGCATCTATACTAAGATGGTTGTATTTGCCATCGTTTGTTTAAAATTTTTTATCTGATGATGATGTTCTCGAAACGCGTCATGTGAAATAAAGCTAATTGTGACCTAGACTTTATATATATATATATATATATATATATATATATATATATATATATATATATATATATATTTTCATGCACTTTCAAAATAATTTTGGCAGTCCAGTTTTTGGCTTTCCGCAGTCCGCCAGTTGCCGAACGCTGTTAGATGTTGGTTTCTATCGTGAGCTATTAGAAAATGGAACTATAGAGAAATATCACGAACTATAAAAGTGATTCGTGCCCTTCAATGTGACTTGCAGAGCTCAAATGTTCAAATGTTTGTATAGCTTATGGCACTTAATTACGGGGTCATCAGTCCCTAAACTTACAAACTACTTACCAACTAGCTAATCCTAAGGACGGCACAAATATCCATGCCCGAGGGGGGATTCGAACCCCCGATCGTAGTGGCCGTGCAGACCGTGACTGGAGCGCCTCAGTCCCCTCGACCACCGCGGCCGGCGACTTGCAGAGTATTGCTATAGATGTAGGTGAATATTAAAATGTTTTACTATATCTTTGAGTAATTACAGTTCCTTCTACCACTTCCAAATGATACTCATCTTTTCAATATTACGATGTATGGGGGTTCTGCTCGCTGCAACCTTATTGTCCTGGGGCGTCGTAGTAGAAATAAATACAATTTTCACTTCTTCTTTAATTTGAAATCAAACTTCTTCTCCGCCAAAACATTACAAATTCAGAACATATACAAGAGAACATAGGTGACAGTACTTCCATTTTAAAAATACAACAGACTGAAATAACTTCCAGAGCACTTGACAAACGACTGAAACTCGAACTCCCCCACGCAAGGCGGTGAGGCAAATATATAACATTGAAAATAATGGCATTACATTATGCATTGTTCATAACAATTGAATATACTAATTTACAATTAACAAACATACAAACATACATTTCATGCACACAAAAATAATCGCAATATAAAATGACAACTATACATACAATAATTTTAGATTGCAAATATCTTTTTAAGTTTTAATGACGCTACTTTTTGTTTGACAACAAACCAATATGTTAAATGTCAATTAATTAGTTAACGAGTACATCATTCATGTTCCTAACATATATTGAACTATTAGATATCTTCGCAAATCTCAAACTAGATTCTAAACCTCGCGTCAGTCAATATATACAAAGAATTATAATATTTAAATCGCGACTATTAAATTAATTAATACAATTAGCTGGTCTACACAACTTGTTTATGAGCCTAACATATATACAATGCTATTTATTTTAATGTCTTTATGTAGATACAAAGGTTTTTACCATTCGTCTGTCTATTTATTGAAATAACATCCAATGACAAAACTATTGTCTATAGAACTTTCTGGAAACATCTTATACAAATTAATTATCACTTGTTTTAATCACAGTATCACCGAGACACTGTCCTACACTGATTCCTAGGCTGGTTATATCGTTTTAACTAACTTCACACACAACATGTATCACTATTGAACCACACGATTCCGGGTCTGACGCAGACGGTCTCGTAGGATGACATTGAGAGGGCCAGCAGTATCGTCACAATATGTATTAACAGAACATTATAATAAATGAATCCCATCAACGACTTTTTTTCTCTTTTTTGGGCTCGTAACTGTATAAAGTGATCAGTAGTTGCGTCAGCGTGATGAGTTGCGCCGTCAGTGGTTTCCGCATCATCCCGCAGTTCGTCTTCAGGGGCGACGGCCAAGCCGCAGTGCAGAAGTCTCAGCCGCTAGCCGCTTGCTCTGCAGACGTGCTAAATCAGACAGCCCGCGCGTGCCCAAGCAGCCATGACGTACCACAGAGCAGGAGCCAGGCACCGAGAAATATGCGACTCTGTCCGCCGCATGGAAGGCGACCCCTGACCCCGGAAAATACTGTCTCCGTGGGCGAGGCACAGCGGCAAGGCGAAAGCCTTTCTGTTGGTTCTGCCCTTGCCAATCAATACGGCGAAATCTCTCTTGCAAATTTTTTATTTTATACCAGTGTCTCCAACCTATTGGCTCACTTTAGGTTACGGTAGTAACACTAAAAGTGGGCCTTTGCGATCGTCTTTTGACAGCTCGAAATTTAAATGAAAATAATGGCTTAACCATGCATCTGAGACGAAAATTGAATAACCGAATTTATAGAGGAGAAAATTCTCTACAACTTTGCTCTGTTATGTTTTTTCATATCTCGTATCGTTTCAGAGATATTTGCAAAAATAACGATGATTTTGGGATGTAGGTCTGTCTGTATGTCTGCCCGTAAGGTGTTCCCTGTTTTTAAGACGAACCGTTCAACCGATCAGCACCAAATTTTGCACACATAATTGTAGGCCGCCAGAGACCAGAACCTCACTTTTTCAAATTTTTCGGACAAAAAAATACTGTAGTAATACCGAAAAAAGCCGTTTGTAATATAAGTGTAATTGCAAACGAACCGTTCATCTGACACGAAAATTGAATAACCTAATTGGTAGAGGGGAAAATTCTCTACAACTTCGCTCTATTATGTTTTTTTCATATCTTGCATCGTTGCAGAGATATTTGCAAAAATAACGGCGATTTGACGATGTCTGTCTGGCTGTAACGTGTTCCCACTATTTAGGTCGAACCGTTCAACCGATCGGCACCAAATTTTACAGACATAATTGTTCGCTACCAGAGGCCAGAACCTCGCTTTTTGAAATATTTCGGACAAGGAATACGTTAGTAATACCAAAAAAAATCCGTTTGTAATGTAATTTTAATTGCAAATAAACCGTTCATCTGACGCGAAAACTGAATAATCGAATTTGTAGAGGAGAAAAGTTTCTACAACTTTGTTCCCATATGTTTTTTTTTTTCATATCTCGTATCGTTTGAGAGAAATTTGCAAAAATAACGGAGTTTTGACACCTTTCATTGAATTAACGAAAACCAGCCGTTCGCAGAGTCACCTGACATTCCTCGCCCAGAACTTTCTCTGGCATACGCCATCTTGCGTTGCGTATTTGATGATTTTCTTATTGTAACTTACACGTTGTCATTTCAAAGCAATGGCGTACTGAAGAATTAACAAAAACACGTCGTCCTTCGTACGATAAATGATAATCTAGTGTCTACAAATGCCACATTAGTATCAGTTTACAACGACTATTAATAGTATAAGATTAGAGAACACTACTCGCAACTGTCAGCTGTAGCGTAGTGGGCAATGTGTTGGACTGTGACGTTGGATGTCAGTGGTTCGAATCCCGCTGCTCCTTAAGTTTATTTTCCTAAAAGGGTTTCAGGCTGTCTTATTAATTAATTTTTATTATTTAGATTATTATTTTTGTCCAAAATGTTTGCAAAAACTTATAAAACTACAAATCTAAAGTGGGCCGTAAAATACGTCAGTGCGATTTTTTTAATTCGCAACTACGCAACCCCCCCCCCCCCCCGCCCCCTGTTCCCCTCCTGCTATCTACGAAAGTAATTTTCTTTCTGTTGATACTACTATCATGTAAAAAAAAAAAAAAATACAGCATTATGTTTATCTAAATGAAAGAGAAATGACACTCATTCACACACTCACTGCACTGACTAAACACGAAATCTCGAAAACTACTTCACCTATGAAGCTGAAATTCGACAGGAATGTTGTTTGTAGGTAGAAGACGTCAGCTAAGAAAGGATTTTGAGATGTTGTTGTTGTTGTTATGGTCTTCAGTCCGGAGACTGGTTTGATGCAGCTCTCCACCCTACTCTCTCCTAAACAAGCCTTTTCATCTCCTCATAAGAATGGCAACCCACATCCACTTGAATCTGCTTACTATACGCGTCTCTTGGTCTCCCTCTGCGATTTTTACCTTACACACTTCCCTCCAATACTAAGAATATGTCCCACCAAGCGATCCCTTCTTTTAGTCAAGGTCTGCCAAAAATTCCTTTTCTCACCAATTCTGTTCAGTACCTCTTTATTAGTTATGCGATCTACCCATCTAATCTTCAGCATTCTTCTGTAGCACCACATTTCAAAAGCCTCTATTCTCTTCCTGTTCGCACTGTTAATCGTCCATGTTTCACTCCCGTACAAGGCAACACTCCACACAAATGGCTTCAGAAAAGACTTCCTTACACTCAAATTAAAATTCGATGTTAGCAAATTTCTCTTTTTCAAAAATGTTTTCCTTCCCATTGTCATTCTGCATTTTATATCCTCTGTACTGCGAGCATCGCATGTTATTTTACTACCCAAGTAACAATACCCATCCACCACCTTCATTGTTTCGTTACCTAATCTAATACCTTTAGCATCGCCTGATTTTCTAAGACCGCATTCCATTATTTTTGTTTTGCTCTTGTTCATGTTCATTTTATACGCTCTCTTCAACACACTGTCCATTCCATTCAACTGCTCTTCCAGGTCCTTTGCTGTCTCTGACAGAACTACAATGTCATCAGCAAAACGCAATGTTTTTATTTCTTTTCCCTGAACTTTAATCCCTATTCCAAATTTTTCCTTGCTTTCCTTCAACGCCTGCTCGGTGAACAAATCGAATAACATCGGAGAAAGGCTACAACCCTGTCTTACTCCCTTCCCAACTAATGCTTCCCTTTCATGCCCTTCGAGTCAACATTGTTAAAAGCTTTCTCCAAATCTACTAAAGCTAAAAATGTAGGTTTTGCTTAATATATCTTCTAAGATAAGATAAGGATTTGAGATAGGACCTATAATTCAGGAGATATGATGTCATAAACAATGAAAACGTCCCCATTTTGTTGCACATGATAGTGTGACTTTATCAGTCCACTATTTGAGAAATAGAGCACTTAGCGACTTGCAACAAACTTTAAACATACTTTCAAATCTTTAGCAAAGTTTTTGTCGCTGACAACCCCTGCAAAATGATGAAAGGAAGAAAGTTTGTGGCTTACTATGTTTTCGGCGTTTATGCAGTAAAAATACGGCGTTTGGCATGGCGTTACAATTTATTAATCGTACACTATCAATTGTATTCGAGATATATGTTACAGACAGTATGCACACATACCACTGAACGTACGTTCGAAATTTTATCATAGTACGACACACAGTTCATGGGATATGGAGTCATGAAGAATTAGGTTCATGAAAAACCGCTTCATCACACATGACATTTTGATGTATTACGTCTTTCCTACTAACTCTATTCGCGACGTATCTTGCAGGCCTTTTACATATACATTACTCGATGTACCTTGGAAATAATATAGTTCAGGTGCTATGAAGTCAAAGACAATTAAATGCATGAAAATTCGCCCTAATAAGCATGAGGCTGTAATCTACTACGTATTTAATACCAACACCATTTACAACCCATTTCACAGGCAGTTTCCTAACATTCCACTCTATGAACATGGTAAATAATGTTTTTCTATGACACACAATTCAGGGGATTTCCCTCTCTATACATAAAAGGTCACTCACGCACTCACTCACTGACAAAACACGAAATCTATAAAACTACAGCACCTATGAAGCTGAAATTTATCCGGTATGTGGTTTATAAGTAGAAGACGTCAGCTAAGAAAGTATTTTGCGATACAACAGAACTGAGGTGCATGGCGGAGGATACTTTTCCTACAGACTCACGAAATCTACAGTTTCATTCCGATCTTCGCGAACTTCTCCGCGCTCTCTACCTTCATAACAAGAGGAAGGTCACTGTCTACCTAAAGTTTCATACGGTCCATGGGGGAGGGTACCATAAAAAATGGATCCATTATTATCTTGTTCGCGCCGTAACTTGAGAACGGCTCGACAGATTATATATATATATATTCTCAGAACAAGGGTTGTACGAAATAAAACTAGAAAATTTGAGAACAACAAAGTGTGTTTTTCAATTTGACCCTGTGTTTCTGTTGCATACAAATAAATAGTTTTGTTCCGATATTGATAAAATTTTGCAAACTTGGCCTTAAAAACAAGCGGAATGTCACTGTCAGTATATTTCGTTCGGTGCATAGTGGGGAGTACTTAACTTACGGACTTTGACAAAATGCACAGTTTTGCTCTGCTCTTGATGAATTTTTGCACGTATGGCCTTTAAACCAAGAGGAAGGACACTTAGTACATAAATGTTTGTAAGGTACATGGCAGAGGGTACCTTTCAAAAAACTTTGCGGTGAGAGGGAAAGGTGGAAACGAACGGAGAGATGGGAGAGAAAGAGGTGGATGCAGAGAGAGGGGGGAAGGGGATGTGGACTACGAGAGTGTAGGGTAAACAAACACCCGGGCAACGCCGGGTTTACAGCTAGTATCTTATAGAATGCATTTGTACTGTATTTTGGAATGGAACACATCCTGCCTTTACATGATTTTCCACACGTAAATATATTTTGCACAACGATTGTTTCTCATTTCCAGTAAGACAGAATGGAATTTTACTCGCTAAAGGATAGTACTCGATAAAGAATATCTCACTGAGTGGTTAATTTGTAAAAATGTACACAGGTTTCTTGTTGCAGTTTATCAAAAATCACTTACTTCAAAATGTCCAGTTAGTTACAACAGATGACTGAAAAGGTTCAAAAATGTTTGTAAATCTATTAAACTCAGTTGCTGGGTTAATAGTCCGTAACTTACAAACTACGTAAACTAAGGTAAACTAACCTAAGGACAGAGCAAAAACCTATGCCTCAGGGAGGACTCGAACCACCAACGGCGAACGGCAGCGCGCACCCCAGCATGGCGCCTCAGTGCATACGGCTAATCCGCCGAGGCACTGAAAACGGTATTCATGCTTCGTGTTTATTCATCCTTAACACTGTCTCTATTGTAAAAGAATCTACTTCGTCCCGTTCAGAGTAGAATTAATTTTAACGAAGGATTACGTAATCTCTATTTATAAAAGGCAATTTCCCGACTGACTTACTGACTCATCATCGCCCAGCCCAAATCAGTGAACATAGCAACTTGAAATTTGTAGAGGGTGTTGATCTTATTCTTTAGGCGTCATTTAAGAAGCTTTTTTCGATATTCCGTCCGTAAGGGTGTAAAATAGGGGACGAAATGTTTCTGAAAAGACATTACTATTTAGGCAATTTTGAAGCTGGAACTACAAAATTTCGGATTTTAATTCAGGGTTCGAATTAAAAAGATACGTATTTCGGCATTTTTTTTTCAAATTCAACCAACAAGGGGGTAAAATAAGGGACGCAAAAAACTGATTTTCTAAAATATGTTGCTGTTAATTGAATATTTAAGCAACTATGAAACTTCGGATATGGTATTTTGGTCAGGATTAAAAAAAACACGAATTTCATTATTTTTGGAAATGCAACAAGTAAGAAGGTAAAATAGGGGATAGAAAATCGTTTTGAAAACACGTTTTTATTAAGACCATTTTGAAGTTAGAGCTGCAAAAATTGATATTTGTTTTATTGGTTAGAATTTTAAAAATACGTATTTCGGTATATTTTCGAAATTCAACAATAAAGGGGGGTTAAATTGGAGAGGGGATGTTTTTCGAAAATGTGTTGCTATTTAGGCAATTTTGATGTTAGAACTAGAAATTTGTGGTTTTGGATTCGGGTTTCTAATTTAAAAGACATGTGTTTCGGTATTTTTGGAAATTCGACCAATAAGGGGGTGAAATACGGGATGCGAAAATTGATTTTCAAACATATGTTACTGTTAACTCGAAACTACGAAACTTAGCATATGGACTCTTCATCAGGATTAAAAAGACACGAGTTTCGGTAAGTTTGGAAATTCAACAACTAAGGGGGTAAAATAGGGGATCAAAAATTCTTTTCGAAAACACATTGCTATTCAGACAATTTTGGAGCTAGAGCTCCAAAATCGTTATTTGTATTGTTGGTTAGACTTTAAATAATATGTGCTTCGGTATTTTTGGAAATTCAACCATCAAGGGGATTAAATTGTGGTGATGCTTTTTCGAAAATCTTTTGCTATTAAGGTAATTTTGAAGCTACAACTACATAAATTGGTATACGTTTCCTTGGTCAGAATTAAAAAGACACGTGTTTCGGTATTTTCAGTAAATTAATCATTTAAGGGGTGAAGTAGGGGATGAAACATTTTTTTGAAAATACGTTGTTACTAAGCCAATTTTGAACCCAGAATTACAAAAAATATTTGCATACTTGGTTGGAATTTAAAAGACACATGTTGGGGTATTTTTCGAAGTTCAACTATTAAGGAGTACAAGTAATAAAATCAAATGTTCAAATGTTTGTAAATCTTAAGAGACTGAACTACAGGGTCATCAGTCCCTAAGGCTTACAATGTAATGAAACTAACTTAGACTAAGTTATGCTAAGGACAACACAAACACCCATGACCGAGGGGCGAATCGAACCCACGAAGGCGAACAGCAGCGCGCACCGCAGCATGGCGCCTCAAGACACACGGCCATTCTGCCGCGGCTACGAGTAGTATCACAACATTTCATTATGATAGTACTTAAGCTATATATCTATGAAAACATATATTAAGAGGGAGAAACAACTGGTGCAGAACAACCAGCCTACGCAAGCGAAGCAGCGGGCGTTAAGCTAGTTGTAATGTAAAAAAAAAATCGCACTGGCGTGTTTTACGGCCCACTTTAGATTTGGAGTTTTATACTTTTTTGCAAACATTTTGGATCAAAATAATAATATAAATAATAAAAAATTGATTAATAACAGTGTCTGCAACCCTTGTAGGAAAAAAAAATGAGGTACTGGTGGATTCAGAACCACTGACCTTCAGTGTCACAGTCCAACACATTTCCCACTACGCTACAGCTAACAATTAGGAATTGCTTTCTTTAATGTCATACTATTGATGGCCGTTGTTAACTGATGCTAATATGGCATTTGTAGACATTAGATTATCATTTATCGTACGAAGAACGACGTCTTTTTGTTAATTCTTCAGTGCGCCATTGCTGCGGTGGCCGTGGGGATTGAGGCGCTTCAGTCACGGTCTGCACGGCCACTACGGTCGGGGGTTCGAATCCCCCCTCGGGCATGGATATTTGTGCCGTCCTTAGTTGTAGGTAGTTCATAAGTAGTTTGTAAGTTTAGGGACTGATGACCCTGTAGTTATGTCCCTTAAGCTTAACAAACATTTGAACATTTTGACAACGGGTAAGTTACAAAAAGATAATCATCAAATACGCAATTCAAGATGGCGTATGCCAGAGAGTTCTGGGCGAGGAATGTCACAAGACATCTGCGACATCTGGTTTTCGTTAATTTAATGGAGAATGCCAAAACTCCGTTATTTTTGCAAATATCTCTCAAACGATACGAGATATGAAAAAAACATAAGGGAAAAAAGTTGCAGAGAATTGTCTCCTCTGCAAATTCGTTTATTCAGATGAACGGTTTATTTGCAATTAAAATTACATTACAAGCGGTGCCGATCGGTTGAACGGTTCGACCTAAATAGTGGGAACACGTTACAGCCAGACAGACATCGTCAAATCGCCGTTATTTTTGCAAATATCTCTGCAACGATGCAAGATATGAAAGAAAATAATAGAGAGAAGTTGTAGAGAATTTTCCCCTCTACCAATTAGGCTATTCAATTTTCGTGTCAGATGAAAGATTCGTTTGCAATTACAATTATATTACAAACGGCTTTTTTAAATTTCTACCGTATTTTTCTCCGAAAAATTTGGAAAAGGGAGGTTCTGGTCTCTGGCGGCCTACAATTATGTGTACAAAATTTGGTGCTGATCGGTTGAACGGTTCGTCTTAAAAACAGGGAACACGTTACCGCAGACAGACAGACAGACATACATCCCAAAATCGCCGTTATTTTTGCAAATATCTCCTCTGCAAATTCGGTTCTTCACTTTTCGAGTAGGATGCATGGTTAAGCCGTTATTTTCATATAAATTTCGAGCTGTCAAAAGACGATCGCAAATGCCCACTTTTAGTGTTACTACCGTAACCTAAAGTGAGCCAATACTATGACTTTTGTTTGAGCTGTGTTTTATAGTATTGAGTCGCTAGAGTTCAGACATGAACTGGCCAAGTACTTCCTCGTGTAACGACGAACCCCCCGAGCTAGACTTTGCCATCTTCATTGGTGTCGCTACCCACTTTTTGAAAAACACTGTTTTATCCAGTTACGTGCGTTTAGCGCATCATCAGACTGGAACAACAGGCAAATATTTTACCTCAAGTCCGTTTACCATAGCGAGCAGCGAATCGAATAACTAGATAGATCTTTAGGTAAAATCCTACTATTTTCCAGAATTCCTAGTTACAAATAAACTCGCGTGTAAGCTTTTCATGTCTAAACATGACTAAAACTGAAAGTGCTAATTTTATAGCAGCTAAAATGATCTATTTCGACGTAATGCCTATTTTTGCCTATTTCACCTTTAAATTCCTAAAAGCCACCTGTATCTTCTTTTGGTCCACTTTAGGCTACGGTAGTAACACTAATACTGGGCTTTTGGGCTCCCCTTTAATTGGAAATACCGGATTAACCGTTTATCTGTCACGAAAAGTGAATAAATGAATTTGTACAGGAGACAATTCTATACAACTTTGGTCTCTTCAGTTTTTTTTCGTATCTCGCATCGTTTCAAAGATATTTGAAAAAACAACGGCGATTTGACGATGTCTGTCTGTAAAGTGTTCCCACTTTTTACGTCGAATCGTTCAACTGATCGGCACCAAATTTTACACAAATAATTGTTGGCCACCAGAGAACCTCCCTTTTTCAAATATTTCGGACAAAAAACTTGGCTAGTAACGCTGACAAAAATGCTGTTTGTGAAGGCTTTGTGACAGCAGGAAAATTAATTGCAAATAAACTGCTCATCTGACACGAAAATTAAATAAACGAATTTGTAGACGAGAAAATTATCTACAAATCTGCTCTCTTATGTTTTTTACACAATTTACAGCGTTACAGAGATATTTGCAAAAATAATCGCGATAGGACCCAGTCACTTGATTTTACTTAAACCGGGCGTTCGGAAATATCACGACATTCCACGACCAGAACTCTCTCTGGCATACACCAACCTTGCTTTCTGAATTTTATGATTTTCTTATTATAACTTACGCATTGTCATTTCTAAGCAATGGCGACTGAAGAATTGACAAACACGTTGGTATTAGTACGATAAATTATAATCTAGTGTCTAAAAATGCCATATTATAGCAGTTAACAACTACCATCAGTACTACGAGAATTAAGGAAGTTTTGTAATTGTTGGGTAGCGCGTTTGATTGTGCTGTAGGTGGTCGGTAAGTCGAACGCGCTACTAATTAGCTTTTTTATTTTATTTTTATTTTTTTATTTTATTTATTTTTATTTTGGCTCCTAAAAGTATTTCGGGCACTCTTCATTTTTGGACTTCGGTTTGTTTCGTTTTATTTTGATCGTTTCGCCGTTGACTCAGTTATTTCGTTACAGAGAGCGTCGAGCTCTCGGACCGAGCACGCAAGTTTCAAACCACCATTTAACATGTTCATACATCAAAAACTAATTCGTCATCCATTTAGCTACTACGGCGAACAGATGTGAGAGTACTCCGTAATTTTCCTACCAGCAATGGCAGGTGTTAGACATTAGATTATAATTCATTGCCTTAAGAAAGAGGTGTTTTTGATAATTTTCAGTGTGCCATTGTTTTGAAATGACAACGCTTGAGTTATAATAAGAAAATTATCAACTACACAAAGCAAGATGGTGTATGCAAAAGAGAGTTTCAAGCAAAGGTTTCGAACGAGGAATGTCACGTGACTGATTTACGAACGTCCAACCTTCCAAGGCAAGACAAGTGACAATATTTTAACGCAAAAAGATAATGAAAATGTGGGAGAAATATTGTTCTAGAAACATTAAAAATAACCCAAACACAAAAATTACGTTCTATATTTTCGTAAAAAATACCTATATTTACAAGTTAACCATTCATCCCATTAACTTCACACATTTTGGTCTGCAGACGACAAACTGTCAAAAATATATATTGTGATATAGAGAACCACAAATACAACGACATGTGGTAGGCGTAGTGTACCTATAAAAACAAGAAGCAATTTATATCGTTTTCACAATTATCTGTACTTGCTACACTCAATGTACATAAAAGTAATAATCATTTCATTGTTCATTTGACAGACACCATACAATAAATATCCCACTGATGGTGCTGCAACGCCAGCGATACTTGTTTGGGAATAGCTAAAAACAATTGTGCTTGTTCAAAGCAGATCTTACCTAAAAAGTAAATATTTAAAATACTTTAGAGAGGTAAAAGTAAAAAATAGAGTATGTTTGTCAAAATTAAGTTCAAATATCAAATAATTTTGGCTGTTTGTTAAAAAACGGTCTGAAAGAATATTACGTGTTGTGTGCATAGTTGAGTGTTGTGTGACAATAGTTGAGTCGTAATCGTATCGTCCATATTTTTTTATTATGTATAATTTTATTTTTGTTTTCCGAAATTTTGGCAAAAAATCATAAAACTACAGGAAAATCTAAAGAGGGCCATAAAGCACGATAGTGTGATTTTTTTTTTCAAAAGATATGACTTGCTTCGATGATCAAAGGTAAGAAGCACTAAAGTCGATATTTGTACCGGCACAGTCAGTGCTCCATAAAAATTATCTGGACTGATACGGAAGCACTGCAGAGTGTCCGAAAAGATACTGTGGAGTCTTCCATGGGGATATCTACTGACCAAACACGAACAATCTGTGCTGGTACGTTTCAAATGTGATTGTGCGCAAGTTGGTCCCAGAAGCACCTCCAAAGTTCATGTAATTTATTCAAAACCTCTTCAAATTGTGTAAGTGAAAAGACTATGCTTCTGGCTTTGACAGATGCCGCTACACATACAGTGCTTCATGCACTCCATGTGTTCTACCCTTTGATGCCGCGTGTAACTTGTGTAGCTCAGGGTATCAACTGTATAAGAGAGCAAGTAAAGCTATAACTCCCTATTTATTAATCTCTACGGTAAAGAAAGTTTTTGTATGCTAAGGCACCATCAAGAATACAGGTATTCAAAAAGTATTTCCAGATGCCCCCTTGACACCTCAACCTTCTGATACTGGCTGGGCACATGATCAGAAGCATTTCCCAGCTGTCGAGAAAGTAGCTGAAGATCTACCGGAGTATGGTACTTCTGTAGCTTACGCAACACAATTACTTCAAGATCTCTCAGTTCAACGGGAACCAACTTTCACATTTAATGCGAGAGTTATTTCCGAATTAGAAGGCTCAGATAAATCTCAACTATACCATTTCTTTGCTGGAAGAAGTGAAAAACAAAATTAGTGAATTACCAAGTGAATTAGTAAGTTTTTCATAAGAACACAGGCTTGAAGGACCTTCGCGTGCCAGGATCCATACTTAGCGGAAAATACAGTTCCACTGATTGCAGCATTCCTTTTCAAAATGCGCTGAATGTCAAGTTCGCCTGTCACACCCATTGATATAGGAATGTTCATTCTCGGCATATAAATTAATAAGAACCGAAGTGCGCCACGGAGTTTCTCTAGAAAACCTACAAAAGATTTCAATCACGCGAAGGCAACTATGGTCTGAATGCTTGAAACCACTGGTTTATTGCTAAATTACGTATTATATGTATTTTAACATATGACTTGTTACGTGATTTAATTTTTATCTTCGAAAATCTGTAAAGGTTTGGTGTCAGTTTCATGTGTCCTGTACTGTTAAACTGTGTACCTCTCCCAGACTGTAAACAAATAAAAAAATTGCTCTTAATTAAACACTAAGTATTTCACATTGTTTTTAATCCTTTTGTTGAATACTTTTGGATCCTATTGTAGATTTTTTTGCCTAAATAAGGTAATGAAAGAGTCTATATTAAGCGCCTAAAATGTTATTTTTACGATCTAAAAATCGACGGTGTAATTACGGTGAGAAATTTTGAAAGAGACGGAACTTACTTGGATGGAGACATGGGTTTCTGATACAAGTGAAGCGATAATAGGAGCAGTTAATAATTTTATGATATTCCATTAAGGACCCCTAAAAAGAGGTAAACCTAAAATAACTCGGGACTGGAGAAGTACAGTACGAAAATTAATAAAATGGTGAGACAGTCGAAAAAATCTTGCTAACCTGAGGCACATTTCTAGAACAAACGGATATCATGCTAGTCTGGTAGACCAACTGTACAACAGAAAATCTTCTTAAGAACACTTCCCTCCTGCCACGATCATCACTACTGATACATCTGTTCCCTTACCTTTCGTAGAAAAGACCACGTAAAATTCACTTCACGATCAACGATAAGCTCCAGAATCGTCTTCGCCACAGCGAACGACTAGTTACTGACCGTTTCAATCTACTGGGCACCTATGAAATATACTAGTGGCCATTGAAATTGCTACACCAAGAAGAAATGAAGATGATAAACTGGTATTCATTGGACAAATATATTATACTAGAACTGACATGTGATTACATTTTCACGCAATTTGGGTGCATAGATCCTGAGAAATCAGTACCCAGAACAACCACCTCTGGCCGTAATAACAGCCTTGATACGCCTGGGCATTGAGTCAAACAGAGCTTGGATGGCGTGTACAGGTATAGATGCCCTTGCAGCTTCAACACGATACCACAGTTCATCAAGAGCAGTGACTGGCGTATTATGACGAGCCAGTTGCTCGGCCACCATTGACCAGACGTTGAAACAGGAATAATATGACACTTTATATATACATATATACATATATATATATATATATATATATATATATATATATATATATATATATATATATATATCGCTTGTATATTGGTGATGACATTGAGTTCATTGTAGTTGGTTTGACTTGATAATGAGCTCAGTCCAGGCATTACCCACAAGTAATTTCTACCTGGGCAAACGACGTTGAACGCTTCAAGGTACGATGAAATTCTCACGCGTTTCATGCAACGTCTAAGCACTGATCACAACAACGTTTCCACATACACAGCCAGGCGGAGGGTACACTGTACCACTACTAGGCATTTCCTTTCCTATTCCACTCCCAAATAGAACGAGGAAGAAAAGAATGCCTATATGCCTCCGTACGAGCCCTAATTTCTCTCGTCTTTGTGATCTTTACGCGAAATGTAAGTAGGCGGCAGCAAGATCGTACTACATTCAGCTTCAGTCCCGGCCCTCTAAATTTCCTCAACAGAATTTCTCGAAAAGAACGTCGTCTTTCCTCCAGCGATCCCCAATTGAGTTGCCGGAGCATTGGTCGAACCTACCAGTAACAAACCTAGCTGCTCGCTTCTGAACTGCTTCTATGTCTTCCTTTAAACTGATCTGCTGCGGGTCCCAAACACTTGAGCAACACTCAAGACGTGGTCGTACAGGCGTTTTATACGCGGTCTCCTTTACAGGTGAAGTACATCTTCCCAAAATTCTCCCAATAAACCGAAGTCGGCTGTCCGCCTTACTCACAACTGTCCTTACATGTTCGTTCCATTTCATATCGCTCTGCAGTGTTACGCCTACATATTTCAACGACGCGAATGAATCAAGAAGCTTACTACTAATGCTCTATTCGAACATTATAGGATTGTTTTTCCTACTCATGCGCATCACCTTACATTTTTCTACGTTGAAAGCTAGCTGCCATTCTTTGCACCAACTACAAATTTTGTCTAAGTCATCCTGTATGCTATTACAGTCTGTTAAAGACGACACCTTCCCATACACCACAGTGTCATCAGCAAACAGCCGCAAATTACAAGTTACTCTGTCCATCAGATCATTTATATAGATAGAAAATAATAGCGGTCCTATCACACTCCCCTGGGGCACGCCTGACGATACACTCGTCTCTGATGAACACTCGCCGTCGAAAACAACGTACTGCGTTCTATTACTTAGGAAGTCTTTCATCCAGTCACAAATCTGTGAACCTATCCCATAAGCTCGTATCTTCGTTAGCAGTCTGCAGTGTGGCACCGCGTCGAACGCCTTTTTGAAGTCGAGAAAAACACCATCCGCCTGTTGCCCTTCATCCATGGTTCGCAAGATGTCATGTGAGAAAAAGGCATGCTGAGTTTCACATGAACGCTATTTCCTAAACCCGTGCTGATTCATGGACAGAAGCTTTTCCGTTTCAAGGAAATTTACTATATTTGAACTGAAAATATGCTCTAAAATTCTACATGAAACTGATGTCAACAATATTGGCCTGTAATTGTGTGGGTCAGTTCTTTTTCCTTTCTTATAAACGGGAGTCACCTGCGCTATTTTCCAATCACTAGGAACTCTGCGCTGAATTAAAGATTCTCGATAAATGCAAGCTAAGTAGGGGACCAATGCCGCAGAATACTCTTTGTAAAACTGAACTGGTATTCCATCCGGACCAGCAGACGTTTTCGTATTTAGCTCTCTCAGCTGCTTCTCTACAACAGAATATTATGTCCTCCATTACGGAGTTCGTACGCTGATCAAATGATGGTACATTTGTGCGGTCCTCCTGCGTGAAAGATTTCTTAAAGATTAAATTTATAACACGATTCGCAAAACATTTCGTAACACTTTACACTTTCACACATATAACGCTATACGCAGACATTTGGGGTACACATTTCCTCCTGGAGGGCATGGGGTGGCGGCAGGAAGGGCATCCAACCACCCTGTATCTATTAACAGGCCAAATCCGAATTAACAAACCCATCCCTGCATGTGCGGGAACATGGCTCAAAAGAAAGAAGAAGAAAAAGTTCACAGTTGAACCATGTTAATGTAGAAAAAAATCATTAACCCTTTATTTGGCACACACAGAAATCACGAGAAGAAAAAGTGTTATGTTACTTAAATTAAATGTGTAGGGCCACGTGAACAGATTTACACGACTTCTTTCAAAATATAGTTTCTGGATTGTAAGTTACATTGCACAAAAACTTCGCATGCTGGTTATCAATACTACAGTACTATCTGTAGAAATAATTGTATTTTGGACCATTTCATGTGAAACGTATGAAAACAAAACTTTGGTGCAAAGTTCAGAACAATTCCATGATTTCCAAATTTAACAGTCAAGTACCTCTGAAGAGAAATTTAAATATAAATTAAGAAACCGTGAGACGGTTTTTCGTCTCAAACATGTCCATGACATTGAAGATTGAAGGTAATGCAATAAATTAGAGAGTGTGATGCGGCGGAAATCGAACCCGGACCTCCATGCTTACTGAATATTTTGTAAGCTGTCATGTTTTTAACTTGTGTATTTTTATATGGTGACTACGTGCTATGTTGCAGTTATTATTTTGTACGCCTTTTTTTGACAAGATAACCAGCTTGTAAAATATATATGTGACCAGATGATGGTGACAGCTCACCGAAACCAGTCGTCATTGAATAAATTATTAATGTGCGGTCTTGGCATTTCATTTTGAAAAGCCGCAGTGGAGTAGTCGAGCGGTCTAAAGCACCTCGCTGCGGAGCGCGCGGTTGCTCGCCGTGGAGGTTCGAGTCCTCCCTGGGGCATGGGTGTGTGTGTTGTCCTTAGGTTAGTTTACCTAGGTTTAAGTAGTTTGTAAGCTACGAACTGATGACCACGCAGTTTGGTCCGATAGATTTACAAACATTTGAATATTTTGAATCATTTTTAAAACTATATGACGACGTATTGTCATATATGTCATACCTTACATATTGAATGGTACAGGAGATGCTGTTATATTCTTCTTTTGGACTTATTGTCCATTTTGTAGTGTTCTACCAGGCCTCCTCTTCCCAATCAATATAAGTCCATTTTTGTCTTCCATATGAGAACTCGTCAACGATTTTCCATAATAAATCAACTTCAATGCTTGCTCTTTCGGTTTATAAGCAGTTTTCTATGTATCACGAAAAATAGTGTCACAAAATTGAAACAAACATGAACCTCGGTAACTTATCCTTGGTGTTTCCGCTAAAGATTCATTTTGTTGCTAAACTTTTCGCAAAAGACAAAGATACATCACTTTATTGGAGAGCTCAAATGTTAGTTTCAAGCACTGTGAAACACGTCGGCTGAATGTGTGGTCATGTTGCATTTTGATTTATTCATTAACCTAAAGTGCTTCAGCACCATTAATGTTAACTATCTCTGTGTTAATTATTTTATTATTTTTATTAATGATCAATGCCCCATATTCATGTATGTTTGCCCCACATTTATATGTGTTTCCACCCGAGTGATTGAACTTGTGTGTTCATGTGAATGTGTAAGGTTGCTCTTAATACTGACTGACTGCCGCGCAATGGCTTACAGTGGCCGCCTCCCGCTCTAGGCCTCGTTCTGCTGTAGTTCAGAACGCATGGCTTCGTTTGTCGTCTGCGCTGGCGTCTGCTGGCTGGCCAGAGACAAGCTTACTTAGCAAGGTGGCGAGGTGGCCGTGTTCTTAGTGTCGTACCAACCTAATCTTGTACGAAGAGGTGACAGCAGATCTCTCTGGGAGCGGTTGTACAGGGAATTGTCTTGGCCAGGTAGCAAGGGTTGGTAAACACTAGTCTCTCAACGCGCTCTGCGTCGCTTTTAGCGCGCTCTGCATCTGGTTTATGACTAGGGGAGGTTTTTCCGACGCCTTTAGTCTTCACTCTTCATTCTGGTTCTGACGACTGAGGAAGTAAGTACTCCGCCGAATCATGCTGCGGGGAAGGCAAGCTGTTAGGACTTTGATTTATTTGTGATCTGGCAGTCTTGGTTTTTCAGTGACCGTTCTGTTGAGTTATTCTTTCGCTATGCGAGGCGAAATTTTACTTAATTTACAGAACACGGGTAAATTCAGCGTTAATTTATTATTTGCATTTTCATTCCAGTGTGTTTTTGTGTCCGGTTTTGCTGAAGTTAGAATACACGCGTGTGGCCTTCTGCATTTGTGTAAAACTTGTACGTTTGAATTTCCTTCCTGGTTTTAACTGAATTTTCGCATCGTTTCTGTATCCCCGAGTATGGTAAATATTTCTTAGATTTTCTTGTTTGATTCCGTCTTTCCTGCCTTGTATGACCGATTGCACCACGTGCTTTCATAACAGTCCTTACTTTGGCCTTCAGCCATGCTTTTATTAATACTAGCGTTTTTCTACACGAATTCTTGCATGTGCTTTACACCTTATTCAAGATTAATATCTGTTTGTAAATGTTATGAAATTTGGTGTGGTCGCACACCACGTGGTACTTAAGAATAGTTAGCCACTGCCTTCCCACACAAGAGTTTGTTTAGTGCCAGTATAATTTAAAATTTGCGATCAAGACACCAGCCATCTCGTCAAGACGCCGCCGACGCTTCGTTTCGCCGATGCTTTCATATGTTCGAGCATTGTAATGTACTACTTAGCTTTATGTGCGTGTCTGAGAATGAATGAGTGTGCTTTCAGCTACCCATTGTGTATATGAAAATTGTCTCCCATGCGTCCTCCATATTCATAAAAGGCAGAAACAATTTTCATATGGGCAGTAATTACCTGATTTAGTTCACTTTTGTACAAAGTGTGTGCTTAATTTGGTTTCCCCACATTTATTTGCTTGTTATTTTACAGAATAAATGACGATTGTAAAGTATCAAACCTCTGCTTCATTATTTCATACTCCCCATCCCATGTTTAATTATCTATTCATTTATTTTTTAATGTTTATTTGTGTTTGTTAAAGCGTTGGCTGCTCCCTTAAGGAATGAGCAGTTAGATAAATTTCCATTGCGCCTGTACTGTGGCCACTTGTAAAGTAATGTAGAGCAGCAGTGAGCGTTTTAACTTACATTTGCCGATCTCAACTGCTCGAGATCGTACTTAAATAATTTAACAGGCTAGTTTCAACTTTTACCCATCCAAGGATGAAACTTGAAACATTTTTGAGAAAACCACACGCAATTTTGATGTTGCTTGAGAGCAACATTGCCAAATAAAGGATTAATTTCCTTCCGATAGATTTCTGAAAACAGGACAATTTCTACATTAATTGTTGAAAAAAGTCGAATTGTTTATGGTTTAAAGCGTAAAAAGTAAATAAGCACGAAATCTCATTACAGTACGCAGATAACATTTCTTAACAATTTTGCCAAATTTAGTGACAGTGTCTTAAAAACTGCGGACTAAGTAAGGTTCTTTCCGAACTACGGTAATTTGGCATACAGGTGATGCCCCTGGTTGGTGTGGAGTGCTACGCGGCAGTGTGCGGCGGGTTGCCTGCCGGCGAGGCGCCTGGTGTGACGGCCGGCAAACAGCGAAGACGCGGCATCGCTCAACGCACGTCACCCGCGCCACGGCAGACACACAGCAAGATGGATCGCTACGTCTTGCCGCCGCTCTTACGCACTGACACGCACACACGCACACACACACACACAGTAGTGGTGTAACGCAGTGACTTACTGAAAGACACGTGCCGAGGCCGCAGCGTCTGTCCACACCAGTCGGAAGACAAAGAATAAGGCAGCTATGCAGATAATCATGTACTTCTAATCGCAGATCGTAGCTCCAAATTAAATTGCGAAGCAACATATGTGACGCTCCACAGTGAAGTGTTATAGGGCCCGTACTGTTCTATGCGACTCCGTTCGCTTGACGAAATTACAGTTCATTCAATAGTCAATGTGACATATTAAAAACAAACATCTTTTATTTTTAACAGAGAATTTATTAACAAACTAAAAAAAAACACTCTTCATTTTTTAACAATAAAATCATTGTTCTACTAAAAACAATCACCCTTATTTTTGGATTTTTTTACAATGAACTTAATGACTTTCTAAAAACAAACCATTCATTTTCACTATTTTTATTACAATAAAATTATGGACAAACTATGAACTGACACTTTTCGTTTTGAAGATTTTTTCGTTAATAATAAGATTATTGATCTACTAAAAGCAAATAGCTTTCATATTGAAACATTTTTCTCAATACAGTACTGATGTATTGAAAACACTTTATTCGTCTTTCTCTGGTTAATAGCGAAAGTGCCACTACGCACAATCGCGTTTTATTAGTTACTATTAACGTGACAAAAGATCACTATTGAAGTGATGGTCAACCGGGAGAATTTAGAAAGTTGGTTGTAATATAATGAAACATACGAAAACAAAGACAATGATACAAAAAGTCAATGTGACATATTAAAAACAAACATCTTTTATTTTTAACAGAGAATTTATTAACAAACTAAAAAAACACTCTTCATTTTTTAACAATAAAATCATTGTTCTACTAAAAACAATCATCCTTAATTTTGGATTTTTTTTACAATGAACTTAATGACTTTCTAAAAACAAACCATTCATTTTCACTATTTTTATTACAATAAAATTATGGACAAACTATGAACTGACACTTTTCGTTTTGAAGATTTTTTCGTTAATAATAAGATTATTGATCTACTAAAAGCAAATAGCTTTCATATTGGAACATTTTTCTCAATACAGTACTGATGTATTGAAAACACTTTATTCGTCTTTCTCTGGTTAATAGCGAAAGTGCCACTACGCACAATCGCGTTTTATTAGTTACTATTAACGTGACAAAAGATCACTATTGAAGTGATGGTCAACCGGGAGAATTTAGAAAGTTGGTTGTAATATAATGAAACATACGAAAACAAAGACAATGATACAAAAAGGAGACTAAATGGTAATTAAGATTAATTTCCAGTCAGTCGGCTCTCATCAGTGAAGAGGCTTTGTGAAGTAGATCTTGGAGAACATGGTAGACCGAATATTTGTTTATGTGTAACGTATGAAATAACTAAGGACAAAATTGTATTTATATAGCTTCAATAACTAAGCTATTTTTCTAAAATCTCTCGATACATTTTTAGTTTTATTTTCCCGCTGGAGAATATACAAACCATCGGGCGAACTTACTCTGAAGCAGGCCACATACAAGCGTCCGTGAGTTTCTTTTTTTTTTTTTTTTTTTTTTTTTTTTTTTTTTTTTTTTTGCAGGTCAGAGGTTATAATGTCGTATCTGCTGATCAGATCAAGTTGTCATTTACTGATATAATATTGTAGCTGCTTTTAGTTGTATATTTGGATATTGTTTGCGGAATGTGGAAAGAGTTAACAAAATTTCATTACAGTCAATTCACTATAATTGGCATGTACATTAAATGTGGAAGAAATGATGGGATGGTGTCAACGATCAAGCACTTATTCAATATCATCCAATATAAAGAAATAATGTGGGACGTTAAATCCAATCTGTTATAGTTTTTCACTTAATCGGGTACTATTAAGAAGAAGCAGAGTGAATGCTAGCATAATGCAATTTGCGCACACACGTGGCATGTCTGTGTATCACATCACAACGAACTTCCACTATGTAGAGCTTTTGCCGGTAATTATTTTAAAAATGACATTAGGTGCTTTGCTGAGATCCCTTCTTCGATATATACGTATTCTCAGGTGGTTCGTTTTACTTCATTGGCCATTCGAAATTACTATCCAACGTTGCAGTTGCTTTGTCCATTTCAGCTGATTAAAAAACTATTACTGTGAGCCCAAATCAACATAAAATTGTGACTCTCATCCAATAGTAAAATTCATAGGACACTGAAATAGTGCTAGGCACGTGCATAATATTTTCCCCCTGAATGCTATAGGGGAGAAAAAGGGGGCACAGGAATAGCCGAGCGGTCTGGAGCGCCACTTTACGGATCGCGCGGCCTCCCGGTTCGGGGGTTCGAATCCCCCCTCGGGCATGGATGTGTGTGTTGCCCTTTTATTAGTTTAACTTAGTTTAAGTAGTTTGTAAGTCTAGGGACTTATGACCGAAGTAGTTTGGTGCCATACGAATTACACCATAAGAATTACATATGAATATGGGATCATGGAGGAATTTTATCAGAGTTACTATGCTCCACACTGAACGCTGAAAGGCATAATCAGTCTCTAATGATGATGATGATGTCCCATTATATAGTAACTTGGTATACTGTTCTTAAGAAAGCAGTTGAAATTAAACTAGCAAGCGACCTTATAAACAGAGATGGTGGTTTTTGTTTAAATTCTCCTTGGAATATGGCACTGCCTCTCTTAGAAAAAAATAAAAAAAAAATTAAAAAAATAAAACAGAGGAACAGAATTAATACTCATACAGTGAAGGCTTTCACGACCGACTGAAATAATTGCTGTTGAATCTCCGGGTTATATGGTCGTGGTCGAAGAAACATATCTGCTCCTGACGTTTCGTCCACAGCTGCGCTGGACATCTTCATAGGTGCTGCTGGTAGCGGTGAGTCTTGCCGACTACCAGTAGCACCTATGAAGATGTCCAGCGCAGCTCTGGACGAAACGTCAGGAGCAGATACGTTTCTTCGACCACGACCATATAACCCGGAGATTCAACAGCAATTATTACTGCCTCGCCTGTTGATTAATAGTCACTATCGATATTTCTGATGTTTGCTCATCTTTGGTCGTGATGACTGTAGTGAGTCGTACGGTGTGTGTTATCTTCCTAGTTCACCCTTTGCAAGCCGAGGTATTAAATACGCTTGCACATTGCTTCCTTGAGTGCAGTTGTGCCTTGAGAATGGCAGGGTGTCCTCCTGCCGAAATATCGGCGGTTGTCGACGACATCACCCGGCAGCATACTCGTAACAAGGGACTGATAACCGTAGTCGTTTAAAATCAAACCATCCATCCAACCATCCATCCATACCCGCAAGTTGTCTGAAAAATTTCAGACTTTTTTGTAAGCGTGGATTGGGTGGTAGAAAAGGTATCCATTTAATGAGTCCATGTTATTGAAGTAATTTGAAGCGTGTCAGTTCTCAGTTTGGGCCAGGGAACAAGGCTTTGTAGCAGGGATTAACCAGTAGTTCACACGGACCTTATTTACTAATTTTAGTGACAAAGCAAGGCTCTTGTTACGTACAGTGTTCGACTTTTAACATTCCTGTCCATGTATCGGAAAACTAGCCTCATTCCGTCACCAACAGAAAATCAAGACCGAGCGAGTCAACAAATTCAGAATAATCAAATAATCTCAGAATAAACATATAATCTCTTTGATATAATAATCTCAGATACAGTACAATCGCAGCACTGTACTTTGATAGATACTTTCGAAGCACTGTATTTTAGCGTACAATCGCAGCACTGTACCACAGTCTATCACAGACAGTCGCGAAACTCTCTGAGAAAAAAATTGCAGCTGAAGCGTTACTAGCGCTCCAAGCGTCCAGTAGGGAATAACAGTGGAATGGCATGATGCAAACTGAGAAGTTGCCGTTTTTGATGCTGTTACTTTCATATTTCCTGGTCACTGAACGTTGCTGTGAACTTCCTACTACAAATACGGAAACATCATTAAAGTAATATCACTGCTTCTGTTAATGGCAGTCTATAATTTAACAAACTGTCAGTGCAGTGTAATTCATACAGTTCACAATATCGTCTGAAACCTTTTGAAAGCAGAAATGAAGTGCAACCTAATGTGCTGAAGTATATTAAAGGAACTGATTATGATTTTGTTCGCGTTCTCGGTGCTTAGTGACATGTTGCACGAGTTTTGTTTTAGCGAATTTCGGACATTGTAATATTTTCAAAAGTACACACGATTTTTAAATCGTAGGGGAATAGATTCTACATCGTCGTTTAAACCATATTTTCACCTCGTCCTTGCTTCTGTGCCGTTCGTGTACTAATCACAATTTTTAGGTACTTGGCAGGTATCAAACTGAATATCTTCAAGAATGTGACATGCTAAATTAACAGGTTATATATGGACATATTATTCATTTGTAGCTACGTATTCACTTTATCAAACTAGTGGGTAACCGACAAAATATGTTGGTATACAGGGTTATCATTTTTGTGAAGCTGAGGTACGAGCCTAAGCAGTCATTCATACATTACTTTTATTCAGCAGTAATACTATGAAATAGTGAAATATTTAACTGTATGCCTAAAACTAAAACTAACCACTGTAAACGAACACCTGTTATTCATAACATAATTCTGTTATTTCTGAGCATCCTTTGCAAATGAGAGAGTTACGAATTATATTGTTGACAGTTGCTACAATTTATAGCGCCACAATAAATACGAAGTTATTTTGAAAATGCTGCTTCAGTCCAAATACACATTCAGTACTCAATCGTTTCGCGGTGTGTTTTTACAACCCGACCGCTTGGCAGCGCTGCAGTGCCGAAGTTGCAGAAAATCACTGGTACTTTGGCGACTCTGACTGTACTTTGTCAGATACTTTCGAAGCATTGTATTTTACGAGACGTTATGCATAGCAGTTTCAACTGGCACCGGGAGACCTGATTGGTTGTTTGTAGGAGCCAATGAGATGCTGCATATTTCTTAACCGGAGATTGGAGATTCGGACGCTACGGCTCTCACGTAAAAAAAAAAAAAAAAAAAAAAAAAAAAAAAAAAAAAAAAAAAAAAAAAAAAAAAAAACCTTCTTGTTTAACCTATACCTAACCTCCTTAAGGATATGCTATAGATCACTCATCACTCTTTTAAAAGTGACAGTTAGGTTAGGAGGTTAGCTATATTAATCAAAAAGTTTTTTCTTTTTAGTACATGAGGTCGCGTAGACCCCGAATCTCCGGTTAAGAAATACGCAGCATCTTATTGGCTCCTACCAACAACCAATCAGGTCTCCTGGTGCCAGTTGGAACTGCTATACATAACACCTCGTTGTATTTTAGCGTACAATCGCAGCACTGTACTTTGACAGATACTTTCGAAGCACTGTATTTTAGAGTACAATCGCAGCACTGTATTTTAGCAATCTGTGGATATCCAAAATTCCACTACACTACTCCGAGGACGCCCACTCAGAGCCGGCGGTGTGTTTCGCGGCAGAGGGCGTTTCCGGCGTTTTCCAGCGCGCTCCAGGCACCCGGTCTGGAGTGCGACGGCCCGTCCCGTAACGGCCTCTGGAGCCTCCAGCGCCATCCATAACGGGCAGACAGCGATCCGTCAGCCAGACGTCCGCCAATTTGTTCCGCGGCGCAACAACACGGCACAACACAACAACACAACAACACGACACCGCGACGCCGCCGGCCGACCCCACGACCGGGACAATGGCCTGGCCGCTACTTTTTCGGCGCCGCAGACTTCCCTGGGAAGCCCGCCGTACAGTGGCAGCGGTAATGGATCGGTGCGGTAGAGCCGGCACCCGCATTGAGCGTCACGATCAGAGGGCGGGCGAGAGCACTGGCTGTCATCCCAGCGTCACGCCGAGACGTCTCGATCCGTCTTTCTGGAGAGTTCGGCACGTCACGTCATTCCCTGGCGGGAGCCTACTCCCAAAACGTAACGCACTGCCCGGTGGGAAAACCGTCTCGCTAGGTATGAAGCCAACTACGTCAGCGGCGGTTGCGAACCAGAGGCTGGGCATTGTCCGCAGAAGATGCGAGTGTTCCGCCAAAGAGGCTGGCTTGTGGGGTCTCTTTTGGAGGATTGCCACAGACTAACGCAGGGGGATCCACATTATTAGACCACCTGCTGTAAACTAGGGATGGCGGTTATTGCTGAAACAACCGGTTTTCGGTTATACCGGTTCTTTTCATCTCCAGTTTAACCGCACTGTAAAAATTGCTCACGATAATCGGTTTTTTAAATAACCGGTTTTCGGTTTTTTCTTGCTATTATTTCCAGTAGAATTCGACGGAAACATATTTTGCGGCCGAAACAGAAACCGTAATCGAATTTTCGGTTTTTCTAGTTTCGGCCGAAACCGAAACTTACGTAATTCAGTTAAATTTTAAGTAAATTTAGGTTATACGACAAATCACTAGTCTTTCCATATTTTGCAAGATCCCCTCCCAATACTACGCCTTCTTTAGTGTGTGTAAGCCTAGCCAGGAGTCTGTAGAAGACGATATACAAAGCATACAGATTTACTGGCCTAGAATTTCCATCCGGCAGTTGCGAATATTGAGCCAACCACTCCGCAAGTTGGACTTGTGAACCAGTGCACACCAATTTCTAGTTTATATATATATATATATATAATAGTCGGAACTGTGACTTTATTTTTCTAAATACTTCTGCAGCACACTTAGTAAATGAACTTCAGTCAGTGCTGCAGAAGTATTTCGAAAAATAAAGTGACAGTTCCGACTATGATCGTTGTCAGTGTAAATTAACGCAAATTGAACTAGGAAACCTGTGTACCACATGATCAAAGAATGTTCAAATGGGTGTTAGTTCGTATAAGACCTAACTGCTTAGGTCATCTGTCCCTAGACTTACAAATTACTTAATCTAACTTAAACTAACTTACGCTAAGGACAACGTACACAACCATGACCGAGGGAGGAGGGAGGACTCGAACCTCCGACTGGAGCAACCGCCAGTCCGTGACATGGAGCCTCAGACCGCACAGCTACCTCGCGAGGCACCACATGATCAATGTTACCTAAACCCATATTGGTTATTAAAAATCCCCTCACTTTCAATTAATCACGTTAATAAAAATTGTTAGCATAACAATAAGCTAATACATTAAAAGTTATTATTCCAAGCTTCCATAATAAATCGAATTTACCTTCTCTTCCAAGAAACATTTTGGATGCTTTTTCCTCAAATGACACAGAATGTTTGTAGTACCTCCACCCGTTTTCAGCTTTTTAAAGCAAATGGAGCATTGTACCTCGCTGCTACCGTACTTCGTGAAGTACTTCCACACTCGGGATGGTGCCATTTAAGACACAACCGATGTCTGGCGACGACAGCAAGGAACTGCCGCATGACCAGACGGAGGCAAGTCTCGTACACTGCCGGTGCACGCGCGTCGTCTAATAGGCCACGCCACACGGCAACAGGTGCATCGATGCCTCAATAGCTGCACCAGTCCTTAAGTTCTTATGCCACGCGTTTGTTGCGCGTTTCTGACTGCCGGGATCGTTCTTAAATTATCACTAATCGCTTTTCTTAGTTACTGCGATGACCTAATATTTCACAGCAGTGGAAATTTTAGGGATAGTCTTAAATATTAGGGTCTACTAGTTTTAATTTTTTTAAATTATTTACAAAAAACACATTTTGAACCACTACTACAGGAAGTAGTCGTGCCGGTTCTTTTACCCGGTTCTTGGCAATAACTTAAAAAAAACCGGTTACAACCGACACCAAATAAATACCGGAAAAACCGGTTATTCAAAACTAAAATACCGGTATCGGTTTTAACCGGTCGGTTTTTCCCATCCCTACTGTAAACCCGCCGTTGCCCAGGTGTTTACTTAAGCCCTTTATACACGGGAAGTGAGAGCTTACGAGAAACCGCTGCGTCAAACGACAATGCTGCCCATTTTACCCTAAACCACTGGACCGATTTCAACCAAATTTGGTACACATATTCCTTGTGGTGTCGAACAAGTATGAAGTGCGCGCCACGTACTTTCGGCGCGCGCCGCCATGCACGCACGGCGCGGCATTCTTACGACGCTAGCCATAACGTTGCCCTTGCTTCGTATGATGCCATAATTGTTAAAAGTAGATTCCGCGATTATATTTTTTGGACAAAGAATTGATGGTACCGAATGTTTGAATTTGAAATAAGTTAAAGTACAGCACAAAATGAACATTAAAGCAAATAAACCGCGGATTGCATATTAAAGTTGGGCACCATACAAGCAACAGCACGTTATAAGACTTACGGAAAGCATCTAGCTGGATCCTGCGCTTCGTATTGTAGAAGCTGGAAATGATAACTTTTATGTCTTATTTAATACGTGAATGTTCGAGATACTTTCCGTAGGAGAGCAATGTTCAGACTGTTCACTTCGCTTTTCATTGTTGTGTGACTGTAGGTCGAACATAAAGCTACTGGTAATGATAAAATAATTTGAAAAAAAAAAAAAAAAAAAAAAAGATCGGACTTCGTGAAATTACAAAAGAAATGACTGCAGGTTCTAAAATCATGCAAAGTATAGTATAAGGATGATTGATTGCAATTTTGCAGACAATGCGAAGCGATTGTAATGGCGTCTGAACATTAAACTATTACGGAGGCGAAGGAGCTGAAAACAATAGAAAATAAGTATTTGACGTGGAGGGATTCATTTACATAAAAGCCAAAGAGAGGGGATGATTTTAAATTTAAGTAATATATTTTTTACGACAACTTGCATGACAATACCTTACATTGAATAGAAGCATGAATGGAAGACGTCCGTACAGAAGGAACATAGACAAGAGAGTGAGTAAAACTACTCTCTCGGTTCCGTCTTCTCGCTTGTTTGGGAGTAAAAAAATGACGAACGAAATTAAATTAGTTGCACTGCGAGTCAGCGATAAGAGTCGCTGATCAAAGATAAACAAAACAAAAACAAAAATAAAAAAATAAAAATTAAGTGTATCGTTACACAGCCTCTGCTGCATCAGCCACTTGGGAATCAGATAGGCAGCAGGTAAGACATGGCTATAGGATAGGCACTCATCAGTAGGCAGGCCTCTATCTAAACTATGAATCAGCATTCTGCAGTCAAGAACTATGTAAAAGTTAAGTACTACCAAGATTCCACGAAATATATATCTTGTTCTAATTTACTCTAGTGTTTCTAGTTTCTGCTGTCCCACTGGCTGGTCACCGCCGTACCTGCACACGCGTGCATCCTATTTTCCTGTGTCGGTCTCTCTCTACTCGGCCACCGACACCCAGGGCAAATGGCGGAAACGAGACACAAAAGTGGCGACGAGGATGGGATACAAAATTCCTTACATGAAATAACAATTGCTATAGGAGTACGAACCACGTACGACACACGGTTGGGGAGATAGAACGTGATAGCCGGCCGCGGTGGCCGAGGGGACTAAGGCGCTCCAGTCACGGTCTGCACGGCCACTACGGTCGGGGGTTCGAATCCCCCCTCGGGCATGGATATTTGTGCCGTCTTAGTTCGTAAGTAGTTCATAAGTAGTTTGTAAGTTTAGGGACTGATGACCCCGCAGTTAAGTCCCATAGACTATACAAACATTTGAACATTTTAACATATAACGTGATAAACAATAAGAGTTCCAAGAAACAACCACATAATGCGAACAAACTTTATAAATACACTATATGAAAATGACAGTACTTGGTGACTTGCAACAAACTTTAAACATAATTTAAAACATTTATTAAATTTTTTCTCGGAGACAACCACATCAAAGTAGTGAACGAAAAAAAGTTTCTAGCTTACTACTTTTCCGCTGTTCACGGAGTAAAACTATGTCATTCGGTATAACGTTACAATTTATAATTTCTACACTACCAATTGTACTTGCAGAATATTTTACAGACATAATACACACTTAAAGCTGAATATACGTTCCAAATTGTATCACAGTACGACACGTAGTTCATGAGATATGAGGACGTAAAGAGTAACGTTCATGGAAAACTGCCCCATCAAGCATCACGTTTTAATCTATTACTTCTTTACTACTAACCATATTCGCAACAGATTTTACCGACATACAGCACTTATGCAAATCAATATATTCCTGATAAATTTTACAATTGTACAACATATCTATACTAATAATAAATCTGTAAATGTAGGCCTGTAGCTTGCAACGTGTCCATAAAAAATATTTTTGTAAGAAAATGTCTAATATTGTGCCTCCTGTTTTGTGTCGAGTAACTTGCTTGCAAGAAAATGTATAATATCGCTTCTATTGTGTGTATCGATATGTGTACTTAACTCTGTGAAGTTTCATCTTTGGCAAAGATCATGCATTGCATAGCATTGTAGCTCGCGCTGAGAGAGTCAGACTTGTGGTTCAACTCGCTTAGAGAGCGGTTGAGTTGTGTGTGTGGCTCCGATGTAGAGCAGAGGCTGCTTTGCCAGCAAGTCGATTTCATTATATTTGGAATATATATTGTATTGTATTGTAACAACACCGCTGGAATGAAGGTAATTGCATTTGATGTCGTTAGGAAGAAGTTGTATTATGTAGGTAATGTAATGCTGATTATTAATAATAAGTAACAAAGTTGACCTTTCTTTCCTGTTTCATTTACGTAGTTAGAAGATTAACCTACTTCCTTCATTTGATATTTAGTTATTAGTGGATTTAAAGTGCAGTATTGATTTTGATAATATTGTTGAACAGATTTCGTTATTGGTGCCATAGTAAATGATAGTTAATTGACTATGATACTAAATTTCAATAATCAGAAACTGATCTGCATAAAATTCTCACAGTCAAACATTAAGAAAGTGGTTTGTAATTTTTTTAATATCTTTCTCGCAGTCAAAATTTTGAGTTTAGTCAGTGTCTGTTTCAAGTGGTGACTTGCCACAGTTGTTTTGTGTTTAAATATCCGTTGCGCACATAATCAGTTTAATACACTGTTCCTTATTTAATAGTATATACATCAATATCAGGGCCATAATTAAACCAAATTGCTGTGTTAATGAACAATTTGCTCTCTGATTTAACGATAGGTTCAACATCCACAACACACACACAGCTTTTAAGCTGTTCGCTTCGATCTTCGAAACTACTGGATGAATTTTCATGCGGTTTTCACAGGAAACTTGGGCGAAGATTGGTTCAGGATCTGGGCATGATTTCATAAAAATAGAATCACGAAGTGTTTCCATAGATCGTCGTGTCTGTCTGTTAATCTATTAGAAACCACTTCTCCAAAACTACTTTACGAATTCATATAGTGTTTTCACAAGTAACTTTAGCGTACCTTGGGAGAACATATACACTTAGTTCCATAAAAATCGAATCACGGAGAGAAGAACTTCACAGTTTTACGTTTTTCATCGACAATCGTCAAGTCTATCTTTCTTTTTCATCTCCAAAAGTAATAGACGAATTTTCAGGTTTTTTAACAGGTAACTTGATGGTATCTTGCGGTTACAGAAACACTTCATTTCACAAAATCGGATCAGAAAAAGTAAGATATAACAATTTAAACATTTCTCTGAAAGCAATCTCATCTATCTATTTGTAGAGAACAATCTCCAAAAGTACTAAATGAACATTCGATGAGAGTATCACAGATAAATAGAGAATATCCTGGGGCAACACATAGGCTTCATTGCCTCAAAATCAGATCAGGAAAGTAAAAGATATCGTAATTTGAAGTTTTAGTTGTATTTCATGCTTAGAAAGAACGGCGTAATGCAGCAAAGAACTAATAGCTAGTGCTTTGGGTGTTCGTGTAAAGTTCGGGGCAGCGATCGGATTATTACCCTTTGAAAATACCTCTTACTCTTTGACTTTTCAAATTTACCATATTTCTGAAAATCGTTTTATTGCTTGCTATTTTCTACGAAATATGATTCAACGCAATGAATATAAAACTGATACAATCCTCGCCGCGTTTAATCCATATTTTTACATACTGACATCACAGTCTAACGTAATGTACAACTGCTATGGAAGTTTAAGTCTCACGCTTGGAGTGACAAAAGCGCATCTAACGGAAAGAGAGCCAACCGTAAGAACAATAATTGTTTTCAGTGATATTTCTGCTTCATTAAGAAAATACTTATCACGTGTTATATTTCTGCTTTCCATTCTTCTGCCTATTGTCCAGAGATGAGAATGATCATGAAATAAATGTTTTAAATGGTGAATATAACTGATGTATTATGTAAGCTACATCATATTCATGACGATATGCCTATTTCTAACACGTTTCGCAAACGTATTAAAAAATAACAACTGACACTTTTCATGCGGTTTTCACAGGAAATTTGAGCTGAGTGGGCAGCATATAGGCATGATTTCATCAAAATCAAATCACGTTTTCAGTAACTGTTTGTTCATCTAAATTGGTTTGGATATTCCGCCGTATGCAAGACACCTGATTTTTTAAATTATTTTTTATTATTTTTTTTAATTGTTCCCAAACATGTTTCAGCACATTTTGGGCTATCATCAGTGGGATGGTTTACTTTTGTCCTGAAATTATGTTTACTGTACAAACTTGTCATCTGCAAACATAACATAACAAGTTTGTACAAAACAACAAATAAGTAGGCTACTTAAGGTGTTTTATGTAGCCTAATGTAAAAAGGTATGTAAGAAATATGATACTCATATATCTAGGCCTAATATTCACTAAACTGAAATAGTTATATAGTCAGATAACCTAAGTAAAATTTAAAAAACGAATGAACCTAGAAGTAACTGAAAAGACTATTGTACAGTAAACATAATTTCAGGACAAAAATAAACCATCCCACTGATGTGCTGAAACATGTTTGGGAACAATTAAAAAAATAATAAAAAATAAAAAAAATCAGGTGTCTTGCATACGGCGGAAAATCCAAACCAATTTATCCAAGCAAGCACGGAAGAAAGAAGAACAGCAGCAACAAAAAGATGATTGTTTGTTCATCTATTAGAAATATCTAATCTCCTAAACTACTTGACGGATTTGAATGGAGCAACATCGTTTCATAAAAGTGGAATCAGGGTAATTGTTTTAGATGTAGGTTATGCTTGAAGTATGGATTGCGTAGTACAGAAAACAAGCGATAGAGGCGCTGTAGTGCACCAATGAACTAATAAACACCGTTGCTGCATAATAAGAATGGGGTAGTACAACAAGGACGCGAACGTCTATGACAGAATTGAGCAATCTTATGTCCACGAATACCAACAAACATTGAAAATAGTGTTACTGATTTCGCTTTGTGTATTATATTTTATCGACATTTCTTTGCTTATTTTAGCACGTTTCACTTTTTGTATCAAAAATTTTATGAAGGCACATCGTTTCGGACAGAGACTTTTACTTACATTTGACAGGTTTGCTAGGACAACTGAGTTTATTAACAGAGCGATCCAACAAAGATTCTGTTTTTACTCACTGAGGTCCGGAAGCCTAAAAAGTCATGATACACACAGGCCCTCCTTCAACAACCGTTGCGAAGCACGGGCATGTAATCTAGTAGCAAATATTTTAGGAGATGATAATAAAGACGAACTGGAATACAAAATGCTGTACGCCTATAATACGAGTTCAACTTTTAGTGGGTAAAGCTCTTAGTATGTAATCCAATCAAACTTGAAGCATTTTAACTTACTAATTGTTGGGTCTGCAGTGTGGCAAATGTCGTCAAAGGGCATTGTAATAAAAGTCTCAGAATCACTGCTTACAGTTCATTGTTTATCGCTACAGCTGTTTCAGCATTTTGCAATTATCAAGCGCGGGTGTGAAAAAGAAAGGCAAATTTGAAAATTTTGACTGATACTTTCATCGGCTCTTGGTAAATCGTCATATTAACTTTTATTTGTATAACCGGTTATCGACTTAGTTTAGAGTATGTAAGCCGAAAACCGGTTAACTATGCAATAACAACTTAAAAATTTACAATGACAGTAACATCGGTGATCAAGTTATTTTACAAGGTCCAACTACGTTTTGTGGATGTGTTGTGAACTTGAGTGTTTTACCTAAGGGAGGCGACAGTCAACCAGGGAACGGATGGTTAATAGTAGCTGTTCTTCGATGTAATGGTGGCCCTTTAAAAATACTATTATGAAAAATGTAATTTGTCTTCAAATATGCCATTTATGTTTATGTCTATGAACCATCGCAAAATTAATGAGATGGAGTCAGTTGCTGTTTGGTTCAAAGGATATGGTGTTTGTTCACCCATAAGAATTGTTGGTGATGTAACTCATTACTATAAATATTAAATTCTGGTGAACTCTATATTGTGTTTGATTTTGCACCTCTCTTTCCTGTAATTTACATTACTGTTTGTAGTTTTAACCGAGAATCGCTGTCCCGTATATTGAGAATCATTTGCTCCAAGGATGCAACAGTTTATTTGATATATATAACGGCTGCACCGATTTGACTAATTTTAGTCTTGAAATATTCGTGTAAGTCCAGGGAAGGTTTAAACAATGATAAAATATGGAAAGGTTTTCCGGAAAAGAGGAAAATCGGGAAAAACTCTTAACGATTTTTCCTGCGAGCTATCAATACCGTTCGTCCAATTGCGATAAAAATTTTGTACACTTCATGTTGAAAGCAAGAGGAAGGTTGGCATCAAATAAAAATTTGGAAAAGTCGCCCGGAAAATAGTAAATTTTTAGGAAAACACGAAAGCGAATTTTTCTAGGAATAACAATCAATTGCCACATGGTTGTAACGACATCACTTAAGTACGGCTAGACAGGTCAAGTTTGTATGAAATAAATTTTTTGGAAAATCTACCGGGAAATTGGAAATTTTGAGAAAAACTGAAAGTGCTTTCTTCATTGTTTTCGACTGAATTCAGCACTAACTGACTATTCGCACGACGAAGAGGAGTAATTCTTTTTTTATTTTGTTTATTATGGCCTTGGAAAAGTTTTAGGTAAAAAAAAAATTAGGGCAGTTAAAAAGAAAAGCCGCAAAATTCGAACCAAGTTCCTTTTTCAATGTGTTTCTAAATGTACTCAACAGTATAAGTTGATAACCGTTCATCGGATTGCGATAAAATTTTGATCATTTGATGTTAAATGAAAGATGAACATTCTTATGAACTAAAGTTTGGGTAAGTTACCCGGAAATTTTAAAAATTGGCGAGAAACTGAAAGAGTTTTTTTCAGTGGGAGATCAATATTCGTCTGATCCCGATAAAATTTTGCATATTTGACGTTCAAAGCAAGAGTAACGTTCTTATGAAATAAAAATGTGGAAAAATTTCCCGAAAAATTAGAAAATTCAGACAAAAGTGAAAGAGATTTTTGTATGAAATGTCAATACCATTTATCTGATTGCGATAAAATTTTGCACATTCGACGTTCAAAGCAAGAGGAAGGTTTGTGCGAAGTAAAACTTTGGAATAGTTCAAATGTTCAAATGTTTGTTAAGCTTAAGGGACTTCACTACGGGGTCATCAAACCCTAAACTTACAAACTACTTATGAACTAACTACAACTAAGGACGGCACAAATATCCATGCCCGAGGGGGGATTCGAACCCCCGACCGTAGTGGCCTTGCAGACCGTGACTGATGCGCCTCAGTCCCCTCGGCCACCGCGGCCGGCTTTGGAATAGTTGACCAGAAAATAGGGAAATTTGTGGAAAACTGAAAGAGCTCTTTTCTTTGGGATATCAATATTATTCGTACGATTAGGACAAAATTTTGCACATTTGACGTTCAAAGCAAAAGTACATACGTATTAGCAATTGCGAAGCATTGCCGGGTCGACTAATATATATACCACAAAGTGAAACTTCAATCATTTCTTAGATAAAAATCGGGTTCTTTAGAGATACTTCTTTAAGAACAAAGTTTTGGGTTTTTTCTTTAACAAGTATATGAAAATAGAATTTATTTGTATACTGTCTTGCTATGGTGAACTATCTACGAATTAAAATTAAAATTAATTGAATTATTTTTCTTTGATCAAGCAAATACTTAACCTAATTGCATAGGCTTCCGCGGCCAGTGTCAGATGAGATAAAAGTTTTCTGGGTGTTGTACCGCGTCATGATGTAAGAAGGCTATTACTTTAATAACCGACGTTTCGGGCAACTGATGTATACCCAGATGAAGGCCTCTGTCACGTTGGCTGAAACGTCTGTTATAAAAGTAATAGCATTCTTACATCATGACGCCGTACGTCAGTATACCCAGATGAAGGCCTCTGTAACGTTGGCTGAAACGTCAGTTATTAAAATAATAGCCTTCTTACATCATGACGCGATACAACACCCAGAAAACTTTTATGCCAAATACTTAATCGGTTATTTAAAAAATTAAGATCAGATTTTATCAGCCATTTACAACTTATGATTCTGTCGAGTGATTTCCTGTACTATGAACCTGCAAACCATCTTTTTAAAATTGGAGTAAAATAAAGTAACAGAAACCACTAAGGCATTACCGACACTTTCACCCTTATCTTAAGCCCTTTCTACACGGGAAGTGAGAGCTTACGAGATTACCCATGATGCACCAGTCACGCAGTCCGCGTACAGTGTAGACGCGTCCACTTGCACGAGATGCACGCATACGATCGCTAGTAGACGGAATAGGGTGGGTCCTATTCTCACGCGTATGGGAGTGCTTCGCGCATGCGCAGACTACCGAATGGGAACCCACCTGACAAACGAAGCCAAGTCGCGCATTTGTTTATAAGAATGTGTACTCGTCTCCTGCTCAGAGGAACGCAGTTTTTCGACTCAGTCGTAAGTATTTTAGAAGGTGATACTATAGAGGAATTGCATTAAAATTTAATATAACCTGTGTACAATTTTTTATTGAATACAGAGATATAGCCGTTAATATGAACTCCAAACAAACGTAGAGCAAATGTAAATCAAGAAATTTTCACTGATTTATCCGTCGGTTGTTGGTAGTACAATATCACACTTACATAAATGTAGAATTTTTTTGTGTATTCTACACGTTCATTTTCACGTAGTTACCCAGTTTTCGGCTTACTAGGACATATTCAGACTTTAAACTACGTCGAAAACGTGTTATTTAAATAAAAGTCAATATGATGATCTACCAAGAACCGACGAAAGAATCAGTCAAAACATCCAAATCAGTTTGTTGTACATACCAAGAGCTGTATCTCTGTATCCAATAAAAATTGGACACACGCATACGAAATATTAAATGCAAATCGTCTTTAATACCATCTTCTAAAATATTTGCTATTTTTCCTGAAACTTGCTGTAGTTAACAGATGAAATATTTGTTTTTGGTAAGCATTATTTGAAGCTTTATCAAAGTGAAAGGTCTATGTATAGACACCTGAGCTTGTTCATCATATACATAGGCGCTTCAAACTGCAGGGGCTGGAAGTATATGATAGCAATAATGAGCGGCGTAGTTAGACATGAACTGCACGAAAACAATTAAATACAGTTTCACAGTGGCAGTCTGAAACACAAATAAATGTTTTAATCATGACAATATATCATACAGTTTCGAAAAGTGATGTTAACGCGGCGATTCATTTGCTGTAAGTTGACAACAAACGAAGTAGACGTGTGAAGCAGACGACTCAACAAATGCGTACCGTTCGAACGCTTCTTTGTAGTTGGACGGTCTATCGCAAGGGGCGCTGCAGCTGACAACGACTTCCTTGTGCGTGTTGCACGTCTCGAATAGAAAGGACTTAAAGAAGCTTTGTTTCTTTTTCTTGAAACTCTGCCCCTTCAGGCGTAGATGACTTGCTTGCTCTGTTAAAAATTAGAATCCCCCTTCCCCCTTGATCACTCGATAGCTAATCACACGGTACTAAAATTTATCTCTTGTTAACTTGGAAAGTCCATTTTGGCAAAGATGGACCTATCTCGATCGTTGGTCCTAATAGAGGTTTATATATCATTTACAGCTCCAGTGAATTAAAGCTTATTTACGTCACTCGACATATAGGGGTGAAATTTATCCGGAGCTGATTCAATATCGGTCAATTAATTTATAGCACACAAGAGTTCGTTGCCTTTTAAGATTTGAGCAGGATCATTTATATGATCAAATAACGATCTAAAACATCGTGAAACGGCTCCCATCAGAACTGACTTGCATTCGTAAAGAGTAAAATTTCACCTAAGCACTGACTAAAGCCCTTTTTTTTAACTTTAGTAAACCCCCTACCACACTATAGTCACTAGCTGTTCACTGTGTAGTAATCGGAATTGGTTTTGTTAGCTGTCTACTAGTCACATAGCACTTCTGCTCATGCCTGAGAGAAGTTATTGGTACTTTTACAAGTACAAATACCGGCCATTTAACTTACGTATTGTAATGGGTGTTACGTATTAAAGTTATGGTTGGGGACTGCAAATGAAATTTAACCAGGTAGTGAAATATTTTTAAATGAGATTACTGAGCAATTTTGACAAGGGACAATTTAAACAAAATTATTGGATTCCGCCATTAAATGGTAGCGATCGTAATTTCGGTAGCAAATACAACACCAGAAAGCAACATTACAGAAGAAGTCGGCGGAATCTAAATTTTACCTTATTGAGAGCTGGCACTAATATTTCGGTCATATTCTATAGTGATTATAGCTGAGATGACTGGAATATTACTTCGATAAATTGATGCTGGGATTGTGCGTTTCGGTTACTATTGTTCTATGACCGTGTTAAAAATTAATCATGATAGTCGCCAAAAATTGAAAAATTATCGGACTTCATAAACATTACGAAGATTTTTCTGCAGGCATTAAAATGTAATAAACCATTTATAGACACGAAATAAATAAAAGTTACGCAGAGAATGTTCTAGTGCAATCGCGAAACAAATCGCAACAATACCCGAGCATCACTTTATGAAGTACTGGATCTGCTGGAAATAAATAACTTTAAAATTAGTGAGAATGGGGAAGGGATTGTAAGTATGTAAGATATTTCAAATTAACTGTGGGGGTTTATTGAAATTAATAAAAAAGAAGCTCACACAATAATTAGACAAAGTCCTGGAATACGTCCTAACACCTCAAGGAGAAGAAAGTAAGTAAGTGACGAACAGTTCCGCTCTCTCCCTTCAGCTTGTTGCAAAAAATGTTGAACGTGACAAATGTCATATGTTTATCGAAACGCTGGCAGAGGGAGGGCAGAAGTCAGCGACAAGCATCGCACAAGTTATGAAAAAAAATCATTGATGTATTACTACAGTATTTACCTTTACCAGCAGTCGACGTCACGCATTTCATGCGTCTTAAACAAATTCACAACCTTTCAAGAACGTAATTTTCTTCAATAACGACAGTATATTATACGATCTCTCTCCAAGGCTTACAATCAGGTTGGTCTAAATTACTGTGCCACCAACCATTATCTGACCACTGCTCTTGCCAATCTGAACCCACAATGTGAACAAAAGACTAAATTATTTTTCCCTTTACAATAATTAATTATTTTCGCGTAGCCGACGGTTAAGTTCTTCTAACGGTCAGTTCCAGCGTTGCTCGTAATATCTTGTGCGATGTCAATGGCATTCATGTGATCTCTGGCCATCTGTCGTCAATCCAGTGCCGGTTGTTCTAAAACATACTCAACACAGCAGACTTTAAATAACATACAACATTTCTACATCTACATGGGATACTCTGCAAATCACATCTAGTGTCTGGCAGAGGGTTCATCGAACCACCGTTATACTATTTATCTTCCATTCCATTCTCGAATAGCGCGCGGGAAGAAGAATACCTGAATCTCTCCGTTCGAGCTCTGATTACTGGTATTTTATTCTGATGATCATTTCTACCTATGGAAGTGGGAGTCAACAATATATTTTCGCATGTGGAGGAGAATGTTGGCGATTGGAGTTTCGTAAGTAGCCCACGCCGCAGCGATAAGCGCCGTTGTAGTAATGATTCCCATCCCAGATCTTGTATCATTTCCGTAATGCTGTCTCCCCTGTATTGTGACAATACGAAACGAGCTGCCCTTCTTTGGACTCTTTTGATGTCCTCCGTCAAACCCACCTGATAAGTATCCCACACTGGGCAGCAATACTCCGAAAAAAGAAGGACAAGCGGAGTGTATGCGGTTTGTTTAGTAGTTCTGTTGCATCTTTGAAGTGTTCTGCCAATAAAACGCAGACGCAGTCTCTGGTTCGCCTTTCCCACGACATTATCTACGTGTTCTTTCCAATTTAAGTCTGAAGTAATAGTAACTCCTAGATATTTTGTGGAGTTTACGGCCTTCACGGATTTCTTTTCTTACTCATGTGGACGACATCACACTTCTCATTATTTAGAGTCAATTGTCAATTTTTACACCATAGTGATAACTTATTCAGATCGTTCTACAGTTGGTTTTGATCTTCAGATGATTTTACTAGACGGTAAATAACGGCATCATCTGCAAACACCCTAAGAGACCTACTTAGATTTCCCCCTAAATCGTTTGTGTAAATAAGGAACAGCAGAGGACCGATAACACTATCCTGTGGAACGCCCGATATCACCTCTGTTTTATCATTTTGACTGATTCTTCCGTCGCTTCTTGGTAGAACATAATCAAACAAATTAAAAAAACACAATTTTGTGTGTGTTCTACAAGTTTATTATTTTTTACTTAACCGGTTTTCGGTTTATTAGGCCATCATCAGAGTATTTACTACTGTGTCAAAGAGGTTACAATGTTTAGATACAGTATGGGAAGAGATGACAAATGACTCCACTCAGATCGACATACATAGTATAACACTTCTTAGGCATTGTGTCATTACAGATATCAACTTAAAAACTAAACAGTAATACAAAAATGTACAATGTGTGAAGGATAAAACAAGGTATAAACTACCTACTATTACAAACAAACTGATAATACTGATAAATAAATATATATAAGTGCCTTGTTAATAATTCTGCAGCCGGCCGCGGTGGCCGAGGGGACTGAGGCGCTCCAGTCACGGTCTGCACGGCCACTACGGTCGGGGGTTCGAATTCCCCCTCGGGCATGGATATTTGTGCCGTCCTTAGGATTAGCTAGTTCATAAGTAGTTTGTAAGTCTAGGGACTAATGACCCCATAGTTAAGTCCCATAAGCTATACAAACATTTGAACATTTTTGAATAATTCTGCACTATAATTATATATCTAAACATTGTAACCTCTTTGACACTCTGATGATGGCCTAATAATCCAAAAAACGGTTAAGTAAAAAAAAAAAAAAAAACTTGTAGAACACACACAAAATTGTATGTTTTTTTTAAATTTACCTCTGTTTTAGTGTTTTAGTTGATAATTAATTCATATACATTGTTTTTATGACAAAACACTTTATACTAACACACCTTCGCAATAAGTTGGATCGAAATTAAGGTCTCCTCATTCACTACGAATGGGGGTACCTTTGAGGGTATTTCAGTGAAGGCTCGCTTCTCGCGTATCCAGTACGGGTCAAGGGCAAGAAGTAGCTGCAAGCGTCTCACGCCTAGGTGCCGCTGTCGATAGCAGCTGTCTGACTAATAAGGAGAGATTAGCATCGGCAGGAAACGAAGCGCTCAGACGTCCCAGCCAATTAGGAGTTTCTGTTCTTGTCCGAAACCATCACATGCGCACCTCGCTTCTTCACGTCTGCCTCTCTTTCTTTCCTTACCTTGAGTGGCGCCTGGTGCTACACATGATGGGGGTTCACTCCTTTCAGTGCTGCAGATCTGCAGAATGTCTTACCTCGGCTTGTTTGCGCTTGCCTCAACTCAAGCTGAGGCGTCGGCCTACCAAGTTTTATTATATTTTGTGAATAATGAAATGCCAAGATCGCGGTATTTCGTCTTTATTTATAACAGACGACCGGTTTCCATGTACACAGACATCATCTTCTGGTCTCTGCACTATATAGTAACATTATTATATAAATACATATTGTAGCCAGTTGGATTGTACAGGTGGGTTGTGTGAGATTACCGCCCAATAGAAATACTGGTAATTAATAGCATTTGATAATTAAACAGTATGAAGTTCACTGCAAACATTGACCATGCCAATGCACTAAATGTTACACAATTTTAATCTTACTAATTATGGTAGCAATGTATGTACGCAGTTGGGTGACTACATTTATAGTTAGGCCAAAGGTAGAAATTCTCCACGTTGAGATTTGCTGCGTGCTTGTAGCTGACGGGAGGCCAGCGAGCAGGCCGACGTCGGTGGCTTGTTCCAGCTTAGTATTTTCCAGGTTCGTTTCCGGTGAGGGGAGAGAGGGACAATGGCGAGTGCCAGGTGCAGTGCAGTGCACAGCGTGAAATAAAATATTCTAATACTACTTGCATTTGAGGTAATACGATGCAGTTAGCAACCTTTAAGGCCCTCATTACAAAATAGCCTGTTAGACAAATAAACAATACAATAGCTGATACAGTCACATCTGACGTAATAAGTTTAATTGACAATGAAAAGTAATAAATTACCAATGAATACAAGACAGTTACACAACTAGCATGGCAATGTTTGTTTATTAAAGTAATATATTAACTATTTCTCATTTCATTTTCAATTAATCTTGTGTATTTTATCTTGAAATATTCAGTTAAATCACTTATCTGTGATATAAGAAATTGCACGATTGTAATAAATAGTGCAAAGGATGTGTATACCAATATAAAAACATAAGAAATTTGTTTAATGTGTAGTGTAATAATTTTGATTTTAAGTAAGGTTTTAGAAATGTATTGGCTGAGCGCTGTACGTTGGAAGTCAGTTAGAACAGCTCACATGGGGAAGTTGATGACGTAGGGGAAAAAACCCCGGCAGTTGAGCTTTTGGCGCGCGCGCGCGCGCGCGCGCGCGCGCTGGAGGGCAGGAAGTGACGAGACGCGAGCACGTGGTGTGGCTGGCCGGGCGGCGTCGCTCTGCCTCAGTCGGCATGTGGATCTCGAGGTGGAGGTTATAGATGTCTGTGTGGCATTCGCCACGTGTGGTTGCTCGTCGTAGACTGCACCAAGTTAAATCGAGTGCTACTGTGTGTTTGTGAATATTTAGCCGGCGGAACAAGGTGTGCATCACATTGAATTAAAGCGACTGTGATTTGTTAATGTAACACGTGTCGTCGCATAGGCATGAACATAAACGGTGTTTGAGACAGGCACATGGTGTGAAAACAATTTGCGACAAATATTCATTTTGTCCGGGTGCTCACGAGCTATTTTTTTTTTTTTTTTTTTTTTTTTGATAAATGTGTCGACGTACAGACGTATCAGGCACAGGGTTCTAATATTGTGAAATAAACAACATAAAGTGAACTTTCACGTGTTTTCGAAAATAGTAGTTAGTACACCCTATTCTCTCATGAACTTGACTTTATTATGAATTTTTTTTGTTAATCATATGCAGGTAAGGAAAGCTGCGAACAAGTGATATCATTCCCTAGAAAACGAGTCAAACAGTCGCAATCACAGTTCCAGTGTTTTTGCATGTTTAGGAATATGGTTCACAGTTGGTGGTTGTGAGTTTTTAAAAATTAAACTTTCCCTATTTTAAACTCTCACCCCGACCTTCACCCTCGCAGTTGTCACACATTAAAATTAGCCGTTTGGTTGTCACATATGAAAAAACTCGTATAGTCATATTTAAATTTTGATGGTGGATCTTTATTTAAAAATGACTATACGAGTTTCTTCATATGTGACAACCAAACGGCTAATTTTAATGTGTGACAACCTACCTGTAGAATCCAACTGGCTACAATATGTATTTATGTAATAATGTTACCACTTAGTGCAGAGACCATAAGATGATGTCTGTGTACATCGAAACCGGTCGTCTCTTATAAATAAAGACGAAATACCGCGATCTTGGCATTTCAGTATTCACAAAATACATTTGTAAGATAGCTCCCTGCCATGACAAATTGTAAAAAAAAAAAGCTTTATTATTTCTCACTTCTCTTCCAAGCTTCAAACTGAGTATTTGGTTTCTAAAGGATACTGAACGTTGTTCATTTTTCTTTGACAATAAACAACAAGAACATAAGAATGAGCATATGACCACTAAAACTCAGTAAGTTACTGATTACAGTGTTAACTGACTGTACCAAAGTGAATCTGTTACGATGAAGAGACAAGCTACCGTCTGGTCACGTGACGCTGTAAGCAGCACACCCTCCTAACCTTATACTTGCGCAAAGGCTGCTCTTCCCCACATCTTTTCAAACAGCTAAATAATTAAAATTTTAAACATATATGTTATTGTCAGCGACCGTTACAATGTTAATGGATAAAAAAGCAGCCCTAGGTAGAAAAATAAAAAAAATAAAAAATTATTTTGGCCTGGTTTCGGCAATGACTAAGATTGCCTTCATCAGATATTATAAAATAAAACAAGTCACATAATAAAATATACTACTCAGCTGTAAAGCTTACGTCACAAAATTTAAAAAGAAATGTTTAGGAAATGCTAGCCGCTCTGGGCTGCACGCATGCACGGAGGCATCAGACTGTTTACAGCTGAGTAGTACATTTTATTATGTGACTTGTTTTATTGTATAATTTCTGATGAAGGCAATCTTAGTCATTGCCGAAACCAGGTCAAATAATTTTTAATTTGCGACCAAGGGCTGCTTTTTTATCCATTGAGTTAAATAATTGTTACAATGAAAAGTATAGATATCATTTACTCTCAAAATCGCGACACATTGGAAAAACGTCCGAAGTATATGTGGTAAGTAACAATACAAAAGTCATTGTTCCCGTATCTGTTAAAAACAACATTGAGTTTTCAAAATTGCCTGCAGTCGAACTCTCTGCCTTCAATAGAGCAGAGCAATTTCGCTAACCACACGGTTATTCTTACTATGGGAAAGTAGTGGCTTCATTATAATTCATGCTTGTATCTTCTAAAGGATTTACAGTTTTAATTTATAGTTACAAGATATTTTACCAAATACAAAATATTTTTGGTTAACCTTCAATGAGCCAAATACAAATATGAAGGGTGGGATGTTGCCTTCATCGAGGATTGGCGCATGTGCAAGTCGAGGTACACCATAGCTCCATTGCCTTTACTTCGGCACCATTCGTGCGTAACCGCCAGAGCTCGAGTAGCCAGGAGCTGGCGTCTCTACCAGCTCCAACGCCAGTGTTAAAAGCGTCGTTTCCCGTCGCCCCTCCCTGCCGCGGGAGCGCCCATATGCTGCCCCCAGGGGGTTCAGCAGAGAATCTGAACCTCAGCCGCGCATGCGCATTGCAACGCTGCGGCCACTGCCGCCTATATTAGGAGGCCGTGCTACGACTCGTATACGTGCTGTCTCCGAGACGTAAAACGTTTCTCATGCGATAAAAATACTTTGAATGTGCGTATAAAATGATCTGACAGAAGAACGAAACGAAGAATGATAGTTTAGAAACACTTTTATTTTCATTATTTACTAGCTTAAACCCGCGACTCCGCTCGCGTGTTGGTTGATTATCGAAACATCAAACCGATTTTTTAAAGAGATGTATTAAAAGATATTTTTTAATGTTTTTTTATTATTATATTTCCTAATTCGTATGCTTATCCTTACAGAGAAAGAGCTGAAGACATCGTAGCACACATAGACCAAAGATATGGTCTGTGGCATCACGTTTCACTGTATGTAACCTCCTTGCTATAGAGTCGCAAACGTCATCGCTGGTCTTCAGTCCGTATCTTTTTATAATTTGACGACTTTCAACCACAATATCTTTCACCCCCTTATAGCTATCGGCATGGAACTGCTACGGTGTACAACGGGAGACTTCGGACAACAATTACAGACAGACCATTCGTCTGCGTTCTGTAGTTTCCGCTGCAGAGCGAGATATTAACACACACACACACACGTAGAATTTTATATACACCGATAACTTTCCATCCTAATATACTCCACCCTTTTATCATTATCAATCCTCAAGCAACAATGCAACCAATAAAACCATTTTCAAAGAGTAAATATAATTTTCGAAGAGTAATTATTGTTCCGAATTTCGCGTTATATTCCTCAAATTACTAAATATCTATCAGATCGCTATAAAACCGTGCCTATTAATTTATATAGATAAACAGCTATCCGATAGCCCTAAAGCCGTGCCTAAAGCCTTCCCCGGGTAGACGTTAGTAACTGTACAAACTTTTAGCTCTTTGTGTTTTGTGCTTCAGACGTGATAAACGTACACCGAACAGACATTCACATTTATAGATATAGACTAGCTGAAAACCCGGCGTTGCCCGGGTATTTATTTATTCCAGCCTTCATTTAGTACTTTTCCTAACTTTTCCTCTCTTTGTCCATCTCCTTTTTTCTAAAAGCATGTTACATTTATCAGGGAATATATAAGAAATAAAAAATCACACGTAAAAATGCAGTCGTTTCGAGGAATCCAATCACGAAATTCAACAGTAAATGATTGTAATAATATCACAGATCGTTCACTTGATGTGATGCGCGTATCGTCAAATCGATTTTTTGAAGAGATGTATTAAAAGAAATATCATTTTTACTGCTTTATTCATTTATTCTTATATTTCCTTATTCGTATGCTTATCCTTACAGAGAAAGAGCTGGAGACATTGTAGCACGCAACCAAAGATATGGTGTGTATGGCATCACGTTTCGCTGTATGTAACCTCCTTGGTATAAAGGGGCAAACGTCATCGCTGGCCTTCAGTCGGAATTTTTTAATAAATTGACGACTTTCAACCACCATTTCTTCCACCCCTTTATAGCTATCGGCATGGAACTGCTATGGTGTACAACGGGAGACTTCGGACAACAATTACACACAGACCATTCGTTTGCGTTCTGTAGTTTTCGCACACACACACGTAGAATTTTATACACACCGAAAACTTCCCATCCTAATATACTCCACCCTTTTATCATTATCAACCCTCAAGCAACAATGCAACCTATAAAACGATTTTCAAAGAGTAAATATAATTTTCAAAGAGTAATTTCGCGTTATATTCCTCAAATTACTAAATATCTATCAGATCGCTATAAAACCGTGCCTATTAATATATATAGATAAATAGCTATCCGATCACCATAAAACCGTGCCTAAAATTTTCCCCGGGTAGACATTAGTAACTGTACAAATTTTTAGCTCTTTATGTCTTGTGGTTCAGACGTGATAAACGTACATCGAACAGACATTCACATTTATAGATATAGATTTTTTTTTTCACGACGAGCATTTTTCTGGAGGTTTACTGAATCATAGTACGCGCCGATACTGCTTACCTTACTACTTCGCCTCTCTCTGCTTTTCTATTAACGCAACGGCGCGCGCAACGTAGGTATTTTAGGACGTGGAAAAGTTCCGCGTTATTTCGCCCTACAAAGAGGAAAAAACCGTTTGATTGTGTGTGTTTGTGTGTGACGTGGGGGTGGGGGGCGGGGCGGTAGTGGTTGTCGAAATGGCGGCCTCTGGAGTGTCGATGGTAGATTGCGCCCCAGAACAGAAATGCGTCTCGACATGCGAGCTTGGCGGTAAAAGCTGGCCAGAGCTGATACCGTGTGACGTCATCGGTGGCCAGCTGATAGCGTCCGATACTGCACGGAGGTGTTTGCGTGCCGCGAAACGAAGTCCGATATGTCGGCTGTGTTCGCGGGCAGTTCTGGGAACCGCTAATCTGGCGCGAAGCCTTAAACACTGCTCACCGACGCGTGAGTGGCACGAGAAATCTCGATTGATACTGGCAAGTGTTCTGCTTACTTCAAGCGAGGAGCGAAACCAAGGCTTACAAGAGAAACTATAATAGTACTCCATCCCATCCTCTCTATTCACCGTGACGTTCCAAACAAAGTGAAGCTTCCGATACCCAAACTGTGCCATGTTAAAGACCAGTTCGAAAAGAGATTTAATAAATAGATGAGGTCTACTTACCAGGCGAAGGAGCACAGGCAGTGATAGCAAGAAATAAACACACACACAAACACACACACAACACACAACGCAAGCTTTCACAACCTAGTTGCTTCTTCAGGCAGAAGGGAAGGAGAGGGAAAAGGAAATGACGAGGGTTTTAAGGGAGGGGGTAAGGAGCCATTCCAATCCCAGGAGAGGAAAGACTTACCTCGGGGGAAGAAAAGGAAGGTGAACAAATACACACACACCCACATATTTACACAGACGCAAACACACCTAGGCAGACATACTGTAGAAGCAAAACAATGAATGCTTTCTACAGTATGGTTGCCTAGGTGTGTTTGCGCCTGTGTAAATGTGTGGGTGTGTGTGTATTTGTTCACCTTCTTTTTCTTCCCCCGAGGTAAGTCTTTCCTCTCCTGGGATTGGAATGGCTCCTTACCCCCTCCCTTAAAACCCTCATAATTTCCTTTTCCCTCTACTTCCCTTCTGCCTGAAGAAGCAACTGGGTTGCGAAAGCTTGCGTTGTGTGTGTGTGTATGTTTATTTGTTACTATCACTACCTGTGCTCCTTCGCTTGCTAAGCAGACTTCATCTATTTTTTACATATATTTTTCCTGTTAGGAGTTACAAAAAGGTAAGGCCAAACTTTCATGAAACATTCCTCACATACAAAGAAAGAAAATATGTGGACATGTGTCCGGAAACGCTTAATTTCCACGTTAGAGCTCATTTTAGTATTTCTCTTCATTCCAACGTGATCAAATTGTAAATTTTCACAATCAACATGTGTGGGCTGACGAGAATCCGCACGCAATTGTGCAATCACGTCATCAACACAGATTTTCTGTGAATGTTTGGGCAGGAATTGCTGGTGCAGTCTTGATTGGGCCTCAAGTTCTTCCACCTACGCTCACTGGAGCACGTTATCATCATTTCACGCGGGATACTCTACCTGTGCTGCTAGAACACGTGCCTTTACAACTACGACATAACATGGGGTTCATGCACGATGGAGCTCCTGCACATTTCAGTCGACGTGTTCGTACGCTTCTCAACAACAGATTCGGTGACCGATGGATTGGTAGAGGCGGACCAATTCCATGGCCTCCACGCTCTCCTGACCTCAACCCTCTTGACATTCATTTATGGGGGCATTTGAAAGCTCTTGTCTACGCAACCCCGGTACCAAATGTAGAGACTCTTCGTGCTCGTATTGTGGACGGCTGTGATACAATACGCTAGTCTCCAAGGCTGCATCAGCGCATCATGGATTCCATGCGACGGAGGGTGGCTGCATGTATCTTCGCTAACGGAGGACATTTTTGAACATTTCCCGTAACAAAGTGTTTGAAGTCGCGCTGGTATTTTCTATTGCTGTGTGTTTCCATTCCATGATTAATGTGATTTGAAGAGAAGTAATAGAATCAGCTCTAACATGGTAATCAAGCGCTTCCGGACACATGTCCACATAACATATTTTCTTTATTTGTGTGTGAGGAATGTTTCCTGAAAGTTGGGCCGTACCTTTTTGTAACATCCTATATATATATAGGGTAATTCGTAATCCTTGGCAGTGCACTGAGTCCTATGAATTTATAATATTCATTAAGGAAGACAATTCTACAAGACAACTTTGAACGTGGGTGATTAACAGCAACCGTAATCCAATCTTTTAACAATTTTTTGTATCCGCCAACCGGTTGCGTAATTTTTAGGTGCTTGACCTAGGTTTCGTTGCCTCTAGGGATTAATTCATCAGGAGAATGAACCAAATGACGTCAAAAATATTACGAGCAGAATTGCTCAAGTCGATTACAATAAAAACTAGCAATGTTTCCATACAAATAAAACTAGTACGGTGTGAAGGCCACTTCTGTTCGTGATATGTGTTACATGTTACTGTTTTTATTCTTCTGATGAAGTTGTCCCTAGTTGCAACGAAACCTAGGTCAAGGACGTAAAAATTATGCAACCGGTTGGCTGATATAAAAAATTGTTAAAAAATTCTACAAGAGTAATGATAACGATATTTGATCATCAGATTTTGAACTGTGGCGAAACTAAAACTCCTTTCAAACGTAATGTGACGAATATAAATGTATCTGCCTTCTTTAAATGCTGTAATTAGGATTTTCGTGATGATTTTCCACTGCTAATAATAATTAGGTCGTGAACAATTAGGTCGTGAACTTTCCAGAACATTCAGTTCGCTTCTTTTGTGACTGAGGAGTTGTGCTAAGTGCAAATCGTAATAGGAAGATTCAGAGAGCTCAGATAAAGACACTGTGCGTCGTATGTTGCGTTGATGATGTTAATTTGTGCCAGTAATTAACGAAATATTGAGCCGACCCCACCGCTACTCGATTGCCTGCCATTTATTATTGCTTATTTATTGTATGGCTCGCTAATCGTGCCTGTCAATTATGTTATCTGGCTCAGTGGTTATCGTACTTGGCCTGTTCAGACTGGCCTCTCTCAAGAGGCACCTTATCCCTCTGCACACCCACAAATGGTTAAATATGAGCTCAAGTTACTCATTTAGCCCTGTGACAACTCTTTCCTTTCGGCGTTGCTGTCCTGATACTTACTTGAAAAATAAATAAATAAATACATAAATAAATAAATAAAATAAAAAATAAAAATAAAGAAGGGTCATTTTCCACATCCAAGAGAATTACCGCAACACGGATCTATGCAACGAACCAACTATCTAATCTAATCTAATCTGCACTATCCTGTGATCCAGTTGCGCGAGAGGAATAGTTGCAGTTCGTATTTGTGTCTTGGAGTGTTCTCCGTACAGTTTCTCGGTGTAATGGTGTGGAGACGGAAAGGGCGGGAGGTCAGTTTTTAAATTAACCACGCCAAATCCGTAACGACACCGCATCAATGTGGAGTAAAGACAAAGGGAAAGAAGATCTAGTTTAGACAGGACTCGCTCCACAGATGTAGAGCTGGTCGCTCCTCCGCTGGGTAATCCCGCTATTGTTATCGCCGACTCTTCACCCCAGGGCTTGTGCGTTTGCCGCTAAGGCGGGCATTACACTGTAAAAGATCTTTGTCAAAGATCTTTTATCAAAGCTCTTTGGTCAAATCTTTGACAGTGTAATGGGTCATCTTTTATAAAAGATTTCTTTTATAAAAGATATTTGATAAAAGCTCGCGAGAGAGCCTAGCTTTTATAAAAGTTCGCCATTGTATACATGCGTCTTTCCTTGCTTTGACGCCTTTTAACCTGCAAATTTACGTAGAAGTGTATTTGTTGTGTCGCTACTGCCACAGTGATCGTTTCAAAGTGAGAAGTGTGCGGAATATTTATTAATACGAAGCACATTTACTAGAATCGTATAAAGAAAAAGCTACTGCTGTCAGTTCTATTGAAAGTGGCTCACTGAGGTTGATGACAGGGAAGAAATTATATGGCTCAAAGGATATATGGAGATGCATAAGTGAAATAAATGTTTTTATTTGTACTATAACCTAACCTCGTAATTCCTCCTAAAGTGATTTACATCTTGGTTCACTTATGTCTGGAATAATACGTGAAATCTTAGGCCTACACTGTAGGATTCGTGTATTTTACTGCCTGCTGGCATAGATTTTGTATGTTGATATAAATGGGAGGATCTTCAGTGGAAAGGGATTCATGATTTGCGTAATGAGGTATTGCACTAGTTAGCTCCATATTTTTTTCTTGCTTTGCGCGATGCTTTTCGACATTTAACAAGTCCAGGTATTTATACGGATATTTTGTGTTTCGGAAAATCAGGCAAAACAAATGTCAGACTGCAGCAAACTATAAAAATGTCTTTCGCAGCGCATAATCCTCAATGAAGCATAACATGAAAGAACTACGAAAATATTCTCTCTTCTTAATTATGATAAAGTGTCTAACGAAGTTATGTTTAGCGTGACACACTTTAAATTATTTCAGTGTTTCATTATTTACCCATTGACACAGCTTTAGGGCTTCCTGAAACATCGATTATGATGAAGTATTTATAAATATGTGGGTGAATTAAAATATTTGGTCACACGTTCTTAAACAATTTAGGTTACTATTTCCCAGCAGTGTAGCTCATGGCCGGCCGCGGTGGCCAAGGTGACTGAGGCGCTTCAGTCACGGTCTGCACGGCCACTACGGTCGGGGGTTCGAATCCCCCCTCGGGCATGGATATTTGTGCCGTCCTAGTTCGTAAGTAGTTCATAAGTAGTTTGTAAGTTTAGGGACTGATGACCCCGTAGTTAAGTCCCATAGACTTTACAAACATTTGAACATTTTTTGTAGCTCATGGGGTATATTTGTGCGAGCAGTTTTCGTATTTTCCTCTTGCTATTTACGGTTTTACCTAATATTGTTTCCATTTTTCGTTCTTTCCAATGAATGCACTCCCGAGCAACATTATTTTACGTAGTGTAATACAGACGCTTTACTATTTTGGAGTCTTATTCCGAGCAACTATGACGATATATTTTACGCTAGTGTAATGTGCTCCTGTGAAGTAGTTTCGTCAAAGTTCTCGGATAAAATCTTTGTCAAAGATCTTTTACAGTGTAATACCGGCCTAAGTGCCGCATCTGCACAGCTAGCTGCAGTCCGCTCGGATCAGGCGACCGCACCGCATTCCACGGGGAGCGCTAATTGCTGAGACACAACCACCCCTCCCCGTTCCTCCCCCACCCTCAACCACAAACCTCCTTAGTTTCTCGAGGAGCCTGATTAACCCCTGAAACCACTTTACAACTGTGGCCCCACCCCCTGCAGTTCCTTTCTTTAGTACCCGAATTTCTGGCTGCACACCAACCTAACCGAGTGTTACTCTAGCTCGTAGAGATGCCTCGGAGACCCATATACAGCTCATACAGCAAAGTAGTGCAACATCAGTCAGGTCAAACACGTCCACTGAATGCGTTGTCGTGTTCCATTTTGATTTATTCTTCAACCTAAAGTGTTTCTGCACCATTAATGTTATCTGTGTCTTAATTATTTTATTATTTTTTAATCAATTATCAATTATCTGTGTTCCTAGAATGAAACTTTCATTCTTCAGCGGAGTGTGAGCTGATATGAAACTTCCTGGCAGATTAAAATTGTGTGCCGGAACCGGGACTCGAACCTGGGACCTTTGCCTTTCGCGGGCAAGCGCACTACCGACTGTGCTATCCCGACACGACTCACGATGCCGCCTCACAACTTTAGTTCCGCCAGTACCTCGCCTCCTACTTTCCAAACTTCACAGAAGCTCTCCTGCGAAATGCAAAGGTCCCAGGTTCGAGTCCCGGTTCCGGCACACAATTTTAATCTGCCAGGAAGTTTCATATCAGCGCACAATTCGCTGCAGAGTGAAAGTTTCATTCTGGAAACATCCCTTAGGCTGTGGCTAAGCCATGTCTCCACCATATCCTTTCTTCCAGGAGTGCTGGTCTTGCGTGGTTCGCAGAAGAGCTTCTGTCAAGTTTGGAAAGTAGGAGGCGAGGTACTGGCGGAAGTAAAGTTGTGAGGCGGCATCGTGAGTCGTGTCGGGATAGCTCAGTCGGTAGTCCGCTTTCCCGCGAAAGGCAAAGGTCCCAGGTTCGAGTCCCGGTTCCGTCACTCAGTTTTAATCTGCCAGGAAGTTTCATATCAGCGCACACTCCGCTGCAGAGTGAAAATTTAATTCTATTTCAAATGTGCTTCTGGGGTGTTATTGACCCCAGTGGTAGTAGGAGGGTTAAACGCTCGGGCATTCCTTCTCTGGCGAGGAAAGAGGAAGTTTCATCTGTGTTCCTGTTTTCATCTGCTTCCTTGACTAAAGCCTTTGACTGTGTTGTGTGGGAAAACTTGTGGCAGGTACTTGCAGTGATAGGTGTCCCTCCCCACTTGACAGCACTGATCAAAAATCTGTACAATGATCACTCCGCAGTTGTAAAGACAAGTGCTGGCACGTCTGATTCCTTCAGAGTTTCAAAAGGTGTGACACAGGGTTGTGTTCTATCCCCACAACTGTACAACATCTATGCAGAACACGTCATTAGCAAAGCTCTTGATGGTTGGACCAAAGGCATCTCAATTGACGGTAGAACTGTCAACAACCTCCGTTTTGCTGATGACACTGTACTTTTAGCCAACAGCGAAGATGAACTTGCTGAGTTACTAACTAGAATAAAAGACATTAGTCTAGCATATGGACTAGACATCAACCTCATGTCCAAACTCGTGTTAATTGATCGAGAACAACAGATCCAGCTCACAGGTCAATTAAAGGAACTGGAAGTCGTGCAGTCCTTCACCTATCTTGGGTCAACCATCTGCAGCACAGGTAGTTGTGAAGGGGAGATAAGAAGACGGATCACGCTAGGACGAGTGGCTATGAAGAAGCTCACCAAGACCTGGCAGAGCAGAGCAATAACAAGTAGCACCAAGATCCGGCTAGTTGAAACACTCGTGTTTTCTGTCTTCTTTTATGGCTGTGAAACGTGGACACTCAAGGCCAGAGACAAACAACGCATTGATGCGTTTCAGCTTTGGTGCTGGCGTAGGATGCTATGGATAAAATGGACCGAAAGAAGACCAAATGTGTCCATTATTGAACAACGGAATATCTCCAGATGCCTTTCTTCTCGAGTCGACGAAAAAATTCTCCAGTTCTTTCGCCATATTGTGAGAAGAGACGGAGAAAACCTAGAAAAAAATAATCTTACAAGGAAAGATCGAGGGCACAAGACCAAGAGGAAGAGCAGCGAACAGCCCAAATCAAGAAGATCCCCGGTCTACCTCTTGTGAGATTACAGCCCAATAGAAATACCGATAATCAATAGCATTTGATAATTAAACAGTATGAAGTTCACTGCAAACATTGACCATGCCAATGCACAAAATGTTACACAATTTTAATCTTATTAATTATGGTAGAAATGTATGTACACAGTCTGGTGACAACATTTATAGTTAAGCCATAGGTAGAAATTCTCCACGTTGAGTTTTGCTGTGTGCTTGTAGCTGACGGGAGGCCAGCGAGCAGGCCGATGTTGGTGGCTTGTTCCAACTTAGGATTTTACAGTTCGTTTCCGGTGAGGGGAGAGAGGGACAATGGCGAGTGCCAGGCACAGTGCAGTGCACAAATATTGTAATACTACTGGCATTTGAAGTAATACGATGCAGTTAGGAACCTTTAAGGCCCTCATTACAAAATAGCCTGTTGATAAATAAACAATACATTAGCTGATATAGTCACATCTACCGTAATATGTTTAACTGACAATGAAAAGTAATAAATTACCAACGAAGACAAGACAGTTACACAACTAGCATGGCAATGTTTGTTTATAAAAATAATATATTAACTATTTCTCATTTTATTTTCAATTAATCTTTTGTATTTTATCTTGAAATATTCAGTTAAATCACTTATCTGTGGTATAAGAAATTGCACAATTATGATAAACAGTACAAAGGATGTTTATATTAATATAAAAACGTAAGAAAATATTTTTTTAATGTGTAGTGTAATTATTTTGATTTTAAGTAGAGTTTTAGAAATGTATTGGCTGAGCGCTGTACGTTGGCAAATCGATTACAACAGCTTACATGGGGAAGTCGATGACGTAGGGGAAAAAACCCCGGCAGTTGAGTTTTGGCGCGCGCGCGCGCGCGCGCTCGAGGGCAGGAAGTGAGGACTCCAGAGAGCACGTGGTGTGGCTGGCCTGGCGGCGTCGCTCTGCCTCAGTCGGCATGTGGATCTCGAGGTGGTGACTTGAGTTTTGTGTGTGGCAATCGCCACGTGTGGTTGCTCGTCGTAGACTGCACCAGGTTAAATCGAGTGCTACTGTGTGTTTGTGAATAATTAGCCGGTGCAACAAGGTGTGCATCGCATTAAATTAAAGTGACTGTGATTTGTTAATGTAACAAGTGTCGTCGCATAGGCATGATCATAAACGGTGTTTGAGACAGCCACGTGGTGTGAAAACAATTCGCGACAAATATTCATTTTGTCTGGGGGCTCACGAGCTATAACTTTATTTGGTACATTTACCGACGTACAGACGCGACAGCCACAGGGTTCAAGTATTGTGAAATAAACAACATAAAGTGAACTTTCACGTGTTTTCTAAAATAGTAGTTAGTACACCCTTATCTCTCATGAACTTGAATTTATTATGAATTTGTTTTGTCAATCATATGCAGGGAAGGAAAGCTGCGAACGTGTGATATCATCCCCTAGAAAACGAGTCAAACAGTCGCAATAACAGTTCCAGTGGTTTTGCATGTTTAGGAATTTGGTTCGCAGCTGGTGGTTGTGAGTTTCAAAAATTAATCTTTCCCTATTTTAAACTCTCACCCCGACCTTCACCCTCGCACTCTTCAGCAGGCACTGAGAGAAGCTGACAACCGTCCGGGATGGAGACGCTTGGTTCATGGGGTCACGACGGTCAGCAATGAGCACAACGACTTATGATGATGATCAATGCCCCATGTCTATATATGTTTGCCCCATACTTACAAATGTTTCCACCCATGTGAACGTGTGCTCTTAATATTGACTGACTGCTGTGCAATGGCTTATAGTCGCCGCCTCCGGGTTTTGGCCTCGTTTTGCTTTAGTTAAGAAAGTATGGCTTCGTCTGTCGTCTGCGCTGGCGTCTGCTGGGTGGCAGAGACAAGCAAGATGTCGATGTGGCTGTGTTCTTAGTGTCGTACCAACCTAATCTTGGAAGAAAGAGGTGACGGGAGACCTCTCTGGGAGCGGTTGTAGAGGGAATTGTCTTGACCAGGTAGCAAGGGTTGGTAAACACTAGTCGCTGAAAGCACTCTGCATCGCTTTTAGCGCGTTCTACATCTGGAGGAGGTTTCCCCGAGGCCTTAGATCTTCACTCTGCACTCTTCATTCTGGCTCCGACGACTGAGGAAGTAAGTACTCCGCCGAATCATGCTGAGGGGAAGGCATGCTGTTAAGACTTTACTTTCTTTGTGATCAGGCAGTCTTGGTTTTTCAGTGATAGTCTTTCATCATGCGAGGCGAAGTGTTTCTTAATTTACAGAACTCGAGTAAATTCAGTGTGCATTTATTGTTTGCATTTTCATTCCAATGATGATTGAGTATCCGGTTTTGCTCAAGTTATTGTGTAGCCTTCAGCCTTTGTGTACATTTAGTGTGTTTGAATTTCCTTGCTGTTTTTAACTAACGTTTTCATGTCGTATCTGTATTCACGAGTATGTTAAATATTTATTTGATTTTCTTGTTTAATTCCATCTTTCCTGTTTTGTATGACCGATTGCGCCGGGCGCAGTGGCCGAGGGGACTGAGGTGCGCCAGTCACAGTGTGCACGGCCACTACGGTCGGGGCTTCGAATCCCCCCTCAGGCATGGATATTTGTGTCATCCTTAGTGTTAGTTAGTTGATAAGTAGTTTGTAAGTTTAGGGACTGATGACCCCGTAGTTAAGTCCCATAAGCTCTACAAACATTTGAACATTTGACCGATTGCTCCAAGTGCTTTCGAAACGGTCGTTACTTCGGCCTTAAGCCATGCTTTGGTTAATATTAGCTTTCTTCTATACAAATTCTCATGTGTGCTTTACTCGCTTATTCTAAATTAATTTCTGTTTGTAAATGTTATGAAATTCGACATGGTCGCACACCACGTGGTACTTAAGAATACTGAGCTGCTGCCTCCCCACACGTGAGTTTATTTAATGCGCACAGTATAATTTAAAATTAGTGATTACGGCACCTGCCATCTCGTCAAGACGTCGCCGACGCAACGCTTCGTTTTGCCGCTGCTTTCCTGTGTTCCAGGATTGTAATGTACTGCCAAGCATTATGCGGGTGTCTGTGAATGAATGATTGTGCTTTCAGCTACTCATTGTGTGTTTGAAAATTTACTCCCACATTACCTCCATATTCAAAAAGAGCAGAGACGATTTTAATTTGGGCAGTAATTATATGATTCAATTCAAGTTTGTTCAAGGTGTGTGCCTAATTTGGTCTCCCCACATTTGCTTATTTTACTGAATAGATTATGATTTTAAACTATCAAACCTTTATTATTTAGTGCTCCCTGTCTCTTGTTTAATTATCTATTCATTTATTTTTTTAACTTTCATGTTGTGTTCGTTAAAACGTTGCCTGCTCCCTTAAGGAGTGAGCAGTTAGATAAATTTCCGTTACGCAAGTACTATGGCCACTCATAACGTAATTTAGAGTAGCAGTGAGCGTTTTAACTTACATTCGAAGATCTCAATTGTCCAAAATTTTGCTTATTTTAATGACAGGCTACTTTCACAGGTAACACCTAGTCACAGATTCACATATGAGAGCAAATTAGAAATGTCGTTGATCACTAAAACACGTATGAAATATTTATTGATTTATTCAGTTTTCGGCTGTTACACCATCAGGTAGAAAGAGCACCATAAAAAAATTTATATCGAATTTCTTATAAAATGTGCACAAAGAATTACATTAACAGGCAAAAAAAGACCGTACTGTAGGATGGTGTACAAAGAACTGGTGCGAAATTATTAAGTATTGTTCTAAGTGGCTAAGGAAGCTGTGCAACAATATGAAAGGATTAACTACATGACAATTGTTACAAAAATATGTGACAATTCGACAAAAAATTAATTATATTGTTTGTTTGCGAAAAGGAGGTCACATGAAATAATTATACTGTCTTGAGTAAAAATTTGAAAGAGGTTGTTAATAAGAGTGTGACAGTCGTAAAACTATTACAAAACTAGTACAATGATTAGGTGGGAGTATTAGTATTATCTGCAGTTAGAAGTGGAGAATAAGGAAACGTTTTTTGTTTGTTGAGAACTAGACTTGGGCAAGTAGACATATGTTTATTGATATCCAACCTTTCTGGGCAGTCCATCTTCATACCTTTCTCAGTGTGGAGTAAAACTTCATATTGAACTTTATAACTGTGACCCTCCTTAAGTAAGTGGTCTGAAAAAGTAGAGTCACCCTTTCAGAGTCTCCAACTTCTATGGTGTTCTTTTAGGCGTGTAGAAAGAACTCTGCTGTACTGACTTATGTCGAATTTTACACAGTCATAAGTGATTTTGTTTAGCTTGATTTTATATATTCTACTCTTTCCCACGGCTGGTGTGCTCTCCTTGTCATTAAGTAAAATAGTGTTGTGCACATAAAATTGATGTTTTTTGGGTATCTTGGATTTTAGTTTTCTGGCTACTACGAAAGAGGCTTTTTCTAAATATGGGATCGTGCCCCATTTATTACGGTCTTGGAGTGGTGTGTCAAAGACAGGGTAAAGAAGTGAAATGGTCTGTTGTTTTTCTTATGCAATATGGAGTTCACTAATCCAGCAGTGTAACCATTACTTGTTGAAATTTGTTTGATAGTTTCCAGTTATGTCATCACTCATTGGTATGGACAATAAATAGTGGATCATTGAATGTAGTGCAGCATGTTCGAGGGACACTGGGCGTTGAGAATTGGCAGGTAAGATAATGTCAGTGGTGGTGGGTTTCCTGTAAATTTTGAAAGTATGGATGTGTTGACTGATATCAATGGATATATCTGAGAAGTTTATATGGAGTTACCTCCCAACTCTATTGTGAAGTGCAGGTTGTGTTTGGAATTTAACTGTTTGAGAAATTAAAGATAAGGCTGAAGCAATGAATTAAGAGAATTAAGAGAATCGAACCTGGACCTCCGTACTTAACTAGGCAGACGTCTTACCGTTTTTTGTGTTTTTTTTCTTTTATTTATTTACTTCTTTTATTTTGTGTTTGTAATACTAACAAAATAAAAGCATCTGTTTATGACGGACTTCTGTTGTGAAAAGAAATTAATAGGAAAAAATAAATATGAAAAAGAAAGACCATTCGTGAAGCCCGCATATTCTGCGTTATTACTACACGATTTCCTCTGGCAAATATTCATAGCATGTCTTCTCGAAATGTTTTGGTGTTACCGTTAATCTGTTCCCAAATTTTATATTATTTTTTGTGTGACCGTTTCATTGTCATCTCTTGCCATGAATGATCCAGCTGCGGGGCGGATCGAGAATGTTCTTCAAGAAGATCGAAAAATATTGACCGTACTTCGGATTTTTCAAAACTGCGCACTGACTTTCGTTGAGGTAGTTCCAGAAATCCATCACCCCTATGACACCACTTCCAAGCCAGTAATGGATTGCGTGGCCTCTTATCCACGTGACAGCATTGTATTTTGTCTTTTTTTTTATGTGTGTTTGTCTGTATGTCCTTTATGTGTTCAAATGTTTGTTAAGCTTAAGGGACTTAACTACAGGGTCATCAGTCCCTAAACGTACGAACTAGCTAATACTAAGGACGGCACACATATCCATGCCCGAGGGGGGATTCGAACCCCCGACCGCAGTGGGTGTGCAGACCATGATTGGAGCGCCTCAGTCCCCTCGGCCACCGCGGCCGGCGCCGACCTAAAAATGTTCAAATGTTTATAGTTCTATGGGACCAAACTACTTGGTTGTCAATCCCTAGAATTACAAACTACTTAAACTAAGTTAAAGTAATTCATGAAAAACACACACATCCATGCCCGAGGGAGGATTCGAACCTCCATGCGTGAGGCCGCGCGATCCGTAACGTGGCGCTCCAGACCGCTCGGCTACTCTCGCGCGGCGTACCGTTACACCACCACACCACTAACGATTAAGGCGCCTCTGAATAGTCTAAGTACGACTTCCCTCCACGTCACAAACTTTAATTCAGCTTGTGTGTTCCATATACGTCTGCCTAGGAGGTCCGGGTTCGATTCCTGGCAACAAAAATTTTAATTCATTGTTTCACATTTATCTTTAATGTATTTGACATGTCCGAGACGGAAAACCGTCTCAGGCTTTCTGAATTTCTATTTACATGTTTGAGAAATGTCTGTAGTTGTGTGGTGATACCTGTCCACTGGTATAACACATAATCAACATACATAAACCAATACCTTACGGTTGAAGAGAGTGCGTTATTTTCCAAGAAGTGGTTTTCAAAGTTGTCTAAGAAAATTTCTGCAAGGACCGGGCTGGGAGGGGATCCCATAGCTAGATAATTTGTTTCTATACCTTCCCATTGAAGTAAAAATAATTTTGTGTTAGGCAAGTGTATGTTGCTAACTTCATGTCCCCAATGACAACTGGGTTGACACCTGATTTAACCAGTAAGTCGGTAAGAATATTCATTCTTGGACAGGTATGTCAGTAAACAAGTTTCTACCATTAAAAGACACTAAGTTGCAACTGGGGAGGGAATTATAATATATTTTATGTTATTCGCTAATTCAGTGGAATTGAGAACCCCACGAGTTTGTTTAAACTTAGTTTTGGCTTTGACGCTACACAGCTGCAGCGTTGAGATTCGCCTGTGTTGAACGGTCGAACGTTTCGACTTCATTCAGGCAACTGCATTGTTACAGGTTGCGTTAATACATAATTATCTTGTAAACCTGACGTAACGACACCATGGGTAAATGCAGCCTATTTTTTCACTGATAACACTGTTAGTAATTACTCTATACAAGAGATTATAAGGACAAAATTTGTGCTTCCATTGTATCATTATGTTTTATATTGTAACAGTTTTATAAATTACTTTATTAAGGTAAATACAGTATTAATTTTACCCATGATAAGAGAAACACAAAATATCTATAATTTTACAATAAGTCCGGTATCAGAGTGTCATTATTTGACGTAGGTAATTTGAAGTTTTGGTATCACTGCACGCAAGTGTACAATATTCATCGATTTTATAACGCATATATCTTTTCTGTAAGATCTTTGATACCACATTGTAAGAAGATATTGGTTGAATTGAAGAAGAGGCATGCATTGAAATTTTTACCATGTCCGGGATTCGAACAACTAGGGTCAATCACATATCGTGTAAAAACACTAAAATATGACGCGATTCAAGGGTCAAGCCCTCATCATCAGATAATCTGTACAAGGATCTTAAAACCTGAGACAATAAAAATCTAAAACGTAATGATAACGTGGTTACTTCCCTTGTAACCGAGTATACGAAGAAAGGTCCTCAGCATACTGTGCTTCGTCAGGATTCAAACCGAGATGCACCGAGTCAACAACACGACTGGGGCGCACGTATGCACATGAAAACAAAGACCTCTAAATTCCAAAGATCATCCACAAGCTAGTGGGTACATTCACGTGGCACGAAATCATTTGCACAGTGAAATTTAAAATAAACGGCTTTCGTTATAACAGGTCAACGCCTTCCGACTTAATAATTTTAACAAGTTCGCTGTAGCTACGCATATCCGCGAAACTGGCCACCCTTTAAAGCGGATTGAAGAAGACCTTAAGATTTTGCATAGGCGGATAAGGGAAGAAAGTTAGATCTGCTAGAACAGCTGGACATTATAATACATAACGCTAAAATCGACGTGTCATTAAATGAACAAGTTCAAAGTAATACATACATCCTTTTTTTTTTTAACTTTGTGGACCTATTATAACAAAGGTTGTTTATTTTAAATTTCAACGTCTGTCATACTGTGCAAATGATTTCGTGCCACGTGAATGTACCCTCTAGCTTGTGGATGATCTTTGTAATTTGGAGGTCTTTGTTTAGATGTGCATTCGTGCGCCCCAGTCATGTTGACTCGGTGCATTTCGGTAGTGTTATGCGCCGCCAGTGCTGGGGTCTGGTTTGAATCCTGACGAAGCACAGTGTGCTGAGGACCTTTCTGCGGAGACACGGTTACAAGGGAAGTAACCACGTTTCCTTTTATTACGTTTTATATTTTTATGGTTTCATGTTTTAAGATTCTTGCACAGATTATCTGATGATGAGGGCTTGACGCTTGAAACGCGCCGTATTTTAATGTTTTTACACGATATCTTTGGTTGAGCCTACTTCTTTGACAAAATAATTAAATAATACAACCACGATCTCACATCCATTATGGATATAATTAAGTCGTTTATTAAATTTCGTTTCTTATGAAAGGTTAAGCCGTTATTTTCATTTAAATTTACAGGTGGAAAAAGGCGATCGCAAAGGCCCAATTTTAGTGTCACTTCTGTAACTTAAAGTCGACAAATAAAAAAATTATTCTATGATGTTTTTTTCTGTTTTCTACATCTACATCTTCAACCATACTCCATAAGCCACCTGACGGTGTGTGGCGGAGGGTACCTTGAGTACCACTATCGGTTCTCCCTCCTATTCCAGTCACGTATTGTTCGCGGAAAGAAGGATTGTCGGTATGCCTCTGTGTGGGCTCTAATCTCTCTCATTTTATCCTCACGGTCTCTTCGCGAGATATACGTAGGAGGGAGCAATATACTGCTAGACTGCTCGGTAAAGGTATCTTCTCGAAACTTCGACAAAAGCCCGTACCGAGCGACAGAGCGTCTCTCCTGCAGAGTCTTCCACTGGAGTTTATCTATCATCTCCGTTACGCTTTCTCGATTACCAAATGATCCTGTAACGAAGCGCGCTGCTCTCCGTTGGATCTTCTCTATCAACCCCACCTGGTACGGATCCCACACCGGTGAGCAGTATTCAAGCTGTGGGCGAACAAGTGTACTGTATCCTACTTCCTTTGTTTTCGGACTGCATTTCCTTAGGATTCTTCCAATGAATCTAAGTCTGGCATCTGCTTTACCAACGATGGATTTTATAGGGTCGTTCAATTTTAAATCAGTCCTAATGGCTACTGCCAGATAATTTATGGAATTAACTGCTTCCACTTCCTGACCTGCTATAGTGTAGCTAAATGATACAAGATCTTTCTCTCTATGTATTCGCAACACATTACACTTGTCTACATTGAGATTCAGTTAGCATTCCCTGCATATCCTGTATTCAAATATAATGAATTATCTCGAACAGAATGATCTATTGACCTAATGTCAACACGGATTTCGAAAATATCGTTCATGCGAAACACAAGTAGCTCTTTATTCAAACGAAGTGATGGTTGCTATCGACAAGGTTCGCAAATCGATTCCGTATTTCTTGATTTCCAGAAGGCTTTTGACACCGTAACTCACAAACGGCTTTTAATAAAATTGAGTAGTTATGATATATCGCTCCAAATTTGCGATTGGATAGGGGATTTCGCATCAGAGAGGGCACAGTTCATGGTAAGGCATCGACTAAGAGATGATATGGGGTGTTCCACAGGGTCCTCTGCTGTTCCTTATTTACATAAACGATTAAAGGAAAATGTAAGTAGCTCTCTTAGGTTGTTTGCAGATGACGCCGTCATTTACCGTCTAGTAAAATCATCTGAAGATCAAAACCAAGTGCAGAACGATCTCAATATCACTATGGTGTAAAAATTGGCAATTGACTCGAAATAATGAGAAGTGTGAAGTCGTCCACATATGTATGAAAAGAAATTCGTTAAATTTTGTTTACGAGATAATCAAACGTGAAGGCCGTAAACTCCACAAAATACCTAGGAATTACTATTACTTCAGACTTAAACAGGAAAGAACACGTAGATAGTGTCGTGGGAAAGTCGAACCAGAACCCTTAAAACATGCAACAGAACTACTAAAGAGACTGCATACACTACGCTTGTCCGTCCTTTTTTGGTGTATTGGTGCACAGTGTGGGATCCTTATGAGGTGGTTTTGACGGAGGACATCGAAAGAGTCCAAAGGGCAGATCGTTTCGTATTGTCACGATACAGGGGAGACAGCGTTACGGAAATGATACAGGATCTGGGAGATGGGAATCATTACAACGGCGCTTAGCGCTGTGGCGTCGGCAACTTACGAAACTCCAATCGCCAACATTCTCCTCTGACTGCGAGAATATATTGTTGACTCCCACTTACATAGGTAGAAATGATCATCAAAATAAAATACGAGAAATCAGAGCTGTAACGGAGTGATTCAGGTGTTCTTTCTTCCCGCGCGCTATTCGAGAATGGAATGGGAGATAGTATAACGGTGGTTCGATGAACGTTCTGCCAGGCACTTAAATGTGATTTGCAGAGTATCCCATGTAGATGTATATGTAGACCATTCGTCAATTCGATGCATATCCTCCTGCATTTCAATACAATTTCCCATTGTTACAACCTCTCTATAGACAAAACAAATTGTATGATGTTTTTTCTATTCCGTATCGAGGACTTTTCAAACCACCTTCGTAATTTTTACGCGTCCGCGTGTGGCCTGGTCGCTTTGCTCGTGTGCTAATCTCACCACGCCCTACTGTACGCTACCTCGCGGGGAGCCAGGGAATCCGCCGGTCGCCTTTTTCCTTGTCTTGCTACAGGAAATGTTGCCGCGGCGGTATGAGACCGCAACATGCCTTATCCCGCCGTCGGCTCCTCCCCCGTTCCTCGCGTCTGCGGCAGACCGCGGCTTCGCGTATTTCAAACGCCCCCGCGGGAGCTCGAACCCCCTACCCCTCGCTACCCTCTGCATCGCATTAGGCGACGACGCCGACAACTTACGCCGGCGCGAAACTTGGCGGCTCGCAGGTTAATTAAAGAAATAAATAAGCGCGCCTGAGCGCCAAATGATTGTGTCTGCGGCCGCCGAGTTACGCGCAGCCGCCGACCGCGGAGCTGCGGTCGCGCCGGGGGGAAGTCCCGCAGCACCGGCGACGACGTCGACGGCGTCTACGGCGTGGTCGTTAGCGCCAGGCCCTGCGCAGCCAGCGAAACACGGCCGGCGATCGGGCAGATGCGCTGCTAATACCGGCCAAATTACCGAACAGCAGTTGTGGTTGCAGCCGTGTCGATGTTGAACGCACAGTGGCTGGCCGAACAAACTAACAGCCGCAAAGTGCGGAAGCCGACAGGCAACATTACACCGACATCGAGCACGAACCAGAAACATTGCTTTCAGGCAGTGGCGTAGCAATGTCACCAAGGGCCCCGGGGCAAAAATGACATTGGGGCCCTCTTTAAACTACAACTAGGCAAAACTACTTCATCATCAGTTCCTCACCGCCTACTGGAAGACATAATAAGGCAAACCTAAATACTATTATGTAATTTATTATGTGTCACGCAGCAGATAATATTTAATTGTACTCTCAAATATAACTGTGAAAGTTGGTGTGCTTTCACGCAAAAGTTACTGGGCGGATTTGAATGAAATTTTGCAGAGGAATAGATTTGGACCTGGGTAAGACATAAAGATAAACGACCTCTTGGGATAGTTTCCGAAGTTGCTCCATACTAGGTGAATAAAGTCGCAGGCATAAGCTAGTAAAAAATAAACAATGAAGAAATATTACTTCACCATGAAAACATGCCCCCCCCCCCCCCCTGTCGCGAAGCAAAACGGGAACAGTCAAATCCGCGGTGACGGCAGGCGAACTGTTGTCAGTGCTGACAACTCACTCTCTATGCCGATCAGCCTAATTTCGTTGATAGTCCAGTCAAAGAAGGGAAATAGGAGAAATATTCGTATAGGATGGTTTCAGAAAAGAAAGTTGCTGGATTTTGTTTGATGGAATACTTTGGTTTGAGCCGTGCCCCTACCAGGCTTAATGAAGTATATATTAATGCCTGGCCAAGACAAAGTAATATGTAAAATAACTAAGTTGACATCTTCGCTTATTATAGTGACATTGGGGTACAGGGTAGTGTCTTGAATGCACAGTTTACTATTGTGACAAAGTAACCATATTTTTTCTTCTTCTTTCACGAATTTCAGAGTGCAATTGGTTACAGAACTTCATTGGGATCTATGATTATGGAGCACACTCTTTGGGAGTTCACTACACAAACAGTTGAGTTACCATAATAATACCATTCTGTAATAATACATTGTAGAGACTTCATATTCAAATGTGGTCACACTGTCTACTGTCCAACACTGTGCTAGTAATTCAGCACTATTCACTGTTATTTCGCAAAGATTGGCAGGCACGGCAACTCCGACTTCAACCGACAACACACTAACGGTGGCAGGGTCCACGTCTTAACAGACAAACAAAGGACTTTGTTATGTTTATATTCTGGGGTGCGAGTAATGTTTGGATTTCACTTCGTGCGTTTGAGGTTTGTTGGTCATGGTTCAAAAAGTTCAAAGTCGGAAAACCTCCGATCAACTAAATTATTATATACAGTAGAACTTCGATTGTCCGAAGTAATTGGGAGACATGAAAGTGTTCAAGGATCTACGGTAATTTTTTGGAACGTCGCTCACGTAGGCCAAGGGGCCCCTTGAGCTCGGGGGTCCCGGGGCACTGCCCCGCCTAGCCCTATGATAGCTACGCCACTGCTTTCAGGGCAGTAGTAGAGTGTGTTGTGGTGGTACTAGTTTTAATGAACTCAGATGTCATTAAACAAACAACTCTTTTAAATGACCGTGACTTCCAACCCGAAGTTAACTAGCACCAACTCACAATAATTATCAAAATGTTCAAATGTTTGCATAGTCTATGGGACTTAACTACGGGGTCATCAGCCCCTAAACTTACAAACTACTTATGAACTACTTACGAACTAGGACGGCACAAATATCCATGCCCGAGGGGGGATTCAAAATCCCGACCGTAGTGGCCGTGCAGACCGTGACCGGAGCGCCTTAGTCTCCTCGGCCACCGCGGCCGGCGATAATTATCATTGACGATGCGGGTTTGTTATGAATAAGTATCAATAACGTGCATAATAATAATAATAATAATAAAAGAAAAAAAAACATAAATGGGGTTCGTTCGAATGGGTACATATTACTCACTAAGGTTACAAATATTGCAAATGTCCAGGGGAGCGATGGATGATTGTAGAAGAAAACTGTAAATTATGGCAAGGAGCAGAAAGGTATATGGACTATTGGTATCAAACTCATATGACACTGTGTGTAAACTGGGTGTAAATAATATGACACTGTGTGTAAACTGGGTGTAAATAATTTTGTTATATGTGTTTCATACCAATACTCAATATACCTTTCTCCTCCTTGCCATAATTTACAGTTTGCTTGTACAATCATCCACTGCTCACCTGAACATTTATAATATTTGTAACGTTAAGCCGACCGCGGTTTCCGAGGGGAATGAGGCGCTTCAGTCACGGTCTGCACGGCCACCACGGTCGGGGGTTCGAATCCCCCCTCGGGCATGGATATTTGTGCCGTCCTAGTTCGTAAGTAGTTCATAAGTAGTTTGTAAGTTTAGGGACTGATGACCCCGTAGTTAAGTCCCATAAGCTTAACAAACTTTTGATTTTCGATTTGTAACGTTAAGTGATGTAAGATGTACCCATTGGGACCCCATTTATGTTTTTTCTTTTGTTATTTTTATTATTATTATTATGCACGTTCTGTGGTATTGATACTTATTCATAACAAATCCACATTTTGTTTCTACCATTACCTGCTGACAATACTTTCTTATAAAATAACACAGTTTTAATGTTGTAATACCATTGTAGCCAAAGATATGTTCGTTTAAAATCCATTTGTTTCGTAGGAGTACGTTTGTTATGTAGTATCGATTCATAGACATAATTGATTTGCACTTCATATACAGGCAATATTACAGCGACATCGACCACGAACCAGAAACATTGCTTTGAGGGCAGTGGTAGTGTGTGTGTGTGTGTGTGTGTGTGGAGGGGGGGGTGGTATGGGGTTCACCCCCCTCCCCTGCCCGAGCATGAGAAACCTCCTATTATGACGCTTTTTATATGTTTATTCTTTCTATATCCACTTCTTTCACCTCTGGCAGTATTGCTCATGTGAAAAATACCGAGTAGCGCCGTGGTTCGGAACCCATGTTAAACTGTAGGTCTCCCTATATCTGGCTGGGTAAGTCAGTTCGAAGGTCGGAGGAAGGCAACGGCATACCACCTCCAAACAGGACCGTGCCTAGTAAAGCACTGTGGTGTTCAAACCAAACTTCGGATTGTTGACTGCTTTACCTTACCTTATATCAGATGAATAATTTATATGAGTTTTTCGGGTTGAAAACAAACAATATTTTATCATACAATGTAAACTTTCACGGCCGGCGTTGTCTTCAGGTAAAATTTCCGGGCTGATGGGCCGTGGTACAGATGAAAAAATTCCTACCGAAGTTTCGTCTCCAACTGCGGGAGACATCTTCAAGGGTCTTCCGGCTACTGCCACTGTGGGCCGAGGGGCTCTCGCATTTATAGAGGGCGCCACCATACGTGACGTGATGCTGACTTTGTAGCTGTCTCTGGATGACGTGTCCCTCTAAAAAGCCAACGCGTTGAAGGCGAGTCCACCTCCCTGACACCTCGTGGGGGTGGGGGAATGTGCGTTCTCTCGGCCAGGCGAAAAACCGACCCACATAGGCAGCCCCCCCCCCCCCCCCCAATTTTAACCGCATGAATTTATCCCAATGAAATAGTAAATGTGAGGCTGCGAGCCACCTTAAAATTTCTTCCCCCTTAGTTTTCTTGTATATAGTGTGACGATACTGCTGCCCTCTCATCTCAATGTTATCGTATAATACCGTCTGCGTCGGACCCGGAATCGTGTGGTTCAGTAGTGATATTTGTTGCGTGTGAAGTTTCAAACGAAATAGCCAGCCTAGGAATCAGTGTAGGACAGTGTCCCGGTGATACTGCGATTAAAACAATTGATAGATTTCATTAATTAAGAGATTCGTTTAGATGCTTTCCAGACAGTTCTATAAACAATAGTTTTGTCATTATACATTATTTCAAGAATTAGAAAGAAAAGACATCAAAATCTTTATGTAAATGAAAATAAATAGCATTGTATATATGTCAGGCTCATAAACAAGTTGTGTTGACCAGCTAATTGTGTTAATTAATGGAATAGTCGAGATTTAAATATTATTGTTTGTTGTATATATTGACTGACGTGAGAGTTTGAACTTATTTTGAGAACAGCGAAGATATTTGATAGCTCAATATATGTTAGGGACATGTATGATGTACTCATTAACTAATTAATTGACATTTAACATTGCCGTTTGTTGTAAAAAAACACCGCTATTTTGTCTTAAAAAGATATGTCATGTAAAATTATTGTATGTATAGTTTTCATTTTATATTGTGATTATTTTTGTGTACATGAAATGTTTTACTTGAGTTTTCCTTAATTGTAAATTAGTACATTCCATTGTTATGAACAATGCGTGCCGGCCGCGGTGGCCGAGGACACTGAGGCGCTCCAGTCACGGTCTGCACGGCCACTACGGTCGGGGGTTCGAATCCCCCCTCGGGCATGGATATTTGTGCCGTCCTAGTCCGTAAGTAGTTCATAAGTAGTTTGTAAGTTTAGGGACTGATGACCCCGTAGTTAAGTCCCACAAACTATACAAACATTTGAACATTTGAACAATGCGTAATGTAAGGTCATTATTGTCGATGTTATATATTTGCCTCACCGCCTTGCATGAGGGGAGTGCGAGTTTTGGTTTTCTAAAGTGCACTGGAAGCTACGTCAGTCTGATGAAGTACTACCAGCTAAGTTCTGAAGCATTGTGTATGTGTTTGAAGTTGTTATTTTTAATTTTAATTGTTATGTTTAAAAGTTGTTATGTTTTGGTGGAGAAGCAGTTTGATTGAAAATTATAGAAGAAGTGAAAAATTTTACCTACGAGTATTTATTTCTACCACGACGCCCCAGGAGAATAATGTTGCAGCGAGCAGAACCCCCATACATCGTAATCTTGAAAAGTTGAGTATTATGTTTGAAAGTGGTAGAATGTTATTACTTAAGAACCTAGTAAAACATTACAATAGTCACATCCTTCAGATCATTGAGGATCTGAAATCTCTTCCTCCCTCGCCTTCTCAAACAAGGGAGGAAGAGTTTTACATAAGCCCTTCTTTCTTAATATACGCCCAGTTCGTTTTCCACATTTTATCACGCTCAGTAATTGTCTTTGGTCTCCTATTCTTCTCAGAACCTATTGACTTTTCACTCCGTCTATCCAGCTTATCCTTTCCATCCTCAGCCGTGACCACATCTCAAAACTCACCAGCCTTGCTCTGCCATCTTTCTTAAAGGTCTATGTTGCAGCACCATACCAAGAAACACCCAGTTAGCAACATTTCATTCGTATTTTTATCAGATCCTTGTCTATATTGCAGCAGAAAATTCTTCTTTTCTGTAAAATGCCTTCTATAAAATGTCGCGTCAAGGCCCGTCCTCAAAACATTACTTCCGCTAGTACCTCACCTCTTACTATCCAAACTCCGCACACGTTGTCCTGCAAACCTTGCAGGACTAGCGTCCTGGAAGAAAGGATATGATAATGATAGTTTCACTCTGCTTGTGGACACGAGGTACTGGGGGAAGTAAAGGCTGTGAAGACGGTCCGTGAAGCGACGGTACGAGCTTGCCCGAGAAAGGGGCAGTTCTCAGGTTCGAATTCCGTTTCCGGCATACAATTTTAATCTGCCAGAAAGTTCATCTCAGCGGAGACACCGCTGCAGAGTGAAAGTTTCATTCCAGTTCTATCAGACATTAATTTCGTTGCTCACTAACAAGACCACAAGGGTATCGGATTTTAGAATTTCTTGATATTTATGGTACGTAAAGTTCAGAACTCAAACAACAATTCGACGTAATTCTCAAAAATTCTCGGGTAAATCGACTCTGTAGTTTTGCAAGTAAGAGTAAGTACCAATCACTAAAGGCCTAGCAGTATCTGTGGACCCAGGTGGTTGCGCTGTGGCCTCACAGCCGGAGCGTCGGTGGTTCGAATCCTGCCGTGGCAGATTTTATGATTTTTTACATTGTGTTCGAATACTTAAATAAAATCAACATGTAATGATCATTTGTACGAAAAGTGCACGAATTTTGGTTTATTGGTAATTTTCTATATTTTATAGAAGAATGTTAATCATGACGGTTTTCAATAAAAAAAACCATAAGTTACATTTGTTACAGTATTGGCTTAACTGTGTGACTGTGGCGCCCCGTTGACAGTGGTCCACATTCTGGTGGACTGTCCACTTTTAGTTGCCTTGCGACAATCTTTTCATCTGCCAGTTGCGCTTTCTTTTATGCTAGGAGACGATGCTGCTACGGTTGAACGTGTTTTAGATTTTATTCGCGCAGCTGGTTTTTATCATGTGATTTAATGGTGGTGTGTTTTCTTCTTCGTTTTTACTTGTATCCTTTTCTCATATTTACCAGTGATTTTTAATCTTTGACTTGTTAACGCATTTCCTTAGGAACGCTTAACACAACGTTTTATCTCTCAGACCAAACCAAGGGACTGCTAACCGTTGCTGTTTAGTCCCTTCAAAAATCCAGCAACCAACCAACACTATTAGTTGTCTACGGTAGTCTTAGGATTGTTCAGTTTGTGAAGAACTACGACAGTGGTTTTGGAAAGTTATTTCCGTAGCTACTAATGGCTTTCCATGCAGCTAACCTACCGAACCATCGTTTTACGTGGTAATGGTATATCGCCCCAAATTTGCGACTGGATAGGGGATTTCCTGTCAGAGTGGTCACCGTTCGTTGTAATCGATGGTAAAGCATCGATTAAAACGTGATATCGGGCGTTGCGCAGGGTAGTGTTATTGGTCCTCTGCTATTCCTTATTTACATAAACGATTTAGGGGAAAATCTAAGTAGCTCCCTTTGGTTGTTTTCAGATGACACCGTCATTTACCGTCTAGTGAAATCATCTGAAGATCAACCAACTGCAGAATGATCTGAATAACATATCACTATGGTGTAGAAATTGGAAATTTTTGTCCACGTGAGTACGAAAAGAAGTCCTTGAAGGCCGTAAACTCCACAAAATACCTATTACTTCAGGCTTAAATTGGAAAGAACACGTAGATAATGTCGTGGGAAAGCCGAACCAGAGACTGCATTTTATTGGCAGAACCCTTAAAAGATTCAACAGAACTGCTATAGAAACTGCATACACTAAGCTTGTCCGTCCATTTTTGGAGTATTGCTGCCCAGTGTGGGATCCTTATCAGGTGGGTTTGACGGAGGACATCGAAAGAGTCCAAAGAAGGGCAGCTCGTTTTGTATTGTCGCGATACAGGGGTGACAGCGTCACGGAAATGATACAGGATCTGGGATGGGAATCATTACAACAACGGCGCTTATCGCTGAGGCGTAGGTTACTTGCGAAACTCCATTCACCAAAATTTTCCTTCGAATGCGAAAATATGTTGTAGACTTCCGCTTATATAGGTAGAAATGATCATCAGAATAAAACACGAGAATCAGAGCTAGAACGGAGAAATTCAGATGTCCTTTCTTCCCGCGCGCTATTCGAGAATGGAATGGGAGGTAAATAGTATAAAGGTGGTTCGATGAACCCTCTGCCAGGTACTTAAATGTGATTTGTAGAGTATCCCATGTAGATATAGACAAGGTTTTCAGCTCGTCTACATACACATAAACAATAACTGAGGCAACACGTGGCATTAGAGATCTCAAGACATTTTATACAACTTCTAAAATTAAAAATATTCTATCACAGTGGGATTCGAACCCGGGACGCAATAGTTGTAAGGCTACAACGCTACCAGCAGAGCTGCGCCGACATGTGTTTGGACTGCTTTAATTATTTGTACTTACGTGTACTTTGTAAAACTTCAGAGTAGATTTTCTCGATAAGTTCTGAGAGTTGCGTCGAATGGCTTTGGCTGTTGTCTGAGTTCACGTACCATAAGTATCAAGAAATTCTGAAATCCGATACCATGTAGTCTCCTTGTAAGTGAATAAAAACGTACCTTAAAAAAATTCTAATATTTGGAAACGTATTCCATCTACATCTACATTCATACTCCGCAAGCCACCCGACGGTGTGTGGCGGAGGGTACCTTGAGTACCACTATAGATTCCCCCTCCTATTCCAGTCACGTATTGTTCGCGGAAAGAAATATTGTCGGTATGCCTCTGTGTGGGCTCTAATCTCTCTGATTTTATCTTCATGATCTCTTCACTAGATATACGTAGGAGGGAGCAATATACTGCTAGACTCCTCGGTTAAGGTATGTTCTCGAAACTTCGACAAAAGCCCGTACCGAGCGACAGAGCGTCTCTCCTGCAGAGTCTTCCACTGCAGTTTATCGATCACCTCCGTAACGCTTTCACGATTACCAAATGATCCTGTAACGAAGCGCGCTGCTCTCCGTTGAATCTTCTCCACTTCCTCTATCAACCCCACCTGGTACGGATCCCACACCATATATTTCAGGAGATATTACGTCATAAACGTGACATCCGTATATAGGTACTGCATTAAGTTTGACATTTTGTTGAGTCTTTATTATTCTGTTCGCAGCACATTCTGCAAACAATATCGAAATATTCCCCTAAAAGGAGCTAAATATTATATCACTGAACGACACACTGATCACCAGATACGATGTCATAACCACTGATCTTTTCTCCCACGGACAGTTGTATGTGGGCTGCTCTAGAGCAAGTTGTCATGATTGTATATTCTGCAGCCGGAAAATGAAACTAAAAATGTGGGCTATCGAGAGGTTTTATAAAAGTAGCTTAGTTATTGCTGCTACTTGAATACAATTTACTCTTAACTTATTTCATAAGTTACGCAGAAACAAATATTCTGTCTACCATGTTGCCCAAGACCTACTTCACAAACAACCTTTGGCGGCCGCAGTGGCTGAGCGGTCTGCGGCGCGCCAGTCACGGACTGCACGGCCACTACTATAGGGGGTTCGACTCGCACCTCGGGCATGGATATTTGTGCCGTCTGTACCTGGTACGGATCCCAAACTGGTGAGCAGTATTCAAGCTGTGGGCGAACAAGTGTATTCTAACCTACTTCCTTTGTTTTGGGACTGCATATCTTTAGGATCCGAATCTGCTATAGTAATCAGTCCCTAGACTGTCCCTAGACAGTCGTCTGTCTTTGTTTTTGAAACAGTTACCTTTTGTTCACTCCAGTCAGTCGCCCAGCGGACGTCGTCCAGAGCACACTTATCCAGTGGTTTAGCAGTAAATTATCAGTTGTAAGTGTAACCGGCTTCTCTCTAGAAGCTACATATTTTTACATTTCAGTGCGTTTTCCCTTCAGTTCATTAAATTTATTGTGTGCTCGCGTTTTTATTTGATTCATATTCGCGTTAAATATCTGGTTAGTGTATTATTTCGCCGTGTGAACCGCGTCGCGAAAGTCGTCTGTCTTTATTTTCTGATTAGAAGCGACATATATATAGTATTTTGATTGTCGGCTGCACTTTCTCGTCTCAATTTGTAAATTTTTACTGAGCTCTCGTGCCTATTAGATTCATATCCGCGTTTTAACAAACAGTGTAGTTTTCCTTTGAATGCATCGCATGACTGCTGTCTGCGGATGCAGTCTGAGCTGGTGACACTTCGCTCCCAGCTTCAAGCTGTGTTAACCTCTGTTGCACAGTTGGAAGCTGCGATCGATGGGCGTCGTTGTTGTTGGCCGGCGGTGGGGACCGAACGGACTCCGTCGTCTCCACCGATCGGCCTGCGGCAGCGACATGCCCTGAAACTGCTAGCAGTGAGGCAGACATCCCACCCGTGGTTGTGTGGGAGGTTGCTCCAGTGCGTGGCAGGAGGCGCACGACATTCCGGGGGACCGATCGTGAGGCCTCCGCGGTTCGTCTTGCGAACAGGTTTGAGGCGCTGTCTGCTCACGACGACGTTCCCGAGTCGGATGGTGTCTCTCACCCTGTCACCACCCAGCCTGAAAGATCCGGGCTTTCACAGAGGGTGGGTTTACTTGTAGTTGGGAGCTCCAACGTTAGGCGGGTGATGGAGCCCCTTAGAGAGATGGCTGCCAAGGAGGGGAAGAAAGCCAACGTGCATTCCGTGTGCATACCGGGTGGAGTCATTCCAGATGTGGAACGGGTCCTCCCGGATGCCATGAAGGGTACCGGGTGCAGCCAACTGCAGGTGGTGGCTCACGTCGGTACCAATTGATGTGTGTCGTTTCGGATCTGAAGAGATCCTCTCAGGTTACGAGCGGCTAACTGAACTGGTAAAGACTGTCAGTCTTGCAAGATGAAAGCAGAGCTCACCATCTGCAGCATAGTTGACAGGACCGACTGTGGACCTCTGGTACAGAGCCGAGTGGAGGGTCTGAATCAGAGGCTCAGACGGTTCTGCGACCGTGAAGGCTGCAGATTCCTTGACTTGCGCCATCGGGTGGTGGGTTTCCGGGTTCCGCTGAATAGGTCAGGAGTCCACTATACGCAGGAAGCGGCTACACGGGTAGCGGGGGCTGTGTGGCGTGGACTGGGCGGTTTTTTAGGATAAAGAGCTTCGGGGAAAAAGAAAATGGGGAATCTCAAAGGGTGCAGGTGAGTCACAGGAGAAATGTAGATCCGGAAACTATCGGTATAACAGTTGTAAATTGTCGTAGCTGTGTCGGGAAAGTACCAGAACTGCAAGCTTTAATAGAAAGCACCGAAACACACATCATTATAGGCAGCGAAAGTTGGCTCAAGCCGGAAATAAGTTTAGAAGAAGTATTTGCAAAAGATCTATCGGTGTTCAGAAAGGACAGATTAAACAAAATAGGTGGGGGCGTGTTTGTCGCCGTCAAAAGTAGTATTTCATGTAGCGAAGTTGAAGTTGATAGTTCCTGCGAGCTACTATGGGTAGAGGTCGTACCCGAAAATCGTAAGAAGTTAATAATCGGTTCCTTTTACCGGCCTCCCGACTCTGACGATACAGTAGCAGAAAGATTCAAAGAAAACCTGAGTCTAATTACAAAAACGTACCCGACTCACACGATAATAGTAGGTGGTGATTTTAATTTACCCTCGATCTGTTGGCGAAATTATATTTTCAAAACAGCAGGTAGGCATAAAACATCGTCCGAAATTGTACTCAATGCATTCTCTGAGAATTCCTTCGAACAGTTAGTTCATGAGCCAACTAGAATTGTAAATGTATGTGAAAACACACTTGATCTCTTGGCAACAAATAATCCTGAGCTCATAACGAGCATCAAAACAGATACAGGTATTAGTGAACACAGAGCTTTCGTAGCGAAATTGAATATCGAAAGTCCCAAAGTTACCAAAAATAAATGCAAAGTATATTTGTTCAGGAAAGCAGATAGAAACAAAATACATTGCTTCTTAAAAGACAGCTTCCACTCGTTTCTAACACTAAACGTAAGTGTAGACCAGATGTGGCTCAAATTCAAAGAAGTGGTATCGACAGCAATTGACAGTTTTATACCAAATAAATTAATAAAAGAAGGAGACTGTTGCAAAAGCAAAGGAAAAGGCATACTAAATTTAAACGAACACAAAATCCTCAGGATTTGCGATCGTAATCAGAGGCTCGAAATTTAGCGAGGATTTCAATGCGAGATGCCTACAATATTTATCACAACGAAACTCTTTCTCGAAATTTGACTGAAAACCCAAAGAGATTTTAGTCATAAGTTAAATATACTCGGGGCAAATCACAAACAATATCTTCACTACGTGTTAGTAATGGCGATCCTGCCGATGACAGCGATACTAAAGCAGAGTAACTAAACTTAGCTTTTAGAAACTCATTCACCAAAGAAGACGAAACCAATATTCCAGATTTCGAATTACGAACAGATGCCGTAATGAGTAACGTAGAAGTAGATATCATCGCAGTAGTGCAGCAACTAAAATCACTTAACAAGAACAAGTCTTCTGGTCCGGATTGTATACACATTAGATTTCTATCTGATTATGCTGAAGCGATAGCTCCTTACTTAACAGTCATAAACAACCGCTCTCTCATAGAAGGATCTGTACCAAACGAAGGAAAGTCACACCTATATTCAAGCAAGGCAGTAGGAGTAACCCACTAAATTACAGGCCTATTTCATTGACGTCAATTTGCAGCAGGGTTTTGGAACATATCCTGTATTCAAATATTATGAATTATCTGGAATAGAACGATCTATTGACCCAAGGTCAACACGGATTTAGAAAATATCGTTCATGCGAAACACAACAAGCTCTTCATTCACACGAAGTGATGGGTGCTGTCGACAAAGGTTCGCAAATCGATTCCGTATTTCTTGATTTCCAGAAAGCTTTTGACACCGTACCTCACAAAAGGCTTTTAATCAAATTGCGTGGTTATGGTATATCGCCACAAATTTGCGATTGGATAGGGGATTTCTTGTCAGAGAGGACACAGTTCGTAGTAATCGATGGTAAGGCATCGACTAAAACAGAGGTGATATCGGGAGTTCCACAGGGTAGTGTTATTGGTCCTCTGCTATTTCTTATTTACATAAACGATTTAGGGGAAAATCTAAGTAGCTCTCTTAGGTTGTTTGCAGATGACGCCGTCATTTACCGTCTAGTAAAATCATCTGAAGATCAAAACCAACTGCAGAACTATCTGAATAAGATATCAGTATAGTGTAAAAATTGGCAATTGACTCTGAATAATGAGAAGTGCGAAGTCGTCCACATGAGTACGAAAAGAAATTCGTTAGACTTTGTTTACAACATAAATCAATCAAATGTGAAGGCCGTAAACTCCACAAAATACCTAGGAATTACTATTACTTCAGACCTAAACTGCAAAGAACACGTAGATAATATCGTGGGAAAGGCGAACCAGAGACTGCGTTTTATTGGCAGAACCCTTAAAAGATGCAACAGAACTACTAAAGAAACTGCATACACTACGCTTCTCCGTCCATTTTTGGAGTATTGCAGCCCAGTGTGGGATCCTTATCGGGTGGGTTTGACGGAGGACATCGAAAGAGTCCAAAGAAGGGCAGCTCGTGTCGTGTTGTCACGATACAGGGGAGACAGCGTTACGGAAATGATACAGGATCTGGGATGGGAATCATTACAACAACGGTGCTTATCGCTGCGGCGTGGGCTACTTGCGAAACTCCAAACGCCAACAGCCTCCGAATGCGAAAATATATTGTTGACTCCCACTTACATAGGTAGAAATGATCATCAGAATAAAATACGAGAAATCAGAGCTCGAACAGAGAGATTCAGGTGTTCTTTCTTTCCGCGCGCTATTCGAGAATGGAATGGGAGATAAATAGTATAATTGTGGTTCGATGAACCCTCTGCCAGGCACTGAAATGTGATTTGCAGAGTATCCCATGTAGTTGTAGATGTAGACTTACAAATTACCGCATATTTCCGCAGATAAGACGATCTTCAGATAAGACGAGGTACAAATTTAATCGAAATTTTATAGTCTAAGCACATATCTGGCGTATAAGATTAATCCCGAGGTACCGTATTTACCCAAATGATGCCGCACTTTTTTCCCAGATCCGGGATCTACAAATGCGCCTTTTACTTAGATTCGGAAGCAAAGTTTCAGGAAGTTCCGAAAAGTGCCGTTAGAAGTCGCCATAAGTAGTTTTCTTGGTTGCTACACTTGGATTTCACCCTTTGTTGCAGTGTTTGCGGTATGCTTTTGAACTTTCGTGCTATCCGATCGTGAAGAAGCATTTTTTTTTTTTTTTAAATTACCTCGCCAAGTTAAAAAAAAGTAATTTCTTTCGCCGATACATTTCATCGTTCCAATGCACTTATTGTGTGGTGTCGTACAAGTACAAAGTGCGCGCCACCTACTTTCGCCGCGCGCCGCCATGCACGCACGGCGCGGCGTTCTTACGACGACAGCCACGAGCGCCCTCTGCTGCAACCCCGCTCGTGGCCACCACGGAAAGACATCGTTCACTTGGGACTGAGATAGCAACCAGTTAGGACCTTCGGAATCAGATAGGCACCAGTGAAGACTTGGCTATCGTACAGGCACTAGGCAGGCCACTAACAACTATGTATCAACATTCTGCAGTACTATGTAAAAGTTAAGTATTGTATAAATTCTGTTCAATATATATCTCATTCTAATTTACTCTAGTGTTTCTAGTTCTGGCTGCTCCCCTCCGTACCTGCACCAGCGTGCTATCTTTATTTCTGTGTCGGTCTCATTCCACTCGGCCACCGACACCTACAACGGAACGAGACACAAAAGCGGCGACGAATTTGGGACACAAAAGAGGCGACGAGGCTGGGACACAAAATATTATGCATCTGAAAACACACGAAATATGACGAGAACAGAAGATAAACGATTTCGATGGAAGCCGCAATTGTTGCGTATAGCTCCGAAATATTTTAACCCATCCACAGCTCTGTACGTAAATATACTCTATTCGTTTCAGTGCGACTCTGGATACCTATACTGAGAAATTATTTTTGACAAGCGACATTATAAAATTAATCTGATTGTAAATAATTAATTTTATTTCTGCTTTATGGCATACAGGTGGTCGTATTGTCCACTCACTAGATTAATGAAGCTCGAAAATCGTATATTTTTTTTTAAAAATTGCTGGAAACTTTGTTTTCGTAAATAGTTTTAAAAAAGTCAAAAAAAATGTTCAAATGTTTGTAAAGCTTATGGGACTTAACTACGGGGTCATCAGTCCCTAAACTTACAAACTACTTATGAACTACTTACGAACTAGGACAGCACAAATATCCATGCCCGAGGGGGGATTCGAACCCCCGACCGTAGTGGCCGTGCTGACCGTGACTGGAGCGCCTCAGTCACCTCGGCCACCGCGGCCGGCAAAAAAGTCAACTGTAGCGTAGCCTTAAGAAGGTTAGGTATAGGTTAAATAAGTTTTTATTATTATTATTATTATTATTATTATTATTATTTTATTTTATTTTAGTACGTGAGGACGCGTAGCGCCCGAATCTACGGTTCAGAAACACTACATCGATTTACATTTGTACGTTCGATATATATCACTTCAAGCCGAGCTTTTTCGATTGTAAGCTTTCTTGTAAATTACCCAGAAAGCTGGACTCTTAAGGTTCCTGCCTAACTATATCCTTTAAGATCACGACATATTCATAAAAATCGTAATCTTCGCCTTTTTGTTACGTATCGTTTCAATACTAAACCGCTTCGATATATATCGTTTGGAAGTCGAAGCCGCGCCTTGCAGCACTCTGCGAAATTACCAATTTCAGACAAAATGTCTACTACTGTTTTTTTGTACCGTCGCATAAGACGACCTCGGATTTTGGGGCCTTTTTGTATGATTCAGCCATCGTCTTATCTGCGGAAATGTACGGTACCGAAAGTAACCTAAGGATAAAGCATACACCCATGCCCCAGGGAGGACTCTAACCTCCGACGGCGTGCAACCACGCGCTACTGGGCAAGGTGCCTTTAATGCTTGGCAATTGCTTCGCGGTCGAGGAAACAAGAGTTTCCCTTCAGAGGATGGCGTTATAGCTACACTTGTAACGCACAGAATTTTGGAGGGCCCACAATGCGCACCAAGTAACACAGAAAAACAAAGTTAATCATGTTATTCCGACCACAGATTCGAGTTGCCAGTAAAATTTCGAACTTCTGGATACAAATAACAAACCGGACGGATTCTTAATGAAAAAGTAGCAAAATTAAATCAATTAATTTAGACGTTTCATTAATTTTCACTAACCAAGGAGAATCACAGAATGATTGCTTACTTAGATGACAAACGAATGGAAGCGACAGATAATTTCTACATTACCTGTTTGGTTAATACAGAAATTGCTCAAAATGGAGAATTTCCTGAAGCCGTTAAATTTAAAAGCAAGTGGAAGCCACGCCATGGCGGAGAAATACCAGCTTTGTTCCGCGCTCCAAACAGGTGTTCCAACCTTATATATATATATATATATATATATATATATATATATATATATATATATATATATTGGTAGGGTAAAAGGAGAGAAAAACCGTACTCACGTCCATACAAGTCTTATTTATTTCTGTTTACTGTGAGTGGACTGAAAGGCATGATTCGTTTGCTTTTGTATGAGGATGACAGAGCAGATGAATATTTACTTTATAGATACCTCTACTAAATGTAAAAGGAAGGTTTTAATATACTTTGTAAGAGGATTTTCAATTAACCTTATAGTTGACGTCCACAACTGGTAGGGAGATCAACTGCAACGTGCGACAGTCACATCATTATGCTATGGGGCAATGAGTGGTGCAATGCTGAGATCTCGGCGACTGGTGCTTTTCGGGCTAAGAGAAGATACTGTAGGCTAAGGACTTAGTAACTCGACGTATCTCGACGTAACGAAAGCGACACGGAAACATTAGCCAATATTTCTACGAGAAGACGAGCTTTGAGAAGCCGCAGTGGTGAGATTCTTGAAATGTTTGCTGTTTGTTTGTATAGTCTATGGGACTTAACTACGGGGTCATCAGTCCCTAAACTTACAAACTACTTATGAACTACTTACGAACTAGGACGGCACAAATATCCATGCCCGAGGGGGGATTCGAACCCCCGACCGTAGTGGCCGTGCTGACCGTGACTGGAGCGCCTCAGTGTCCTCGGCCACCGCGGCCGGCTTTGAAATGTTTGATTAGTATTATAAAAAGTGTTCTAGATGACAATATTCTTTATTTCTCTATTGAAGAGGGATAAACCAGTTATATATATATATATATATATATATATATATATATATATATATATAAAGAAGAGTAAACAATTTTAGTTATTTTAATGTGGCAGCATTTTTAACAATTTATTCTGCCTTAGGGGGAAAAAATGTGTATTAGTAAGTGTGGATTGTGGGGGCAGTCTGTCGGCAGGCCATCGGCTGCCAGCAGCCGCGACTCGTCGCGCCTTCCTGCCTGTCCAGAAGGAGTCTTTTGTTTCCGTTACACTGCAGTACTTCGTACTGGTGTTTACAGTCGCCTGAGTTAGTACTTTTAAAAGAAGAATATTTTGATTTGATGTTTCTTAATGGTTAAAAAAATAGTGAGGACAGTTTACAACTCACCGCAAAGACGTGGCGAAGAGCTGCGACAGGCACATACAAAAGACACACCATACAACACTTTCAGCTATGGCCATGGCCTTCTTCAGAAAATAGAACAATCACGGAATCACACAGGTACACAACACACTCATACAACCGTATCGCAATGATTCGAAGTGCGGCAGTCGGAGGTGATGGTTGTATGAGTGTGTTGTGTACCTGTGTGATTGCGTGAGTGTTCTATTTTCTGAAGAAGGCCATGGCCGATAGCTGAATGTGTTGTATGTGTGTGTCTTTTGTATGTGCCTGTCGCAGCTCGTCGCCACGTCTTTGCGGTGAGTTGTAAACTTTCCTCACTAATATATATATATATATATATATATATATATATATATATATATATATATATAATTTGATGAAACGAAAATTATAGAGGGAAACTTTCCCGGTGGGATAAACAAAAAAAAAAAAAAAAAAAACAAAAAAAAAAAAAAATAGAAAACAGATGACTTACCAAAAGGACCGGCTCGTCGATAGAAACAAATAAAATCACACACAAACACACATACAAGCTTTCGCCACCACTGGCAACTTCTTCAGGAAAAAAGGGGAGGAAAAAGGGAAGGATATGGGTTTTAAGGAAGTGGAAAAGGAGTCATTCCAATCCCAGGAGTGGAAGGACTTACCTTAGGGGAAAAAAGGAAGCTAAACAAATACACACACACTCAGACATATCGAAACGCAAACACACTCAGACATATCGAAACGCAAACACACCCCTCAGGTGTGTTTGCGTTTCGATATGTCTGAGTGTGTGTGTATTTGTTTACCTTCCTTTTTTTCCCCTAAGGTAAGTCCTTCCACTCCTGGGATTGGAATGACTCCTTTTCCACTTCCTTAAAACCCATATCCTTCCCTTTTTCCTCCCATTTTTTCCTCTTTTTCCTGAAGAAGCTGCCAGTGGTGGCGAAAGCTTGTATGTGTGTTTGTGTGTGATTTTATTTGTTTCTATCGACAAGCCGGTCCTTTTGGTAAGTCATGTCTTTTTTTTTTTTTTTTTTTTTTTTTTTTTTTTTTTTTTTTTTTTTTTTTTTTTTAGCTTGCCGGCTGCGGTGGCCGTGGTGACCGAGGCGCTCCAGTCACGGTCAGCACGGCCACGACGGTCGGGGGTTCGAATCCCCCCTCGGGCATGGATATTTGTGCCGTCCTAGTTCGTAAGTAGTTCATAAGTAGTTTGTAAGTTTAGGGACTGATGACCCCGTAGTTAAGTCCCATAAGCTTAACAAACATTTGAACATTTGTGAATCTTTTTTTTATTTATATATATATATATATATATATATATATATATATATATATATATATACGCCTCGGTTCCACAGTGGTAGAGTGCCAGACTACAAATCCAAAGGTTGCGGGTTCTATCCCCGCCAGGTCCTAGGATTTTTATCTGTCACTTTCCACTTCTTTCACCTCTGGCAGTAATGTGTATGTGAAAAATACCGAGCAGCACCGTGGTTCGGAACCCACGTTAAACTGTAGGTCCCCCTATAACTGGCTGGGTAAGTCAGTTCGAAGGTCGGAGGAAGGCAACGGCATACCACCTCCAAACAGGACCATGCCTAGTAAAGCACTGTGGTGTTCAAACCAATCTTCGGATTGTTGACTGCTTTACCTTCATATATATATATATATATATATAATTTTGTGAATTTGTGCTGTGATTAAGTACCTAGTTGGTTTGTATTTATTCCAAGTCCTGGACACGAGAAATAAATAAATAAATAAATAGGCGGCGTACAACCCGTTCCAGTGTTGACTAGTGAGACGCGATCCCGCGCCGTTGTCCCTGGGACGGCGTGCCCGGCAGAAGAATGCTGGCGCGCCTCGCGGCAGCCCCGGGCTATAAATCACTATCTGCCTGCCTGTCTGTCTGTCTGCCCGTCCGTCCGCCGCTGCCGGCCGCGCGCTGCTCTCGCCAGCCTTTTTCCGGCGCTCTCGGAAACCCGAGCCACCGAGCCGCCGCTCCGCGTTTTTACCGCCGGTCATCAGGCAAGGGTTGCGCTGTGTGCGCGCGCATTACTTGCGCAAATACACTCGCGAGCCGTCGAGTGCGCGACACGCCAACCCCCTCCACCCCCTCCCACCCCCTCCTCAACCCTCAACACTCGAGTCGCGATCCCGCCGTGACGTCACCCACCGGCAGGCGCTGTTTGTGGGGGGGCGCCGAAAATCCAGCACCTGTAGTGATGGGTACTTGTTCATCGTGTCAGAATCAAACGAAAACATTATAACACACATTACATCATTACATCACTGCATCTCTCTCTCTCTCTCTCTCTCACACACACACACACACACACACACACACATACACACTATAGGGTAAGGTGGTACAATTTCGATATAGGTACAATTCCGATCAACGGAAGTTGTAGCGCTATTTTTCTGTCTCGTAGTGTCTCGTTGTGTCACGTTGTAGAGTAGCAGGTTTCTACAGCTCCTCCTGTCTTTTCCAAGAATACACCGCTTTGCGGTAAGGAGATATAAATTTTTTCCCTTTAAAGAGGTAAGTGAAGCTACTTGGTCTAATGCGCTCTTATAAATCATCTAGTTAAGGGTGACTGGATTCGCTGCCGAAAATGCAATGCTTGGTACCACGAAGTATGCGTTGGTGCGTGAGAGAAAAAAGTGCTTTTTATGTGGAAGATGCCCGTAATCAAAATTGTACGAGGAAGTGATCACAATTGTACCTAGTGTGGTACATTTTCGATCGATTTTTCTCAATTCCGAAACCTTTTTTTGTGTTTATACCAACATTTGTAACTGTATAATATTTGTGTTACATATTCATTAAACATCCAAGAACAAGTGCCTTAATTAAAATTATTCCTTTTCTCAATTTATTTCCAGTTATAATCACATTTGTCCGAAATGATCGAAATTGTACCACCTTACCCTATATACGGTTGTCAGAGTTGAAGAACATGAAAAGGATGCAGTACTTGTAAAGGGAGTAAGACAGGGTTGTAGCCTATTCAATTTGTACATTGAGCAAGCTATAAAGGAAAGCAAGTATAAATTTGGAGAAAGAATTAAAGTTCAGGGTGAAGAATTAAAAACATTGCGTTTTGCCGATGACATAGTAATTCTGTCATATACAGCAAAGTACCTGGAAGAGCAATTGAACGGAATGGACAGTATGCTGAAAGATGCATATAAGATGAACATTAACAAGAGCAAAAGTAGGGTAATGGAGTGCAGTGTAAGAAAATCAGGCGATGCTGAAGGAATTAGATTAGGTAACGAAGCAATAAAGGAGATGATGAGTTTTGTTACTTCGGCAGTAAAATAACAAATGATGGTCGCAGTACAGAGGATATAAAATACAGAATGGCAATGGGTAGAAAAGTATTCTTGAAAAAGAGAAATTTGTTAATCTCGAATATTCATTTAAGCCTAAGGATGTCCTTTCTTAAGGCATTTGTATGGAGTGTTGCCTTGTATGGGAGTGAGACATGGACTATAAACAGTGCGGACAGGAAGAGGATTGAGGCTTTTGAAATATGGTGCTACAGAAGAATGCTGAAGATTAGGTGGGTGGATCGCGTAACTAATGAGGAGGTACTGAACAGAATTGGGGAGAGAAGAAATTTCTGGCATACCCTCACTAAAAGAAGGGATAGATTGGTAGGACACTTTCTTACACATCAAGGGATTGTGAATTTAGCGTTGGAGGGAAGTGTTTGGGGTAAAAACCGCAGAGGAAGACCAAGAGATGGATACAGTAAGCAGATTCAGACAGATGTAGGTTGCCATTCTTATGTGGAGATGAAGAGGCTTGCTCAGGATAGGGTATTGTGGAGAGCTGCATCAAACCAGTCTCCGGACTGAAGACCACAACAACTATATACAGGGTGTTTCACTAAGTGTGTTTGCCTCTGTAACTTATAAAATAATAGGTAACGGTAAATTTTAATGCGGTAGATCAACACAAGAAATGTTACACTTTCTGCGGAGCTATGAACACATTTTATTGTATCATTTTTCAAAGAGTTGCAGCACAAAGATATAATTTTTTTAAAATGGAACAATAGTTTTTTCTATCGTGCATTGGAGTCGTTGAAACCAGCTGCGTCCAAGTCAATTTAAATTACATTACTGTCACTGTTAGTTTGGGAGCTACAACCCTTCAAAGTTCCGGGGTCGGAGGCTGCGATAGCGTAGCTGACTGGCCGAGTGGCTATCCCCTGCGGCACGGCCCACTGTCTCATGACCACCAGCCAGTCAGCTACGCTGTCGTAGCCTCCGCCCCCGGAACTTTGAGGAGTTGTAGCTCCCAAACTAACAGTGATAGGAATGTAGTTTAAATTGATTTGGACGCATCTGGTTTCAACGAACCCAATTCACGGTAGAAAAAAACTATTGTTCCATTTAAAAAATTATACTCTGTGGAAAATTATGCAATAAGCTATGTTCATAGCTCCGCAGAAAGTGTAACATTTCTTGTGTTACCTACCGCATTAAAATTTCCCGTCATCTATTATTTTATAAGTTACAGAGCCAAGCACACTTAGTGAAAGACCCTGTATATACGGGGTGTCCCAGCTATCTTGTCCACTCAAAATATCTCTGGAACAATAACCGCTATTGGAAAACGACTTTCTCCGGCATCAAAGTACGGCTGGGGCCCATGAATGTACAAATTTGTAAACATTCTAAAACGAAAGAAAATGTGTTTTTTAACAAAAACTTATTTTTTTTACATGGACACCCTATATTTTTTCTTCAGCAATCCTTAGCATGACAAATCACATAAACAATGGCGTTGGTTGCATCGCAATATTCCAATTACATACCAAGATATTGCGACGCGAAGTTGACGCTTGAAATACGCAAAACGCGTGGCTAGCGCACGTCCTGAGACTCAGGCGAGAACCCCATGCGTTGCGCGTATTTCAAGTGTCAAATTCTCGTCGCAATATCTCGGGATGTAATTGCAATATTGCGATGCAATCAACGCCATTGTTTATGTGATGTGTCATGCTATGGAATGCTGAAAAAAAATTTGGGGGGGGGGGCAATTTAACAAACATAAGTTTGTGTTAGAAAACACATTTGCTTTCGTTTTAGAATGTTTCAAAATATGTACATTCATGGGCCCCAGCCGTACATTGATACCGGTGAAAGTCGTTTTCCAATACCTGTTATTGTTTCAGAGATATTTTGGGTGGATAAGATAGCTGGGACACCCTGTATATTGTCATAGGCTATACAAGGGGCATTTGAGGCACAAAAAAATATAAATAAAAAAAAAACCTACTAACGTGTTTTGGGGAAAACCATTTTTATTTTTCGACGTAGTCTCCTTTTAGACTTACACACTTTGTCCAACGCTGGCCGCGGTGGAGTAGCCGAGCGGTCTAAAGCGTCTCGATGCGCAGCGCGCGGTTGCTCGCCGTGGAGGTTCGAGTCCTCCCTGGGGCATGGGTGTGTGTGTTTGTCCTTAGGTTAGTTTACCTAGGTTTAAGTAGTTTGTAAACTACGGACTTATTACCACGCAGTTTGGTCCGATAGATATACAAACATTTGGACATTTTGATCCAACGCTGTTCGAATTTGTTGATCCCTTCCGAATAATAGGAATTGTTCAAGCCTGCAAAACAGCTATTAGTTTCTGCTATCACCACCTCGTTTGAATGAAATCTTCGTCCCGCCAGCCATTTCTTCAAATTGGGGGACAAACAGAAATCAGAGGGAGCCAAGTCTGGAGAATAGGGGGTATGTGAAAGGAGTTGGACTCCTGATCATACAATGTAAGCTTTCACGGCCGGCGTCAACTTCATTTAAAACTTCCGGGCTCAAAAGCCGTGGTCGATTAATAAAACTTTCCCCTAACGTTTCATCTTCGGCTGCGGAAGACATCTTCAGAGGTAGAACGGCGAACTGCGATGAGAACTTGAGGGAGCGCTGTATATATATAGGCAATGTAGAGGGCACCACAAGACATCACGTGACGTCTGCTACGACACTATCTCTGGTATTGCCAACATTCTTGGCAGAGAAGAATCGATTGTCATATCGCTGGTGTAAAGCAGAAGTCCAAATTCTGTCTAATTTAACAGCTTCCTCTTTCCTGTTAAAGTTATTACGATGTTTATAGATCTCGATTGCTTCTCTATATGTGCGCGCCTGATAGTGCGAAGTTTTTGAGATGACACTAGTCTCATTAAATTTAATTTCATGATTGCCATCTTGGTATACATGTTCTGCTACGGCCGATTTCTCCGTGTGCCCCAGGCGGCCATTCCTTTTATGTTCGACCAGACGAGTATTGACGCTCCTTTTAGTAGTTCCAATGTAGACTGAACCACAGCTGCGGGGAATTTTATATACACCTGGTGTATTCAACGGATGTCGTACATCTTTTGCAGATCTTAAATACTCTTTTATCTTCCTTGTAGGTCTGAAAATGGTTTCTACCCCATACTTGTCCAGCACTTTTCCAATACGGTCTGTAACCTTATTTATGAATGGAAGGAAAACTTTCCCCTTAGGCGGTTGTTGTTCCTTGTTAACATTAACTTTCTCCCTGGGACGAAGGGCTCTGTCTATTTCTTTGGTAGAATAACCGTTCTTCTGGAAGGTGGATCGTAAATGCTCCAACTCATCTTTTAAATAAGTAGGTTCACAAATTTTATGCGCTCTGTCAACCAATGTTTTAACCACACCTCTTTTTCGTCTGGGATGGTGGTTAGAGTCTTTATGCAGGTAACGGTCAGTATGAGTAGCCTTCCTGTAGACCTTGTGGCCCAACGTCCCGTCCACGTGCTTGATTACAGAAACATCGAGAAAATTCAGCTGCCCGTTGCTCTCTGTTTCCATCGTAAATTGTATTCTGGGGTTGATACCATTCAGATGTGTTAAGAAGGCATCTAATTCCTCTGCACCGTGTTTCCATAGCACGAAAGTGTCATCGACATATCGAAACCACCTAGCTGGCTTTTTATTAGCAGTCTGCAACGCCTGTTGTTCGAACGACTCCATAAACAGATTGGCCACCGCTGGACTCAGTGGACTGCCCATAGCCACTCCGTCAATCTGTTCATAGAACTCGTTATTGTACTGAAAATAAGTAGTGGTGAGGCAGTGTCTAAACAATGATACTATGTCAGGTGGAAAAATATCCGCTAAGTTGACGCCGGCCGTGAAAGCTTACATTGTATGATCAAACGCCTCTACGGGGAGGACATGTCATCATCAGTGCGTCGACTGGAGGGACTGCGCAAGAAGAAGGCACAACAACTGTGTTCGCTGACTTTCCTGTTACGCTGCCGGGACACTTCCACCGTTCCGAAGTTCATAAAGATGAAGAGGAAGTTCAAAAAAATGTTCAAATGTTTGTTAAGCTTATGGGACTTAACTACGGGGTCATCAGTCCCTAAACTTACAAACTACTTACGAACTACCTTATACTAAGGACGGCACAAATATCCATGCCCCAGGGGGGATTCGAACCCCCGACCGTAGTGGCCGTGTAGACCGTGACTGCAGCGCCTCAGTCCCCGCGGCCACCGCGGCCGGCGAAGAGGAAGTTTCGCTCGGCCCAAGCACACCGTGTTTACAACCGCATGGAAACAGCAATGCTGAGAGAGAGGATTCACCAGACGAGAAGACTACTAGCGGAAACTAGCGGTAAGCTATTACATCTTCACTTATTTATTAGCAGTAGTATGCAGTGTTGGGATTGGAATAAGGTTGACAACCTAATATTCAGAACCATGGAACGTAGTGCAGATATTTCTGTCAATAGACAGATGAAGAAATTTTCTGGTCTCCAGAAGAATGTGTGTGTTGATTCAGTTGACGATAATTCCCGCACTGTTATCAATCTGTCTGATAAAACTCTGAGTGAAGTTGAAATTTCTGTACTAGCCAAAGGGGGCAATTTTGCAGTGACTCCACAAAAAGTACCCACGCAAGATATTATATCAAATATTGAGGCATGCATCAGGCTACTTCCACAGCAGTCTGCTGATGTAATTAGAATGGAAACAGCCAGAATTTTGCGTAAATGTAAACCACCAGAAAGTAATTTGTCTCACGAACAAAGGAAGGCGCTGAGAGATATTAACGCAGATACCAACATCATGGTTCTCACCGCAGATAAAGGAAATGCAACCGTCGTATTGAGGAGTGATGACTATCATAACAAGATTAAGGATATTTTGGACCCATCCAACTACAAAAAACTGCAGAAGGATCCAACTACGAAGATTTTAAAGAAGACTAATCAACTGGTGAAAGCATCTTCCTTCTCTTCTGACGACAAGAAGTTGCTCTGCAAAACGGAAGCGTATCCACCAAGGCTCTATGGACTCCCAAAGGTGCATAAAGAACAGACTCCGCTAAGGCCAATTGTGAGTGCCATTGGGTCACCCACTCACGAGTTAGCCAGACATCTAGCCTCGTTGTTGCAACCCTATGTTGGAGAAACTGACAGCCATATAAGAAATTCGGCTCATTTCATTGAAAAACTAAAAGAGATGAATGTTGCCCATAGTGATATTCTCGTTAGCTTTGACGTAGTGTCTCTGTTCACGGTGATACCAGTAAACGAAGCTATCTCTTGCTTAGCGGATATTTTTCCACCTGACATAGTATCATTGTTTAGACACTGCCTCACCACTACCTACTTTCAGTACAATAACGAGTTCTATGAACAGATTGACGGAGTGGCTATGGGCAGTCCACTGAGTCCAGCGGTGGCCAATCTGTTTATGGAGTCGTTCGAACAACAGGCGTTGCAGACTGCTAATAAAAAGCCAGCTAGGTGGTTTCGATATGTCGATGACACTTTCGTGCTATGGAAACACGGTGCAGAGGAATTAGATGCCTTCTTAACACATCTGAATGGTATCAACCCCAGAATACAATTTACGATGGAAACAGAGAGCAACGGGCAGCTGAATTTTCTCGATGTTTCTGTAATCAAGCACGTGGACGGGACGTTGGGCCACAAGGTCTACAGGAAGGCTACTCATACTGACCGTTACCTGCATAAAGACTCTAACCACCATCCCAGACGAAAAAGAGGTGTGGTTAAAACATTGGTTGACAGAGCGCATAAAATTTGTGAACCTACTTATTTAAAAGATGAGTTGGAGCATTTACGATCCACCTTCCAGAAGAACGGTTATTCTACCAAAGAAATAGACAGAGCCCTTCGTCCCAGGGAGAAAGTTAATGTTAACAAGGAACAACAACCGCCTAAGGGGAAAGTTTTTCTTCCGTTCATAAATAAGGTTACAGACCGTATTGGAAAAGTGCTGGACAAGTATGGGGTAGAAACCATTTTCAGACCTACAAGGAAGATAAAAGAGTATTTACGATCTGCAAAAGATGTACGACATCCGTTGAATACACCAGGTGTATATAAAATTCCCCGCAGCTGTGGTTCAGTCTACATTGGAACTACTAAAAGGAGCGTCAATACTCGTCTGGTCGAACATAAAAGGAATGGCCGCCTGGGGCACACGGAGAAATCGGACGTAGCAGAACATGTATACCAAGATGGCAATCATGAAATTAAATTTAATGAGACTAGTGTCATCTCAAAAACTTCGCACTATCATGCGCGCACATATAGAGAAGCAATCGAGATCTATAAACATCGTAATAACTTTAACAGGAAAGAGGAAGCTGTTAAATTAGACAGAATTTGGACTTCTGCTTTACACCAGCGATATGACAATCGATTCTTCTCTGCCAAGAATGTTGGCAATACCAGAGATAGTGTCGTAGCAGACGTCACGTGATGTCTTGTGGTGCCCTCTACATTGCCTATATATATACAGCGCTCCCTCAAGTTCTCATCGCAGTTCGCCATTCTACCTCTGAAGATGTCTTCCGCAGCCGAAGATGAAACGTTAGGGGAAAGTTTTATTAATCGACCACGGCTTTTGAGCCCGGAAGTTTTAAATGGAGTTGGACTCCTGTTTCCAATAATTTTGCGACCACAACTGCTGAGGAGTGTGCTGGTGCATTGTCGTGGTGGAAAATGACTTTTTTGTGGACCAATCGCCGGCGTTTTTTTTTCAGCTCGGTTTTCGAACGGTCCAATAACGATGAATAATACACACCTACCGGCCGCGGTGGCCGAGGGGAGTGAGGCGCTTGAGTCACGGTCTGCACGGCCACTACGGTCGGCGATTCGAATCCCCCCTCGGGCATGGATATTTGTGTGCCGTCCTTAGTATTAGTAAGTTCATAAGTAGATTTTAAGTTTAGGGACTGATGACCCCGTAGTTAAGTCCCATAAGCTATACAAACATTTAAAACATTTTTTTCTTTAAATACACCTCTAATAATTTTACCCTGTTCAAAAGAGTCGATGAGGATTATCCCTTGATAATCTCAAAAGACCGTCGCCATAACCTTTCCGGCCGAAGGATCGGTCTTCGCCTTTTTTGGTGCAGATTCTCCTTCGGTAACCCATTGTTTAGACTGATCTTTGTTCTCAGGAGTGTAGTATGTATCCACACTTGATCCACAGTGACGAAACGTCGCTTCTGCGGATTCTTCCTGAACAGCTGCAAACCTTCCTTTTTGGTCAAGCATGATAAGTCGCGGCACCCATCCTGCGGATAGCTTTCTCAGGTCCAAATATTTATGCAAAATATTATGTGTCCGTTCATTAGAGATTCGCACACCACTAGCTATCTCACGCACCTTAACTCTTCTGTCATCCATCACCACATCATGGATTTTATCAGTGAATTCTGGAGTCGTAACCTCCACAGCGCGTCCAGAACGTTCAGCATCACTTGTGCCCATATAGCCACTCCGAAAATTTTGAAACCACTTATAAACTGTTCTAATCGAAGGTGCAGAGTCGCCATAATGTTTATCAAGCTTCTCTGTAGTCTCCTGACGCGTTTCGCCTTTCACAAACTAATGTTTAATCAGCAGGGGCATATGAGGCAAAAAAATAAAAAATAAAAAAAATAAAAAAAAAAAAATAAAAAAAAATAAAATAAAATAAAAATGAAAAAAATAAAAATAAAGTGCAGTTTCTCCACGGGTGTGGTGGCTCTTTGACAGCCTGTGGTGATGCGACATATCTCGTACAGGGCAAGATCAGCTATCTTGGTGTGTGTGGATCTCCACTATCTTGCTCAGACACACACAGCTGCAGAGTAAAATAATGCTAATGCAGATGTTCGCACGGTGTTTGGCTGTGCTCCGCATGTTGTTCCTGTCATCTTCGTAACAACGTTGTTCCTGGCAGCCACTTTTTGCTTTGCTTTTCAGTTCGTTTCGGCCTACTAGGGACCACGAGACGTCTTAACTCTCAGCTAAGGTCTCCTGCTTTTTCGTGGCCCAGTACGCCTTCATCTTCTGGCTGTTAGCATGCTTCCTCTCATTTATACCTACATCTACATACATACTCCGCAATTCACCGTATGGTGCGTGGCGGAGGGTACACTGTACCACTACTAGGCATTTCCTTTCCTATTCCACTCCCAAATAGAACGAGGAAAAAAAGAATGCCTATATGCCTCCTTACGAGCCCCAATTTCTGTTATCTTTGTGATCTTTACGCGAAATGTACGTAGGCGGCAGCAAGATCGTACTACAATCGGCTTCAGATTCCGGCCCTCTAAATTTACTCAACACAAATTCACGAAAAGAACGTCGTCTTTTCTCCAGCGATCCCCAATTGAGTTGCCGGAGCCTTTCCGTGACACTCGCGCATTGGTCGAACAAATCTAGCTGCTCGCCTCTGAAATGCCCCTATCTCTTCCTTTAAACTGATCTGCTGTGGGTCCCAAACACTTGAGCAATACTCAAGACGTGGTCGTACAAGCGTTTTATACGCGGTCTCCTTTACAGATGAAATACATCTTCCCAAAATTCTCCCAATAAACCGAAGTCGGATGTCCGCCTTACTCACAACTGTCCTTACATGTTCGTTCCATTTAGGTCTGGCGGTGCCTGTATACTTCTTGCTTGTGAAAGATAGTGAAAGACTCCCTGTAGTATGGCCTGACGGTCGATTCTCGGTTGTCAGTAATGGGATCTGCAGTTCCTCTAAGTCTGATCTAACAGAGGTGAACCATTTGGCTTTGGACGCCTTTCCCCTGCTTGTCACTGTGAGGATCCTCTTGGTGAGCCTGGAGTGATTCAGGCGGGTGATGTGCCTTTTTCTCTTCCAGATGTTTATAGAGCTCGTTATTGTGCCAGTCTTGTAACGTCTTTCTTTCTTATGGTTCCTAGTATTCTCCTCAGGATCTTCCTAAGTTTTAGTTTCCTGAGTGGGCCCTTTGGATTCATCAAGAGGCACTCGGAGACATAGGGTGCAGAGGGTTTTACTACCGAGCTGTAGTGCTTCAGTTTTAAGTTTTTGGATAGGTACTTGGAGGTATTGATTTTCTGACAGGAATGATAGGCCCTCTCTGACGTGGTGCACTTGGCGTCTATGGCCAAGGTTTCGCTCTCGCTTGCTGAAATCCATTCTCCCAAGTACTTGACTGCAGGAACTTTACAAATATTATTGTTTCCTAGTAGAATTGCAGAAGAAGCCTGCTTGATATTGGTGAACTCGGCCTTCTGTATGTTGATCAAGCCGATTTTTACAGCAACATTGTAGAGGCTCTGTACTTGATGAGTAGCCTTCTCCATGCTGTTGGCCAATAGGGTGAGATCATCAGCAACGGCCAGACATGGTGCATTGAGGTTATCTTTCTTGTAGCCAAACTTCAGCGCTGCTTCTGGTAACAATGTGGAGGTCCATTCATTGACGAATTTCTCCAGAATACAGTTGAAGAGGATGCACGAGAGGCCATTCCCTGCTTGTCTGGATGGGAAGGCTCTCGGGGAGTTCACCCCTGAACTTGACTTTGGAGGTGCTGTTATTTAGGGTGTCCTGGGCCAGTCTAGTAGTCGTTTCATCTAGGCCTAGTTTTGCTTAAAAAAACTCATTGTTTTCATTCTCCACTCCGAGGAGTGGAGCGGGCTGTTTGAGATCCGGCCCATAAGAGTCGCGGTTCAGCCATTTAGCAGACTAGCTGATAGTGGGACAAAGAGAGGATCCCAATTTTTAGATAAAACTTAAAAAAAAAAAAAAAAAAATAAAACAAGAAATGTAATAAAAAAATCCTAAAAATATAGATTGTCAAATGTAGGCAACATTTACTAAACTGACACGTTGCCCATCGTTACGAAATGTCGTATATATGATCTATAGAACAATTATTAATCTAATCTAAGTAGTTTGGTCTCATAGAATTACAAACATTTAAGCATAAAATTGACAACAGTTCAAAATAGTTTAAATTTCCCGATCACCATTTCTACACTCGTAAGACCTTTTGTATAAAAACAAGAGAGAGAGAGAGAGAGAGAATAGAAGTATAACCATAAAATAAAGTAGATGTTGTTTGAAGTATCCGATGGCCATTAATAGCAACCCCATGCAGAGGAAATTCTTCCCCATTTTTTTCCCAAGGCTTTCGTTTCCCCAAAAAGACCCTCCGCAAAACATTTTTCCCAAAAATTCTAAAAAATTCTCCAGTGTGGGAACAGTGGCATTGTGACAACTCCTGAAGTGTGGGACTGATGTCGCTGATGTTTAGTCCCCTTAAAAGTCCCACCACAACAACAGCTGTGAAGCGTTTGAAGTACCAGCTCATAGGATCTGAGTAGCTATTTCACACTTCATAGGAGTGCAGCGTTCATCGGGGACGAGGCAGAGAGGAGTTACCCATCACATTCTCAGCTTTTAAATGGATACTTTTCGAACGTCTATATCGAATCAGATGTTTGTAAATCTAAAGGACCAAACTGCTATGGTCATCGGTCACTGACGACAACACACTAGAGGTCTGCAAATCGCCGGTTTCGCTCGCTCGTACTCGGTCGAGTGCGCAACGCTCGGCGGTGGCGCGGCGAGTGTGTACGCTCGGAGCGAGCGTGTTGACACTCGAACGAGGCTGTGGCGGGGCGGGCAGAGGCCACACAGCGCAGTGCTGCCGCTGTACGCACAAGGAAACCTACCGCTCTCCGATTTTTATGAAATTTGCATATGTTGTAATACATGAAACACAATGGGACACGTATTATTTTAGCGGCGGAGAAACATATTTAAGGGGTGAAACAGTCCCTCCAAAGTTGTCGCTTAAATAGAAACATGGCGATAACTTAGAGACTAGAGAAGCGATTTTAATGATGTTTGGTATGAAAATATCTTTTGATGAAAGACAAATTCCATAGATTCAACTTCGATAAAATCAAAATAATTTTTTGAGCTATCCCCCTAATTGTCACTCCCCCTGCAATGTACCGATCTATTATCAACGCACGGAAGAAAGCGAGGATCCTATATATTGCACAAAAGCTTGCATACGTTCTTTATTATGTAGATAAGAAAGACGACAGAGCAGTGGGGGATATATGAATGTTGCAATTGGAAAAATTCCCGTTAAGGACTCACTCGGAAAAGGGAGAGGCGCAGCAACCACGCACTGTGCCAAAAAGCTACCGGAATATATATTAACGGGGTGCAACAGAGAGAGAGAGAGAGAGAGAGAGAGATGCACAAAACTAACCTAACGGGTGTACATCAATATAATGTATTTAGTATCAATATAAAAGACGGACAAAGAAATGGATATAAAATACAATCACGTCCTCGTTAAGACGCCAAGTAACACCTACCACTAAACAGGCACTAACAGTCCATAAAATAGGAACAAGAAAGAAAGAAAGATCCTGGAAAACTCATTTAGTAAATTATCTTAGCACAGAAACTTTATGTTACTCACGTATAATAACCTGCATGGTAAAGTATAAAATGCGAAACTGAATGGCTAGTTCAACTGGATTGAGAGAAAAGCTTTCGAAGCACCCGGTAAAGGAAACAATTCCAAATTTCGAGGTCAGGATGTATTCTCAAGCATCTAATTTGCTCCCGACACTCGCCTTGGACTCGAGTGGCGCTGCGGTGGGCGACCGAATGACGAGCGGGCAGTGTGGACGGTCGGGCCAGTCGAGCGTGCAGGAAGTCGAGCGCAGCCACACGCCTTGCCGCAAGCTGCAGTACCGACACCTGTCGGACTGTCAGAGAACGACATGTACATCGCGATTCGAGCCAGCAACCGAGCGAGGTGCAAACCTCTACAACACACACACCCATGCTCGAAAGAAGGTTAGCCATTCCCGTGCGGCAACGTTTATGCACTCAACTTTCGTCATTCACGACAGTCATCACAGTATTTACTCATTAGACAACCCGATTAGGTCAGTCATGACAAGCCTCGGATTTGAAACAGAAAATGAAATAAAAAAAAAAAAAAAAAAAAATCTTACTGACGTGTTTTACGGCCCACTTTAGATTTGTAGTTTTATACGTTTTTGCAAATATTTTGGACCAAAATAATAATCTAAATAATAATTAATTAATTAATGTCTGAAACCCTTTTAGGGGAAAAAAATAGGTAGTGGCGGGTTCGAACCACCGACCTTCCGCGTCAAAGTCAAGCACCTTGCCCACTACGCTTTGGCTATAAATCTAAAGAAGAGTTCTTATATCTCATACTATTGATGGCCGTTCTTAACTGATGTTAATATGGCATTTGTAGACATTAGATTATCATTTATCGTACGGAGAACGATGTTAATTCGTCAGTGTGTCGTTGCTTTGAATTGACAACGTGTAGTCCTGTAAGTTACAATAACAAAATCATCAAATCATCAAATTCGTTAATTCAATGGAAGGTGTCAAATCTTCGTTATTTTTGCAAATATGTCTCAAACGATACGAGATATGAAAAAAAAAGAAAAAAAAAAAAAACATAAGAGAGCAAAGTTGTAGAGAATTTTCTCCTCTACAATTTAGGTTATTCAATTTTCGTGTCAGATGAATAGTTAAGCCGTTATTTTCATTTAAATTTCGAGCTGTAAAAAGACGATCGCAAAGGCCCACTTTTAGTGTTACTACCGTAACCTAAAGTGGGCCAAAATAAATAAACGAGATTTGGTTCAGGTTATTATTCGCGTAATTTATTTACTTTACATACGGTGCTAGCTAGGTACAAGACCATAATAAGGATTCATTTGTAACAGCAAATGTACAGCATTTACGGTTCAAATCTGAACATGCCCCAAGAGCATGAAAATCGTCACTGAGAAATAAAATTTTATTAACAGAGACCTATTGTGCAGGAGGTTAGCAGGACGTTTTAATCACATTGCGTGGTTATGGTATATCGCCCCAAATTTGCGAATGGATAGGGGATTTCCTGTCAGAGAGGACACATTTCGTAGTAATCGATGGTAAGACATCGACTAAAACAGAGGTGATATCGGGCGTTCCACAGGGTAGTGTTATTCGTCCTCTGCTGTTCCTTATTTACATAAACGATTTAGGGTGAAACCTAAGTAGCACTCTTAGGTTGTTTGCAGATGACGCCGTCATTTACCGTCTAGTAAAACCATCTGAAGATCAAAACCAACTACAGAACGATCTGAGTAAGATATCACTATGGTGTAAAAATTGGCAATTGACTCTAAATAATGAGAAGTGTGAAGTAGTCCACATGAGTACGAAAAGAAATCCGTTAAACTTTGTTTACTAGATAAATCAATCAAAAGTGAAGGCCGTAAACTCTACAAAATACCTAGGAATTATTATTACTTCAGACTTAAACTGAAAGGAATACGTAGGTAATGTCGTGGGAAATGTGAACCAGAGACTGCGTTTTATTGGCAGAGCCCTTAAAACATGCAACAGAACTACTAAAGAAACTGCATACACTGCGCTTGTCCGTCCATTTTTGGAGTATTGCAGCCCAGTGTGGGATCCTTATCAGGTGGGTTTGACGGAGGACATCGAAAGAGTCCAAAGAAGGGCAGCTCGTTTCGTATTGTCACGATACAGGGGAGACAGCGTTACGGAAATGATACAGGATCTGGGATGGGAATAATTACAACGACGGCGCTTATCGCTGCGGCGTGGGCTACTTACGAAACTCCAATCACTAACATTCTCCTCCGAATGCGAAAATATATTGTTGACTCCCACTTACATAGGTAGGAATGACCATCAGAATAAAACACGAGAAATCAGAGCTCGAACGGAGTTATTCAGGTGTTCTTTCTTCCCGCGCGCTATTGGAGAATGGGATGGGAGATAAATAGTATAACGGCTGTTCGATAAACCTCTGCCAGGCACTTAAATGTGATTTGCAGAGTATCCCATGTAGATGTATATGTAGATAGTCTTCTCCAGGAATTTGTTTGCCCAGCATGGAGTTGTTGTTGTTGTGGTCTTCAGTCCGCAGAATGGGTTGATGCAGCTCTCCACGCTATCCAATCCTGTGAAAGCTTCTTCATCTGAGAATACGAACGCAACCTACATCCTTTTGAAACTGCTTACTGTATTCGACCGACGGTCTCCCTCTATGATTTTTACCCCACACCCTTCCTTCTAATGCTAAGTTGACGATTCCTTGATGTCTTAGAATGTTCCCACCAACCTATCCCTTCTCTTACTCAGGATATGCCAAAAACTCCTTTTCTCCCCAATCACTAAGTAAAATTGTTAAAAAAATATTTTAATTTATAGCCTATGTCACTGAATGTACAATGCATATGTATTACATTTCTTTTACGTAAAATAATTTTATGTTTCTCCTTTGTAAAATACTTCAATGTCCACAACAACAAGAACGTGAGGAGTGACGAATAAGTGTAAATATTTGAATGTTATCATAGTATGCATTACGTTTAATTGAAGGCAAGATAAATTTAATGATTGTCCAATTGTGCAGCTGAGTGGGGTGTTTCCATTAATTTTTGTTTATATTGCATTACTGCAAGTGGCAAAAGGAGCAGTTTTTATTATTTATGTTGTCAATTGGACAGGAACTTAGTGAGATTTTGTAGAAAGGCTGCATTGGCCAACTCTATTTGTTCATTGGGGATATGCTGTGATGATTTATGTTTATGTACATACTAGATGACCCTGTGAACTTCGTATCACTTACCTCTTAATATAAACCATATTAATTTAAATCATATGTATTTTAGACCCAGTAGCTTTATAAAGGCATCATCAGATAGTCTAAGTATCGGCTCGATATTGGGCGGAAAGAGTGGGCAAATCACGCACACATATCCAAAATAATCTTCATGTCACATTCGTGGAAGTGCAGGGAAGGTTTAAACGGTGATAAAATATGGAAAAATTGCGAGGAAAATTTAAAATAAAAACTTGTAAAATAATGACTTGGTTGGTGTTGGGTGCGTTCAGAAATATACTTTGAAAGAGTAAAGTTCGCTTTACACGATGTGAATTATCTTAGAGCTGTTAAACCCCACCTGTTCACCTTTCTAAGCAACGCATATTGTACAGAACAGTTTCATGCCCACTTTCATAATTGTTTTGCGAGACTAACGAACAGCAATTCATTTTTATCTTTGACAGTTCATATACGGGTTCAGATCGTGTAAAGCGAAATTTACTCTCTCGAAGTATATTTCTGAAAGCACCCAACACAACCACCAACTCATTATTTTACATGTTTCAATCTAATTTTTCCTCGCAATTTCTCCAATTTTTATCAACGTCTAAACCTTCCCTGAACTTCCACGAATGTGACATGAACATTATCCTGTACATATGTGCGTGATTTGCCCACTCTTTCCACCCACTATCGAGCCGATACTTCGACTACCTGATGATGCCTTTATAAAGCTACTGGGTGTAAAATACATATGATCTAAATTAGTATGGTTTATATTAAGAGGTAAATGATACGAAGTTCACTGGGTCATCTAGTCCACCCGGCAATGCTTCGCAATTGCTAATATGTATGTGTGCTTGCTTTGAACGTCAAATGTGCAGAATTTTATCGTAATCGTACGAATGATATTGATATCCCAAAGTAAAAAGCTCTTTGAGATTTCCACAAATTTTCCTGTTTTCTGTCCAACTATCGTAAACTTTTACTTCAATCAGACCTTCCTCTCGTTTTGAACGTCGAATGTGCAAAATTTTGTCGCAATCAGATTTATGGTACTGATATTTCATAGAAAGATCACTTGCTATTTTTTCTGAATTTTCCAATTTTCCGTGAAACTTTTCCAAATTTTTATTTCATCAGAACATTACTCTTGTTTTGAACGTAAAATATGCAAAATTTTATCGCAATCGGATGGTTCTCAACTTATAGTGTTGAATACATTTAGAAACACATTGGAAAAGGAACTTGGTTTGAATTTTGCGACTTTCCTTTCTAACTTTTCTAAGACCATAATGAACTAAACAAAAATAGAATTACCCCTCTCCGTCGTGCGAATATTCAGTTATGGTGCTGAATTCAATCAAAAACACATTGACAAACGCACTTCATGTTTTTCTGAAATTTTACAATTATCCGGTAGATTTTCCAAAAATTTATTTCATACAAACCTTGTCCTGTTAAGACGTACTCAAGTGATGCTCTGACAACCATGTAGCAATTGATTTTTATTCATAGAAAATATTGCTTTTCGTTTTTCCTAAATTTTCCTATTTTCCGGGCGACTTTTCCAAATTTTTATTTGATGTGAACCTTCCTCTTGCTTTCAACATGAAATGTACAAAATTTTATCGCAATTGGCGAACGGTATTGATAGCTCACTGGAAAAAACTGTTTCCGTTTTTCCCGATTTTCCTCTTTTCCGGACAAAGTTTCCATATTATATCACCGGTTAAACCTTCTGTGGACCTACAATAATATTTCAAGACTAAAATTAGCCAAATCGGTTCAGCCGTTCTCGAGTTTTAGCGAGTCTAACGAACAGCATTTCATTTATATATACTTAGATAGATAGATACCCCTATCTCTTCGAGCAAATTCATACGGATGCCTTTATCCGGATAATACAGAATTTTGATGTGATCTTCAATGCTTTTTATTTTGTGCCTGCTAGAATTTGTGTGCATGGAAATGCAGATTTTGATTGGTTTTCCAGACGTATAGCATCTAAATGTTCTTTTAAACAAACATCTCCCAGTTTGTCCTACATAGTAAGAAGGGCAACTGAGCTTTTATACAGCGGACTATTGTTTGGTAAGTTATGAATGGCTAGCTGCTGTAATTTATGGTTTGTGTGGAAGCTTGTTTTTTATGTTTGTGCTTTTGAACAGATACTTATTATGTAGGAAATGCTACCTATAAATGGCAGTGCAACATATTTTCTGCTGTTTTGTACTGCAATTTCTGATATTTGCATATTTCTTTGAAGTGTTTCTGCTGATGAGTAATAGTTCCTCATTTTCATTTAAATTTCGAACTGTTAAAATACCATCGCAAACAGCTTATTTTCAGTGTTACTAACCTATGTTTTTGTCAGAATCATTTGAAAAAGGAAGGTTCTGCTCCCTGGCGACTTATCAAACAAAATAGACTGAGGAAAGGTAAACCTACATTTCTAGCTTTTGAAGATTTTGAGGAAGCTTTTGACAATGTTGATTGGAATACACTCTTTCAAATTCTGAAGTCAACAGGGGTTAAGATATGGGGAACGGAAGGTTATTTACAACTTTTACGAAAACCGGACAGCAGTTATCAGAGTTGAAGGGTACGAAAGAGATGCAGGGGTTGGGAAGGGTGTAAGACAGGGCTGAAACCTTTCTCCAATGTTGTGCAATTTGTACGTTGAGAAAGCTGTGAAGGAAAGCAAATAACAGTTTGGAGATGGAATTAGAGTTCAGGGTGAACAAATAAAAACATTGCGTTTTGCTGATGACATTGTAATATTCTCAGAGGTAGCGAAGGACCTGGAAGTAGAATTGTAAGGAATGGATAATGCGTTGAATGAAGCGTGTAGGATTTACAGGAGCGAAACAAGGGCAATGGAATGTAGTCTTAGAAAATCAGGTGATACTGAATTAGATTAGGTAACGAAACAATAAAGGTGGTAGATGAGTTATGTTACTTGGGCAGTAAAATAACATTTGATCGTCGCAGTATACAAAATGCAGAATGGTAATGGGAAGAAAAGACTTTTTGAAAAAAGAGATATTTGCTGGTATCGAATATTAATTTCAGTGTAAGGAGGTTTTTTTTCTGAGGGCATTTGTGTGGAGTGTTGCCTCGTATGGGAGTGAAACTTGGATGATAAACAGTGGGAATAGAAGAGAATATAGGCTTTTGAAACGTGGTGTTACAGAAGAATGCTGAAAAGATTAGGTGGGTAGAAAGCGTAACTAATGAGGAGGTACTGAATTGGGGAGAAAAGGAATTTCTGGCATGTTGTTGTTGTTGTGGTCTTCAGTCCGGAGACGGGTTTGATGCAGCTGTCCACAATACCCCAACCTGAGCAAGCCTCTTAAACTCCACAGACGAAGGGCAACCTACATCTGTCTGTATCCATCTCTTGGTCTTCCTCTGCCGATTTTGCCCCACGCACTTCCCTACAACGCTAAATTTACAATTCATCGATGTCTAAGAATATGTCCTCCCAGTCTATCCCTCCTTTTAGTTAAGGTATGCCAGAAATTCCTTTTCTTCCCAATTCTGTTCAGTACCTCCTCATTAGTTACGCGGTTCACCTACCTAATCTTCAGCATTCTTCTGTAGCACCACATTTCAAAAGCCTCTATCCTCTTCCTGTCCGCACTGTTTATCGTCCACGTTTCACTCCCATACAAGGCAATACTCCATACAAATGCCTTCAGGAATGACTTCCTTAGGATCAAATAAATATTTGATGTTAACAAATTTCTCTTTTTCAAGAAGACTTTTCTACCAGTAGCCATTCTGCATTTTATATCCTCTGCACTGCGGCCATAATTTGTTATATTTCTGCCCAAGTAACGAAACTCATCTACCTCCTTTATTTTTTCTGGCATACCTTGACTAAAAGAAGGGATCGATTGATAGGACACATTCTTAGACATAAAGGAATTGTGAATTTAGCGTTGGAGGGAAGTGTGTGTGTGCGGGGAGGGGGGGGGGGGAGATCTCAAAGGGAGACCAAGAGACGAATACAGTCAGCAGCAGATTGAAATGGATGTGTGTTGCCGTAAATATGAGATGAAGAGGCTTGCTCAGGATAGAGTAGGGTGGAAATTCAAATGTTCAAATGTTTGTATAGCTTATGGGACTTGACTACGGGGTCATCAGTCTCTAAACTTACAAACTTCTTATGAACTCGCTAACAGTAAGGACGGTACAATATCCATACCCGAGGGGGGATTCGAACCCCCGACCGTAGTGGCCGTTCAGACCGTGTCTGGCGCGCCGCAGTCCCCTCGGCCACCGCGGCCGGCCGTAGGGTGGAGAGACTGAAGACAACAACAACAACAGTCTCAGATGATCGGTTCAGCCTTCATTTCAGTTAAATTTCGAGCTTGCTTACTTTAGTTTCCGTGAACGGAACTAGACTTCCAACTTCCATAAACTAGTAGCCGATATGGCTTTGTCGTTAGCTTTCCATAAGTCTTCCAATGTAAAGGACTGGTCTAAAGATGGACAGGTTAGCATGTGTTGAGGATCCTGTACAGAACCACACAGACAGAGAGTGTGTTCATTCTCTTTTAGGAAGTCCCATCGCTGCATGTTTGTCTTGCACTCTGGCACTTCTACCCTCATACGGTTCAGGGTTCCCCAGATTGTGTATGGCAGGTCTCCACCAGGTGCCAGTTCTTCTTTTTCTGCTTTATTGGGACTTCTCAGATCGATTTCCCACCTTGCAAAACGGTTCTCTGCGGTCGTCCCTTCCAGGCACGGGTACGTGACAGGAAGCTCTTCCTCGAATGAAGCCGTCGGTCAACAGGCTGGTGTCCATGTAGAGGGTGATGGGTGATGCGTGTCCTTTTCTTGCTTTTTTTTTTTTTTTTTTTTTTTTTTTTTTTAATCTTTGGCAGCGATGTCACGTCTTTTGTTGGGTGGTGCGATCCCCTTAATTAAGTACACCTTCTGTACTGGTGTTGGTTTCAGGCATCCGGTCAGAGTCCGTGCCATTTCATTCACCGCGATGTCAACTTTTCTCGCGTGTGTTGATGCACTGCACACTGGAGTGACGCATTCTACATTTCACACACTGAGGGCAAGCAGTGTTGCCAACAGTGAAATTGGATTTCCCACTAAAAACCTTATTAAAAACCACCAGACAAAATTAGATTTTATTCGTGTGTTTAACAAAAGCACTATATTGTTGTTGTTTGAAGTACTGAGTATGTTGAGTAACCCAAAATATGAGACAATTTAATTTATCCCTTGCGTTTAAAGATAGAACAGTATTACATATATATATATACATACACCAAAAATGAAGAGTTGCAGGTCGAAATTTTATTTCCTTGCCCGTTTTGGGCAATTATTGCTTTTCTTCAGAAGGAACAGTAAAGAAAAAATCGTGTGTTAGTGAAGTGCATAGCTTCTAATAAACAAAATTAATATAGTATACATTCAAAAATATTTAAAAGGAGAGATTGTACATACTGTTAACTATCGTATGGCAAGCAAAAGAATATCACATTTCTAATATCATGCGACAATTAACATTATGTAAATATCTTCTTTTAAATATTTTATGAATTTTATACTTCTTAATTTTTTTTAATATTTTGGAAGCTACGAACTTCACTATACTTACGATTTTTTTTCTGTACAGTCGCTTCAGAAGAACAGCGATAATTGCTCGAAACCGGTAAGGATTCAGATGATGGAACTCGGATGTCATTCAACATGGTACATCAAACGAACATGATGCTGTTGGAAGAACCTCTAAGATCAGTCTTCACACCCAAAAAATGGTGAAATTAATTTTATACTTCCTAAAAATTTCTGTTGCGTTGTTCCTACGAAACACACATTTAAAATATGTGTAATATTGCCAGTATAAACATGGTTTATTAAAGTTTTATCATGAAACGTAATCGTTGGTATTCAGGATCAAGAAGCTTTTACATTAATCACAATAACGAAATATATAATATTATCGTTGGAGGTTGTTTTATTGTTTTAATGGGGAAAAGTGGTAGGCTTATTTAAAATTGCCTCGTAAAAGTGTCCACATAATACGAAGTATGCATGCAGATACGTATTTATTAGTACTATTCTTGGAACATTTCTTGCTGTATTATGTTGTTCTGTTTTATAACATCTAAGTTATAGTGTATGTATCTGACACATTTCAATAAAAAAGCGTGCATAACTATATGGGGAACAAAAACAGAAGAACGTATATTATAAACTAGTATTGCTTGTGGTTAAAAATTGACGAATTGTGTTTACAATGGTCACTGGGGGTAAAATTTTATGTATCATGTCGGCGGCCTCGAGTGATTACGTTAGCAACAACACGATATAAAATCTTTGCCCATTTGTTCGAACCACTTTGAATGACTCGATTAGTGTATCGTACAGACCATGAAGTAAACAAATAATGCTGTTCCTACTTTATGGTTGACAGGTTCTTGTATGTACCCTCGTCCGTTTAGTAAAAATAATTGCCCTCGTAAAGCGAAGATTCCATGAGAAAACATCAGAGTTGTGAAGCGATTGGCTAAAATGAAGACTCACAGGATTCTCACTATTCAGCATCTGTTGCCAACATTATCATAGGAGGTCACTGGGTTATTTGGTAAAATTTAACTGGCACTGGGAAGTATGAAACGGTATCTTTTACGTGTTAAGGAAAATGCCTGACACAATAACAACAAATAAAAACGGAAGTATATACTTCTCATGCCATTTTCAAATTATATAACTTTCGTTAGCCTAATATTTGAAATTGAAATACAATTTCGGTGTTCGTATATTTATACAACGCCAATAAATAATGTTATTTCGATACTGCGATATCAGAATTCCAGATCTGACAACATGTCGACTTCGTAGTTCCATCCGTGCACCGCTACATGCCTCTCCCGGCGAATCATCATTTATATTGTATCGGCATTCTCGACTTCGTAGTTCCACCCGAGCACCGCTAGATGCCTCTCCCGGCGCATCATCCTTTATACCGGCATTCATATGAAAACATCCATTTCCTTTGACCACTCTTAATCACTGCGAAAATGAAGCATTTGAACGGCACACGAAAGTGAGTTGGGAGCACTCCATGTTTCGATATTCACTTATTTTAAAACTGCAGATGCGCTGCATTACAGCGTCTTTGGTCGAGGCGAATAGACAATCAGTGAGCTGATTGTTGGAGAACGTAGAACTTGATCCAAGCTGTAGATAGGAAAATTTCTACTTCCTTTTACCACTTTTAAAGGCTAAATGCACGCATAATATTTATATTCGTGAAATATACGACAAACATTCTTTCGAATTATGTAACTTTCATTGGCGTTCTTGTACGAATAAATTAGTAATCTGTACCACAATTTTCGTGTTAGCGTATTTATATAATGATATTTACGTGATATAAATTTAGGAGCTACGAGACGTTAGAAAATTAAATACTGCTGTTACTGAATGCCATTGTCAATTGTTTGTAAAGATAGTTTTTTTTTCCCATAAAACCACCAAAATGCTTTTAAAATCCACCATAATTCCCACTAGCCCTAAATGCAATACTTGTCATTACGAACACTTAATCCCCAGGATTGGCTCGAAATTTAGCGAGGATTTCAATGAGAATTGCAATACTTATGACAACGAAACTCTTTCTCGAAATTTGATTTAAAACCCAAAGAGATTTTGGTCATATGTTAAACATACTAGGGGCAAAACACAAACAATACCCTCACTACGTGATAGTAATTGCGATCCTGCCGATGACAGCGCTACTAAAGTAGAGTTACTAAACATAGCTTTTAGAAAACTCATTCATCAAAGAAGACGAAACCAATATGCCAGATTTCGAATTACGAACACAGGCCGTAATGAGTAGGAGAAGTAGATATCATCGGAGTAGTGCGGCAACTAGAATCACTTAACAAGAACAAGTCTCATCTCATTATGCTGAAGCGATAGCTCCTTACTTAACAGCCATATACCTCTTTCAGAAGGATCTGTACCAAAAGATTGGGTAGTTGCACAGCTTATACCTATATTCAAGAAAGGCAGTAGGAGTAACCCACAAAACTACAGGCCTATTTCATTGACTTCAATTTGCAGCGGGGTTTTGGAACATATCCTGTATTCAAACATTATGAATTATCTCGAACAGAACGATCTACTGACCCAAGGTCAACACGAATTTAAAAAATATCGTTCATGCGAAACACAACTAGCTCTTTATTCATACGAAGTGATTAGTGCTATCGACTAGGGTTGGCAAATCGATTCCGTATTTCTTGATTTCCAGGAGGCTTTTGACACCGTACCTCACAAACGGATTTTAATCAGATTGGGTGGTTATGGTATATCCCCCCAAATTTGCGATTGGATTCGGGATTTCTTGTCAGAGAGGACACAGTTCGTAGTAATCGATGGTAAGGCATCGACTAAAACAGAGGTGATATCGGACGTTCCACAGGGTAGTGTTATTGGTCCTCTGCTGATCCTTATTTACATAAACGATTTGGGAGAAAATCTAAGTAGCTCTCTTAGATTGTTTGCAGATGACGCCCTCATTTACCGTCTAGTAAAATCATCTAAAGATCAAAACCAACTGCAGAATGATCTGAATATCACTATAGGTAAAAATTGGAAATTGAGTCTAAGTAATGAGAAGTGTGAAGTCGTCCACATGAGTACGAAAAGAAGTCCGTTAAACTTTGTTTACAAGATAAATGAATCAAAAGTGCAGGCCGTAAACTCCACAAAACACCTAGGAATTAGTATTACTTCAGACATAAACCGGAAAGAACTCGTAGATAATGTCGTGGGAAAGGCGAACCAGAGACTGCGTTTTTATTGGTAGAACCCTTAAAAAATGCAACAGAACTACAAATGAAACTGCGTACACTACGCTTGTCCGTCCATTTTTGGAGTATTACTGCCCATTTTAGGATCCTTATCAGGTGGGTTCCAGAGAAGGTCAGCTCGTTTCGTATTGTCACGATACAGGGAAGACAGCGTTACGGAAATGATACACGATCTGGGAGGGAATCATTACAACAACGGCGCTTATCGCTGCGGCGTGGGCTGCTTTCGAAACTCCAATTGGCAACATTCTCCTACGAATGCGAAAATATACTGTTGACTCCCATTTACATAGGTAGAAATGATCATCAGAATAAAATAAGAGAAATAAGAGCTCGAACGGAGAGATTCAGGTGTTCGTTCTTCCGCGCGCTATTGGAGAATGGAATGGGAGATTAATAGTATGAAGTTGGTTCGATGAACTCTTTGCCAGGTATGTAAATGTCATTTGCAGAATATCCCATGTAGACGTATATGTGTACTAGACAGGTACTCAAAACTGTGAGGGTTAGTGGGAAAACCACTAAGTTGGCAACAGTGAGCGCAAGGGTTGCGGTTCTCAGGACTTTTGGGTTTGTACCCCAGAAGGCGATCTCAAAGGCTCACTTTCAGTGTTATTACCGTAACACAAAGTGGGCCACAAGGAGAGTGCAGAAAGATTTCTCGAAAACAGGTGTCTATTACTGTCCACGGAATGCTACAAAATTACAATCCAGTAGGATTAGCGTAAAACCGATGCCGTCTATTTCTAGACGCGAGTGCGGTGTGCACGTTCGTAGTGAGCACGCAGCCATCACAAAAAAAAAGAAAGTAAAAAAAAAGTACGCCCCCTCCCCCTCCGCTAGCAACCTTCCCTTCCCCACCCTACAGCTACGACCGCGCCGACCAGAGACCGCAGCTCTGTAATTTGACTTATTCATCTTGATGCGAGGTGGGCGGCGTTCTTTTTCTTATTTTTTTTTTTTTTTTCCTTTTTTCCTTTGTTTCCCTCCCCTCCCCTCCCACCCGCGCCCCCGCCGCCACTTCCACCCAAACCTCCAATTTTCCTTCATTTTTTACTTTCTTCCCAGCAGACGGTGGTGGGGGGCAGCGTGACCGGTTGCTAGTAGTAGTACACGCGGCCGGAGCTCGCGTGAGAGAAACGGAGCGAGGGAGCGCCGTAAGACAGAGAGGGACAGGAGACGGAGCAGCGGAACAGCCGGGAAATGGGGCGATGTCGTGTGCCGTAATAGCGCTGCTCCGTGACGTCACGGACGCTAATGGGGCCGAGCCATGCGAAAGCGGGGCGGAGCGGCGACGGCGAGTTACGAGAGGGCTGCAGGTGAAGCCGCTTTCCTCTGCAGCAGTCCTGTGAAGTTGGCACCCCTTTTTTTGGAAAATGCGCATATTTTTTTTTCAGAGTTCCAGACAGATATGCAATAGTTCTGGCTGTTCTCTGTACAAAATTTAAATAGTTCTACAAAATTTCGCCGAAAAAAATGGTAAAAATTACCACAAACTTTAATTTTTTTTATTCTTTCAAACCGTCTTGATTGCAAACTTTTTTATTAGTCAATGACGCGTTTCGCCCTTTAGCAAGGCATCTTCAGATTATCTGCGTGACAGAATTTACACAAAATTACAAGGCGGAATTACAAACGGTTATAATGGTACATGGGCTTATTTTGTGTTAAGAAGACAGTATAAATGATAACCAAAGCTTACAATGCGCTCTCCGTGCTGTGACACCGTAAGTTGTTATTGCGGTGTTTCTATTTTCTTGAAATGTCTTTTGGTTTTCCTTGTGGCCCTTTTCTTGGAATGTCTTTTGGTTTTCCTTGTGGCCCTACAAATGTTCGGGTAACAAAGAATTACCCGAACATTTGTAGGGCCACAAGGAAAACCAAAAGACATTCCAAGAAAATAGAAACACCGCAATAACAACTTACGGTGTCACACCAGGGAGAGCGCATTGTAAGCTTTGTTTACCATTTACACTGTCTTCTTAACACCAAATAAGCCCATGTACCATTATAACCGTTTGTAATTCCGCCTTGTAATTTTGTGTAAATTCTGTCACGCAGATAATCTGAAGATGCCCTGCTAAAGGGCGAAACGCGTCATTGACTAATAAAAAAGTTTGCAATCAAGACGGTTTGAAAGAATATTTATTCTAACTGATTGCTGTTACACCATGGATTGGAAATCATTTTAATTTTTTTTAGTTTTTTCAAAATAATTATTTGCCTATTAGCACAAAGATAGTTCTTATCACAGTTCTAAATAGCTCTCAAACAGTTCTACAGGAAATCCTAATGACATTTGTCTGTGCCAATTGCACTTTATGAGATAAATGCAGTAATGTGGAATTCATTATCACGTTACAGAGAAATTGGCACCATTTTTTCCAGAAATACACATTGTTTTTTGGGATTCTGTGTACATATACTATAGTTCTAGAGTTGATGTGAATACTCCTATGTAATTGTCCGAAAAAAAAATTATGTTCACAATTTTGAATATCTGATAAGCTGTCTTATTTGTGCCCCTTATTCGAGAAATATAAATTTTTCTTATGAATTGACAGATATTCTATCCCCTGCACATTAAATTTGTTGTTTTTACGTCTGAGTAATTACTGATTATTGTAAACAAAAACTATTGCACATCTCCTTAGAACTCTGGAAAAAAAAATCAATCAAAGGGTGCAAATGCCACAGTAGCATGTAAATAGATACTCCATTACTGTAATTATCTCATAAAGTATAATCTGCACAGAAAAATGTCATTAGGATTTCCTGTAGAACTCTTTGAGAGCTATTTAGAACTGTAATCAGAACTATGTTTGTACTAACAGGCAAAACATTATTTTGAAAAAACTAAATTTTGTGGTAATTTTTCTTATTTTTTCGGCGAAATTTAGCAGAACTATTTAAATTTTGTACAGAGAACTCCAGAACTATTGCACATCTGTCTAGAATTCTGAAAAAAATGTACATTTTCCAAAAAAAGGGGTATCAACTACACAGGACTCTCTGCGGGCTATTCCTGTTGTCAACAGAGGTCGCCGAAAATATGCTCAAAACTAAAAGCCTATACAAGAAGTTGTGGTAAAAAAAATACAAATAAAAGTGGAAATCATGGAAAAAGAATTCAATAATGGCAAATATCACATCTACATGGGATACTGTGCAGATCACATTTAAGAGCCTGGCAGAGGGTTCATCGAACCACCTTCATACTACTTCATCTCCCATTCCATTCTCGAATAGCGCGCGGGAACAAAGAACCTGAATCTCTCCGTTCGAGCTCTCATTTCACGTATTTTCTTCTGCTTATCATTTCTACCTATGTAAGGAGGAGAATGTTGCCCATTGAAGTTTCGTAAGTAGCCCACGCCGCAGCGATAAGCGCCGTTGTTATAATGATTCCCATCCCAGATGCTGTATCATTCCCGTAACGCTGTCTCCCCTGTATCGTGACAATACGAAACGATCTGCCCTTCTTTGGACTCTTTCGATGTCCTCCGTCAAACCCACCTGATAAGGATCCCACACTGGGCAGCAATACTCCAAAAATGGACGGACAAGCGTAGTGTATGAAGTTTCTGTAGTAGTTCTGTTGCATCTTTTAAGGGTTCTGCCAATAAAACGCAGTCTCTGGTTCGCCTTTACGACGACATTGTCTACGTGTTCTGCCCAATTTAAGACTGAAGTAATAGTAGTTCCTAGATATTTTGTCTTCACTTTTGATTGATTTATCTTGTAAACAAAGTTTAACGGATTTCTTTTCGCAATCATATGGAAGACTTCACACTTCTCGTTATTTAGAGTCAATTGCCAATTTTTACAAGATGTTCAAATGTCTGTAAATCTATCGGACCAAACTGCGTGGTCATCAGTCCGTAGCTTACAAACTACATAAACCTAGGTAAACTAACCTACGGACAACACACACACCCATGCCCCAGGGAGGACTCGAAACTGCAGCGAGACGCTTTAGACCGCTCGGCTACTCCACCGAGGCATCAACAGAGGTCGCCGAACATATGCTCAAAACTGAAAGCCTACAAAAGAAGTTGTGGTAAAAAAAATAATTAAAAAATACAAATAAAAGTGGAAATTATGGAAAAAAAGACAATAATAGCATGTATCACGAAATACGGAAAGAAATAGAACAAAAATGACCTTCGAAGGCACTATACAACTAAATTTAAGATCATTCTGATGACGCTTCAGTGAATATCTTAATTTTATCTTTTATATTATTAGGAAACAGCTATATGTTTTATTCCATTACGCTATAACGTTGCCCTTGCTTCGTATGATGCCATTATTGTTAAAGTCGATTCCGCGATTATATTTTGGACAAGGAATTGATGGTACCGAATTTTTTGAATTTGAAATGTAGAATTTTAGAGCATATTCTCAGTTCGAATATAGTAAATTTCCTTGAAACGGAAAAGCTTCTTTCCATGAAGCAGCACGGTTTTAGGAAACATCGTTCATGTGAAACTTAGCTTGCCCTTTTCTCACATGACATCTTGCGAGCCATGGATGAAAGGCACCAGGCGGATTGTGTTTTTCTCGACTTCAAAAAGGCGTTCGACGCGGTGCCACACTGCAGACTGCTAACGAAGATATGAGCTTATGGAATAGGTTCACAGATTTGTCACTGGCTGGAAGACTTCCTAAGTAATAGGACGCAGTACGTTGTTCTCGACGGCGAGTGTTCATCAGAGACGAGTGTATCGTCAGGCGTGCCCCAGGGGAGTGTGATAGGACCGCTATTATTTTCTATCTATATAAATGATCTGATGGACAGAATAAGTAGTAATTTGCGGCTGTTTGCTGATGATGCTGTGGTGTATGGGAGGGTGTCGTCTGTAACTGACTGTAATAGCATATAGGATGACTTAGACAAAATTTCTAGTTGGTGCGAAGAATGGCAGCTAGCTCTCCATGTAGAAACATGTGATGCGCATGAGTAGAAAGAACAATCCCATACTGTTCGAACACAGCATTATTAGTGAGCTTCTTGATGTTGTCGCGTCGTTCAAATATCTAGGCGTAACATTGCAGAGCGATATGAAATGGAACGAGCATGTAAGGACAGTTGTGAGTAAGGCGGACAGCCGACTTCAGTTTATTAGGACAATTTTGGGAAGATGTAATTTACCTGTAAAGGAGAACGCGTATAAAACGCTTGTACGACCACGTCTTGAGTATTGCTCAAGTGTTTGGGACCCGCAGCAGATCAGTTTAAAGGAAGACATAGAAGCAGTTCAGAGGCGAGCAGCTAGGTTCGTTACTGGTAGGTTCGACCAATGCACGATTGTCACGGAAATGCTCCGGCAACTCAATTGGGGATCGCTGGAAGAAAGACGACGTTCTTTTCGTGAATTTCTGTTAAGTAAATTTAGAGGGCCGGAATTTGAAGCTGAGTGTAGTACGATCCTGCTGCCGCCTACTTACATTTCGCGTAAAAATGACAAAGACAAGAGAAGTTAGGGCTCGTACGGAGGCATAGGCATTCTTTTTTCTCTCGTTCGATTTGGGAGTGGAATAGGAAAGAAAATACCTAGTAGTGGTACAGTGTACCCTTCGCCACGCACCTTACGCTGAATTGCGGAGTATGTATGTAGATGTAGTTAAAGTACAGCACAAAATGAACATTGAAGTAAATAAATCGCGGGTTGCATATTAAAGTCGGGCACCAAACAAGCAGCAGCACGTTATAAGACTTACGGAAAGTATCTAGTTGGATCCTGCGCTTCGTATTGTAGAATATGGAAATGATAACCTGTACTTATTTAATACGTGAACGTTCAAGATACTTTCCGTAGGAGATCAATGTGCACTTCGCTTCATTGTTGTGTGACCGTGGGTGGAACATTAAGTTACTGTTAATGATAGAATAATTTAAAAAAATGATTGGGCTTCGTGAAATTATAAAAGAAATGACTGCAGGTTATAAAATGAAGCAAAGTATTGTATAAGGATGATTGATTATGATTGAAATTTTGCAGACAATGCAAAGCCATTGTAATGGCGTCTGAACATTAAACTATTACGGACGTTGAGGAGCTGAAAACATTAGGTAATTAAATATTTGAAGTGGAGGAGTTTGATTTAAATGAAAACCAAGGAGAGGGAATGCTTCTAAATTTAAATAATATATTTTCAGCATCAGCTTGCATTATTCTTACTTACATGAGTGTATACAGGTATGAAAGACGTCTTCACGGATTGGATACAGCCAAGAGAGTGAGTTAAACTACTATCACGGTTACATCTTCTCGCTTGTTCGGAAGTAAAAAAATGACGAACGGGATTAAATTAGTTGCACTGCGAGTCAGAGGGAACCGGATGCGATAAACATAGCTGATCAAAGATAAACAAAAAATAAATAAAAAATAATTAAAAAAAGTAAAATAAAAAAATAAAAATTTTAGTGTATCGTTACAACGCCATTTGAATTGTAAGTTGTTCTGTTTTTGACATCATATTGCTAATATTTTACCATGTTACAACACCGCATGGCTATAACACCGTTTTATTTGTCTTTATTAATTTAGTTTAAGTCTGACTCTAATGTATATTGCTGAAAGTGCTCTAAATGTAACTATGATATATTTAAGATGGATATTTCCTGAAGATGGTCTAAAAGAAGACCGGAACTAGTCCCAAAAAGTATATTTTTGCACTCTAGACAGTTCTTTATATATAACTAGAAAGAAATAACATCAAAGAATCAGCAATAGCAAATAGAAATACTCTCAAGAATAAAATAGAAAATTTAGAAGGCTTTCAAGGCAGAAAAAAATAAGAAAACAGGAACAACATGGACAGCAGAAAGGAAACTGTAATATCTACATTTACATAAATGCTCTGCAAGTCACACTGAAGTGCATGGTAGAGAGTTCATCAAACCGCTTTTACGATCATTCCGCTCTCTAAACATTTCTATGGGTTGCATGCCGTAATTCTTAATTTTATTTTTCCGACTTTGTAATTATTTCACTTTTCCGAGTTTTGGAGACTGGACTTCATCCGTCTCTGTAATCGCTCCGTATCGCGTGTAGCTACATTTCTTTCGCTTCTTCGTGTAATTCTAAGCATTTCTAGGGGTTGCATGCCGTAATTCTTCTTTTTATTTTTCCAACTTTCTAATTATTTAATTTTTGTGGTTTTTCTGAGACATGGCCTCATCCGTCTCTGTAATCGCCCCCTATCGCGTATAACTGTATTTCTTTCGCTTCCTTATATAATTCTAATCATTTCTATGGGTTTCATGCTGTAGTTATATTTCTTTATTTTTCGGAACTGAATTTATTCAATTTTATCGGTTTTCGGAACCACGTGGGTCCAAGTTCCGACCTCCGGGGTTTGCAGCTAGTCGCCTGAGTTCACGCCGCTTCTCATATAAAACCAGTACCCAGCTCGATTTCTAACAGACTGCAACTTAAATATCCACCATGATTTTGTATAATGAATCCGATATTCAACAACTTCACAATCATTGGAGTGCGTTCATGTAACGTAGCCGTGTGTCGCCGTTAGCGTGTTTGCTCGCAGTCCAATTCTGATGTAATTTAACTTCTTATGTTCACGCCCCATCTCAAAACAGGCACGACAGACCAGAGCCAGCTTCAAAGTGTTTTTGTATATTGTGTTTTGTGCTACCTCCGACTTGCTGAATTTCGCCTACGATAGCGGCGCCTGCTTCCGCCTCGTCTCAGCACACTGATTTTGGTGAGTTTCGCTGTGGCTTTGCGTGTGTGTGAGAGAGAATGAATGTTGTGAATCCTTCCCCCCAGTAACGTTAAATCATGTATAATTTAGTCTGGGCACCGTCCGCATTAATCCATGTAAGAGATGCATTTTTATTGTGTTAATGAAATTGGGTCCCCATTTTGCTTGTTTTCTATCTGAATAAACAAGTTTAAGTTCAGAATAATCCTTAAGTTGTCTATAAATTATTGTTTTAGAGCACCTTCCCTCTTTTATTTAATATTGTTCTTCACAAGTGCTGAGAACAAGATCAGATGCAATTTATTTACGACTAAATTCCGTTGCGCCATAAATGTTTTCTTAGCCACCTTTCTAAGATAACTTCAATTATGGTGGCTTGCTTATTAATATTTGGGTGTAATAACGTGTAAACTGCTTTGTGTATTGACAACTGTTGTATTAACATCCTGTTATTGAAGTAATTTGAAGCGAGTCAGTTCTCAGTTTGGACCAGGGAACAAGGCTATGTAGCAGGGAGTAACCGGTAGTTCACACGGACCTTATTTGCTAATTTTAGTGACAAAAGCCGGCCGCAGTGGCCGAGGGGACTGAGGCGCTCCAGTCATGGTCTGCACGGCCACTACGGTCGGGGGTTCGAATCTCCCCTCGGGCATGGATGTTTGTGCCGTCCTTAGTATTAGTTAGTTCATAAGTAGTTTGAAAGTTTAGGGACTGATGACCCCGTAGTTAAGTCCCATAAGCTATACGAACATTTGAACATTTTTTAGTGACAAAACAAGGCTCTTGTTACGTACAATGGTCGACTTTTAGGGTGTTACGAAGACTATTTTGATACTAGAAACGCGAAAATTTAAATTTGGAACCATGGTTAGAATTTTAAAAAAAGTGTTTCGGGATGTTTTGAAGTCTGTTATCAATGGTGCAATATGGTGTGGTAAGATGTATCAAAAAGCCTGATGAAGAAAGCATTTTTAAAGCTAAATCTATGGAAATTTATATTTTGAAACATTCTAAAACTAAAGCATATTTGTTTTTAACACAAACTTATGCGATTTTAAATAGTCATCCTTTATTATTTCATCAGCAATCTATAGCATGACAAATCGCATAAACAATGGTGTTGATTGCATCACAATACGCCAGTTCCATTTCTAGATATTGAGAAGCGAAGTTGACGCTTGAAATACGCGAAACGCGCGGCTAGCGCACGTCCTGAGACTCAGGCGAGAACCCCATGCTGCTCAGGACGAGCGCTAGCCGCGCGTTTCGCATATTTCAAGCGTCAACTTCGTTTCCTAATATCTCGGAACGTAATTGGCGTATTGCGATGCAGTCAACACCATTGTTTATGCGATTTGTCATGCTATAGATTGCTGCTGAAATAATAAAGGATTACTATTTAAAATCACATAAGTTTGTGTTAAAAACAAATATGCTTTCGTTTTAGAATGTTTCAAAATATTTGCGTTCATGAGTCAATACCTTATAGTAAGGTCCGTTTATGCGCAACCACTTGGAAGCATGTGGTACCATTACGACGTCCCAGTACCACCCAACATTAACTGGAAAACTCTGTAATGAAATCTAACAACAGAAATTTTTTCACGTCCACGAAAGAGACTTCTAACAGTAATGATTAACGAGACTCGATTTTCACTTACCTCGAGGATACCGCCTTTCTCGAATGCGCAGTAGAAACAACAAGCGGCAGGTAGCGTACAGCATGCAACTCAAATTTCTCCTCTACTATTTATTGAAAAATAAATAAAGATAGAGAAAACGTGCTTTAAACTGAAAATAATTGCTGTAAAATATGATAACATGACGTCCTGCTGGGAGATTCAGATAGGATACGTACGTACCGATTAAAAACCATGAAAATAAAATCAAGAAATATTTCAATTATACGGAAATTGTATAGAAGAACGAATTCGTCGCTTTATAAATCAAATTCTACAGAAATCAACAATTTACGAGAGAAAGCAGAGAACTCATTTGTTGCTATATCTCGAATGAGACGGGCATAGGCTGCAGGTACCTCAAATTTTAATCTTTTCAAAAATTATCACAATATTTTTCCATCTCATCCATATATGCATACTTCCAAGTTTATTATTCCAATAAACTTCATCTATTTTATCGCCATAATATATACAACAAATTCCTGCTTTCCACTAGCCGACAAATCTCCCTCGCAGCCATCCGTCAAACGAGAACAGTCGTTCCGCCAGAGCCAAGGATCACAACTAACCGCGTGAAACACACATCGTACACGTACGTAAAAGAATACAGTAAACTTAGTGTGTTCAGAAAGTAAGGTGACTATATTTTTATGAAAAAGTATTCATTTATTCGTCAATATTCATGTTGTCCCCTTCAAAGTAATCCCCCCACAGATAGAACACACTCGTGCCAACGCTTCTTCCAATTCTGGAAGAACTTCTAATAAACACTTTTTGGTACAGCCTTGAGTACACTATTTTCTCGTCGTTTCAAATCTTCGTCATTTCATAGGTCTCTTCTGTTTTGGGATGAGGAAAAAGTCTCAGGAGGCAAAATCCGGTGAATATGCTGGCTAAGTATTCAGAAAGTATCGCTCTTGCGAAACACAGCTTGCCCTTTATTCACATGAAGTGTTAATTGCCATCGATTCCGTATTTCTGGATTTTCGGAAGGCTTTTGATACTGTACCCCACAAGCGGCTCCTAATGAAATTGCGTGCTTATGGAATATCTTCCCAATTGTGCGATTGGATTCATGATTTCCTATCAGAAAGGACATACTTCGTTGTAATTGACGGTAAGTCATCGAGTAAAACAGAAGTGATATCTGACGTTCCACAGGGAAGCGTTATAGGTCCCCTACTCTTCCTCGTGTTTATAAACGATTTAGGAGACAATCTGAATAGCTCCCTTAGACTGTTCGCGGATGATGCTGTCGTTTATCGCTTAGTTACGTTAACAGAGGATCAAAATCAACTGCAAAGCGATTTAGACAAAATTTCTACTTGGTGCGAAGATTGGCAATTTACACTAAATAAAGAAAACTGTGAAGTAATACACATGACCACTAAAAGAAATCCGCTGAACTTCAATTACACGATAAATCAGTCAAACCTTAAGGTCGTAAATTCTACCAAATACCTAGGAGTTACAATTACGAACAACATTCACTGGAGAGAACACATAGAAAATATTGTGGGGAAGGCGAATCAAAGGTTACGTTTCATTGGCAGAACGCTTTGAAGATGCACCAGCTCCACCAAAGAGACTGCCTACATCACACTTGTGCGTCCTCTCCTGTGGGACCCTCACCAAGTGAGACTGACGGAAGATATTGAGAAGGTTCAGAGAAGGGCAGCTCGTTTTGTTTATCACGTTACGGGGGGGGGGGGGGGAGCGTCACGGAAATGTTGCACGAATTGGGGTGGAAAGCATTAAAAGAAAGACGTTATTCATTGCGGCGTAATCTGTTTGCGAAGTTTCAATCAGCGACTTTTACTTCTGAATGTGAAAATATTTTGCTAGCACCCATCTACTTAGGGAGACATGACCATCCCAATAAAGTAAGTGAAATCAGATCGAAAACGGAACGATTTAGGCGTTCTTTCTTCCCGCGCGCTATTAGAGAATGGAACGGTAGAGAAAAGTTTTGAAAGTGGTTAATGAACCCTCTGCCAGGCACTTAAATGTGATTTGCAGAGTATCTATGTAGATGTGGATTGTCGTTCTGTTTTTGGCCAAGCAATCTTTCAAAGTCAGCGACGCATGACTAGGTGCATTGTTCTGAAACAAAAGCCATGATTTGTTTTTCCACAATTCCGGAAGTTTTTTTGCGTATTGCTTCTGGGAAAAGTCGAATAACGTCACGGTAATACTCCTCATTGACCGTACCACATTGAGGCAAAAATTCATTATTAAAAAAAGAAGATCACAAGGTCTGAAGATGGCGTTTAGCACGCCGAAACCGGAAATGTAGTCAAATGAAAAAAAAACCGATTCGGGTTGCAAATCTGTTATTAAACAATTCTAGATCGCCCCAATAATCAGTTCCTTATATTATAAATATTCGTTGTAAATTCGGGGAACCGCTTTCGTGATGAAAAAGCGGTGTATTGCTGTTGGCCTGTGTCTCTAGGAAAAAGCAAGGTATATGCTTGATCATTTCATTTGTCACTGTGCAGCACATGCATTATCTCAATATGAAGCCAACTATATACATCAAGTTATTACAATGCTGTTTAAGGTACATTAAACAAATTCGGTATTGTATGTACCATTACGATTCTATGATTATTTTAATGTTTTAAAAATTTAAAGGAAATTTTGTGATAGGGTTACGTAAGTTCATGATAATGGTCAGGTAATTTCGATAGTGAAAGGGAACAGGCACTATCATGCAAAGAACTTCAGTTTCAAACAAGACTCTTAACTCTTACGTACTCCTAATGAAGTAACAAATATTGTTTTTTTTTTTAATTAGCTCCTCTGGTCGGAATGTATTATGATGGTGCCTTCTGATGCAAATTTATCAAACATGAACAATTCTTCTTTACTATTTGACAAAGAACATGTAATAGCTCAAGACAAGACAAACACTGCATCAATCTTATACCATTCTTCCTCCTTTCGCCTTGGCAATATAGTATTCCACAACATAACCATCATCGCTCTCGATTGTTGACGCTGTATCTTGTCTGGAATTTGATGGAGCTGGTGTCTTTTTCTCGTAGCTTTGAATTGTAGATAGAAACTGTGCTCTTGGACCTCTTTTCCTGTTGCTTTTACTTGCATTCCTATTATGTAAAAATGACGGGCAGCTTAAGAATTGTTTCAACTTGCAAAGCTTCCTGTTGTTGACGGTCGCTTGGTTTCTCTGTCAATTCCGATGGCGCCAAGGCTTCCTTCAAAATCGCCTGTCGATCGAAAGGTAAAATCCCATTTTTTTCTAAATGCATTCGAAGTATTATCGTGAAACAAAGCCTGAACAAAGGTCAGATCGAGGACTGTATGAAAATTGGTCCTTTTGGTTTCTCAGCAGGATGTTCTCTCGTGTAGGTATCCAAGCTTTGAGCCCAATGAGAATTGAGATATTTATAAATCCTTACATCAAGAGGCTGAAAGATATGAGTTTTTATTTATTTGGTTATTTAACCTGACCAGATTACGTCCATAGGGCCTTCTCTTACATCTGATCAGGAACAACATAAACAAAGGATTTAAAAAAAACCACAGTAATTAATAATGACAATATATGCTAATACTAATAATAATAACGATAATAATACGACAAAAATCACAGCAATACTAATAATAACAAGAGATATTTACATGGAGATAGATGTTTAACACATTTGAATTAAGTTTAATATAAACAGAAGGGAAAAATGATTAATAAAAGAGGAGTATTGAAAAATAACAGTGTTTAATATAAACAGAAGGGAAAAATGATTAATAAAAGAGGAGTATTGAAAAATAACAGTGCCCGTGGTTGCTAGGAAGTGGAGATACATATGTATGAAGATATCTGCTGACGAAAGGAAAGGGAAACATTTGTGCGGGGAGGAGGAATTGACAACAGTGAGCTACAGGCCGGAAAGTGGAGAAAAAGATGGCTATTATGACAGAAGGTGAGTTGTCTTAACAGGGAATTTATCAACAAGGTCTGGTTATTCTCTGCCTTCGCTGTGACTTCTGCATTGATATGAGAAGCATTTGAGTATGTAATGAAGATCACTAGGCTTGAATGTGGAATGCTGTTAATAAAAAAAATCCTGGAAGCACTCTAAAAGTATTTCACTGTGTGTCCAAAGTTTAGGAGAAAGTTTTGCCACTCAACTTGCAACATCATCCCTTGTCAGAATATCATCCCACCGAACACTTGTACACGCATCTCTTTCCTAATGATGTTACCACTTGTCCACGCTTAAAAACGTATTTAGTCACAATTCCATATGCGGTCAGAGCAGTTTTTCACATCTAACGTCAGCATCAGTTGCTCTAATTTATAATATAAGTCTCTGATAATGTCTTGATTGTTCAGCGATGTTCTCTATTAAGCATTAATTTCAGAGACCCTGAGTGTGAGATTATATTGCCGCAAGACCCGAAGACGCAAGAGATAGCGTCACCGATTTCGGTGCTGAAAGTTGCCGGTTCAATCCCGTCCACGGGCAAAAAATTTATTTCTTTGTATTTATCATTTCCAGAATTTTCTACATGTTTCTTATGTCCCCTTGTAATTTCTACATGTTTCTTATGTTAACTATTCTTCTAATTCCTGGTACATTCTGTCTGTGTATAAATAGCAGAGCACTCTGCCTGAGAAGCAGTCAGTGCTGCGTGTATGTTGAGTTCGTAATAAACGTGCTTTCAGTATAAGTGCTGTGTTCAGTTTCCTTCGAAGTCAAGCCTGCTTCCAATGCGACAATATCTCCTCTTAAAGCTTGCCCCCTACCATTTTCTTGCTGAGCCACAAAAGCGATTAACAAAATTTTAACGTCCAGCACTTCTTGCTAACTGATGAGCTACTTTTCTTACCATGGAAGGTGTTAGTCCAAATCCTATTTCTTGCATTTTTATGTTTATGAAGACCGTTTGCATTCACAGAAGATCTTGGTATTAAATTATTATCTTCAGAAATACTATGAAAAAGAAATCTATCATTGTCTGCCATGGAACACCCATCGATCGTACGAAACCCAACTTGCTCTTTTCTCTCGTGACATCTTGCGAGCAATGGATGAAGAGCAAAAGGCAGACTGCATATTTCTCCATTTTCGAAAGGCGTTTGACACGGTACCGTATTATAGACTGCCAACGAAGGTACGAGCTTATGAATGGCTCCAAGACTACGTAAGTAGTAGAACCCAGTACGTTGTACTCGATGGCGAGTGTTCGTGAGGAGTGCCCCAGGGAAGTGTGATAGGACCGCTATTATTTTCTGTCTATGTAAATGATCTGACGGACAGAGTGAGTTGCAGTCTGTGGCTATTTGCTGATGATGCTGTGCTATACGGGAGGGTGTCGTCGTTGAATGACTGTAGTAGGATGCAGGATGACTTGGAACAAATTTCTAGGTGGTGTGAGGAATGGCAACTGGCGCTAAGTGTACAAAAATGTAAGGTGATGCGCATGAGTATGAGAAACAATCCCGAAATGTTCGAATACAGCATTAGTAGTGTGCTGCTTGATAGAGTCGCGTCAGTTAAATACTTAGGCGTAACGCTGGACAGCGATATGAAATGGAACGAACATGTAAGGACAGCCGTGGGGAAGGCGAGTGGTCGACTTCGGTTTATTGGGAGAGTTTTGTGAAGCTGTGTCTGTAAAGGAGACCGCATATAAAACGCTTGTACGACTCCCACTTGAGTGTTGCTCAACTGTTTGGGATCCCCACCAAATCGCATTGAACGAGGACATAGAGGCAGTTCAGAGGCGGATGGCGAGGTTTGTAACTGGTAGAATCGATAAATTCGCGAGTGTTACCGAAATGCTTCGGGAACTCAACTGGGATTCGCTGGAGGTAAGACGACGTTCTTTTAGGAAAGCACTGTTGAAGAACTTTAGAGGGCCGGAATTTGAAGCGGACTGCAGAACAATTATACTGCCAACTTACATTTGGCGTAAAGACCTACAAGGATAATATTGGACAGATTAGGGCTCGTACAGATGCATAAAAGTATTCCTTTTTTTCTCGCTCTATATGGGAGTAGAACAGCAAACCAAGTAACTACTAGTGGGTTCGCGACTTAAAGTCGCATCTTCGGGTCAAATACAGTTAAAACATAAAACCAGGGGCTGGCAAATACAATCAGCAAGAACCCAGTCCAGCCATGCCGCTGTCCGTGCCGCCTGGCTCCATCAAGTGCTTTGATCGACGAGGGCGGTTGTCGCCCTGATGTTTCATAGGAAGTGTTCTGACAGCCGGCGTTGTTGTTGATTGTATTGGAGAGCCCTTGGTTTTATGTTTTACCTGTATTTGACCCGAAGATGTGACTTTAAGTCGCGAAACCGGTCATTTTTATTTTTTATTTTAAAAAAAGTAAAACAGCTGAAGCGGACCCTTTTATTAAAGATGTATCATCTTAGCTGTGGATGTCCGTCAACAAAGGTTTTATGTAACTACTAGTGGTACTGAGTACCCTCAGCCACGCACCTTTGCGTGGATTGCGGAGTATGTATGTACATGTAGATTCTCTTGGAAACAGCATTAACTGAGACTTTTTCATTGTTTACAAGTTTTTACCCTTCATATGTACGATATCTTGACCATTGCTTCGACATAGTCAAACGCAAATAGAATGTACGTAAATTAGCTAAGGAAATTTCGTGATAATTATGAAATTAAATTAACTTAAAAACTAGATAGTTTTGAATGTAGCAAAATCTGTAGGAAATACGTTATATACGAGGGTTGGAAATTAAAAACAGGCAATTTTTTATTCGCAAGCGATACAAAACGTTACATGTTTGCACCTGTCACTGTCCTTCAAAGTAGTCAGCAGCGTTGTGGACAACCCCTTGCCAGCGACGTGGAAGGCGTAGTATACCGTTAGCAGAGCCTGTTCTGTTGATGGTGCGAATGGAGCGGTTTACTGCCTATGGAATCTCTGGAACAACTCTGAAGTGAATGCCATGAAGTGCGTCTGAGCAGCATCGTAACGAATCCATATCTGCATTTCGGTCAATTCATGCGGAACCCATCGCGATGCTGTTTTTTGCAAGCACAGTTGCATGTGCTACTCCGGTTTCGTGGTCGAGCTCTCGAATCGTCTGGCGTCGACCACTGTCCACTAAAGGTGCGAGTCCGAACACGGCGACAGCGACCCACTGCCGCTGCCGACAACGACCGAGACGCAGCCGCCTGCTGCCGACCCGTTGCGGAACGCAGCGGCAGGCGAGCAGCGCGGTCGCCGCTGAGAGGCGAGGCGGGGTGGGGTGTCTGCCGACTGTCGCCGTTGTTGCGCTGTAGTTGGAGGGGAAGACGATGACGTTGCTTTGTTCCATACTAAGAAAACACGACAGCTGGTAATGCCTTTATGTAAACGTACAGCTGCCGAGGGAAGTTACAGGCCGCTGATTAAAAAAAAAAAAAAAAAAAAAAAAAAAAAGTTTAGTGAAGAATTTATTCAGGAGCTGTTGACGTTTAAATAAAAGACAGTTCAACTTCGTACAGAGTTCTATTTTGGATGACATAAAACCACAGTGCCTAAGAAATGCAATAACTGAAGAAGAAAAATTACATTTTACACTGAGAAGTACGCAAAAACTCGTGCATTATTTACTATCTGCTCAACAACTGGTACGGAACAATCTCAGCGATGTGAATGTTGAAGATGTGTTATTATCTCTTGATTGCTGATTTGTGTTGCACTGTGGGCCCATCATTTCGTAATCAGAAGCAATGCGACTATTATTCTTCTTTCGGTTCTGCTTTATATATTGGAAATGAACTCCGTAAAACTGCTCTGATATGTCCAGAAAATAATTCAACATCATATTTGCGTGGCATAAAAGCCTTTAGTAACTTTTGCCTCTTTTCTTTCCTTTCCTTTCACACTTTTAATATTGTACCATCGTTAGTTTTATTCAGTTTTATTTTCTTTGTTGGTACGTAACATTAATCTATTGTCACCTCTCGTGAACTAGAAGTAAATAAACCTGTCCTGACAGTATTTTACACAAAACGCTTTATTACTCTACATAATCATTTTTAAGAACACCATTTATGTAATTACCGACAGTTAATTTCTTAATTCTAACGCGGCAGCAGTATGCACTTCTTCTTCAGAGTCGCTATGACGATCTCCCCGATGCATGTCTGCCACAGTTTGCGGACCTTCCTTGAAGGCTTTTACCCAACGTGCCACTGTTCTGTTCTGTACGGCAATGCCGATTACTAACACGCCTCTTGAAGACCTTGATGACACTGTCATGATGTACGACCTCTGGCACATTCAATCTTGATCCAACTCCGTTGTTCCTGTTTGGGAAACACAGTGACACCATTACGTGAGACCGCTCGCTCACAAGTGACTGTGTTTCCTTCGATTGTGCTCACGCCGGAGACGTGGGACGGGCGAGTCCATTTGCTCTGAGGTAAGGTAGGCATGTGAACAACGTGTGCTACCAGCCACAATAGGAGATTCCATTGCAGTGTCTCGACAGCAGTCTTGTCATTGGTATTAAACATAAGGAGAGGCATTAAATTAAAATTTGTGCTGTGGCCGGGATTCGAACCCAGGACCTACTAATTAGTAGGTAGGCGCTTTAGACCAATCAGGTAACACAGTGTTGCAGCCAAAGCGTCTGTCTTAAAGCACGTCTCCCTCCACACCACATACTTTAACTCTGGCTCATGTTCCCTGTGATTACCTAGGAATTAGTATTACTTCAGATTTAAATTGGAAAGAACACGTAGATAATGTCGTGGTAAAGGCGAACCAGAGACTGCGTTTTATTGGCAGAACCCTTAAATCATGCAACAGAAATACAAAAGAAACTACATACACTATGCTTGTCCTTCCATTTTTGGAGTGTTGCTCCTTATCATGTGAGTTTGACGGAGGACATCGAAAGAGTCCAAAGAAGAGCAGCTCGTTTCGTATTGTGACGATACAGGGGACACAGCGTTACGGATATGATACAGGATCTGGGATGGGAATCATTACAACAACGGCGCTTATCGCTGCGGCGTGGGCTACTTACGAAACAACAATCGCCAAAATTCTCCTCCGAATGTGAAAATATATTGTTGACTCCCACTTGCATAGGTAGAAATGATAATCAGAATAAAATATGAGAAATCAGAGCTCGAACGGAGAGATTCAGGTGTTCTTTCTTCCCGCGCGCTATTCGAGAATGGAATGCGAGATAAATAGTATAAAGGTGGTTCGATGAACCCTCTGCCAGGCACTAAATGTGATTTGCAGAGTATCCCATGTAGTTGTAAATGTATAGTGAGATGTGCTTTAAGACCGTGTAGTCGCTTTGGCTGCAACGCCGTGTTAACTGAGCGGTCACCGGGCGCCGTGGCTCAGCGCGCTTTGTTAGAGGGCTGAACGTTCTCTTTAATAAAAGAGTTGAGCCAAATGATCAACGAACGACCAAGTACGAACAACAAAAACGACCGCCTATCATAGATCTACCTGAACCGAAAAGGGGGGAAAAATTCATTTCATTTGGGCCTGCAGCATTGTGTATGTCTTTTAAGGAGATATTGTTAATCTAAGCCGACCGCGATGGGCGAGGGGACTGAGGCGCTTCAGTCACGGTCTGCATGGCCACTACGGCTGGGGGTTCGAATCCCCCCTCGGGCATGGATATTTGTGCCGTCCTTAGTTGTAGCTAGTTCATAAGTAGCCAAGTCCAATAAGCTCTACAAGCATTTGAACATTTTGTTAATCTAAGTAATGCCAAAATGCTGCTTTACTTTATAGATGTTAAAAACTGTTTATTAATATAGCAATAGGCCTATTTCGGCACTGTGGCCATCATTAGGCTATTTCCATATGGCATCGTGGAGGTATAATTTAGTATAATAACTGCATATTATTGCAGCATACATGCTCCGTAGATGGTATATATATTATTTTATGCTTATCAGGTATTAATTGATATGTCAAACTGACAGAACAGCAGTTATCAATTAAGAGACCGACACAGGAATAAAGGATGCACGCGTGTGCAGGTACGGAGGTGACCAGCCAGTGGGACAGCAGAAACTAGAAACACTAGCTACATTAGTATAAGAGATATATTTCATAGAAATGCAGTACTTAACTTGGAGGGCAGCAGACTAGTAGAATGTTGATACATAGTTTAGAAAAATACGTGCCTACTGATGATTCCTAGTGCCTATCCGATAGCCAAGTCTTAACTGGTGCCTATCTGATTCCCAAGTGTTAGCTGGTTGCTATCTCAGTCCCAAGTGAACGATGCAGTTCAGTGGTGGCCACGAGTGGAGTTGCAGCAGAGGGCGCTCGTGGCTGACGTCGTAAGAACGCCGCGTCGTGCGTGCATGGCGGCGCGCGGCGAAAATAGGTGGCGCGCACTTCATACTCGAGCGACACCATAGAACTAACTAAGACTAAGGACGGCACAAATAATCATGCCTGAGGGGGTATTCGAACCCCTACCGTAGTGGACGTGCTGACCGTGACTGGAGCGCCTTAGTCACCTGGGCCACCGCGGCCGGCGTAGCCTAGTGAAAGAACATAAGTAAGGCAGATACTTTCTGGCACCACAGCTTCATTTCAGTGTGTTTTTCCTAATATTTCTTAAACATATGGAAACATAGGAAAAACATCGATGTATCGTTTTTCAGAGCGATGTTTTTTTAACATCGATATTTTTCCGTAGGAACATCGATGTTTTTATCAACGATGTTGCATCAAAGAAAATGTTCAAATGTTTGTTAAGGTTAAGGGACTTAACTATGGAGTCATCAGTCCCTAAACTTACAAACTACTTATGAACTACCTACAACTAAAGACGGCACAAATATTCATGCCCGAGGGGGGATTCGAACCCCCGATCGTAGTGACCGTGCAGACCGTGACTGGAGCGCCTCAGTCCCCTCGGGCACCGCGGCCGGCGATGTTGCATCCCTAACAGTGAGCCGATATTGGGTAACATGGCAGTCAATGTGTCAACGATGATGTGGACGGTATGTCATTTGCGTAGACAATGGACATGAGATACGTGAAACATTGAAAAAAAAAAAAAGGAAACTTCCTGGCAGATTAAAATTGTGTGCCGGAACCGGGACTCGAACCTGGGACCTTTGCCTTTCGCGGGCAAGCGCACTACCGACTGTGCTATCCCGACACGACTCACGATGCCGCCTCACAAAATTTACTTCCGCTAGTACCTCGCCTCCTACTTTCCAAACTTCACAGAAGCTCTCCTGCGAACCATGCAAGACTAGCACTCCTGGAAGAAAGGATATGGTGGAGACATGGCTTAGCCACAGCCTAAGGGATGTTTCCAGAATGAAACTTTCACTCTGCAGCGGAGTGTGCGCTGATATGAAACTTCCTGGCAGATTAAAATTGTGTGCCGGAACCGGGACTCCAACCTGGGACCTTTGCCTTTCGCGGACAAGCGCACTACCGACTGTGCTATCCCGACACTACTCACGATGCCGCCTCACAACTTTACTTCCGCCAGTACCTCGTCTCCTACTTTCCAAACTTCACAGAAGCTCTCCTGCAAACACGCAAGACTAGCACTCCTGGAAGAAAGGATATGGTGGAGACATGGCTTAGCCACAGCCTAAGGGATGTTTCCAGAATGAAACTTTCACTCTGCAGCGGAGTGTGCGCTGATATGAAACTTGAAAAAAAAAATGTTCAAATGTTTGTAGAGCTTAAGGGACTTAACTGCGGGGGTCATCAGTCCCTAAACTTACAAACTACTTATCAACTACCTTATACTAAAGACGGCACAAATATCCATGCCCGAGGGGGGATTCGAACCCCGGACCGTAGTGGCCGTGCAGACCGTGACTGGCGCGCCGCAGAGCGCTCGGCCACCGCGGACATTAAGGCAATCACGAAAGGCGACGAGAAAGTGTGTGGTGTACCCAAGGAGACAGACGAGCCGGTTATGAGGAACTCGACAGCCCGGTGCGGGTCGTGTAGCGCGCATCGCCAGTGGTGATGGCTCCCCACCCTCTGGTGCGCCAGAGACCGGAGATGTGGCGCACCCCTGCTGCGTGGCGGCCGAACACGCCTCGTCATCCGCCCACAATTAATAACGCACCCCCGGCAGGGCAGAAATTCGCGCGCAACTTCTATCAGGGGCTGTTTTCCGGCGGCTGGAGAGGATAGCGGGTAGCACCCGCAGGCGCCGTCTCAGCCAAGCGTCGCTCCCACCCTCGCCGAGGATTCACCGCCCGTTCATTTGTCTGCCCAACTTGTTTTTGGAGCGCGAAGCTGATCAGCACGAAAACACACTGTCACTTCGAAACAACAGTCACTCTGTACAGTGGCTGCATTGAGAAGGAAACGAGAACGTCTGACTCCCCCCCTTTCCCCCCCCCCCTTCACCCCTACGTAATCCCTGTCACAGGGTGTAACTTTCAGGTGTGAAATGTGCGGAATGGAATTTACGAGAGTAAGGAGTCAAGTATTTTTATATACTTAAACGGCATGTCCACGTTTTTCTGGGCAATTTGATACCTCACATTTCATTCCATTCCATGATGGTGGTGGTGGCGGCTGGTGCAGCAACAGTGTTGAATATTAAAAAATGCTCAGTCTCTGTTGCAGTATTTTATTGTCCAATCACGCGTTTCGCGCTGTTAGCGCATCGTCAGACTGGAAAAAGACAAATATTTTGTTACCGTCCGTGTACCTGGCGCGCAGCGAATCTAATGTGGCTAAGGTGAGTAAATTTGAAAATTCAGACTTACTTGGGCGGAGATGGAGCCACAGAACTATCTGTTGCTGTCTAGGAGGTATCTTAACAATTTGTGTTGTCACTGGGCGTCTGCGAAAGAGATAAACGTACAAAGTGCGTAAGGGTTATTTGAGCTAGAATAATTAGGGACTAAAGGGGTGTGGTATGGAAATTAATGGAACGCTTTATATGATAAAACTCACCATAGCAGCAGAGGAGTCGCTGTCGCGGCAGGTCCACGTTTACAAATGGTAGTATTCTTAATAACTGTGGAACATAAATGCGACAGTTAAACAGAGCGGTATGGGCAGAGTTACGCCTACGAGAATGAGCGGCTAGAGATGTTTGTGACGCGAGGGAATGAATCTTGTGAAATGATACATGTTGGTATGAAACAATAATATATGAATGAAAACGAAATTATTAGAGGCCTGGGGGTGGGGCGGGAGAAAGATGTTGTGAATTGTCAGAAGGGGGGTCATTTTGGAAAAATATGGATAATATGATGTCACCTCACACGTGATATCTGGTAAAATGTTCAAATATTTGTGAATCTATCGGACCAAACTGCGTGGTCATCAGTCCGTAGCTTACAAACTACTTAAACCTAGGTAAACTAACCTAAGGACAAACACACACATCACGTGCCAGGGAGGACTCGAACCTCCACGGGGAGCAACCGCGCGCTCCGCAGCGAGGTGCTTTAGACCGCTCGGCTACTCCACCGCGGCGAGGCGGAAGGAAGGAGTAGTACGACCTATAATGACTGCCTGCGATTTATCGGGTTTGACGGAAAGGAGCCACTGGTTGCACCATGCAGCGAAATCGGTGAGGTGGTACCGGAGCATGTACTGGGAATGGGAGAGGGAGCGGGTGGGGGCCAGGAAGGCAGTGTCAGCATATTGCAGGAGGTAGGCAGGAGGCTGGGATTGGAGCATATCGGCGGAGTAGATGTAAAGGAGGGGAAGAGAACGGAACCTTGGGCAGTCAACGTGTTACATTGCATCTGCGGCTATACCCTGTTGGATACACCGGCTCCAGTTAGATCACCCAAGTTAAGCACTGTCGGACTTGGCTAGCAGTTGGATGGGTTACCGTCCGTGTCTGCCGAGTGCTGTCTGCAAGCGGCGTGCGCTCAGCTCTTGTGAGACCGACTGAGGAGCTACTTGACTGAAGAGTAGCGTCTCCGGTCTGGAAAATCGACAAGACGATCGAGACTGGCATAATTGAAGATCCGGATACCAGAGGTCAGCTTTGACCAGTAACGTCATAAACATGGTGGCAACGACGTATATACTCATGGAGACCGAAACAATCACGAAAAACACCGAAAAATGCATATGTAAACACGCGAAAATTAACGTAAAATGAATGAAACGAAAGGAGCAATTGGGGGGGGGGGGGGGGCAGGGTTTGGACGGGGACATTCTAAGCAGGGGAAAACGACAAAAAAGACCTATTGTAAACACCAGAATATATAAGGCATTCCTTAATACACCGACAAAACATATGGTATCGGACACTTTAATGGAACTATATTACAGCTCAAATGAAACTTTGGATACTAAAGAGAAGAGAATAGATACTCGCAAAGAGTTTATGAAGATAAAATCAGAGATATTAGAGCCCACACAGAGGCATACCGACAATCTTTCTTTCCGCGAACAATACGCGACTGGAATAGGAGGGAGAACCGGTAGTGGTACTCAAGGTACCCTCCGCCACACGCCGTCGAGTGGCTTGTGGAGTATGGTTGTAGATGTAGAATAGCGACACCACAACAATTTCTATGTGTGTGAAATGAAGCGTTATGAAGGCTGAAAGAGAAAGCTTTAAAAATCTGTTCATTTCGGAAAGACAAAGAATGGAGACTTCGCATCGCAGAAAAAATCGATTGATGAAGATGAGCGGAAAAACGATTACTACAGTAAAAGTTGTTGCCGTAAATATGTACATAACGTATTGTTTACTTGTGATTTGTGTATTACATAGATTTCTGTTTTCTTTTCTGACTCAAATGTTTTACTAATAAAAAATGTAGCTTTTCATTGAAAATCCAGTAATTAGACAATTTGTATCATTTGAAATATCACAGTCCCATGTGTCGGACTACAGAGACTCTTTTTTAGAACAGTTTTCCCTAGTAATAGATAGTATACGTATAGATGGAACGACAAATGCCAAGACCGATTTTTTTAAAAACTTTCTTTAAGACGACAGATTTCGACACACTATGGTGCCATCATCTGGCCTCATTGACATAAAACTATTTATAATAGTGCTGCACATCAAATCTGGTAGGTGTACTGGCTGATAGTTATGTATAATATCATATAGTCAGAAATAAAATGGATGGCTGATCAAAGTTAAAACCATAAAATGTACATAAAATAATAACCAACATAGTGCACATGTCTGATTGAGCACCTAGACAATGAAACCGGTACTCACAACATCGCCATGTTTACATTCAGGAATATGTTATGGTCAAAACCGTAGCTCAAGATATACAGAGATATTGCACACAAACAAATACAGAGATGCCACATAGAGAGATATACCAGATGTTACAAATACCAAAAGCGAGATTTGTTATATTATTTGGAGCCACATTGTCATTTATAACATATAGAATAGTTGGTAGCACATTAGATTATGTAAACTGGTCATTATGAAATACAATGCCAATAAATTCGACTTAAGTGTAAAGTGGTCTTTACCATATTTTCGTTCTCAAAGAATTTGTATAAAATTCGGATTTTTTTTTTTTTTTTTTTTTTTTTTTTTTTTTGCGATGTATTTCTAATAAAGGTTGTTTCTGTTTTGTTCTGTGTTTAGTTGTGGGAGGGTAAAAAGTTACAGTTTTTGTTTGTGAATAATTTGTTGAAAATGTTCAGAAAATATTTATTTGCTAGTTCCACGTGTTCATTAAGAATGAGATGTGGCGAGTTGGAAGTATGGATGTAGATTTCAAGGAGATTCATGTTCTTCCCTTTGTTGACAATATGTAATATTTTTAGGTTGTCTTCAATGACTGAGGCAGAGTGACCATTTTCTTTCAGATGTGATGCGAAGGTGGATTTATCAAAATGAGTTAACCTGAAGGCACCGTTGTGTTCACGGTACCTTGTAGTGAAACTGCTGCCTGTCTGGCCAATGTAGAACTGTGGGTAATTGTCACATGAAAGCTTATAAATACCCGATTTGCAGTGACATTGGCTGTTTGATTTGATGTTGAGGATGACATTCTGTTGAAACTTATTATTAGTACTAAAGGATATTTGAATACCACTTTTTCGGAAAATGTTAGTAACTTGATACGAAGTTTTTCCTATGAATGGGATGCAAGCAAAGGTGTGTATCTGTTCTTGTGAGTCTGACCTAGGAGGGGGTGGAGTGTTTCTTTTTAATTTTGTTGTTGACTTTGTCAATCTGCATTGTATCCATTTCAGTGAGCTATTTCTTTGATAAGATGGGCACAAGCCCGAAACCGGTAGTGTTTTAATAAACCACCAATAGTTGTCACTGGTAGCGGATTTTATTTCCGCAACCTGTAAGGAACAGTCACTGAGTTCTTCAACACCCATAATGGATAAAATTCACAAAAGAGAGAAAGGTAGGAAGGTGTCCGATATTAGAGCACTTTTTCCTCTGTAAGGTGTTTCTTCTTTGGGAAGTGTGCAAAAGAACAGACACCGTACACATAATATCACATTCAGAAATTCTGTCAGTGTAGCTCGAGTCGTCTCCAGTATAATCGGAGCCAACACTTCTGCACACGCAGACATTGGGCCGTAGGATTAAAACGGAGTATCTACTTTATACTCTGAATTCCAGAGACTATACGCAGGTTCGCGTGAATAAAGGGAGTCGGAGAATATACTTCAGCCGAGTACGTTCTCGGCGTGAGTAACGGGGTGGGAGAAGTTGCCCACAGCAGAGAACCTTCTCCAATTTCATATGAATAAAACTACACAAGTTTTTCACGACGGGAGAAAATTCTCAGATTTCTGGAGTGAGCTCTATGGCGTACTCCGTGCTGAGTAACTTCTATTAAGGTTACGTTTTACTGAGCTTTATAATAAAAGTGACAACAATTTTGTTACTTAGAAGGCAAAAACAAGTTCCTTTATATGTAGTCTTTAAGAAATACGAGGGGATCGTTAAAGTTAATACAAATAAAAACATTTTGTTGACGAGTATCTTTCTTTGGAAAAATCGTGTGACACTTCCAGCATTTTATACGGTGACAAGAGTGGTGTAAAAGGTGTTTTCATTGCCGACATAAAAATGAAACACAAATGGATTCAGCTGCGTGTTTTACTCATTTGTTTGGCGTGTATATTTACAGTTGTAAACAGCCACATAGCAAATTTATATTGTTTTATATAGGGTGTATTAGTAAGATCTTATGCTGTTAGTTCCAAATAAAGTGTATCCCAGGACTTCACAGTTTCTATCACAGAATAAATATTGCTGCAATACCAGGTAGGCCTACTGAAGTACTGTTTCTATCCAAACCGGTTGGCCTATTTATGATGCGTTTTCTGACTTCGTAATCGTAACTTCTGTCATGTTAGGAGTAAGTAAACACGACAGAAAATTTAATAAGTGATTAATTACATACCTAGCAGCCTGTTTCTTGTTCAAAATCGCATGGCCTAACGCGTATGAGCAAACCATTGTGTGTCATATTTAACAACAAGTAAGGCCTATCTCATGTTGGAACACTCCGACAGCATTCCACGTTGTAACAGATTAATATTCTTAAAATATCGTTCGCAAATTATGCTAACCTTACTTCATTAACAAACGAGTTTCTCGCGTGACGAAAATTTTGTATCGCCAGGAGAATACATTTTCGTAAAAAGTGCATATTTAGTCTTAATAATATGCTCCTTCACAACAAACTAATATCTAAACATAGTACAGTTCTTTCTGAACACGTAGATGCCTACTCCATATTTGTACACTTAGTAATTTGCTGCCGCGGTGGAGTAGCCGAGCGGTCTAAAGCTAGGGTTGCCAGATCTCCGGGCGCCGCCCGGAGTACCCGGGTTTGGAATGAATTCTCCGGGTCTACGGGCCAATCACTCTCATCTCCGTGCTTGAATGTAACCTTCATCTTAACCTTTTTTTACGACGCTTTTTAAGTACTATGCTCATGTAGCAACGATATACATCGAACTTAACGTAACTTAAACTAGGGGGGGATTCGAACCTCTGGCGGGAGCAGCCTCGCGCACCGTGGCAAGAGGCCTCAGTGCGCTCGGCCATTCCCGGCCGGCTCTTCTCTAGTAATTATGAATAACTTTATATCAATGTCAATTTCTTATTGCAACAAAACGCTACTTTTCTATTCTTCGTTCTGAAAACGTTTCATTGTTGCGTCGGTAGTAATTAGCTAGCGTATTATTAAGCAAACACTGTTGCGGCAACGTGTCAACTGGCGACGTCTATTATTTGTATTCCTTCAAACCGTCTTGATTGCAAATTTTTTTATTAGTTAATGACGCATTTCGCCGTTTAGCAGGGCATCTTCAGATTATCTGCGTGACAGAAATTACACAAAATTACAAGGCGGAATTACAAACGGTTATAATGGTACATGGGCTTCTTTTGTGTTAAGAAGACAGTATATATGGTAAACAAAGCTTACAATGCGCTCTCCGTGGTGTGACACCTTAAGTTGTTATTGCGGTGTTTCTATTTTCCTGGAATTTTTTGGATTTCCTTGTGGCCCTACAAATGATCAGGTAACAACGAATTACAGTTGGAACATACTCGGTAAAGATGTGAGAAACCGAAGGCCACCCCTAGCAATGTTCCACGGGGGGGGGGGGGGGGGCGGGGGGCAGATACTTGCTGGGAGGGAGGAGATGATCAGGTTTGTTTTTTTTTTCTTTTAGAATTCACGTGTAATCCTGTTTGGGGGGGGGGGGGGGGGCGAGTTGGTCGCAGTTGGGGGGGGGGGCGGGGGGAATGAATCATTGGCCAAGGGGGAGGGGGGCAGGTCTGGTCTCCGGGCCAGCCTCGAGTTCAACCTGGCAACCCTATCTAAAGCGTCTTGCTGCGGAGCGCGCGGTTGCTCGCCGTGGAGGTTCGAGTCCTCCCTGGGGCATGGGTGTGTGTGTTTGTCCTTAGGTTAGTTTACCTAGGTTTAAGTAGTTTGTAAGCTACGGACTGATGTGTGTGTTTGTCCTTAGGTTAGTTTACCTAGGTTTAAGTAGTTTGTAAGCTACGGACTGATGACCACGCACTTTGGTCCGATAGATTTACAAACATTTGAACGTTTGAACCTTTTTGAGTAATTTGCCTGATTGGGCTAGTTTAAAGAAATACACGATTGGACAGCTGATCTGTGGCGGACATGACACACGGAGAACTTACTCAAGTAGGAGAGGAGGTAGCGAGAATGAACTACCTGCTCAGAGGATATGCTTCGAAGTTTTTGTTCAAACGAATTTGAGAACTTACTCAGAGAACGTTCTTTTGCTCTGAGAATCTTCTCTGGAGCTTGTGCTCTTTTTTATTCATACGACCCATTGTCTCATTGTCTCTGACTGCCGGCACGCGGCCCTCAGCGATGACTTTGCGCGTTGGCCACTGTTCGCCTCCCCCGTCTCGGCTGGGGAATCCCCGATCATCCTCAGGAAGCGGCGGGCATCCACCGAGCGGCGGTCAGCCGCGTTGACTCACATCGGCCGTGACTCGCTACATCCATCTCTCCCTCCATCAATCTCCCACTCCCCTCCCCCTCCCCTCCCTCCCCCCATCGCTCCTCTCCCTCCCTGTGACACTGCCGCATCGGATACTACTGGGCCGTTGTTACTAGCGTCCGACCCAAACATAATTTGCCAATAATCGGCTCCGTTTCTACTTTCGGCCGAAATAGAAACTCACGTACCTGCCGCGGTGGAGTAGCCGAGCGGTCTAAAGCGTCTCGCTGCGGAGCGCGCGGTTCCTCGCCGTGGAGGTTCGAGTCCTCCCTGGGACATGGGTGTGTGTCTTTGTCTGTAGGTTAGTTTACCTAGGTCTAAGTAGTTTGTAAGCTACGGACTGATGACATCGCAGTTTGGTCCAATAGATTTACAGACATTTGAACATTATTTGGACTCACGTAATTAATGTTATATTTGTATTCTTCCGTCACTTTTTCGTAGAACAATTCCATATTTACAGTTAAGAACAAAAAATCTGATTTTGTTCTACTAATTTATGTTTATTTACGAACTAGTCTTCGGCTTATTAGGCCATCTTCAGATAAACATTTGACAGGCGTCGACAAGAAATGCTAGAGCTTATGTTACAAACATGTTAAATATACATACCGTACACCAAAACTCTAGTTTTCTGCTTATGGCATTAGTTGAAGTTGTCTAATTGATCTCTCGAGCCGGCCGCGGTGGCCGAGGGGACTGAGGCGCTCCAGTCACGGAGGACTAGCTAGTTCATAAGTAGTTTGTAAGTTTAGGGACTGATGACCCCGTAGTTAAGTCCCATAAGCTATACAAACATTTGAACATTTGATCTCTCGAATGTTTGTAAAACTATCGGACGAAACTGCGTGGTCGTCAATCCGCAGTTTACAAACTACTTAAACTAACTAACCTGAGGACAAACACACACACCCATACCCCAGGGAGGTCTCGAACCTCCGACGGCGAGTAACCGCGCGCTCCGCAGCGAGACGCCTTAGACCGCTCGATTACTCCACCGCGGCCTTAATCTCTCGCCATGTAGGTTTGTACTGTGTGACAAATGCCTTCTATTTTAGAATTGTACACAGTCAAACACGTTGTTGTGGTCTTCAGTCCGGAGACTGGTTTGATGCATCTCTCCTTAATACCCTATCGTGAGCAAGCCTCTTTATCTCCTCATAAGAACGGCAACCTACATCTGTCTGGATCTGTTTACTGTATCCATCTCTTGGTCTCCCTCTGCGGTTTTTACCCCACACACTTCCCTCCAATGCTAAATTCACGATTCCTTGATATCTAAGAATGTGTCCTACCAATCGATCCCTTCTTTTAGTCAAGGTATGACAGAAACTCCTTTCCTCCCCAATTCTGTTCAGTACCTCCTCATTAGTTACGCGATCCACCCACCTAATCTTCAGCATTCTTCTGTAGCACCACATTTCAAAAGCCTCTATCCTCTTCCTGTCCAAACTGTTTATCGTCCTTGTTTCGCCCCCATACAAGGCCACACTCGACAGAAATGCTTTCAGAAAGGACTTCCTTAGGCTTAAATCAATATTCGATGTTAACAAATTTCTCTTTTTCAAGAACGCTTTTCTACCCATTGCTATTCTGCATTTTATATCCTCTGTACTGCAACCATCATTTGTTATTTTACTGCCCAAGTAACAAAACTCATCTACCTCCCTTATTGTTTCGTTACCTCCCGTTACATAATATCATTTTAAGCTACGGTGAAGTTATTGAACTTGTGGAATATATTGACATCGTCACTTTTAGTGTGCTTTGTAAATGTTGTACACATGATATAAATGGCCTTTTCGATATTTTATGATCTAATTTAGAATTGAAAAAAAAAAATTAAACACTTTACATACTTAATATTGCTCCACTATATGCTACAGTACAGTTATTGTGGTTGTGACTTACGTTGAGATCAACTTCAACGTGCATTAAACAAATTTTCTTTACACTGTGTTTACATTACTTATTGGACAACTTTGACACATTTTACTCATTGAAATTGCATAACATATTACAATTTGTTACTGTTACTGCTTGCTGATAAAGTCTATAAGGTAAACAAGGTAATAAAGGGAACTGTTGCAGTTATACGTAAGAATTTAAAAGTTGGAATGGTTTGTGGCAGATGGCTGGTTGACTACACCATATGAAGCTTAATAAAGGGAATGTGTTCAGCTGTAATAGGTCATTTAGAACTAGACTGGGTTTTTTGGCCAAATATTTACTTCCAATGCTTCCAACATGTTTAGTTTCCTACCATTTTCGGCTATATGAAGCACTTCTGTGGGGCATGTTAGCTGTGTCCTTTTATCAGTACACGATCTGCTAAGGTGGAGTCTGACTTCCGTAATCTCCAGCTTCGCTCGTGTTCAGTCAGGAACATTTCTATAGCCCTTCCTGTGTGAGGGTGTCTTTGTAGGATTTATACGCACCAGTACAGTCGGGAGATCTGGAAAAACTCTGGGAATATTAACATCCGTGAGAAAACCGAGAATTACACGGGGATTCTTTTACTATTTCGTGATTTTTCTTTGTTTACGTAATCAGTTAATATTTTTCTTTTAGCCCGCTAATGCACAATAATACTGCACCAAACAAAAAACATAAACAAGAGAATAATAAGGTAGGTGGACCAAATAAGGCCATAGTCTCCAATAAGGCCACCCCCCTTTATTTCAGAAACTACCATTCAAATCCGTCGGATGACAGCACCTACATGTCCGGAAACGGCGTCCTAGTAGCAAATGAAAAACAAGGAGCGCCATACTTTCCGTTATTCAGTTGCAGAAGTGTGTCTTTGGTTCTGGAGGTTTTCGTTAAGCTACTGAGGTAAGTTTTGCTTAGCTATGGAGTAATTATTTTTTGTGGTTGATTTATAAAATGGCGATTCTTTTGAAGCATACTTTTTGTAGATTTGAAACCATTGAGGTATTTTGAGATTAGCTTCTTAGAGATTGCAGAAATAAGCAAGGGATGAGCAAAAAACTGTGTGTAGGTCAATAAGGCCACGCTGGCCTTATTAGGGCCAGGGTGGCCTTATTGGACCCTCATATCTGTTTATCCCATCTTTACTGTCTTCCAAGCAACACAACCCATGCCCTCCAGCGAATGGACAGGTCTGTGTTGAAACCCTTCAAATAACTCGGACAGAAAAACAACAAACACATCATTCGGAGAACTTTCGCCGGCCGCGGTGGCTGAGGCGACTGAGGTGCTTCAGTCACGGTCTGCACGGCCACTACGGTCGGGGGTTCGAATCCCCCCTTGGGCATGGATATTTGTGCCGTCCTAGTTCGTAAGTAGTTCATAAGTAGTTTGTAAATTTAGGGACTGATGACCCCGTAGTTAAGTCCCATAAGCTGTACAAACATTTGAAAATTTTTTTGGAGAACTTTCCTCAAAAGTGTGGCGAAGAGCTTTCACACCAAGTAACGTAACTGCTGGGTTCGGAAGCACAGGAATCTACCCCTTTGACCCGAATGTCATTCCTCCTGAATTTTTTGCTCCCAGTTAAATCACTGAGAAAGAAATGCCGGAACTTACAAGGACCTTCGACGTGGAAGATTTCATGACAAGGGTAATGGAGGAGGATGACTCCATAATGGGAAAATGCTACTGATCTGGCTGACACATCTGAGACGCAAGCTATGCCTTCAATGTAACCTGGTGAAACCGATATAGCTGATGGAGTGAAAGGGAACAGACCGACCTCACAAGACAAATGTGAAACGCAGCCTGAAACAGAACTCTCACCTCATGTTTCATCATCTGCTGGTAGATCCCTCAGCGACATCTTAAAAACTCCTAAAATGAAGAAAAGTCGCACCCAGAGGAGAAAGAGTTTGAATTAAGTAGGAAACAATGTAACCCGAAGTTTATTCCAAGAGAAATCTCAAGCATCAGCACGGGAACAACAGAACACGACGTCAGAAACTTTGAAGAAAACCTGTCAGGCAGCCCCCGACTCCTCAAAACCCGATGTGTCTTCCTCTTGGTATTGTTTTATCTGCACTGAGGACTTGCTAGAAGATATGATTCGCTGCTCACTCTGTGGACTATACGTTCATTAGCTTTGTGCCGGAATCGAAATGAGAGACACTGTTGAGATATATTTTTGTCCCAACTGTGAAATAGAATAATTAGTTTCTGTCTGAATTTTTCTTTTTGCTTTTCTTGTAATATGAAATACTTTTTTTTACTATATTCAGCATTTCACTGTCCCAAATTACGCCTTTTCTAGATATGGCCTTGTTGGGGTACATGGGGTGGCGTAATTGGGAACCCCATGTATCCCAATAAGGCCATTTCCTAAGTTTTATAAATTTCAATTTAGAACATACTTCCACTGCTCTTAATGATCTGAATTTTTTTTGTTAGTAGCTCAAGGGCTATTTCTAAGAAATGTGAAGTTTCAAGTTTATTGGCTGACTAGTTTGGCGGTGAAAAATTGCCAAACCTTAAGGTGGTCTTATTTGGTGCACCTACCCCGAAAAAATCTTTAGTTGGGAAAAAAAAAAGTCGCGATTTACAACAGTACACCGTGCGCATGGCATATAAACGTATGCTGAAAGCGAAATCTTAAGGCGTGACGACGAAGAGGTGTGCAATACTTCAAAACAAACTTGTCGATGAGTGTAATATTTACGTTTCGAGCAGGTCGCGGGTGAAAATTGGGAATAGTAAAGAAGCTATACTTTCAGAGTAAATGGCCTATATAAATCACGTTAATAGTGAGAGTGTTCTACGAATTTCTTAAATCCACTGTTTGACTGCCATTCAGAATATCGCTTTTGGAAGCCACTTAGAGAAATTTAGGGCTCTTAATGCCAGCCATTTATGATATTATTAAAACCTTTACCGGCACATTTGTTTCGATATACCAGGGGGAGTTGGAAAATAAGTTTACCCTGTCTATTGTGGTCAGAATTGCGTAAAAAAAGGTAAAGCAGTCAACTATCCGAAGACCGGCACAGTGCTTTACTAGGCATGGTCCTGTTTGTAGGTGGTATGCCGTTGCCTTCCTCCGACCTTCGAACTGACTTACCCAGCCAGTTATAGGGGGACCTACAGTTTAACGTGGGTTCCGAACCACGGTGCTACTCTGTGCTTTTCACATCAGTTACACTGATAGAAGTGGAAAGTGACATATAAAAATCCTAGGGAATCGAAACCGCAACTTTTGGATTTGTAGACTGCCACTCTACAAGTGTGCTACCGCGCCGCATCAGAGTTACGTATGAAAGGAAAAAGTAGACTGAGATATTAAAGCTAAGACATACCTTTTTTTCTACATAATTTCCAAGTACATTGAGACAGTTGTGATACCGCTTTATAAGCTTCAAATGCCTTCCAGGAAAATTTTGCAGTAACTGCTTTAGGCAACAGCAGTAACACTTTCAAGCCACAAACATATCCGCGTTCTTGAAGCAAAATGACCGGCATCGCAAAGGATTACGGTAGGGTAACCAGACCTCCCTTATACAGACATTAGCTACGTTGACGCTCACGCCTTGTGTGCACAAGTCGCGCCGTTTCCGAGCGTTCAGGCTCACGGTGGAACTCAGCACCTTGGCGTAGACGTTCAGAAACACGCTCCGTGTGACCACGGCTTCAGACGGAGAGAGGGCGATATATTGTTACAAAGTCTTCTCCGCACAGTGAGGCAGACGCGGGTCGGAAGAGTTGCGGCGGCCCCAGCATCGACCCGCGAGGTAGCCGCGGCTGACTCAGCAGCCGTGACTTGCGCCGGCCCTGATTGACGGGATTACCTCCAGAGGGCGCGAGGGAGCCCCACCGCCGATAAGCCATCGCTCTGCACGATGCCCCGAACACCACCTCCACTGTCCAGTCTGACCTGGACCGTCGCCCGCTAGCATCTTCCCGGCGTCTGATTCAGCCTACACCTCCCAGTGAACCCCTTGCCAGCTTTGACGCTATAGTAGCTCTAGACCTTTAAGAAATCTTTCACGCAGGAGGACCGCACAAATATACCATCATTTGATCAACGTACTAATTCCGAAATGGGGGACATAGCAATAGGTATTTCCGGTGTAGAGAAGCAGCTGAGAGAGCTAAATACGAAAAATTCTGCTGGTCCGGATGGAATACCAGTTCGGTTTTACAAAGACTATTCTGCGGCATTGGCCCCCTACTTAGCTTGCATTTCTAGCGAATCTTTAATTCAGCGCAAAGTTCCTAGTGATTGGAAAAAAGCGCAGGGTACTCCCGTGTATAAGAAAGGAAAGAGAACTGACCCATACAATTACAGGCCAATATCGTTGACATCGGTTTCATGTAGAATTTTGGAGCATATTCTCAGTTCGAATATAGTAAATTTCCTTGCAACGGAAAAGCTTCTTTCCATGAATCAGCACGGGTTTAGGAAACATCGTTCATGTGAAACTCAGCTTGCCCTTTTCTCACATGACATCTTGCGAGCCATGGACGAAGGGCAACAGGCGGATTGTGTTTTTCTCGACTTCAAAAAGGCGTTCGACACGGTGCCACACTGCAGACTGCTAACGACGATACGAGCTTATGGAATAGGTTCACAGATTTGTGACTGGCTGGAAGACTTCCTAAGTAATAGAACGCAGTACGTTGTTCTCGACGGCGAGTGTTCATCAGAGACGAGTGTATCATCAGGCGTGCCCCAGAGGAGTGTGATAGGACCGCTATTATTTTCTATCTATATAAATGATCTGATGGACAGAGTAAGTTGTAATTTGCGGGTGTTTGCTGATGATGCTGTGGTGTATGGGAGGGTGTCGTCTGTAACTGACTGTAATAGCATACAGGTTGACTTAGACAAAATTTCTAGTTGGTGCGAAGAATGGCAGCTAGCTCTCAATGTAGATAAATGTAAGGTGATGTGCATGAGTAGCAAAAACAATCCTATAATGTTCGAATACAGCTTCAGTAGTGAGCTTCTTGATGCGGTTGCGTCGTTCAAATATCTAGGCGTAACATTGCAGGGCGATATGAAATGGAACGAGCATGTAAGGACAGTTGTGAGTAAGGCAGATAGCCGACTTCGGTTTATTGGGAGAATTTTGGGAAGATGTACTTCACCTGTAAAGGAGACCGCGTATAAAACGCTTGTACGACCACGTCTTGAGTATTGCTCAAGTATTTGGGACCCGCAGCAGATCGGTTTGAAGGACGACATAGAGGCGGTTCAGAGGCGAGCAGCTAGATTTGTTACCTGTAGGTTCGACCAATGCGCGAGTGTCACGGAAATGCTCTGGCAACTCAATTGGGGATCGCTGGCAGAAAGACGACGTTCTTTTTGTGAATTTCTGTTGAGGAAATTTAGAGGGCCGGAATTTGAAGCTGAGTGTAGCACGATCTTACATTTCGCGTAAAGATCACAAAGACAAGATAAGAGAAATTAGGGCTCATACGGAGGCATATAGCCATTCTTTTTTTCCTCGTTCAATTTTGGAGTTTAATAGGAAAGGAAATGCCTAGTAGTGGTACAGTGTACCCTCCGCCACGCACCTTACGGTGAATTGCGGAGTATGTATGTAGATGTAGATCTTGTCGGATGTAAGAATTAACCCTTGTGTCCACATTGGGCCACCTGGGTAATTTTAACAGCCCATTTTTCAGGTTATTAAAACTAGTGGACACCAGGCCCCAGGTTATTCCTCATCTGCATCCTTATAAACGTGATAATACCAGGAATAATTTAAATACTTTCATAGAAGAGCATTTAAAGGGAAGCAACAGAACTCGCCCTCTAATCTATTTTCGGGTTCAAACTTCCTGGCAGATCAAAACTGTGTGTCGGAACCGGGATTCGACTCTGGGACCTTTGCATTTCGCGGGGAAGCGCTATACCGACTGAGCGACTCACAACTTTACTTCCGCCAATACCTCGCCTCCTAGCCGGCCGCGCTGGCCGAGGGGACTGAGGCACGTCAGTCACGGTCTGCACGGCCACTGCGGGCATGTATATTTGTGCCGTCCTTAGTGTTAGCTCAAAAAATGTTCAAATGTTTGTAAATCTATCGGACCAAACTGCGTGGTCATCAGTCCGTAGCTTACAAACTACTTAAACCAAGGTAAACTAACCTAAGGACAACACACACACACCCATGCCCCAGGGAGGACTCGAACCTCCACGGCGAGCAAGAAACAGAAAAGTTCCCCTTAATAGGGGGGCGGTCCCCCTTTTATCCCATCCGTAAGTCGATTTGTACCATATTTTTAATTTATACGCAAAAGAGCTCTTATTAGAAAATATATTCCTCGCAAAACTATACACTAAAAAGATCTTCTGCATTTTTTCATTTATACGAAAGGTAATTCGGGTATAATAATTGGAATATAATTCTGTTGACATATACTTTCTGCTCATGCATACTCGAGGGCAATTCACGCTCAGTCTGTAGTCATGTGTACTCTTTCCACCATAATACTGGAGGAAATGGCAGCCATAGAGGAGGAGAATAATGTATTTCTGATTTGAGTGGAAATGGTCCATTTTTCATCGATTTGGGAAAAGATCAAAGTCAGCGATCGACGGAAAGCCAATCGCAAGCAAGCGCCGCGCATCCTGGAGGGGAAGGAGGAACCAAAGATGCGCGCCCTCTACAAGAGGCTGTGTCTAGGAAGACATACGTGTGGACGCCCGGCAGTTACTAGTCAGGACTAAGGTCAGTTACTATTCAGAACTCAGGCAGTTACTAGTCAGCTACGAAGTCAGAAATAGGACAGTGCTAAGTCACAACGCGGCTACGAACGTAGCAGTACCTAGGTCTTAGCGCAGCTAGCATCATACAGACGACACCGCGAGAAGCAAGAAGAAAGAAGAATCGATTCCTGCACCAATACCTTTATTGACAACTAGCTGAAAACCCGGCGTTGCCCGGGATGTTAAATATCTGCCAGAATGCATGTGATGTTATGTATATGGAAAGCACATATTACAAAAAAACCAGGTTCCAGGCTTCCGATTCTATCCGGACATACACAAATTTCAAACCAAAGGTTTATTGATACCTCTTATTCTTCGATTTCATTTTATATTGTAAAGTAAATAATTTCATCATTGCAGTGTAAGTTTAGGGACTGATGACCCCGCAGTTAAGTCCCATAAGCTTAACAAACATTGAAAATTTTGAAGTAAAAGAACTTTTAAGATTTCTTTTTCCTTATGCAATAACCTTTTCCCCCTCTATATAACACACACACATACACACACACACACACACACACACACACACACACACGACATGTGTATATCTTCCAGGCTCTAATATGAATAAATTGTTTGGTCAGCCCTCCCCTGACATGAAGATGCCAAATCCATTACCAAGTATTTAATAGATTGCCCTGTAATTTATTAATCGTAATATAAAATGCAAGTTCCAATGGAAACTGCAGTCTTCTGAAGGTACATTTGTGGGATATCATGGGTATGCGTTGGGTGTACTCTGTTTCATTCTTTTCCTTTCCTTGTAGCTCCATGGAAGTAAACTGCTTTCACTTCCAGCCGGATGGAGCAATTCTCCATGAACGTTACTGTTTACGTGCTCATATCTCATGAACTATATATCTTACTGTGATACAATTTAGAAGCTGCATTCAACTATATATGTGTATACTGTCTGTAAAATTTCCTGTCGCTACAATTTGTAGTGTTCAAATTATAAATTGTAACGTCATACCGAGAGCCGTAGTTTTACTCCATAAACAGCGGAAAAGTAGTAAGCGAGAAACTTTTTTCCTTTCATCATTTTACTATGGTTGCCAGCGAGAAAAAGTTTAATACAGGTTTGAAATTATTTTTAAAGTTTGTTGCAAGTCGCTAAGTACTGTCATTCTCATACAGTGTATTTCGAAAGTCTCGCCGCATTAAATGGCATTTTTTGCGATTTCTATTGGTTATGACGCAATATCTTTTGAACCATGTGTCGTATGTGATTCTTAACCATGCAGAAATTATTACCTCACTGTAAGGAATGTGTGTACGAAATTTGGTTGAAATCGGTCCAATGGTTTAGGAGAAAATGTGCAGCATTGTCGCAAAATGCAGCAGTTTTTCGCGCATCTCATTGTTTATGACATCATATCTCGTGAACTATACATCGTATGTGATTCTTACGGCTACGGTGACCATCCTCATAGATTGAAGCTTACGTGTACAAAATTTCTTAAAGTTTGGAACAAAACTGCTGATTTGTATGCAACACGTACAAACATAAGGAGACTCTGCTTTAAATATTAGAGGATACTATACGTTCAGTTTGTCATCTTGGCATTGCATTTCCTCCAGGCGGAGCGTATGGGGAATTGGAGCTCCATATAGGATGTGTGAGAGCTATACTCCCCATATTCCACGGAACTGGATACTCTCCTTATGCTAAGGCGTCTCATTTTACCTACAGGATATCGAAAAACTGCAATAAACAATGAAACCTGCGGAGTTCGATAAATTCACCAAGGACAACTTCTTCACGGTTCGATGCTCTGATAAGCATTGTTGTGGAGTATGGACCGACATGACGATAGAACAGACGCTTATGAAGAACCTGAAGAGTGCTGGAGGTCTTTCACACGGAAGAGGTTTCACCGACAGTGTGTTGAACCGATGGATCTGCAGTATACCAATAGCCCATCACAAATGTAAAGCTGTGGAACAGGTCTGCAGTGTTTATTCGGTTTCGAGTGAACAACACGTTGAACTGAGGAGTGATAGGATAGAAATTGATGAGAAAATTCGCAGAACATTTCAGCTGTGATTGCAACAACACCCTCCATTTGTGTATAAGAAGCAATTGTATTCATTAGGATCTGGGTAAGTAGCTTCTCAAGAAATAAACTGCTATAAAGCTTAAGCTATCAAAATCAAATGTTTGTAGAGCTTATGGGACTTAACTACGGGGTCATCAGTCCCTAAACTTACAAACTACTTATGAACTAGTTAATACTAAGGACGGCACAAATATCCATGCCCGAGGGGGGGGGGGGGGAATTCGAACCACCGACCGTAGACCTTAAGCGATCCAGCATATTTAGGACAATGTGCATGTTAACTGCTAGGCTTCAAAAAACTATAACTGAAGTAGATACAACGCAGTTATTTCAGAGAATACTGCGCACGTTTCATTCATTTGATGATTTAAAGGATTGCATCAAGTACGAATTTTCAAGTGTATCAATGTTTCTGTTTGACAGCAGTGAATGGTTTGCCTAAGTATGCTATTACAGTTAGTGAAAGACGAAACCTACGATCGGGTGTTCGAATCCCCTCTCGGGCATGGATATTTGTGCCGTCCCTAGTAATAGCTAGTTCATAAGTAGTTTGTAGGTTTAGGTGCTGATGACCCCGTAGTTAAGTCCCATAAGCTCTACAAACATTTGAACATTTGAAAGACGAAACCCTCCCATACACCACAGCATCATCACCAAACAGCCGGAAATTACGAGTTAGTCTTTACTTAAAGCTTCCGGGCTGAGATGCCGTGGTTCATATATGAAACTTTCCCCTGACGTTTCGCCCTGCAGTACGCCGCTTTACCTCCGAGGATGCCTTCCGCAGACGAGGGCGAAACGTCAGGGGAAACTTCTATGTATGGACCACGGCATCTCGGCCCGGAAGCTTTAAGTAATGACGACACCTGCCGTGGAAGCCTTCATTCTATGAACAAGTTAGTCTGTCCATCGGATCATTTATGAAGATAGTGAAGAGTTGAGTAGTGTTTAGGATCTGTTGCACAGTCGGTTTGAAATAGACTGAAACCGGTCCCGACTTTTAATTCGGTCAGTGGCTGCTTATTATTCGAGATCAAAAATTTTAGACCGCTGTTTGTTCCGAAAGATTTACTGGTCTGAAAAGTAGCAGATACGCGAGTACCGCGACCATGGAGGAATGTTTGTGAAACTGTCTGTCCGCCAGCATGATGGCGCATCTTTTGCCATCGATCGTCGGTTGTGCAGCGTGGAGAGGGGAGAGGGTCCACGATTTGGGGCTGCAAGGGGAGTGACGACTGAACTGTCAATCAAGCCACATTCTCCTCCCCAGGCGCTCTGCAATGGCAGAACAGCCGCGAGAGGCTGAGAGACGCTAACAAGTAGGGCTGCGGCGCAGGCATGGCGAGAGGACGCGAATGTCTCTGCAAAATCGTCACACAATAAGCTCCCCGCATTAAGAACATCTACACTGCTGGCCATTAAATTTGCTACACCTAGAAGTAATGCAGATGATAAACAGGTAATCATTGGACAAATATATCATACTAGCTTAAACCCGCGGCTCCGCTCGCGTTTTGGTTGATTATGATATATAAGCTAGCTTTTAGTACTGTGCTACGACACTGATTTAAGGATGAAATGAAATACAATACCTTCTTCAGAAACAAACATATTTAAACAACATTATCAGGAAATTAAGTAGTTTAGATCAAATCACACGTATAAATGCACTCGTTTCGAAGAATCCAATCACGAAATTCAACAATAATGATTGTAATAATATTACAGATCGATCACTTGATGTAATGCACGAAACATCAAATCGATTATTTAAAGAGATGTATCACAAGAAATTTCTTTTTTACTGCTTTATTTATTTATTGCTATATTTCCTTATTCGTATGCTTATCCTTACAGAAATAGCTAAAGACATTGCAACATACATACACCAAAGATATGGTCTGTGACAGCACGTTTCGTTGTATGTAACCTCCTTGCTATAGAGTCGCAAACGTATTCGCTGGCCTTCAGTCCGAATTTTTTTATAATTTGACGACTTTTAACCACCATATCTTCCACCCCCTTATAGCTATCGGCATGGAACTGCTTCGGACAACAGTTGCACACAGACCATTCGTTTGCGTTCTGTAGTTTCCGCTGCAGAGTGAAATATTAACACACACACACACACACACACACACACACACACACACACACGTAGAATTTTTTATACACCGATAACTTTCCATCCAAATATACTCCACCCTTTCATCGTTATCAACCCTCAAGCAACAATGCAACCAATAACACAATTTTCAAAGAGTAAATATAATTTTCAAAGAGTAACTATTGTTCCGCATTTCGCGTTATATTCTTAAAATTACTAAATATCTATCAGATCGCTAAAAAACCGTGCCTAAAACCTTCCTCAGGTACAAATTACTAACTGTACAAATATTTAAGTCTCTGAGTCTTCTCGTTCGGACGTGATAAGCGTACACCGAACAAACATTCACATTTATAGATATAGACTAGGACTGACACGTGATTACATTTTCACACAATTTGGGTGCATAGTTCCTGAGAAAGCAGTACCCAGAACAACCACCTCTGGCCGTAATAACGGCCTTGATACGCCTGGGCATTGAGTCAAACAGAGCTTGGATGGCGTGTACAGGTACAGATATCCATGCAGTTTCAACACGATACCACAGTTCACCAAGAGTAGTGAGTGACTGGCGTATTGTGACGAGCCAGTTGCTCGGCCACCATTGACCAGACATTTTCAATTGGTGAGAGATCTGGAGAATGTGCTGGCCAGGGCAGCAGTTAAACATTTTCCGTATCCAGAAAGGCCCGTACAGGACCTACACCATGCGATCGTGCTTTATCCTGTTGAAATGTAGGGTTTCGCAGGGATCGAAGGAAGGGTAGAGCTACGGGTCGTAACACATCTGAAATGTAACAACCACTGTTCAAACTGCCGTCAATGCGAACAAGAGGTGACCGAGACGTGTAACCAGTGGCACCCCATATCATCACGCCAGGTGATACGCCAGTATGGCGATGACGAATACATGCTTCCAATGTGCGTTCATCGTCATGCCGCCAAACACGGATGCGACCATCATGATGGTGTAAACAGAACCTGGATTCATCCGAAAAAAGTACGTTTTGCTGTTCGTGCACTGAGGTTCGTCGTTGCGTACACCATCGCAGGCCCTCCTGTCTGTGATGCAGCGTCAAGGGTAACCGCAGCCATGGTCTCCGAGCTGATAGTCCATGCAGCTGCAAACGTCGTCAAGCTGTTCGTGCAGATGGTTGTTGTCTTGCAAACGTCCGCATCTGTTGACTGAGGGATCGAGACGTGGCTCCACGATCCGTTACAGCCATGCGGATAAGATGCCTGTCATCTCGACTGGTAGTGATACGAGGCCGTTGGGATCCAGCACGGTGTTCCGTATTGCCCTTCTGAACCCACCGATTCCATATTCTGCTAACAGTCATTGTAACGCGAACAACGCGAGCAGCAATGTCGCGATACGATAAACCGCAATCGCGATAGGCTACAATCCGGCCTTTATCAAAGTCGTGATGGTACGCATTTCTCCTCCTTACACGAGGCATTACAACAACGTTTCACCAGGCATCACCGGCCAACTGCTTTTTGTGTATGAGAAATCGGTTGGAAACTTTCCTCATGTCTGCACGTTGTAGGTGTCGCCACCAGTGCCAACCTTGTGTGAATGCTCTGAAAAGCTAATCACAACATTACAGGATCTTCTTCCTGTTGGTTAAATTTCGTGTCTGTAGCACGTCATCTTCGTAGTGTAACCATTTTAATGGCCAGGAATGAATTTATACCACTCAAAACAGTTAGGTTCTGAAGTATTGGTATCGGGAGAATGTAGTAAAATAGTTCGACGTCCTTCTGTTTGTCCTACAACGCTATTACGGCAATCGAGATAGTTGTAATAACACAAAGTTGCTGCAGAGGGGGTTAGTGTTGATCTGTGTTTACCAAATGAACTCAGTTTGGTTCAGATAGTGTAGTTGAACAGGTAGTGTAATACAACAACCACGTTAGCTATACGAAGCTGTAGCCACAGGAAGGTGAGTGTTCCATTAAAACCGCGACACCGTTTAGACCGCAGCAATTGGGCGGTGGAACATCACGAGTGAAGTCGTAACGAATGGCGCCGAGTTCTGTTCACAGATGGGTGAAGATTTTGTTTTCAGCGTCAAAATCGTCATTCCCTCATCTATATCTACACACATACTCCGCAAGGTGCGTGGCGGACGGTACATTATACCACTACTAGGCATTTCCTTCCCTATTCCACTCCCAGAGAGAACGAGGAAAAAAAGAATGCCTATATGCCTCCGTACGAGCCCTAATTTCGCTTATGTTGTCATTGTGATCATTACGCGAAATGTAAGCAGGTGGGAGCAAGATCGTACTACAGTCAGCTTCAAATTCCGGCCGGAGTTGCCGGAGCATGTTCGTGACACTCGCGCATTGGTCGAACCTACCGGTATCAAATCTAGCTGCTCGCCTCTGAACTGCTTCCATGTCTTCCTTTAAACTGATCTGTTGCGTGTCCCAAACACTTGAGCAATACTCAAGACGTGGTCGTACAAGCGTTTTATACGCGGTCTCCTTTACATGTGTAAGGCGTCTCGCTGCGGAGCGCGCGGTTGCTCGCCGTGGAGGTTCGAGTCCTCCCTGGGGCATGGGTATGTGTGTTTGTTCTTAGGTTAGTTTACCTAGGTTTAAGTAGTTTGTAAGCTACGGACTGATGACCACGCAGTTTGGTCTGATAGATTTACAAACATTTGAACATTTGAATTTTGAAACCGAAGTCGGCTGTCCGCCTTACTCATAACTGTCCTTACATGTTCATTCCATTTCATATCGCTCTGCAATGTTACGCCTAGATATTTGTTCCACGCGACTGCATCACGAAGCTCACTACTGATGCTGTATTCGAACATTATAGGATTGTTTTTCCTAGTCGTGCGCATCACCTTACATTTTTCTACTTTGAGACCTTCGCACCAACTAGAAATTTTTTCTAAGTCATCCTATATGCTATTACAGCAAGTTAAAGACGGCACCCTCCCATACACCATAGTATCATGAGCAAAGAGCCGCAAATTACAAGTTACTCTGTCCATCATTTATACAGATAGAAAATAATAGCCGTCCTATCACACTCCTCTGGGGCACGCCTGACGATACACTCGTCTCTGATCAGCACTCGCCGTCGAGAACAACGTACCACGTTCTATTACGTAGGAAGTCTTCCAGCCAGACACAAATCAGTGAACGTATTCCATAAGCTCCTATCTTCGTTAGCAGTGTGACACCGCGTCAATCGACTTTTTGAAGTCGAGAAAAACAGAATCCGCCTGTTTCCCTTCATCCACGGCTCGCAAGACGTCATGTGAGAAAAGGGAAAGCTCAGTTTCACATGAACGATGTTTTCTAAACTCGTGCTGGTTCATAGAAAGAAGCTTTTCCATCTCAAGGATGGAACATGGAACAACTCTGTTTATGTGTAGGAAACGTTACCATGTTATGGTGATGGGTGAATGGTGTAGGCAGGAGTAAGTATTAACCTTATGTCGTTCAGAATGGCGCTTTGGTTGCTCAGACGTATAAAGACCAGATCCTTCGACGTTTTGTTGTGCCCTACGCTGATATCATAGGAGATGGGTTCCTTCTAGGGGACGGTGCACTGGTGCAGAACCAGCTTGAAGCTGAGGAAATTGAACGAATGGAGTAACCACCTTGTTCAGCGGACCCAAACCCGACTGAGCATGTCTGGGATGCACGTGGCAGACGCATTGCAGCCAGACCAGCACCAGCAGAGCTGGATATTGCGCTGATGGGAGAATGACCAAATAGCTGTCAAGAGCTGATTGATAACTCACACTGTCCATGCCAAGCAGGTGTGCAACAGTACTGGCCGTTCGAGGTGTCCACACACCTGTTTCACTATTACGGTAGCCCCATGGTGCCTCGCCCTCAGTAACCGCCATGTAAACCTCAACTGAAGAACTGATACAGCAAAATCTCGTACTGTATCACACACAAATTGCATATCTGACTAAAATAAGTAACCAGAATACATATTTTGTATGATATCTAACCTGACCCTGTAATTGTAGAGGCAGTGTAGTTCCTCCATCCGTGAACCGTAGCTTCGGAACCGTTCGTTCGCGAACAACCTTCTCTAGCACGGAGGTCGGAACATCAACAACAACAGCAAGAGGCGGGTGTGGGCAGCTGGCGTCGGCCGCTGCCCCTCGGCTGCTGACGCGGCAGAGGAGGACGGCGGTTTGAGTCCCAGTCCCTGTCCCAGTCCCAGTCCCGCCCAGCGGCGCGCGGGGGCGGATGACGGATCACCGGCGGCCCTGCCGCCCTCATACCGCCCCCGGCCTGCGCTGCTGACGCGACAGCCGGCGAGAGGGCGCCGCGCCGTCACGGGAGAGCTGGCAGCAGCCCCAGCCCCCAGGCCACCAGGAGGCAAGCGCCGTCTCTGACACCAAGCCTCTTCCCCCCACACACAGTGGCTACTGAGGTAGCGGCGGGGCAGTCATACTCCACCGTTAAAAACGCAACCCCCTCTAGAACGTTTTGTACGTTGAAATGTACAGGGTGTCCGAAAACCTTTCCCTCATTACATAAATTGATAACTCACGCTAGAAGTAAGTAAGATATAAACTTGTGACGAATTAAGAATGAAACTTTCACTCTGCAGCGGAGTGTGCGCTGATATGAAACTTCATGGCAGATTAAAATTGTGTGCCGGAACAGGGACTCGAACCTGTGACCTTTGCCTTTCGCGGGCAAGCGCACTACCGACTGAGCTATCCCGGAGAGCTAGTCTTGCATGGTTCGCAGGAGAGCTTCTGTGAAATTTGGAAAGTAGGAAGCGAGGTACTGGCAGAAGTGAAGTTGTGAGGCGGCATCGTGAGTCGTGTCGGGATAGCACAGTCGGTAGTCCGCTTGCCCGCAAAAGGCAAAGGTCCCAGGTTCGAGTCCCGGTTCCAGCACACAATTTTAATCTGCCAGGAAGTTTCATATCAGCGCACACTTGCTTGTGACGAATTGTTACAAACCATCAATTTTTTTTTCTGTTTTACGTTCGCAGTACGTAAGTACTTGATGAGGCAAGGACGTAGCCAAAGGGGAGAGTCTTGGGGGTCCGGATCCCTCTATCACTTAAAATCATACCCAAACTTATGCTAAGGACAATACACACACACACACACACACACACACACACACACACACACACACACACTCACATTAATGGTCGATGGTGCACTCCAACCTCCGAAGGGACTAAATTAAATAAGACACAACCTAGCTATCATATAGTGAAACCGAATGATATTGTTATTTTCAGTCATACGACGAAAAAGGGATACGCACTATCGACAGTCAACAAAGCCATCCATAGATTTTAATTATCGATACATTTATAACAGCATCAATTATTGCCCAGTCCTCCTTACTCAATTATTGCTATGTTAAGCACTACAGTTCTTACTTGCAGTGGAATATAATGCACCTGCTGTCGTTCATTTCTTTTGTGTGTTTTTTTAAAATATATATATAAATCTTCAATGCGCCAAAAATAAATAAGAAGTGCGGTTGTTGCCTTCATGAGGAATTTTTGCATGCGCAAGGCGAGGTGCGCAGTAGCTCCATTGCCTTTGCTTCGGGACCATTCGTTCGTAACCGCCAGAGCTCGAGTAGCCAGGAGCTGGCGTCTCTACCAGCTCCAACGCCAGTGTTAAAAGCGTCGTTTCCCCTCGTCCCTCCCTGCCGCGGGAGCGCCCATATGCTGCCTCCAGGGGGTTCAGGAGAGAATCTGAACCTCAGCCGCGCATGCGCATTGCAACGCTGCGGCCACTGCCGCCTATATTAAGCGGCCGCGCTACGACTCGTATACGTGCTGTCTCCGCGACGTTAAACGTTTCTCATTAGATAAAAATACTTTGAATGGGCATATAAAATGATTTGATATTAGAACGAAACAAAGAATTGTAGTTTGAAAGCACTCGTTATTTTATTTATTTACTCCTTTTTAACGACGAGCTTTTTTCCAGGGGTTCAGTGGACCAGTGAAAACACGTAGGACGCACCACCACTGTTGGTGTTCTTCACGGGTTTGCGGCCGGATTGCGTCGTTCTGCTGACACAATGTTTCAGCGGTCCACCTGGCCGCCATCTTCAGGTGCGACTGGTGCACAATCACGCCGGAACTGAGGACACATCAGATACGGCGGCTCCTTTATACCGCGGGAACAGGCCAGTGCGCATGTGCAAGAAGCGGGAAGAACGCCCTCTGGGAAGCGAAGAGTATTGCCGCGGTAGAAGTTGGCCAGAGCGATCAATCGAAAATTAAGGAAGAGCAGGTCGATAACTAGACCGTTGCTGTTTAATATCTGACAAAGTAGGGAACAGAAAATATCGTTCGTGCGAAACACAACTAGCTCTTTACTCACACGATGTGATGGGTGCTACCGACAAGATAGCCAGAAGGCTTTTGACACCGCCTTCAAACTATTAGGACTGTTGAGGACCGTTGTATTGAGCATAAACGTCACACACGTTTACAACAGCCAAACAAATCTGCTGTGGCCGAACACTGTCTTAACACAGGTCACCCTGTGGAATACAACAAAACCGAAATTGCGGCATGTTTTTACAAATGTCTTTGAAGCTTAAGGGACAACTGCGGGGTCATCAGTCGCTGAACTTAGAAACTACTTATGAACTACCTTAACTAAAGACGACACAAACATCCATGCCCGAGGAGGGAATCGAATCCCCGACCAAAGCGACCGTGCAGAGTGTGACTGGCGCGCCACAGTCCCCTCGGCCACCGCGGGCGGCCAAATCTGAGATTCACTTCGAACTACTGGGACTGTGTTATCAAGGAAGCGATTGAAATAAAATTTGGTGACAACCTTATGAATAGGGATGGAGGGTTCTGCTTAAATTCCGCTTGGGATCCTCCTCTCACTTGTCAAAAAACAGAGGGACCAAACTAATCCGACCGCAGATTCGAGAACTGATGTTTATTATCGATATTCTGACCGTTTTCATCTTTGGTCGTGTCGGCGCTGCGTGCTTACTGTCTCGGTGTGTGTTGTCTTTCCTGTTTACTCATTGAAAAACGAGGTTTTAAAATATCGTTGCACGCTGCTTCCTCACCGCAGTTTCGTCTTGAAAATGGCAGGGTGGTTTCCTGCCGAAATATCGGCAGTTGTCGAATTTGGTACGTGGCAGCATACCCGCAAGTTTTTCGAAGTTGCTATTCGCCGCCGGCCACGGTGGCCGAGGAGACTGAGGCGCTCCAGTCACGGTCTGCACGGCCACTACGGTCGGGATTTCGAATCCCCCTTCGGGCATGGATATTTGTGCCGTCCTTAGTCTTAGTTAGTTCATAAGTATTTTGTAAGTTTAGGGACTGATGACCCCGTATTTAAGTCCCATAAGCTCCACAAACATTGAACATTTTGTGATTCTTGAAATTTTTCCGACGGACATAATATTCCATCATCTTTCGGGAGTGCACCCGGGACATCGACAATTCTTCGTCCGATATTTCGGCTGCAAACCTTACAGCCATCTTCAAGGCGAGTCCAAGACTGAGTTCTCAGCTTCTTCGCGTGCGTATTTATACGGTAAATCACCTGATGCAAAGCTACTGAGGATTAGACTGCTATCTAAGTCTAATCCTCAGTAGCTCTGCATCAGGTGATTTAGCGTATAAATAGGCACGCGCAGACGCTGAGAACTCAGTCTTGGACTCGCCTTGAAGATGGCTGTAAGGTTTGCAGCCGAAATATTGGACGAAGAGTTTTCGCTGTCCCGGGTGCACTCCCGAAAGATGATGGAATATTTGAGCACTGTGATTTGAATCAGTGGTTTCGTTGTCCCCGCGTCGTCGCCGTTGCGACCTCGTAGTCAGCTGGGCCGTGACGTAGCGCCAGGTGAGTCAGCCTATGGCTTCGCCGCCGCTGCAGCCGCTGATGCGGTTGCTGTGATAAATAGCGCACCCCCCGTGGTAGGGTGAGGGGCAAGCCAGCGGGGTGAACCCGGGTCAAGGTCACCGCTCTCAAGCGCCTGTGCCGTACGCGCCCAGAAACTCTCGTTAAACTCGCCGTATTGCAGCGCAGAGAAGAATGAAAACAGCGTCCCGGTAAAAGAATACATGGGTTCTAATTACCGAAAATTAGTACGCACTAGAGATGGGAAAACTGAAACATCTGACGATTTCGAAACGAATGAAACCGTACCATCTGTGGTTTCGAAACCATGAAACCGTGAAGCAATGTACGTTTTGTCATAAAATCTTCGTTCTAGGAGGACAATATTTTTCACTATGTGGACAAGGGTACATACAACAACCTGTCAACTATAGAGTATATATTTACTTCTTGGTCTGTACGAAACATGTTGATAAAGGTTTTTTCCTTTGTTGTTGATGTTGCCAACACGAGGCCGCGGATATGGTAGATAAAAGTTTACCCCGTTAGGAACTCACAAAATGCAATACGGTACGCATATTACAGTGATGGATCATAAATGCTACTTTCTATACATACTAAATAAATAATAGGGAATAAAGGGCACACTAAATAATCATATATAATGCTATGGTATTACAAAAATAATAAAATAAGAGACTAGTTCACCACTTGTACGTCTTAACCGTTACACCACCGCCGCAATTCCTTTAACATGAGTGTCGAAAAATTATAACGACAGTAGGTAACTTCGTTTTCGCGCATAAGAAACTAACTCTTTAACACGAGATTAAATATGCGATCTACCCTAGTTAGTATAAAAAATGCCATTTCAGGCTTCATGTTGTATCTTATTTTAAGGAATGTAGTTTCACTCGTGTGTTTTTAATATGGTAGATAAAACTAGAATTTAACTGGTTATTTCATTGCAAATAGTGAACTGTTTTTTTTTTTTTTTTTTTTTTTTTTTTAAACCGACATGAAATCGTGAAACCGACAAGAAACCGTGAAACCGACAGGAAGAAACGGTTTCAGTGTATCGACAATCGACCGCGAATGTGATCCTAAACAGAACCGAATGAAACCGCATGGTTTCGAAACCGTGAAAGATGCCGGTTTTGAAATACTGAAACTGTTGTGTGTATCGATACTTGGTTCCCAAACCATGAAACCGTAGCCAACTCTAGTACGCAAAAAAAAAAAAAAAAAAAAAAAAAAAAAAAAAAAAAAAAAAAAAAAAAAAAAAAAACCTTATTCTTTTCATTCTCCACTCCGAGTAGTGGAGCGGCTGTTTGAGATCCGGCCCATAAAGAGTGGCGGTTCTGTTCAGCCAATTATCAGACAAGCTGATAGTAGGGCAAAGGGGGATCCCAATTGGGGATAAGTGGGAGGGGCTTATCAGTTGGCATACGCCTTACAACCCAGGAAAACCTCCCGAATACCTTGGTCGGAACCGGAGGATTGGGACCAATTTAATTTATCTCTGGAACGTTGCCCCGGACTACAAATGGATTATCGGGAGGGCACGAGTGCACTCACGACAATCAAGGATCGGACGCCCGAGTTACTCTCGTAAACTCGTAGAGATCAGCTCGGCCAACAGTGGGCAAGCATCCCCCGTGAGCACGGTATCCTCTGCGTCCGGTGTAGCAAAATGCAACGTCGATTTTGATCCGATTATCAAACATGCCTGCCAGATACTAGATGTGATGACAACGTCGTCCGCAAACAGATAGCCTAGTGATATAGCTGTCACAGCGCCATCTGTTTTTCCCCTTTAATAGCGAATGTCTACAGCCATTAGGGTTTGTGCCATATCAACGCGTGAAAAAAAAATGACGTCGTACTATACACACTCGTGCTTCCTACAGCCAAATGAGCGACATATACATCTATATTTTGATTTTCTCAGGGAAGCCAAAACCGTCTTGGTCCAACCCGCCACTGCCCGCACCGAAACTAAGTTTATTGTGCGGTATCGCTCCCTGTATATCTAGTAAAGCCAACCAATGCCCTTGAACAGTGCAAGGAGTCCCTTTACCAGTTCTTTATTAGACACAATTTCTTCGGGTCTGGTTGTCCCAAATATTCTGTGCCTTTTACTCTCCAATGCAATGCATTCGAAGATTAGATGTGATGCAGTTTCATCACCGTCATCACAGATCCTACATTTAGGGTCCTCTTATGTTATTCCCATTGTATGTAGGTATTTTTTGAAATTACCATGGCCTGTCAGCAATCCAACCATGAGTCTAATCTCTCTCCTGTTCAGGCCCAGGATTGCAGAGTTTTTTTAAAACATGGCTTTGGCGTCATTACTTCGCCATGTTTTTGTTGATAGACTTTGGTCCAATATTCTACATCCTGTCTTCTGAGCCAGTTACGTAGCTCCAATTTGGCCATTGTCTTGGTGATTATCAGGACAGGTTCCGGTCCAATAAATGGAGTCTCTGCCACCATCCTGGCTAATCTGTCGGCATGTTCGTTGCCACTGATCCCCGAGTGGCCAGGGACCCACAATAGGTTTACTCTATTGCTTTCCCCTAGCTCCACCAGAACCCTGTTACATTCTGCAACAATTTTAGACCTTGTTGCATACATCTGTATAAATGCAAGTGACATTGAAGAGGGTTCATCGAACCACTTTTATGCTGTTCCTCTAGGTTTCCATTGTCTAATTGCTCGCAACGAATAACGCCTTTCTTTTAATGATTTCCATCCCAACTCGTGCGTCGTTTCCGTGACACTCTCTCCCCCATATCGCGATATTACAGCACGAGCTGCCCTTCTCTGTCTTTAAATCGTCCGTCAGACGCACCTGGTGTGGATCCCACAATGTGCTTCAATACTCTAAAATAGGACGCACAAGTGTGGTGTAGGCAGTTTCTTTAGTAGAACTGTTGCATCTTCTGTCCTGCCAATGAAACGTAGTCTTTATTTCTCTTTCCCATACAATACTTTTTGTATGTGCTCTTTTCAACTTAAGTTGTCCGTAATTGTTATCCTAGGTATTTAATTAAATATACGGCTTGTAGTTTTGACTAATTATCGTCTAAATGAAGTGTAACGAATTTCCTTTAGTAGTTATACGGATGACTTCACACTTGTAATTAAGGGTCAAATGCCATTCTTTGCAGCATGCTCATAACCTATCTACATCATTTTTCTGTTGATTTTGATCTTGTGCTGTCTTTACTAACCGATAAATGACAGCATCATCCCGGTCTAAGAGAGTTACTCAGATTGTCTCCCAAATCTAATATATAAAGCAGAGTGTCCATATATTTGTACGTGCTGCATAGAAATCTACAGTTTTCTTGCAATCTTTATGAAATTTTGTACACATTCCTTAGCGTGAGGGAACAATTACTGCATGGTTAAGAATCACATACGACACATGGTTCAAAAGATATTACGTCATAACCAATAGAAATCGCAAATAATGCCATATAATGCGGCGAGACTTTCGAAATACACTGTATGAGAATGACAGTACTTAGCGACTTGCAACAAACTTTAAACATAATTTCAAACCTTATTAAACTTTTTCCCACTGGCAAACATAGTAAAATGATGAAAGGAAAAAATTTTCTCGCTTACTACTTTTCCGCTGTTTATGGAGTCTCGGTATGACGTTACAATTTATAATTTGAACACTACAAATTGTAGCGACAGGAAATTTTACAGACTGGATACACATATATAGTTGAATGTAGCTTCTAAATTGTATCACAGTGCGACACGTAGTTCGTGAGATATGAGCACATAAACAGTAACGTTCATGAAAAACCGCCCGATCACGCAACCAAGTTTTAATTTATTACTTTTTTACAACTAATTGTATTCCCAAGAGATTTTATAGTCATACAACCCTTATACAAATGCATATATACCTGAAAAATAACAGGAATAAATAAATAAATACCTGGGCAACGCCGGGTTTTCAGCTAGTCGTTTATACAAATAAGGAACAGTAGGGGCCATACAACGCTTCCCTGGGGAGCGGCACATATCACTTCTGTTCTACTCGATGACTTTCATTCAATTACAACGTACTGTGTTCTTTCTGACCGGTAATCACGAATACAATCTCACAAATGTGGCGATATTCCATAAGCGCGCAATTTCATTAGGAAGGAAGGAAGGAAGCTTAGGGTTTAACGTACCATCGACAGCTTGGTCATTAGAGAAGGCAATTTCGTTAGAAGATGCTTGTAAGGTACAGTGTCGAAACCCTTCTGAAAATCTAGAAACACGGAATCTATTTCTCATCCCTTGTCAATAGAACTTACCACATTATGTGAGTAAAGAGCTAGTCGTGTTGCACGAGAACTATACTTTCTGAATCCGTGTTGACTATGGGTCGATAGTCGTTCTCTTCGAAGTAGTTCATAATATTTGAGGAAAGTATATGTTCTAAAATCCTGCTGCAAACTCTGTAGAAAAACAGCATTTAGTGTAAAAGTTTCGGCTTATGCCTCGTGCATCTTAGACGGTATTCTCGACAAAGGACAGACTGTGTCTATAGTAAGCTGTTTTTCCTCCGTCATCGAGGCGACAGATATAAAAATCTGTCCCGGCTTTAAGAACTCAGAGAATTTATAAATATCAGGCACTCTTAACACGGTAATAAATTCCTTACTTATGTAAGTTATTTGTTTCGTGTAAGTCACTACTATTTTACTTACATCACAATCAGTTCTTGGTTCACTAACTACGAGGGTAAGTCAATTATTATCCGAAAAGTAGTTATAAAGCTTATTGTAATAAAATACTTAACTTACAAGAACATCATTTTTCGACATAGTCTCCTTGCTTTTCCATGCACTTCGTTCATCGCTCTACAAGCTTCCTTATGCCCTCATAAAACAATGTTTTCGGTCGAGCTGCGAGCCAGGAATGCACCGCTTCCTTCACTGCTTCGTCCGAATCAAATCGACGGCCCCTTAATGCCTGTTTGAGTGGACCAAACAAGTGATAGTCAGAAGGGACAAGATCGGGACTATATGGAGAATGATCCAGTACTTCAAATTTGAGTTTCTGGAGATTTTCAGCAGTGTGGACAGCAGTATGCGGACGGGCATTGTCGTGCAACAACACAACACCTTCTGACAGCACTCCTCGGCGTTTGCTTCGAATTGCACTCTTTACCCTGTCAGTAAACAACTCACTGTAACGTATACTGTTTATTGTTTTGCCCCTTTCACCATAATGTTCCAGTACATCCCAAAAAACCGTAAGCATCAGTTATCCTGAGGACGGTTGGGTCTAGAACTTTTTCTTCTTTTTCTTGCACGGCGAACTTGGTTGTTTCCATTCATACTCTGCCGTTTACTCTCCGGCTGGTAATGGTGGATCCATGTTTCGCCACCAGTAATGATTATGTCTAAGAATTTGTTCCCCTTCGTTACCATAGCGATCCAAATGTTTTTTGCAGATGTCGAGGCGCGTTTGCTTATGCAACTGTGTGAGTTGTTTTGGGACCCATCTTGCACAAACTTTACGAAACCCAAGGTCTGTTGTGAATACTTTCGTAGGCAGAACCATGACTAATTTGAAGACGATGAGCCACTTCATCAGTAGTTAATCGTCTGTCTAAGAGAATCATTTCACGTGATCGCTCAATGGTTTCTTCATTTGTGGCGGTAAACGGTCGTCCGGCTCCTTCATCGTGCTTAACACTCGTGCGACCATTTCGGAATTTTTCAATCCACTCGTACACACTTCGTTGTGGCAAAACACTGCTCCCGTACTGTACTGAAAGTCTTCTATGAATTTCGGCCTCTGATACACCTTCCGCCCACAAAAAACGTATCACCGAACGTTGCTCTTCTTTGGTGCAAATAGACAGCGGAGCAGCCATGATTAACAGCACGGCAGCGACAACGAAACTAACGTAGCAGCTTGAAAATTGCAAAGATATAACAACAAATAAACAAAGCATGCGTCACCAACGTAAAACGACAGTACTACCAACATAAACAAAAATATGACTAAATTGCGGATAATAATTGACTTACCCTCGTATTTAACTAAGATCAGCTGAAGTAACCACAGATTTATTTCTATTGTCATCATATCAATGAGTCAGGATATAAGTGCTGTGATTTTACTTAACAGATTCTTTTTTTTTTTTTTTTTCATAAAAAAAATTGTAAGAAGCAATCTCGTCCTTAATGCGGATTTTTATGAACTAAGAAAAAAATCCATATAGCAGAGTATGCTGTCTGTTTTACGGTAGGAATTAAAAGTAAGAAAACAGTTTAAACAGATCAGGGAAAGGTAAACACGAACTACCCGCAGAACTGGTTTGTGCAGCGAAATAACCTCGTCTTCAGTTGCCCCTACTTGATTGCTGGAATTACTTTCAAGCGAAGGGCTTAATTACTAAAGTGTTCGGCGGCTTTACTCTGCAAACTATGTGTATTACGAATTCAAATTTCGTAAGTTTCTCGTATGCAACCATGTCGACATTTTGGATTATTTTAAATTAACGAATTTACGTGTTTCGGTGGTATTTGTGGGACAGCAGTTCAAATCCAGATGTAGACGTCACGAATTACGTTTTCGTGGTTTCCCTAAATTGCTTAAGGTGGGCGTCAGGGTGATTCGTTTGTAGTAGACACGGTCTATTCCCCCATCTCCTCTCTTCCTACCTGTAGAAAAACTTATACGGTCTCTAATGACCTTCTAATCTACTTATGATAGTTTTTAAAGTATAATCTACAATATGCTGAAATTAATGAAAACTGATGGACACTGCTCGATGATTAGCAATTTAATTTACTAATACCACATATTATAAAATTATAATTCAACTGCCGGCCGCGGTGGCCGAGGGGATTGAGGCGCTTCAGTCACGGTCTGCACGGCCACTACGGTCGGGGGTTCGAATCCCCCCCTCGGGCATGGATATTTGTGGCGTCCTAGTTCGTAAGTAGTTCATAAGTAGTTTGTAAGTTTAGGGACTGATGACCCCGTATTTAAGTCCGATAAGCTTTACAAATATTTGAAAATTTTATAATTCAACTGACACACATGCACACGACCAATTCATTGTGAACATCTTGACAAATCTAAAAAAAATTACTATGGTATCCAGTAAGGAGCAAGTGACATTTTCATTTTTTTCACGAATATTTTTACAGTCTCATTTCCTATTTATTCAAAAAAATTTATAAAAAAAGTAAATTTAAAAAAATGAAGTAGCGTGTTAGGCAAATCTCTATACTTATAAGACATTTGTTGTCTGTCTGTCTGTTCTCTTATAACTCAAGATCCAGACAACCAAATAACGTGAAACTTGGTACACGTACACTAAATTGCACGGGGAAAGTTCTTAAATATGTTTCCTTCTATTTTTTTTTTTTTTTTTTTTTGGAAAACCAACCGGAAAATTTGAGGAAAAGTGAAAGTGCGTTTTCAATGTGTCCGTGTAAATCTGTATCTTCACACTGATCCTAATGAAATTTTGCACAATTGACCTTAAAAACAAGAGAAAAGGCACTGTCTACATAAAATTTCGTTCACTGCATGGTGGAGGGTATTTATCGATTTGGCCAAAATCCATAGCTTTGCTCCGATCTTGATGAAATTTTAAACACTTGACCTTGAAATCCAAATGAAGGTTACTTTCTACATAAAATTTCGTTCGGTGCATGGTGGAGAGTACTTACAGACTTCGATTGCAATCCCTATACATATAAGACTCATTTGTTGTCTGTTTGTCTGTTCCCTTATAACTCAAGTTCCAGTCAACCAAATAACGTGAAATTTGGTAAACGTGCACAAAAAAACATGAGGGAGGTTCTTAAATAGGTTTCGTTTCATCCCAATCTAACTCTCGTCATGTGCCTGTACTAAGCCCTGTACATAATACGCTACAGCTCTAACTAAATGAAATTTGGGTCGTTTAGATACTATGGCTGAACAGTGTAATCAATTTTTGGAGTATTATAGCAATGGATCAAATAGTTATCACAAATATCACACCGGGAGAATATAACTTATTTTTAATTTACATAAATAGGGCTATGCCATCCCTATTAGTTTATATTATTCTCTCTCTTTCTTTCTCTCTCTCTCTCGCTCTCTCTCTCTCTCTCTCTATCTATCTATCTATCTCTTCGATAACGTAACAAAATAATCTTGACAAAAGTTCTTCACTGCACATCTCGTCTTCATTCACCCGAGTCTGTTGCCTAATCTGTTAGCAATGCACTTTTTGTGAGAACTACCATACGGTTCAGAAGATCAGAGGCAAAAACCATTGTTTCCCAAATGATGATAACAAAATGAATCGTGCACTTACAAATGGTTCAGTGTAGTATCTACCATTCATACTCTCCATTTTGCTTACTGACTCACCAGACGGACGAACCACGAGTCGAGCAGAACAGATTGGATCGAAACTGTTCCATTTCCTATGCTTTCTTTCCATCAGGCACGAATTAAAGCTAGATAAATTTGTTTGTTCACCTATTGGTGCAAGAAGTTGTTTGATACTCGTGTGATTTTCTGTAGTAAGGTTGTCTGAATTGTCTGTCCTAAGCACTGGTTTCTCAAACTTTCAAAGCAACCCATTGTGATTCGAATCTCTTCTGTTAGTCCGTGATTGCGTTACAATTGTGGTGTTATGGATCCTACTTGATGCAAAACACTTATTATTTGCATACCCAAACTAGTTTCGGCGGAAATCCTGCCATCCTCAGTGGGTTTTGTATTTAAAAGAATGCAGAAAAGACATATTTTCAAAACTGTATCATTGTATAAACATTGGTTTCCGTATCTATCATCATTAGGCTATTTTACACTTCCATACTGTTGTTTGACTGTTATGCGTCGCACAGCGTATCATCTGCAACAATACAAGCGGCTGTTATTAGCAAGAGTTACTACTGTGAAAACGTCATTTCAGTGTGTTTACGCCTTGGATTTGTTTTTAGCTGTTATTGCAGTTTGTAAAGGTATCGATATTAGGCTGTGATAATATCAAATCGTACATTTTTTTTTTTTTTTTTTTTTTTTTTTTTTTGACGATCCTCTGGATGTATTTCATGGACTTCTCTCGTTTTTGCCGAAATAAGTTTGGATATGAAAATAATAAGTGTTCTGCATCAAGGCAGATCCACAACCCCACATTATTGACACACGTAGCGTCTCTAAAAACTGGAATTCAAGGCGGACTTTTGGAACACGTTAAAGAAATCCGTTAACCGTCAGTTACACGATAAATCAGTCAGACATACTTGCCGTTAATTCTACTAAATACCTAGGAGTAACAATAACGATCAACTTAAATTGGAAAGACACACAGAAAATATTGTAGGGAAGGCGAAACAAAGACTACGTTTCATTGGCAGAACACTTAGAAGATGCAAAAGTTCTACTAAAGAAACTGCCTACACTACACTTGTGCGTCCTATTTTCGAGTAGCGCTGCGCATTGTGGGATCCACACCAGGTGGGACTGACGGAAGATTTAGAGAAAATTGAGAGAAGGGCAGATCGTTTTGTATTATCACGATGTAGGGGAGAGAGTGTCACGGGAAAAGATACACGAGTTGGAGTCGAAATCACCAAAAGAAAGTCGTTATTTGTTGCGGAGAGATCTATTTGCAAAATTCCTTTCGGCAACTTTCTCTTCCGAATGCGAACAAATATCGTTAGTACCGTTTTACGTAGGGAGAATTGATCATCACAATGAAATAAGACAAATCAGAAAGATTTAGGTGTTCCTTTTTCCCGTGGGCTATTAGACAATGAAACTATAGAGATATATCATAAAAGTGGTTCGATAACCCTCTACCATGCACTTCAACGTGACTTGCAGAGTACCCATGTAGATGTAGATATACGAGGGTGAGTAAATTATTATCCGCAATGTAGTTATATTTTTGTTTATGTTGGTAATACTGTCGTTTTACGTTGGTGACGCATGCTTTCTTTATTTGTTGTTATATCTTTGCAATTTTCAAGCTGCTACGTTAGTTTCGTTGTCGCTGTCGTGCTGTTAATCATGGCTGCTCCGCTGTCTATTTGCACCAAGGAAGAGCAACGTCCAGTGATACGTTTTTTGTGGGCGGAAGGTGTATCAGGCGCCTAAATTCATAGAAGACTTTCAGTACAGTACGGGAGCAGTGTTTTGCCACAATGAAGTGTGTACGAATGGATTGAAAAATTCCGAAATAGTCGCACGAGTGTTAAGCACGATGAAGGAGCCGGACGACCGTTTACCGCCACAAATGAAGAAACCATTGAACGATCACGTGAAATGATTCTCTGAGACAGACGATTAACTATTGATGAAGTGGCTCATCGTCTTCAAATTAGTCACGGTTCTGCCTATGAAATTATTCACAACAGACTTGGGTTTCGTAAAGTTTGTGCAAGATGGGTCCCAAAACAACTCACACAGTTGCATAAGCAAACGCGCCTCGACATCTGCAAAAATCATTTGGCTCGCAATGGTAACGAAGGGGACAACTTCTTAGACAGAATCATTGCTGGTGACGAAACATGGATCCATCATTAAGAGCCGGAGAGTAATCGGCAGAGTATGGAATGGAAACATCCAAATTCGCCGTGCACATTATGGTGAAAGGGGCGTAACAATAAACAGTGTACGTTACAGTGAGATGGTTACTGACTGGCTAGAGCCTGCAATTCGAAGCAAACGCCGAGGATTGCTGTCAGAAGGTGTTGTGTTGTTGCACGACAATGCCCGTCCGCATACTGCTGCCCACACTGCTGAAACGCTCCAGAAACTCAGGAGGATCTGCATAGAATTGACGCATGGTGCAGGGAATGGCAATTAAATCTCATTGTAGACAAGTGTAATGTGCTACGATTACACAGAAAGAAAGACCCCTTATCATTTAGCTACACTATAGCAGGTCAGCAACTGGAAGGAGTTAATTCCATAAAGTATCTGGGAGTAGTCATTAGGAGGGATTTAAAATGGAACGACCATATAAAATCAATCGTTGGTAAAGCAGATGCCAGACTTAGATTCATTGGGAGAATTCGAAGGAAATGCAGTCCGAAAACAAAGGAAGGACACTTGTTCGCCCACAGCTTGAATACTGCTCACCGGAGTGGGATCTGTACCAGGTGCGGTGGATAGAGGAAGTAGAAAAGATCCAAGGGAGAGCAGCGCGCTTCGTTACAGGATCATTTGGTAATCGTGAAAGCATTACGGAGATGGTCGCTAAACTTCAGTGGAAGACTCTGCAGGAGAGACGCTCTGTCGCTCGATACGGGGTTTTGTCGAAGTTTCGAGAACATACCTTTACCGAGGAGTCTAGCAGTATATTGCTCCCCCCTACGTATATCTCGCGAAGAGACCGTGAGGATAAAATCAGAGAGATTAGAGCCCACACAGAGGCATACCGACAATCCTTCTTTCCGCGAACAATACGTGACTGGAATAGGAGGGAAAATCGATAGTGGTACTCAAGGTACCCTCCGCCACACACCGTCAGGTGGCTTGCGGAGTATGGTTGTAGATGTAGATGTAGATTCGAGGTACTGGATCATCCTCCATATAGTCCCGATCTTGCCCCTTCTGACTATCACTTGTTTGCTCCACTCAAACAGGCATTAAGGGGCCGTCGATTTGACTCGGACGAAGCAGTGAAGGAAGCGGTGCATTCCTGGCTCGCAGCTCAACCGAAAACCTTCTTTTATGAGGGCATAAGGAAGCTTGTAGAAGTGCATTGAAAAGCAAGTAGACGATGTCGAAAAATGATGTTCTTGTAAGTTTCGTATTTTATTACAATAAAATTTTATAAGTACTTTGCGGATAATAATAATATTGACTTACCCTCGTACTTTTGGTAAACATGACAATCTCTAGCTGAGCTCCAGTAGGCCTGGTAACATTGTGTACCCGATGTTACCGCTTCTACTCGCATTTCGTCGCTGTCCACAGCGGACGGTTGTGGTTCCTTCCGGCACGTGTCACAGCTATGGCGCGGCGTCTGCACCACCCCAGTGCCGCCAAGTCTCTCTCCCTCGCCGGCCGCGTCGCAATAAAGGCTGCGAGGGTGTCTGGCTGGCCGATCCATCACGTCGCGCGCACCACTAGCCCACTGGCCTCCTGTCTGTGACGTCACAGCGAGGGCCCCTTACGGCCAGCTGACGCCGCTGCTGTAGGGTCTGGGCTCCGTCTCTTCCGCCGCGCGCCACACACCTCCCTGCTGTAGTAACCACATACACTCTGAATCAGTGGCGTAACCAGGCCATGGCTTTGGGGGGGGGGAGGGAGGGGGGGGGACAGACCTACTTGACGAGCAAAATTTTAGTCAGTTTCCAGACAGACTACCATCCACCACTCCCGTTGAAGAAACTAATTCACTCCCATCGATTAAAAGCTTATGGTAAAACATCCCAAGTTTCCAATCTTTACCAGATTGCCGTTATACGACTTTTTTCTTTTCGGGTTCTGGGGGGGGGGTTCTATCCCCCTCATCCCCCCATAGTAACGCCACTGCTCTGAGTGTAACAGGCAAGGCTCACAATAATGTGTAAATACAGTTACCACCATATTTTCTTACAAGGAGAGGACGCCTACTCGTCATCGCCGAATTCGTTCAAATTTATTGCTCATATTTGTAGGCTGAAACTGAAAAAAAAAAAACTGCAAAAAGGTAGGAAAATAAGGAGATGGAATCTGGGTAAAATTAAGTAACCTGGAGTTCTTGAAGAATTTCAGAGGCAGCTTTAGGCAACAATTGACAGATACGGGGGGAAATAAAACAATACAGGAGGAATGGGTAGCATTGAGAGGTGAAATAGTGAAGGCAGCAGAGGACATAATAGGTAGGAAGGCAAGACCTACAAAAAATCTTTGGATAACGCAGGACATCCTAAATTTAATCGATGAAAGGAGAAAATATAAAAATGCAGTAAATGAAACAGGCAAAATGGAGTGCAAACGAAAATGGAGTGCAGACGACTAAGAAATGACATTGACAGAAAGTGCAAAATGGCTGAGCAGGAGTGGCTAGAAGGCAAATGCAAGGATGTAGAAGAATGTTTAACTAGGGGAAAATAGATACTGCCTACAGGAAAATAGATATTTGGAGATAAGAAAAACAGCTCTATGAATATCAACAACACAGATGGAAAAACCAGTTCTCAACAAAGAATGGAAAGCTGAAAGGTGGGGACAGTATATAGAGAGGCTCTGCGAAGGAAATGAACTTAGAGGCAATATTGTACGAAGGGGAGAAGAAGTAGACGAGGATGAAATAGAAGATACTAAGAGATGTATTTGACAGAGGACTGAAAGACCTAATACGAAATAAGGCCCCTCAGAGCTACTGAAGTCTCTGAGAGAACCAGCCATGACAAAACTGTTTCACCTGTATGAGACAGGCGAAGTACCCTCAGACTTTAAGAAAAATGTTGTAATCCCCATTCCAAAGAAAGCAGGTGCAGACAGGTGTGAAAACTACAGAACCATCAGTTTAATTAGTCATGGTTGCAAAATATTAACGCGAATTATATACAGAAGGATGGAAAAGCTGGTAGAAGCCGACCTCAGGGAAGATCAGTTTGGGTTCAGGAGAAATGTAGGAACACGGGAGGCAATACTCACTTTACGGCTTATCCTACAAGATAGATTAAGAAAAGGCAAACCTACATTTCTAGCTTTTCTAGATTTGGAGAAGGCTTTTGACAATGTTGATTGGAATAAACTCTTTAAAGTTCTGAAGCAAGTAGGAATAAAATATAGGGAGCGTAAGGTTATTTACAACTTGTACAAAAACCAGACAGCGGTTATCAGAGTTGAAGGGCATGGAAGGGATGCAGTGGTTGGGAAGGGAGTAAGACAGGGTTGTAGCCTTTCTCCAAAGTTATTCAATTTGTACATTGAACAAGCTATAAAGGAAAGCAAGGAGAAATTTGGAGAAGGAATTAAAGTTCAGGGTGAAGAATTACAAACATTGCGTTTAGCCGATGGCATAGTAATTCTGTCAGAGATAGCGAAGGACCTGGAAGAGCAGTTGAACGGAATGGACACTGTGCTGAAAGGTGCATATAAGATGAACATTAACAAGAGCAAAACTAGGGTAATGGTGTGCAGTCTAAGAAAATCAGGTGATGCTGAAGGAATTAGATTAGGTAACGAAACAATATGGGAGGTAGATGAGTTTTGTTACTTGGACCGTAAAATGACAAATAATGGTCGCAGTATAGAGGATATGAAATGCAGAATGGCAACGGGTAGAAAAGCGTTCTTGAAAAAGAGAAATTTGTTAACATCGAATATTGATTTAAGCCTAAGGAATTCCTTTCTGAAGGCATTTGTATTGAGTGTTGCCTTGTATGGGAGTGAGACATGGACGATAAACAGTGCGGACAGGAAGAGGATTGAGGCTTTTGAAATATGGTGCTACAGAAGAATGCTGAAGATTAGGTGGGTGGATCGCGTAACTAATGAGAAGGTACTGAACAGAATTGAGGAGAAAAGAAATATCTGGCATACCTTGACTAAAAGAAGGGATAGATTGGTAGGACACATTCTTAGACATCAAGTAATTGTGAATTTAGCGTTGGAGGGAAGTGTGTGGGGCAAAAACCGCAGAGGAAGACCAAGAGATGGATACAGTAAGCAGATTCAGACAGATGTAGTTTGCCGTTCTTATGTGGAGATGAAGAGGCTTGCTCAGGATAGGGTATTATGGAGAGCTGCATCAAAACTGTCTCCGGACTGAAGACAACAACAACAACAGGTCAGATAAGTTGAATAGGAGTCTAAGATGACGAATTTTCAATTTCTCCGATAACTTTACAGATTTTACAACGTGCAGTGTAGTATTGCTACCTTAGCGAGCTCTGCAGGCATGTGTGTTGGAATAGAACCGCTTCGTCATTATGATTTGTTTACAACAGAGGCTCAGAAGTTGATGCTGATTTTGTAACAATTTTTCCTGCGATTTAAATAAGCTTCATGTAAGTAATACTTCTGCGACGCTCCCTCGAGGCCCCAACGCAGTTGCTACTTAGCCCCCGAAGATGTCTTACGCAGCTGAAGACGAAACGTTGAGGGGAGAGTTTTATCCACCGACCACGGACTACCACCCTGGAAATTTAAAGTGAAACCTTTTTACGTGCTTTTCCTGCTGTGCAGTCAATATACTCGGCACAGTCGGTAAATTATGGGACTGATCACATGATGGCCCTGTGATGCACTATAGCGCATAGCTGGTATGGTGTAGAGAAGCAGCTGAGAGAGCTAAATACGAAAAGGTCTGCTGGTCCGGATGGAATACCAGTTCGGTTTTACAAAGACTATTCTGCGGCGTTGGCCCCCTACTTAGCTTGCATTTATCCTAGTGATTGGAAAAAAGCGCAGGTGATTCCCGTTTATAAGAAAGGAAAGAGAACTGACCCACATAATTACAGGCCAATACCGTTGACATCATTTTCCTGTAGAATTTTGGAGCATATTCTAAGTTCGAATACAGTAACTTTCATTGAAACGGAAACGCTTCTTTCTGTGAATCAGCACGGGTTTAGGAAACATCGTTCATGTGAAACTCAGCTTGCCCTTTTCTCACATGACATCTTGCGAGCCATGGATGAAGGGCAACAGGCGGATTGTGTTTTTCTCGACTTCAAAAAGGCGTTCGACACGGTGCCACACTGCAGACTGCTAACGAAGACACGAGCTTATGTAATAGTTTCGCAGACATATTTGTGACTGGCTGGAAGACTTCCTAAGTAATCGAACGCAGTACGTTGTTCTCGACGGCGAGTGTTCATCAGAGACGAGTGTATCGTCAGGCGTGCCCCAGGGGAGTGTGATAGGACTGCTATTATTTTCTATCTATATAAATGAACTGATGGACAGAGTAACTTGTAATTTGCGGCTGTTTGCTGATGATGTTGTAGTGTATCGGTGGGTATCGTCTTTAAATGACTGTAATAGCATACAGGATGATTTAGACAAAATTTCTAGATGGTGCGAAGAATGGCAGCTAGCTCTCAATGTAGAAAAATGTAAGGTCATGCGCATGAGTAGAAAAAATTCCATAATGTTCGAATACAGCATTAGTAGTGAGCTTCTTGCTGCTGTCGCGTCGTTCAAATATCTAGGCGTAACATTGCAGGGCGATATGAAATGGAACGAACATGTAAGGACAGTTGTAAGGCGGACAGCCGACTTCGGTTTATTGGGAGAATTTCGGGAACATGTACTTCACCTGTAAAGGAGACTGCGTATAAAGCGCTTGTACGACCACGTCTTGAGTATTGCTCAAGTGTTTGGGCCCGTAGCAGATCATTTTAAAGAAAGACATGGAAGCAGTTCAGAGGCGAGCAGCTAGGTTTGTTACTATTAGGTTCGACCAATGCACGAGTGTCATGGAAATGCTCCGGCAACTCATTTGGGAATCGCTGGAGGGAAAGATGACATTCTTTTTGTGAATTTCTGTTGAGGAAATTTAGAGGGCCGGAATTTGAAGCTGAGTGTGTTACGATCTTGCTGCCGCCTACTTACATTTCGCGTAAAGATCACAAAGACAAGATAAGAGAAATTAGGGCTCGTACGGAGGCATATAGGCATTCTTTTTTTTCTCGTTCTATTTGGGAGTGGAATAGGAAAGGTAATGCATAGTAGTTGTACAGTCTATCCTCCGCCACGCACCTTACGGTGGATTGCGGAGTATGCATGCAGATGTAGATGTAGATATACCGTGTCAATAAGTCTCACCTCCGTGTCAGAGACAGTTGAGTGCGTGTTCTGGAAGGAGACGTACAAGTGTGTAAGTCTTAGGGACTAATGACCATAGCAGTTTGGTCCAATATGTTTACAAATATTTGAACAGTTTGATCAGTGGGCAAAAAATCAGAAATTACGGAAAACTGCTGCCGGAACCAAAATTCTGACCGACGACCTCATCTCGTGTTACCAAACACAGTCTGCCGCGAATCCTGTCGCAAGACGAACGTGATGATCGAAGGGCGATTTGTGATTACCTCATTAGTAGTGCAGATAACGATTCGACGTTTCTCAACCGAATGATAAATTCTTTTACGATCCGAAACTGAAGCGACAATCAGCCACCTGGAATGCGGTAGCGTCTGACAAAAAACGAGGCGCGTTTGAAAAGTCCGTGCAAAAATAAAAACCAATAACATGGTTGGGGAAAACCATTTTTATTTTTCGACATAGTCTGCTTTTACACACTTCGTCCAACGATTATCTAACTTGAAACTTCCTGTCAGATTAAAATTGTGTGCCGGAACCGGAACTCGAACCTGGGACCTTTGCCTTTCGTGGGCAAGCGCACTACCGACTGTGCTATCCCGACACGACTCACGATGCCGCCCCACAACTGTACTTCCGCCAGTACCTCGCCTCCTACTTTCCAAACTTCACAGAAGCTCTCCTGCGAACCATGCAAGACTAGCACTTCTGGAAGAAAGGATATGGTGGAGACATGGCTTAGCCACAGCCTAAGGGATGTTTCCAGAATGAAACTTTCACTCTGCAACGGAGTGTGCGCTGATATGAAACTTCCTGGCAGATAGCCAAGGATATCACAGTCGGTAGTGCGCTTTCCCGCGAAAGGCAAAGGTCCCAGATTCGAGTCCCGGTTCCGGCACACAATTTTAATCTGCCAGGAAGTTTCATATCAGCGCACACTCCGCTGCAGAGTGAAAGTTTCATTTTGGATTATCTAACTTGTTGATCCCTTCCGAATAATAGGAATTGTCCAAGCCTGTAAAATTTCTATTACTATTTGCAATCACCTCCTCGTTTAAATGAAATCTTCGTCCCGCCAGCCATTTCTTCAAATAGAGGAACAAATACTAGTCCAAGGGAGCCAAGTCTGTAGAACAGGGAGAATGTGAAACGAGGTTGGGTCCCGTTTCCAATAATTCTGCGACCACATGTGATGAGCTGTGTGCACGTCCATTGTCGTGATGGAAAAGGACCAATCGCCGGCGTTTTTCTTGCAGCTCGGTTTTCAAACGACACAATAACGATAAATAATATGCACCTGTAATATTTTTACCCTGTTCAGATAGTCGATGAGGATTATTCCTTGCGAATCCTAAAAGACCGTATCCATAACATTTCCGGCCGGAAGACCGGTTTTTGCATTTTTTGGTGCAGATTCTCCTTTGGAAACCCAATGTCTAGATTGTTATTTGGTCTCGGAAGTATAGCAAAGTATGCATGTTTCATCCACAGTGACGAAACGACGCTTAAAGTCCTGCGGATTCTTCTTCAACAGCTGCAAACCTTCCTTGCAACACTTCACACGATCCCGTTTTTGGTCAAGCGTGATCAATCGCGGCACCCATCTCGCAGATAGCTTTCTCGTGTTCAAACGTTTATGCAAAAAATATCTACCCGTTCATTCGAGATGCCCAAAGCAGTAGTAATCACACGCAGCTTGACTCTTCTGTCATTCATCGCCACATCATGGATTTTATCAATGATTTCTGGGGTCGTAATTTCCACAGGGCGTCCAGAACGTTCAGCGTCACTTGTGCCCATATGGCCATCCAGAAAATTTTGAAACCACTTATAAACTGTTCTAATCGAAGGTGCAGAGTCGCCATAATGTTTAACAAGCTTCTCTTTTGTTGTGATCTCGTCGCCTTTTGTTAGTACTTGTCCCGGTCTGATTGTCGTGAAACGGACTGGTGCAGAATATTTTGTCATCTAAAACATTGACATAGTATTACAAGATATTTATTGACAGAAATTTATGATAATCATCTTTAGAACATATCTTTTTTTAATATAACCTATGTTCTTTACATCTACACACACTGGACTCGCATTCGGAAGGATGGTGGTTCAAATCCACCTCCGGCCATCCAGATTTAGGTTTTCCATGATTTCCCTAAATCACTCTACGCAAATGCCAGGATGGTTCCATTCAAAGGGCACGGCCGATTTCCTTCCATACCCTTACCCAAACAACCCGAGCGTAAGCTCCGTCTCTAATGACCACGATGTCGACGGGGCGTTAAACACAAATCTTCCTTCCTTCCTTTTTCCATCTACACCTACTGCAGTTTCACATGCAGCCTGGCAGATACTTAACATCCCGGGCAACCCAGGGTTTTCAGCTAGTTATCAATAAAGGTATTGGTGCAGGAATCGATTCTCCTCACTTCTTGCTTCTCGTGGCGTCGTCCGTATGATACTAGCTGCGCTGTGACCTAGTGTCTGCTGAATTCGTGGCGGCGTTCTGACTTAGAACTGTCCTAGTTCTGTCTTCGTAGCACCCTAGTAACTGTCCGAGTTCTGAATAGTAACTACCGAGAGCTCAGTAGTAACTGCCGTATTCCCGAATAGTAACTAACGGGCTTCCAGACGTACGTGGGCCCAGATACAGCCACTTTGTAGAGGGCGCGCATCTTGGGTTACTCCTACTCCTCCAGGATGCTCGACGTCTTCTTGTGATGGGTTTTCGGTCGATCGCTGCCTCCTACACGATCGTTCTCTTACGTCTGGCGTGTAGAGGAGGAGGAAGCTTAGTGTTTAACGTCCCGTCGACAGCGTGGTCATTAGAGACGGACCTAGCGCTCGGAGTTTTGGGTAAGGACGAGGAAGGATTTGATTGATTGATTGATTTTCTCGGGGAAGCCAAAACAGTCTCGGTCCAACCCGCCACTTCCCACACCGAAACTAAGTTTATTGCGCGGTACCGCTCCCTGTATATCTAGTAAAGACAACCAATGCCCTTGAACAGTGCAAGGAGTCCCTTTACCAGTTCTTCATTAGACACAATTTCTTCGGGTCTGGTTGTCCCAAATGCAATGCAATGCATACGAAGATTAGATGTGATGCAGTTTCAGAACCTACATTTAGGGTTCACTTCTGTTCAAAAATGTTCAAATGTTTGAATAGTCTATGGGACTTAACTACGGGGTCATCAGTCCCTAAACTTACAAACTAATTATGAACTACTTACGAACTAGGACGGCACAAATATCCATGCCCGAGGTAGGATTCGAACCCCCGACCGTAGTGGCCGTGCAGACCGTGACTGGAGCGCCTCAGTCCCCTCGGCCACCGCGGCCGGCTTCACTTCTGTTATTCCCATTGTATGTAGGTGACGGGGAAGGAAATCGGCCGTGCCCTTTGAAAGGAACCATGCCGACATATGCCTGGAGTGATTTAGGGAAATCACGGGAAACCTAAATGTGGATGGCCGGGGGTGGATTTGAACCAGCATCCTTCCGAGTGCGAGTCCAGTGTGTTACCACTGCGCCACCTCGCTCGGTCGTCTGGCGTGTGGCGCTGACTTTACGCCACAACATATTTAGTATCCTGAGGCGATTGCCTTTCATAAAGTAATGTTTAATCAGCAGACGAAAATCTTTTTCGTCTATTCTTTGAAAACCACACGACTTTTTTGATTTTCACGAATGCTAAACACAAAGAAAAAGACGAATATGGTTGAAATTTGGTGTGCGTACTTTGCAAAGATGCTTTTAACTAAGCATAACCACGATACGCGCCCGTGGTACCATCTCTCGGACTTTGTACGGACTTTTCAAAACGCCCCTCGTGCAGAGTAAAGTGGGTGCCTATCCTCCAGACGCTTAGGAAATTTATTTATTTATTTACCCTTGTTGCGGACCAGCTGCTTCTGGGTATATAGCTGGTCTTGATTACAAAAACTATGTGATACATTTGTGCGACTATGATACATTATTTTCTTTATACGTTTACAGTAATTAGATAAAAAATACAAAGAAAAGCGTAAAAAATTATCATAAGGAAAATGGAAAGGCAACTTAAAAACATCAACTATTTTAAGAAGAGAATAATAGAAGATAGGAAAGATTGGTTTGAGTGACAGTCTGAAGAATAAGAGAGGAAAGTCCAGGGTAGGAGGCCTCGGAATTTAATTAGAGCCCTGCCATCCTGGAGTTTTCTCATTTTGAGATTCCTATGATGGGCTATATCTGTAGGTTACATTTCGCATGTGTTTATATCGTCCTCTGTGTGGGGGCTGTCATCTATGGTGTAATTTGTACTGTTTGTGCTTTCAGTGTCAGATTCATCATAAGTGTTTTGTCTTCTGTTGTGGGCGTTTCGTGTTGCATTACGTCTTACGTTCTGTGTGTACTCGTGTTTTTTTCGTAGTGAGACTTCGTCCTTCAGCCTGTTCATTATGTCCCATCCGTTCTTGTCTCGTATTAGTTCGTTCAGGTCTTTAGTCGTGTCAAACATAGTGTGAGTGTGTGTTTTGTAGAGCTCACAGTGTATGACAGTGTGTTCTGGGGTCCCCATTTCTCCACACGTACAGCATGGATTGTCACTGAGACCCACAGGTATGAGGTGTGTGGGGAAGGGGCCGTGTCCCGTTAGGAAGTGGATCATACCCCGGCTGGGATTGATATGACCCATTCCAAGACGTTCCCTTATATTCGGGAAAAAGTCATAGACACGTCTTCCTTTCTCGCAGTTTTCCCATTCCCTTTACCATGTGTCCATTCTCCATTTAATTAGTTGCCTCCGTTCTGTTTATCTCTTGTCCAACAAGTTCGTGGACCTTGTCGTATTTCCCCGCCTTCAGTCAGTACATAGCAGCTCTTAGTCGTATGGTAAGGTCTATTGGTGCTTCTATTGGTGCTTCGTCTGAGGTAGTGTTGAAGGCTCCAGTTTAGCCTTAATAGGACACGTCTTTGACCTTTCCTAACAGTGGCAATGTTGGTCTGTAGTGCCAGACGCTGTGCCCATGAACTGGCCGCGAAGCAGATTACTGACTCGAAGAGGGCTATGTGGTATGTACGTAGTGTTTGTGTAGGTAGTCTGTACGTTGTGGCAAGTTTTTGAGTCATCTTGGTGGCCCTGTCGGTCGTCAGTCGTATATGTACATTAAACGTCAAGCGTTCGTCCAATTGGACACGAAGATAACGTGTATTGTGTTGTCTGCGTATTTTCATGTTGTTGTGTTTTATTATTGTTTAGGAAAACAAATAAACTAAGAGACTGCGTGTAGCTACGCTTGGCAGACGCGGGTTCCGCCTCGCTCGACGCCGACGCCGCCGCCTGCGGGGGAAGCCACCGGTGCCAGTAATGTGACGTCACCGCTGGGGTCGCCGCGCCGGAGTTAATGAGTTATGACGTCACGTGCCGGCGCCGGTGGGGGAGGTGGCGGGCGGCGTCGGGACGCCGGTTGAGGAGTGCGCGTCGACGTCCTCGTCTCTGCAGTCTCTGCGCCGTGCGACCCCCGCCCAGTTCGGTTATACAAAGAGAATTCTGCGGTATTGGCCCCTTACTTAGCTTGCATTTATCTCGAATCTTTCAAAAAAAAAAAGTTCAAATGTTTGTAAATCTATCGGACCAAACTGCGTGGTCATCAGTCCGTAGCTTACAAACTACTTAAATCTATGTAAACTAACCTAAGGACAACACAAACACACACACATGCCCCCAGGGAGGACTCGAACCTCCACGGGAATCTTTAATTCAGCGCAAAGTTCCTAGTGACTGGAAAGAAGCGCAGGTGACTGCCGTTTATGAGAAAGGAAAGAGAACTGAGCCACACAATTACAGGCCAATACCGTTGACATCATTTTCCTGTAGAATTCTGGAGCATATTCTCAGTTCGAATATAGTAAATTTCCTTGAAACGGAAAAGCTTCTTTCCATGAATCAGCACGGGCTTAGGAAACATCGTTCATGTGAAACTCAGCTTGCCCTTTTCTCACATGACATCTTCCGAGCCATGGACGAAGGACAACAGGCGGATTGTGTTTCTCTCGACTTCAAAAAGGCGTTCGACGCGGTGCCATACTGCAGACTGCTAACGAAGATACTAGCTTATGGAATAGATTCGCAGATTTGTGACTGGCTGGAAGACTTCCTAAGTAATAGAACACACTACTTCTCGACGGCTAGTTTTATCAGAGACGATTGTGTCTTCAGGCATGCCCCAGGGGAGTGGGATAGGACCGCTACGATTTTCTATCTATATAAATGATCTGATGGACAGACTAACTTGTAATTTGCGGCTGTTTGCTGATGATGCTGTGATATATGGGAGGGTGTCATCTTTGACTGTAATAGCATACAGGATGACTTATACAAAATTTCTAGTTGGTGCGAAGAATGGCAGCTAGCTCTCAATGTACAAAAATGTAAAGTGAGGTGCATGAATCGGAAAAACAATCCCATAATGTTCGAATACAGCATTAGTAGTGAGCTTCGTGATGCTGTCGCGTCGTTCAAATATCTAGGCGTAACATTGCAGAGCGATATGAAATGGAACGAACATGTAAGGTCAGTTGTGAGTCAGGCGGACAGCCGACTTCGGTTTATTGGGAGAATTTTCGGATCATGTACTTCATCTGTAAAGGAGACCGCGTATAAAACGCTTGTACGATCACGTCTTGAGTATTGCTCAAGTGTTTGGGACCCGCCGCAGATCAGTTTAAAGGAAGACATAGAGGCGGTTCAGAGACGAGCAGCTAGATTTGTTACCGGTAGGTTCGACCAATGCGCGAGTGTCACGGAAATGCTCCGGCAACTCAATTCGTGAATTTCTGTTGAGGAAATTTAGAGGGCCGGAATTTGAAGCTGAGTGTAGTACGATATTGCTGCCGCCTACTTATATTTCGCGTAGAGATCACAAAGACAAGATAAGAGAAATTAGGGCTCGTACGGACGTATATGGGCATTCTTTTTTTCCTCGTTGTCTTTGGGAGAGGAAAAGAAAAGCAATTGGCTAGTAGTGGTACAGTGTACTCTACGCTACGCACCTTGCGGTGGATTGCGGAGTATGTATGTGGATGTACATAAATGATGAAATATAAATAAAGTTGAAATTTGTATCTATCCCACCGTTTAAAACTTATCGCCTAAGATAACTTGCCGATAATAATGCTGAGTTAAAAAAAAGGGGAGAATGGAGCTGTCATCTAAGTGAAACCCAATTATGATTTATGACTCTTATTATTATTACCTTTTTAAACATAACAATTACAATAAAAATACATAGCAAAAAAAAAAAAAAAAAAAAAAAAAAAAAAAAAAAAAAAAAAACTTTCGACAATCCTAACGGCTTACAACAACTCTCTCTCTATTGCTCTCCGACAACATCTCCGTCTTTCCACTTCCACACACTTCTCTCTCTCTCTCTCTCTCTCTCTCTCTCTCTCTCTACTACCCACTGCCGCCGACTCAACAGTTCAAATAAATCCTCTGACCATAGGGTGACAGTGATAAAACACTGTGCTGCCACTCTTCACATGGTAGACAATAAAAAATTTCTTTTTCATAGGATTTCTAAAGATAGTAATTTCATACCAAGATCTTCGGTCAACGCAAATGGTCTTCATAAATATATAAAACTGCAATAAATTGGATTTGGACTGGCCGGCCGCGGTGGCCGAGGTGACTGAGGCGCTCCAGTCACGGTCAGCACGGCCACTACGGTCGGGGGTTCGAATCCCCCCTCGGGTGACGTCCTAGTTCGTAAGTAGTTCATAAGTAGTTTGTAAGTTTAGGGACTGATGACCCCGTAGTTAAGTCCCATAAGCTTAACAAACATTTGAACTTTTTTTTTTTTTTTTGATTTGGACTAACAGCTTCCATGGTAAGAAAAGTTGCACATCAGTTAGCAAGAAGTGCTGGACCTTAAAATTTTCTTAATCGCAATTGTGACTCAGCAAGCAAATAGTGGTGGGCAAGTTTTAAGAAGAGATATAATCTCAATCTCAGGGTCTGTGAAAATAATGTTGGACAAAGAGCATCATTCGACGATCAAGACATTATCAGAAACTTCTATTATAAATCAGAGTAGGGGAGACCGGGGCACATTTTCCATAGGGCCAAGTTTTCCAAATCAGTGGCGTAGCTATCATAGGGCTAGGCGGGGCAGTGCCCCGGGGCCCCCGAGCTCTAGGGGCCCCTCGACTTTCGTGAGCGACGATAAAAAAAATTTACAGTAGAGCGACGAATTTTTTATTTAATTTTCCTTACCCTCCAACCCTATCGTCCATCATATCCCCTTCCCCTCAAACCAAGTTTCCCACAGTAGCCGCACTGGGCCACTGGCTGGTGATACAATGCTTCTAATTGGTCCTTCAGAAGACGCCACTATGTGGCGCTGCTGACAGGCGAAGCTGCCAGTCAATGTGTCCAACAATGGGCACACTTCAGTCGGCAGAAGTAGTGGCAGCATCAAAGCTGCTCACAGCAACAGCTGCGTCTTCCAAGTGTTGCGGCGTGCAATATGAAGAATCGCGCTCCTCCAAATACGGTATAAATACATTTACTGTACAGTACTTCTTATTGGCAAATAGATGTGTACAGTTCCAATATTCAAATAAACCGGTTTTCCGAATATCCATGTTCCCAAATTACTTCGGATAATAGACGTTATACTGTATATAATATTTTAGTTGAATGAAGGAATTTCGAATTTCGTCAATTATGCAAGGAAATTAAAATATGCATTATTAGAATGTGAGGTTACGGAAGTATTTACCGCAGTTCATTCTTCTGCAACAACCAAATGGTCGTTCAGCAAATTAAAAATTATAAAAACGCATCTGAGGTGCAGTATGGCTCAAGCTCGACTCGGACATTTGGCACTCATAGCAATCGAAAACAAGGCTTCGTCAAGTCTAGATGTAACAGACCTTATTGATTATTTTGCAAAAACCAAAGCCAGGAAAAGATTGTAAAATAATTGTTAAAATAAAACTGAGTACTTTTTAAATGTGTACCCATGTTATTACTATAATGTACTGCAGTCACGAAAACGCTTACCGATAAATACCGATCAGAAATCATATCTTTGCCAACATCTGCAATCTTAACAGTAGGTATTCTTTCATTCTGAATTTGCTGCGTGAGGAAACACGAACGAAATCCCCACGACTTGAAAAACGCCACTCATTAAGTTCGCGATACCCAGTGAGGCGCGAAAAATAACTATGAATTTTTTTCAAGGACGAATAGTATTAGTGTTACAAGAAATAGAAAAATTCTCAACTTTTAGAAAACAATGTTTTAACATATTGATTGCCACGTGAGTTAAATAAAGTCACAGGAAGTCTTCTCTTCGGGCCACGTTAAGTAAATACAACTCACGGACATTTTTCTTTTTAAAGCTCCGTGGTGCAGTTGTAACTCACAGAGGCGTGCTGTGACTTGGTGTTACAGTACGTTATGGCCCCAGTAACAAATCATGTTCGTGGCCTCCAGTTTTCAAGAGCTCAAGAGTAGTTATTGACACTTGAAATCGTGAATTATATGTAACTCACATGGCCCAGTCATATTGGAGTTTCCTTGTTTTTTTATAATTTATTATTTGGTGTTACATATTACTTATACAGTAGATTGTATATCACATACAGTTTTAATTAAATTCTCCAACTCTAATTGCAACAACAGGGAAACAGACTGAAAAAATTGGGTAATTCCACTTTGTACTCTAACACCTGCATACACTGCACTTTATGAAGAAATACTCTTCGCAAAAATATGAGTCGCAATTTCTTACATTTCCATGTAGTTTGTTTGCATTTCTTGACAGCTTGCTCTCGTCCAAATTCATTCTTAATTTTTTCGTAGCATCCATACACCTATGCCTTGCTGTTCCCGTGTTCACAAGAGCACAATTTGCAGGCAGCTCGGTGGCTACGGTGAGAGATTTCTCAGGGGCACCGACAACTTCTGTATGAAGTAGTTTCAAAGTCACTTCCTCTTTGAATTCTGTGATTGCGGTGATCTTGTTGTTGATGTATCGGTAAATCACAAGAGCATTTACCAGTGCTGACCCTGTCAACAGTTCAACTGCAAGCGTTCTGTTCCATTTCACACCCCGCCTTACACAGTATAGGACTTCATTTGGTGAGAGAGGGCTATAAATTACTGATTATAGTTAGTTTTCATTGCTGGTTTTTTCTTTGTGCCCCTCTTGGTTTGAACTTCCTCTTCTTCCTCTCCATGAACAGTACTTAGCATCAACACATTCCTCTTTTTTCCATTTCAGTAGTATCTTCACCTTCTTCACTTATGTCCACAACTTCATCTAAACGCTTCTGTTCATGCCTTTGTTCATCTACGTAACTTCTAGAGACACTTTCTCCAGCTACAATAGCAATGTGTTACAGAGCAAACAACACCGAACAAAGACTGTAGTAACAATGGAACTGTACGCAAATAATGTTGTGGAATGAAAGACTTACAGGAGTACCAACCCAAAATTATTAGTGACATAGCAAATGACACACCTGGTACTTTACTCTTGCGCCATGTGAGTCGTATGTAACTCTCTCTCACACACACACCACACACATACACACACACACACACACACACACACACACACACACACACACACACACAAACAAACATGAACTAAGGTACTAAATTGCAATATTTTTAACTTATTTGTACTTAAATAGCTTACTTCAAGCAAGCTAAAGCAGAATATGGAAAAAAGTAAATGATCCCCGGGGGTCGGTAACCCAAATATACGTTTGGCAGCCAATATGTTCATATAGTTATTGTTAAACAGAATGGACTAAGACAAAATATTAAATGTATACAGCATATTTAAGTACAGTAGAACAGTATTGGGCATATTATTTGTTGTTTGTTGTGGGGATGTGACAGGTGACAGCAGGAAGTAGTGGGTGGGGGGTGGTTGGAGGGCAGAAGGTGCGGGAAAGGGCAGACCGCTGGAATGGTCAGACATTGCCGTTCTTTGTGCGCCTGCAGAGCGAATAGTGTGCCCCCACTCTGTCTACCCCATTACGCCGCAAAAGGAAATTACAAGGTGTTTTACAAAGTTATACCGACCCTTCCACAGTGCACCTTATAAATCACAGATGACGTACTGCGCAGAGAGACCTGGAGAGTGGGCATTTTCCACAAAATGCGTTGCGCCGGGAAACAGGAATGTTTATTTTCCACAAATACGTTAATACGGAAAGGAATACCGAACAGAATCTACATACCTTTCTACACACTACCTTGCAATGGTAGGCGGGAAGTTTTTTGGGGGAACGGCGCCTTCCAATAGCATAAGAACTATTCAATCTTCAATTTACGTTCATACTAACACTATACCCTCCGTTGCATTCTGCTCTTGTATGTGAGAAACAAACAACTTCACTGTGGTGAGAATTCAGCACTTCACTCAATCTTTCAAGCTACGTTTCTACCCGCACACTGTTTATTCTGCTATTTAAAAGTTTAATTGCATTCACGGATCAAAAGTTTCATGTAATAATTACTTTGTCTTTGTCAAGACGCTGCCCTCTACCCCACTGTCACGATAATAAGGGAAGACATCGACTTAGTTAGTTTCATCAAACAAAATCCGTCAACTTACTTTTGATGAAACCATCCTACACGAATATTTCCCCTGTTTTCCTTCTTTGACTGGTCTGTCAACGAAATGAGGTAACAGCGCAGTAGTTTAGCGAGAGTGAGTTGTCGGCACTGATATAAGTTCGCCTGCTGTCACCGCTGACGAAAAATATCCCATGCGGCATTTTCATCTGTATGTCCTACCCAGGTCCAAAAATGTTCAAATGTTTTTAGAGCTTATGGTCTTAACTACGGGGTCATCAGTCCCTAAACTTACAAATTACTTATGAACTAGCTAACACAAACGACGGCACAAATATCCATGCCCGAGGGGGCATTCGAACCCTCGACCATAGCGGCCGTGCAGACCGTGACTGGCGCGCCGCAGACCGCTTGGCCACCGTGGCCGGCACCAGCTCCAACTCTATCCCTCTGCAAAATTTCATCCAAATCACCTAGTAATTTTTGCGTGAAAGTATAACGAACAAACAAACTTTCACACTTATATTAGAGAGTACGATTAAATATTATCTGCTGCGTGACACATAATAATTTACTTAGTAGTATTTAGGTTTGCCTTATTATGTCTCGCAGTGGGCGGTAAGGAGCTGATGATGTAGTTTTGCATATGTACATTATTAGTGCAAAGAGGGCCCCAATGTCATTTTTGCCCCTTGGTGGCATAGCTACGCCACTGTTCCAAATCCGTTTATTTTCGAAATAAACCGCTAGATGTTACCACCGGCGATTCTGTAGGAGGTAGCAACAAAGCACGCTTCATTTACGAAAGTTTCAGTGTTGTACCAGCAGTCACAACGTCGGCAGGGCTGTTTTCGTCATTTTTGCAAATGTGAGTAAACTTTCACGTTTTCATAGAAATGTTCAAATGTTTGTAGAACTTATGAGACTTAACTACGGGGTTATCAGTCACTAAGCTTACAAACTATTTATGAACTAGCTAAGACTAAGGACGGCACAAATATCCATGCTCGAGGGGGTATTCGAACCCCAGACCGTAGTGGCCGTGCAGACCGTGACTGGAGCGCCTCAGTCCCCTCGGCCACAAACTAGCTAAGAGTAAGGACGGCACAAATATCCATGCCCGAGGGGGGATTCGAACCCCCGACCGTAGTGGCCGTGCAGACGGTGACTGGATCGCCTCAGTCCCCTCGGCCACCGCGGCCGGCTTTTCATTGAAACTTAAAATAAACATTCTAGCGTTAAACTTATTATTTTGACATTGCACACACTAAAAGTGGGTGTCTTTCTTCATGTAACTGTGCATTTGTTTTGTAAATAGCTTACACTGTTACTCATGGACGTAGTGTTATAGTTCCGAATATGGCGACGGGGCACGTTTTCCGAGTGCATATGGCGAACATATTCGTTATTGCTTTGAGTCTTACACCAAGACTAAAGCAAATGAAAAGTGTGTACAGTGCACGAAATGGGCGCATGGAGACTGTACGAAAGGGAATGTTGCATTTTTTGTTTGCTTACATTGTGATTCAGACAATCAGTATAAGTATTGTTAAAAATGTCTGTATTTGTAAAATATTTAAGTCAATTATTTTGTAAAACCATTAAATAGCATTTCTTTTTATTTAATGTGGCTATTTTTACTATCCTCTTTTGTAATGTATTGTAAATTCATGATAAAAATACGTATTCAGTGAAATCAAGATAATGATCTCTGTTTTAACATTGAAAGTATAATTGGAATATTAGCCCCTGTACATTTTAAGTAAGCTGGAAAACTTGCCCCGCAAGTCTGTCAGGCAGCAGTTAGAGTAGATGAAAAATTAAGCTCATGGTTCAGGGTAATTTCAGGGGTAAGACAAGGCTGTAACCTGTCACCACTGTTGTTCATACCATTCATGGATCATATGTTGAAAACAGACTGGAAGGGCGGGATTAAAATAGGTCAAAACAAAGTAAGCAGTCTCGCATATACGGATGACTTAGTTGTAATGGCCGATTCGATTGAAAGGTTGCAAACTAATATTTCAGAGCTTGGTCAGAGGTGCAAGGATTATGATATGAAGATCAGCGTCTCCAAAACGAATGTAATGTCTGTGGGAAAGAGATTTAAACAGATTGAGTGCCAAATAGGAGGAAAAAAGTTAGAACAGGTAGACAGTTTCAAGTACCTGGGATGTATTTTCTCACAGGATGGCAACATAGTGAAAGAACTGGAATCGAGGTGCAGCAAAGCTAATGCAGTGAGTGCTCAGCTAAGATCTACTCTCTTCTGCAAGAAGGAAGTCAGTACCAAGACTAAGTTAGCAGTGCACTGCTCTATCTTCCGACCAACTTTGTTGTATGGGAGTGAAAGTTGGGTGGATGCAGGTTACCTTATTCATAAGGTAGAGGAAGTAGCAAGAATGATTGCTGGTACTAATAGATGCGAACAATGGCAGGAGGGTGTCCATAATGAGGAAATGAAAGAAAAACTGGGAATAAACACCATAGGTGAAACAGTTAGAACGAACAGAGATGGTGGGGTCATGTTACACGCACGTTACACTAATCGAGTCATTCTATGTAGTTCTATCGTGTTGTTGATGTTGCCAACATAATCACGCGAGGCCGCCGACATGATATGTAACATTTTACCCCCAGTGACCATTGTAAACACAATTGTTCGATTTTAGGCCATAGGCAATACTAGTTATAATAAAGCTCCAAGTGGAAGAACACACCCAGTAACAACAATGCATAGTAACTTTTGGAGATTTCAGTTTCATCTAAGTCACAGAAAGCTCATCTAATGTAATGCGATACATGCTGCATATCATACCTATATACATAAGGATCCAGTATCATACGTAGAGGCCGTCGAATGCGGCTTGGCTCCAGCTCGTTCCCGCCAGCGAAAGCGGCTGGCGAGAACGCCACACCTGGGAGCCGGCCAGAGTTTGTGACACTTGCGGGGAAAGGGAATGTGTAGACACTGGCGGGGAGACCCGGACGCTGCAGGTAGTGAACAGGGTGTTCCACAAGTAGGGATACACCACCCCTACTCCACGCCCTCCAGCCGCTACCTGTGCCGTATTCAGCGAAAGGCCCACCGGACCGGCCGCGCAATTTGTGACACAAATTACATGTTTGATAATATCGATTTAATGCATAGAAGTATGAAATCACGTCAAGACTACTTCCTGCAAACATTTCGGCAAAAAAAAAGTTGGCACTCAGTGTAGAAAAACAAATTTCTGGTATATTGGATTTCAACATTTTATCAAAAAATGAATGTTACTACAAGAGATACAGCCATTCATATTTACGGGCACCATAACGTTTTCCCTTCCTGAGTAAATGAGCTGCTTCTTGTAGTTTCAACATCACAGTAGACTTTTTCTTGAATGTTCTCAATATAAATCTTCACACAGACTTCTTGAGGAGGAGAATGATACCGATATCTGATTGTAAACCTCTGCCTATTACCTTAGACCTTTTTGACTGTACTGAACAGGAGTTCCGCGTATTCGGTAATTTATATTTATACAGTTAACAGGCAATGCAATTTATAACCAACTATTGGCTGCCAATTTCGCTTCATTTTTCCTGGAAGTCTTGCAACTTGTTTCTCCCTGTTGGTTTATGCCAAGTTCGGAGTAAAAATGGTTCTATATGACGGAGATAGAAAATAGAATTTATCTTTAGCTTTTTTCGGTGTGTGACATTACACATTCCGTATTTCATACATTCATTAGATGTATTTGTAATTCGAATACAGCGAAATCGTTTTGGGGTCTCGAATAAACGCATCAAGTATGTAAAATACTCATTGACTGATTATTAACGTTTTTTAATTGAAGGTTTAAGGTTGCATCTCCTATTAAAAACCATAGTAGCTATTTTTTAAAGAAATGGAAGTTGCGTGATGGTAGGGTTAACTACATAGCGGTGCAGGATGCCTAATATATTTATTGCTTGCGCAGGTGTCTCGATATGCTTAGTGTTCTGAATAATATGCTTTTGGGAGGTATGACTGTTGAAAGTCATCGTCTTGGAGCAGCAGAGAATGTCTTAATAACTCTCCAAACATTATCACTGTTAAAATACTGTTTTGTTTTCACGAGGAACATTCAACGAATTAATATGTAGTTAGAACATGTTTCGTGTTATGTTGACAGTGCTAGACTTGTTGGTGTGGCTGTACCCAGGAAAAGCCATCAGCCGCCCCAAGAGCTCCGGGTTTCCCGCAAGTGTCACTGCCCGCAAGTGTTTCAACCCCGTCGGCCGTGCCGGTAACACAGTCCCGGGAGCGAGGGGACTCGGTACTCTCGACAGGCATGTAAACAGCCGACAGCAGTGCGCATGCGCACGGCCAGCCATCCTAACTGCGGAGCCTTCCAGCACACGCCTGATTGATTGATTGATTGATTTTTCCAGGGAAGCCAAAACAGTGTTGGTCCAACCCGCCACTGCCCGCACCGATACTAAGTTTATTGTGCGGTATCGCTCCCTGTATATCTAGTAAAGCCAACCAATGCCCTTGAACAGTGCAAGGAGTCCCTTTACCAGTTCTTTATTAGACACAATTTCTTCGGGTCTGGTTGTCCCAAATATTCTGTGCCTTTTATTCTCCAATGCAATGCATTCCAAGATTAGATGTGATGCAGTTTCATCACCGTCATCACAGATCCTACATTTAGGGTCCTCTTCTGTTATTCCCATTGTACGTAGGTGTTTTTTTGAAATTCCCATGGCCTGTCAGCAATCCAACCGTGAGTCTAATCTCTCTCCTATTCAGACCCAGGATTGCAGAGCTTCTTTTAAAACATGGCTTCGGCGTCATTACATTGCCATGTTTTTGTTGATGGACGTTGGTCCAATATTCTACGTGCTGTCTTCTGAGCCAGTTACGTAGCTCCAATTTGATCATTGCCTTGGTGATTGTCAGGACAGGTTCCGGTCCAATAAATGGAGTCTCTGCCCCCATCCTGGCTAATCTGTCGGCATGTTCGTTGTCACTGATCCCCGAGTGGCCAGGGACCCACAATAGGTTTAACCTATTGCTTTACCCTAGCTCCACCAGAACCCTGTGACATTCTGCAACAATTTTAGACCTTGTTGCAGGAGCTGCCAGTGATCTAAGGGCTGCCTGGCTGTCTGAATAGATATAGATGCTACGATCTTTGCAGCACCTACGCAAATTCTCCTCCACACACGCCCTGATGGCAGTGATTTCGGCCTGGAATACTGAGGCCAGTTTCCCTAGAGAGATGACGCCCTCCAGTCTTGGCTGCACCCCATATACCCCAGCCCCAACGCCTCGGTCAGATTTCGACCCGTCAGTGAGCCAGACAATATCCCCCGTACGGTGTCGAACTATTTTCTCCCACTGCTCTCTACTTCCAGTTGTTATACTGAAAGGCTTGTTGAAGCAGTATGGTGTTATAATATAGTCGGTTGGCATTTCCCCAACCTTTCCTATATTTACCTGACTCACTATTTTAGTGTGTGATTCTGGATATCCCAAAGAGTTCCAGTTGTTGACAGATTTGAGTCTGTAGGCACCAGCTGCCGCCTCCATCTTGACCCAAAGGTGTAATGGGGGCATATCCAGCATGGTTTCCATCCCAGCAGTTGGTGTGCTGCTAATTCCGCCTGTTATGGCTAAGCAGGCTAATCTATGCACCAGCACACGTCTACGTGGGGCTGCGTTCACACTGCCGGCCGGGCCGAGATGGAAGAAAGGGGAACAAATCTATGTTCAGATCTTCACGATGACAAAAATATTGACCATCCCACATCGCTTTATCAACCAAATTTTTTCTTACAAGCTTTGCCCTAAACTTACAAACTACTTATGAACTACCTTATACTAATGATAGCATAAACATCCATACCTAAGGGGGGGGAGGATTCGAACCCCCGACGGGGAACGGCCTCGCGCATCGCAGCATGGCGCCTCAGTGCGCTCGGCCACTCCGTCGCGGCTACAAGCGTTGGAACTGAAATAGTGGCAACACATTAGTGTCACATTTTAATCTGCCAGGAAGTTTCATATCAGGGCACACTCCGCTGCGGAGTGAAAGTCATTCTGGAAACATCCCTTAGGCTCTGGCTAAGCCATGTCTCCACCATATCCTTTCTTCCAGGAGTGCTAGTCTTGCATGGTTCGCAGGAGAGCTTCTGTGAAGTTTGGAAAGTAGGAGGCGAGGTACTGGCGAAAGTAAAGTTGTGAGGCGGCATCGTGAGTCGTGTCGGGATAGCACAGTCGGTAGTGCGCTTGCCCGCGAAAGACAAAAATCGCAGGTTCGAGTCCCGGTTCCGGCACACAATTTTAATCGGCCAGGAAGTTTCAACACATCTGTGGTTTACAATGGAATCTACTACTATCGCTTATACGACACGTTGTTGACTTACGTACCTCACCACCGAGCAAATGGACTCGCCCGTCCCACGTCACCGGCGTGCGCACAATCGAGGCAAACACAGCCACTTGTGAGCGACCGGTCTGACGTGACGGTGTCACTGTGTTTTCCAAACAGGAACGACGGAGTTGGATCAGAGGTCGTACAGCACGACAGTGTCATCAGATTTGCGAAAGAAGCGATAACACATTCAGCGCAACCCAGCCATCATTTTGCACGACAATGCGCGGGCGCATACAGCGCAAGCTGTGGCTGCTCTGTTCGGTCGATGGGACTGGGAAGTACTGTACCGTCCACCATACTGACCGAAGTCCTTGTGAGTTTGATTTGATTCCGAAGATGAAGGAACCAGTTCGTAGCATTCGCTTCAGAACTGTTCCAGAGATTCGATAGGCAGTAGACCGCTCCATCCGCACCATCAACAGAACAGGCTCTGCTGACTGTATACTACGCATTGCATATCGCTGGCAATGGGTTCTACACAAAGCTGGCGACTACTTTGAAAGACAGTAACAGATGCAAACATGTAAAGCTATGAATAAATATTTAAGTTCCAACCCTCGTAAATTTTTGTATAATGAACGGTTTTAGCACCGGTATCAACTGAGATAATAAAGCAAGTACGTTTTTTTCTATGGAACCGTTTACTTTGCATTCGATAATTCTTGAGAAGACAATTACTGTGATATAGAGTTTGTTAATTGAAACCTGTTGCGACCATATATGTCCATAACCTACCCCAGTTATCCATCCGAGAAATCGGGGACCACATGTCGTTTCTGGCGACTTCTCATATCGTCGAGAAGTGAAGCCTAAGTTAGAAATCGAAGTTGGAAAAAAGTAAGTATCTTCCGTTCTTCATTCAAGCACCTTCCCGCTAGTCCACACTTCAACTTGAACAACAGCGTCAGTTACTTATTGCTTAGCCAAACTCGATAAAAACATTTTATTTGCAGTAAAAATAATATTGCAGTTATTGAGATCGAAATTGTCACATCTGTTAAGTTGGACTAATCAAGACTCAGGCGAGAACCGCATGCTGCTCAGGACGTACGCTAGCCGCGCGTTTCGCGTATTTCAAGCGTCAACTTCGCGTCGCAATATCTCGGGATGTAATTTGAATATCGCGATGCAATCAACGCCATTGTTTATGTGATTTGTCATGCTATGGATTGCTGAAGAAAAAATATAGAGTGTCCATTTCAAAAACCTTAAGTTTGTGTTCAAAAAAATATTAGCTTTCGTTTTAGAATGTTTCCAAATATGTACATTCATGCGCCCCAGCCGTACATTGATACCGGTGAAAGTCGTTTTCCAATAGCTATTGTTGTTCCAGAGATATTTTGGCAAGTAAAATTGGTACACCAAGAAGAAATGCGGATGATAAACGGGTATTCATTGGACAAATATATTATATTAGAATTGACACGTGATTACAGTTTCACGCAATTTGGGTGCATAGATCTTGAGAAATCAGTACCCAGAACAACCACATCTGTCCGTAATAACGGCCTTGATACGCCTGGGCATTCAGTCAAACAGAGCTTGGATTGCGCGTACTGGTACAGATTGCACTTGCAGCTTCAACGCGATACCACAGTTCATCAAGTGTAGTGACTGGCGTATTGTGACGAGTCATTTGCTCTGTCACCATTGACCAGGCGTTTTCAACACTTGAGGGATCTGTATGCTGGCCAGGGCAGCAGTCGAACATTTTCCGTGTCCAGAAAGGCCGGTACAAGAGCTGTAAGATGCGATCGTGCATTATACCGCAGGGATTGAATGAATGGTAGAGCAACGGGTCGAATGTAACGACCACTGTTCAAAGTGCCATCGTTGCGGACAAGTGGTGACCGAGACGTGTAACCAATGGCACCCCATAGCAACATGCCGGGTGATACCAACACCATCAGTAGAGAAGGCCCCCGTGCTGCCGTGCCGCGTCACGCAGAGTAGGCCGCGGTCGCGTAGCTCACTGGCTGGCGCATGGGGCGCAGCCCACCGCCTCACACCGACCAGCCAATTAGCTACTTGAGCGCGGCCTACTCTGCGTGACGCGGCACGGCAGCACGGGGGCCTTCTCTACTGATGGTGTTGGTGATACGCCAGTATGGAGATGACGAACACACGCTTCCAATGTGAGTTCACCGCGATGCCGCCAAACACGGATGCGACCATCATGATGCTGTAAACACAACCTGGATTCATCCGAAAAAATTACGTTTTACCATTCGTGCACCCAGGTTGGTCGTTGCGTTCCTGTCTGTGATGCAGCGTCAAGGGTAACCGCAACCATGGTCTCCGAGATGACAGTCCATGCTGTTGCAAACGTCGTCGAACTGTTCGTGCAGATGGTTGTTGTCTTGCAAACGTCTTCATCTGCTGACTCAGGGATCGCGACGTGGCTGCACGATCCGTTACAGCCATGCGGATAAGATGCCTGTCATCTCGACTGCAAGTGATACCATGCCGTTGGGATCCAGCGCGGCGTTCCGTATTGCCCTGCTGAACTCACCGATTCCATATTCTGCTAACAGTCATTGGATCGCGACCACCGCGAGCAGCATTGTCTCGATACGATAAACCACAATCGCGATAGGCTACACACTGACCTTTATCAAAGTCGGAAACGTGATGGTGCGCATTTCTCCTCCTTACACGAGGCATCAGAACAACGTTTCACCAGGCAACGTCGGTCAACTGCTGTTTGTGTATGAGAAATCGGTTGGAAACTTTCCTCATGTCAGCTCGTTGTAGGTGTCGCCACCGGCGTTAAACTTGTGTGAATGCTCTGAAAAGCTTATCATTTGTATATCACTACATCTTCTTCCTGTCGGTTAAATTTCATCTTCGTGGTGTAGCATTTTTAATGGACAGGAGTGTATATAGCAATTAGAACATGAGAGTAGCTGGAGGTTGAAGAATGAAGATTCAGCCTTTGCCAAACATCTCCTCGCAGAAAACCACACTTATGATAAAGACAGTGAAATCTTTCACTCTCTCAAGAAAAGCAGAATGATGACACTAGAAATCAATAAACATATCGCAGAGGACGCCAGTATGGTGTTAAGTGATCAAACTCAGTTTCCCTTTTCCCCCTCTGCTAAAATAAGTTTTAGTTACCAATTTACTAAATACATCAAGTGTTACCGTTTCAACACTATTTAATAATGTAACATCCTACCATCCTCTCCCCCTCTTCCCCCTGCTTTTAACAATAATATTTAATAATTCAACATATATGTTATATGTTTTTATATTTTAATAATTCAGTGCCATTAAAGCGTATGTGAATTTGTGTCATCTGTGATTTAACAACATCTTTATAAGTGGCATATCTGTGAAGAAATGTTAGCGACTTTCAGCTGTTACTTGATGATGGCCTAAGAAGCCGAAAGCGGGTTAGTGACTTAATAAATAATGTTGCAGAACGTCAGGAATTTTTCCTTTTTTATATTATATATATATATTAGAACCTGCTAGTATAGACGAAGTGCATTAAGTGCCATATAAGATTAGACCAATTTTTATTTAATGTGCCGCGGCGGATTAGCCGTGTTGCGGCGTGCGCGGCCGTCCGCCGTCGGGGGTTCGAATCCCCCCTCGGGCATGGATATTTGTGTCGTCTTACCATAAGCTAGTTGATAAGTAGTTTGTAAGCTTAGCGACTGATAACCCCGCAGTTAAGTCTCTTACGCTTAACAAACATTTGAACATTTATTGAATGCAGACATTCAGCCAAGTTTAATGCATTTTCGTTTCGTGCTTTTGTACAGCGGTTGCTATGGCTTGTTATGGGAGTATTTATCGAATGTTATGGTAGACTCTTGATGTGTCCTGCACACTTCAATCATCACGTGAAACATCATCTAAATCTCACAATTCCCAGTAGGTGATTTAGTATGTATGAGCACGTTTATTGGCTAACAAGGTCCCCAGACTTTACCCCTATTGATTTTTACCTGTGCTGATGATTGAAAGGACAAGTCTGCAAAGAAAAAGTAAACAGCCGATTTCTCATAAAGGAACGCAATCTCAGAAGAACTCCAAGGGGCGTTATTAAGAGAAATGAAAGTGCATTGAAGCTGGTGATGGAAATTTTTGTAAGTTAGGTCATCCTCCAATGCCACTGTTCAAATGTTTGTAAATCCTATTGGACTTAACTGCTGGGTCATCAGTCCCTAGACTTACAAACTACTTATGAACTACATCATACTAAAGGCAGTACAAACATCGATGCCCGAGGGGGGATTAGAACCCCTGACGGGGAATGGCCTCGCGCATCGCAGCATAGCGCCTCAATGCGCTCGACCGCTGCGCCGCTACACTGCCATTGATTTAAGTTTGTGTAGCTGTACGTACTAACAACTGTGTCTCTGTACTCAATAAAAATGAGACGCATTTTATATGGAATTTTCATTGCAATTACCCTATACTATTGCCTTCTAAATTTTCTGTGCCATTGTCTCGCATTCGGTCCGCGATGTTAACCCGCATTTGGTGTGCCGGTGAAGGTGTTGTCCGATTCCATTCGTCTCACGAAATAAATTCATTATTCAGTAAGGAAAATCTTCGAACGTTTCAAACTGCTTCAAAGATAAGTGGTGCCGATTTCACCTATTACTCGACTATGATTACAAGGAAGTTTCTGTAGTGTAATAATGTGGAATTATAACGCGTGCCATTAACGTCAATGGGTGTAATGCGCAAGAGAAGATTGCAACCGAAAAAAAACTACCGGCATTTTTCAGGTACGAGATGAGAGCTCACATCTTTTCTGCGTTACTTCTTGGTCATAATTATTACGTTACACTATTTTTTATTATTTCCCCGAACAAAACTATACAGGTATAAGTGACGGAAAAATATAATGCACTAACGAAAAAAGAATGGTAATTTAAATTGAGAAACACTAATCTATGACAAAATAGAGGTATGAGGTAATTTAGTTTGCACAACCAATAATATAGCACTGGTTATATGCGCGGTGGCGAAAGGAACGCTTACGAACACGAATTATTATTCTCTCTTCTGCAGCTGTCAGTTCAAGAACTGTCTTTCCACTTTCCTCTTAATTTTTTTCATAGGTCCTCACCAGAGGGTATGTATGTATGTGTGTGTATGTGTGTGTGTGTGTGTGTATCTGTGTGTTATGCTTAATGATAGGTAGTTCGCCACTCTACCTCTGAAGATGTCTTCCGCAGCCGAAGATGAAACGTTAGGGCAAAGTTTTATAAATCGACCACCGCTTATCAGTCCGGAAGTTTTAAATGAAGTTGACGCCGGCCGTGAAAGTTTACATTGTATGATAGATAGTTTAAATAGTTTGAAAGTCTAGGGACTAATAACCATAGAAATTTGGTCGAACAGCTTTACAAATTCTTTTGAAAATATTAAGTATGAAAAGAATGTTTTGTTACATCGTTACTAAACCACTGACGGAAAAAGCTGTACGTCAAAAAAAGTGTAAATTATGCAGAATTATAAAGTCATCGAAATCGACTCGGTAGTTTGAAGACGTTTGCGTCTTGCGTAAAAATAGTATTCATTATGTTGAATCGCATTACGTACAACGTATCAACGAAACCTCTTTATAGGACTTGGTACAGTAGTGTACCACTGCACACCTGGAATTTTGTCCTTACTATAAGGCAGCGGTACACGTATGTACCACCCTATTGCCAAAGCTAAGAAAGATCCAAAATTAATAGTTATGGGTTATCAGAGACCATGAACACATCAGAAAACGTTAAAATAAAGGAAAAAGATCTCCATTTTTTGCCCTATATTTTATTAAACACTAGCTGTAAACCTAACGTTGCCCGGATGTATATTTATCCTACAGCCTCGTAGTCCACATCCCCTTCCCCCCCTCTCTCTGCATCCATCTCTTTCTCTCCCATCTCTCTGTTCGTTTCCACCTTTCCCTCTCTCGGCAAAGTTTTCTGGAAGGTACCCTCTGTCATGTACCACACAAACATTTATGTACCCAAAGGTCATGTGTGCAAAAATCCATAAAGACTGGAACAAAACTATGCAGTTTATAAAATTCCGTAATTTAAGTACCCTCAACCAAAATATATATTATACAGACAGTGAGCTTCCTGTAGTTTTTAGAGTTGAGTGTGCAAAATTTCATCAATATCGGAATAAAACTATAGATTTCTATGCAATATAAATGCAAGATAACATTGAAAAACGCGCTTTGTTGTTCTCAAATATTCCAGTTTTATTTCATACAACCCTTGTTCTGAGATTAACGAAAACAACAAAAAGAGGATCTGTGAAATCGGTCGAGCCGTATCTCAGGTTATGGCGCTAGCAAGGTATTTGGGGAACTATTTTTTATGTTGGAAAGTACCCTACCCCATGCAGCGTATGGAACGTAAGGTAGACAGTGACCATCTTCTTGTATTGAAGGTCAAGTGTGGGAAATTTCCTGAAGATTGGAATGAAACTTAGATTTCGTGAGTCTGCAGGAAGAGTATGCTCCGCCATGCACCTAATACAAAATTCTTTCATAACTGATGTTTTCTGCCTATAAACTACATTCCTGCAAAATTTCAGCTTCATAGGTGAAGTAGTTTTCGAGATTTCGTGTTTAATCAGTGAGTGAGTGAGTGTCCTTTCGCTTTTATACAGGGCGTTAGCCTTTCTCCGATGCTATTGAATTTGTACATCGAGCAGGCGGTGAAGGAAAGCAAGGAAAAATTTGAAATAGGGATTAAAGTTCAGGGGGAAGAAATAAAAACAATGCGTTTTGCTGATGACATTGTAATTCTGTCAGAGACAGCAAAGGACCTGGAAGAGCAGTTGAATGGAATGGACAGTATGTTGAAGAGAGCGTATAAAATGAACATTAACAAAATAATGGAATGCGGTCTTAGAAAATCAGGTGATGCTGAAGGAATTAGATTAGGTAACGAAGCAGTTAGGATTTTTATCTGTCACTTTCCACTTCTTTCACCTCTGACAGTATTGCTCACGTGAAAAACACCGAGTAGCACCGTGGTTCGCAACCCACGTTAAACTGTAGGTCCCCCTATAACTGGCTGGGTAAGTCAGTTCGAAGGTCGGAGGAAGGCAACGGCATACCACCTCCAAACAGGACCATGCCTAGTAAAGCACTGTGGTGTTCAAACCAAACTTCGGATTGTTGACTGCTTTACCTTTAACGAAGCAGTGAAGGTGGTAGATGAGTTTTGTTACTTGGGTAGTAAAATAACATGCGATGGTCGCAGTACAGAGGATATAAAATGCAGAATGGCAATGGGAAGAAAAGAATTTTTGAAAAAGAGAAATTTGCTAACATCGAATATTAACTTAAGTGTAAGGAAGTCTTTTCTGAAGGCATTTGTGTGGAGTGTTGCCTGCAGTGTTGTGTGCAGTGCGAACAGGAAGAGAAAAGAGGCTTTTGAAATGCGGCGCTACAGGAGAATGCTGAAGATTAGGTGGGTAGATCGCATAACTAATGAAGAGGTACTGAACAGAAATGGTGAGAAAAGGAATTTTTGGCATAAAAAGAAGGGATCGCTTGGTAGGACACATTCTTAGACATCGAGAAATCGTAAATTTAGCATCGGAGGGAAGTGTGTGGGGTAAAAATCGCAGAGGGAGACCAAGAGACGCGTATAGTAAGCAGATTCCAGTGGATGTGGGCTGCCGTTCTTATGAGGAGATGAAAAGGCTTGCTCAGGATAGAGTTGGGTGGAGAGCTGTATCAAACCAGTCTCCGCACTGAAGACCGTAACAACAACAACAACAGGGCGTTACAAAAAGGTACGGCCAAACTTTCAGGAAACATTCCTCACACACAAAGAAAGAAAATATTTTCGTTAGTATGTACTGTATTTCCTCGATTCACCGCATTTGTAAACATTGCAATGACTGCAAAACCACGTTCGTGAACACTAACCAGTTGATGCTACGTACTGATGTGCTTGATGCTAATACTGTAGAGCAATAGTCGCATGTCAACACAAGCACTGAAGTCAACATTGCCTTCCTTGAATTGGGCCAACTGGCGGTGAATCGAGGAAGTACAGTACATACTAACGAAACAGTTGGGTATTTTGACAATTGTCTGCACGAATTATTTCAATTTACATTTAAAGAGAAATACTAAAATGAGCTCTAACATGGAAATTAAGCGTTTCCGGACACATGTCCACATATTTTCTTTCTTTGTGTGTGAGGAATGTTTCCTGAAAGTTTGGCCGTAGCTTTTTGTAACACACTGTATAGATAGAGATTAAGAAAACAGATTGCTTCATTTTGGATGCAAGAGAATCAAGAGAGACTTGCAGACAAAAATAAATGGTAACATACAAATTTGTAATGCTAACTTTATTTGATTTCATCATTTTGCGTGTGTGTGGGGGGGGGGGGGGGGGGGAATCAGTTACAAAACGCTTCATAAACGTCCTAAATTACACGCAAACTTTGTTGCGGTTCCCTAACTACTCCTATTTTCCAATAATTGACGCATAAATATGGGTATTCTCACGCGGTAGGCTCTCATTATTTATGACGTCATATCTCCTGAGTTATGTGTCGTACTCTTTTGTTTTTGGGTCAGGAACCTTCGTGGGCGTACAGTGAACAGTTCACCAAAGTTTCATTGCAATCGAATGAATGGTATATGAGGACATAGAGGACATACAGCAAAACATTCATTTTTATATTCAAAGATAGCTTTCTTAAGGAGTCTTCAAGCGTCTCAGAAGCTATAAGAGAAATGTTGTTCATCTGTTCCATATTTCGAGTTATAGCCTATGTTCAAATGTTTGTTAAGCTTATGGGACTTAACTACGGGGTCATCAGTCCCTAAACTTACAAACTACTTATCAACTAGCTTATCCTAAGGACGGCACAAATATCCATGCCCGAGGGGGGATTCGAACCCCCGACCGTAGTGGCCGTGCAGACCGTGACTGAAGCTTATAGCCTATACTTAAAATAAACAAGCAACATATGTTGTTCTTCAACGTTGAAGCTGTCTCCACACCAAATCTCATCAAGATCGGTTAAGCGGTTTAGTCGTAAAAGCGTAACAGATAGTCTCCCTACATATTTGTAATACTAGTACGGATCAGGAAGAAAATCTAGTTTTTCAGCAGTTACCGTGGCGGTGAGAAGTAACAACTTCTGTGCTACGCTGTAGTAAAGGGGAAAATCCACGTATATTTTACGTGAGAAAACGATGAGGAGCCTTTCTGAGACAGGAGATTTTCAGTACTAGCCGACGATGCCAGAGTGGCAAGGCGTATTGAATGTTTACAAAGCAGGACAGCACCAGTGCCTATACAGTTTTTTAACTGATTGATGGGAGACCGGTATTAAGATGGAAAGCTGAAATGGCAGAAGCTCGATGACAGTCATGCGAAAGTCTGGACAAGAAATGATTGTATACATAGCTTGGCTGCAAGCAGCAAACGTAAGAGCTATTCACTGCAAGTGCAAATTAGCTACAATAGCCGTTAGCGGCAAGCCATTTTTAGTTACTTACATTTTACAAACCAGCTAGCATTTCTCTAATACTATACTTTATTATTCTCCAATCCATGTTAATTTTATGTGACTTGAGCAACGCGCGGAGTACGTAACTCGCCTCGTGTAATTTTTCTCTCAATACTTCCGATGAAGGCAACTCTAGTAGGTATTGAAACGTGGCGAAGAGGTTTAAATTTTACTACGCAACTTGATGGTTGATACCTTGTACTTTAATTAAAAAGTTGTCATGAAGAATCTACATATATTCTACAGTCACCTACATATTCGGCGGTTACCGACTGCGAGGAGAAGATTAACGCTATTAGAGCGTTCTTCCACGCGCTGCTTCTGCTGCTCTGACTAAGCTGAGTTTGAATTTCCACCATCTTGTTCATTGTTCCTATCATTTCCGAAAGCTCTGTCTTATATCTTTCCCTATATATATCTCTTGCGTTCTTCTATCTTTCAGAAGATCAGAAGGATTTCGGCCTCGAATATCTACTATACACATCAAGCAGCTAGACAGGTAGTAGAAATTCGCTTTTTGGAAAAATACATCCTAACTGCATTCATAGTTACAGAAAGGGTAATGACCCTAAATGAGCAAAAACATGATCCGAAAATGAAACTTTCACTCTGCAGCGGAGTGTGCGCTGATATGAAACTTCCTGGCGGATTAACCTGGGACCTTTGCCTTTCGCGGGCAAGCGCTCTACCGACTGTGCTATCCCGACACGACTCACGATGCCGCCTCACAACTTTACTTCCGCCAGCACCTCGCCTCCTACTTTCCAAACTTCACAGAAGCTCTCCTGCGAACCTTGCAAGACTAGCAACCACTGCGACCCTTCGATGCCCTTCGACTCTTATAATTGCTATCTGGTTTTGTACAAGTTGAATACAACTCTTCGGTCTCTATATTTTACCCCTGCCACCCTCATAATGTGAAAGAGTGTATTCCAGTCAACACTGTCCCAAGCTTCCTCCAGATATGCAAAAACTAAACACGTAGGTTTCCCTTTTCTTAACCAATGTTCTAAGTCGTAATGTCTCGCCTCGCGTATTCTTACATTTCCCCTAAATTCAAACTGATATTTCCCAAGGTCGGATTCCACCAGGTTTTCCATTCGTCTGTAAATAATTCGTGTTAGTTTTTACATTATAAACACGAAAGTGGAACGATAAGAAAGGAAATAATATAAAAAATTTCTTCAGATAACTCACCTAACAGGAACTAAGGAGGGTAATTAGTTGAAATTGAGCACGTTAATATACACGCTTCAAATCAGTCCCATGAAAGGTTCTATGGAGCTGCAATTTTTGGCTCATTAAGAGATGTGGAAAAAGAGACTGCCAAGAAAAGCTCGTGAATAGATAGAGTCTGGAAGAAGACAGGCGATTGGTAACTAGCTGGAGACTCCATGTGGACGATGATGTGAATCGAAGACGACTATAATAAGAAGAAAACAACCATTAAATAATTCATTTATTTATTAAGTGTACAGGAGAAACCAACGCTTTGAAATGTTAGGTGCGTCGGATGCTTCTGCAACCATTTAATTTTACTGTCTTATCGGCGTACAGTTGCTGATGTTTTGGAATTAAATAAAAGTACCATATAAAATTAACTCTAGTGTTATAGCAAATTGATACCCATCTGTTCTCTATCTTTGTCAAGCGAGAAGGTGTCGTTGGATGTTAGAGCTAGTCACATCTGAAATTGTGTGAGTTTATGTAGGCCTTGTTGCTTTCTTACATTTATGGATGCTTTACTTCGAGTGTTTAGATTAGATGCGCGTTTCGTTCCATTTGATTCATAGGAGATCCTCTTCGATGTACAACAAGTCAGGAAACAATAACCACGATAAATACTTTCAAAATGCTAATGTACCTTTGACAGATTTCCGCATGAAATTGCCCTTACTGATGCGTAGTTCGTCAGGCATTCAAAATCTGAAACATATTTGCATTTGGATTTCCTTGTAATTAATAATTCTGATTCCAATTTCTTATATTTTATTTTATTTAGCACGACCCGTTTCTGGGAATAATTCCCATTTCCAAGTGCGTTGTTTGTGTTATCCCATTTAGTTGCGGTGTTTTTGAGGTATGATGTTCTGGACTACTTTGTTGTCTTTACTGCAGTGATTAAAAAGGCGTTGATTATGGTTGTTGATCGATCTTTACACATTGCTAATGGTGATTCTTTTAAGAACTCCAACGTACGGTTTCCTTATGGCCCCTTTTTTAGGGAATCTCACACACATTAAACATCACAACTAACAGTCTTTACACAGTATAGACCAATGTGTAGAAAACAAACTTACATAAATAAACAGTTACAAAGATGTTCTTACATGGAGTAAACAAAGATAAAGTAATATACTTTTCATAGAGTATCATACATTTTTTAATCATGAGGTTTTCTTAAAAATCATGGCCATAATTTGCTTATGTCTACTTACAATGAAGCTTATTTTATTTGTTAGCATTTTTACTGAAGTACACTGTCGAAACATCGGAAGAAATTAACAAATTCAATTTCCAGTTTTTCGTTTAATATTTTTCTGCACATTATTTGTGACGTGAATATATTTCCAGTTCCTTAAAAATATCCATTTTATATCTGTTATTTAGTCAGTAGAATAGTTTGACTTTACTAAATGGATAGCCTGTATTGCTTATGTGTGTTGCTACTGCTGATGTTGTGTGTTTTGTTTTGTGTTTCGGTTTTGATTTGTTTTGTATATCTGTTGTTGATATCTCGGCCTGTTTATCTTAGCTGTATATTCCAGAATCGGAATGTGGGTCTTGATTACATATAATTTTAAGTATTAGTTTCGGTTGATTGTGGAAGAGCCTATTTTTACTTTGTGGTTTTTAAAAGAATTTGCAATCTTCTGTGATATATCACCAAAGTATGTAATATATTTATTTTTGTGTTTTTCTTCTGTGATGTGGTTTGTGTCTATTTACTTTCAAAAGAACATAAAACTTGGTACTTACTTACCATTAAAAATTCGATACTCGTAATTACATTTGATTATTCATAGGCTATTGTTGCGACACATCTCCAGATAAAAGTAAAATAAATGGCGTTTTATAACACTTATTTATAATAATCGTATTACCGCACAGGATTTGTACAGAAGTCACATTGCAATCAATATTGACATTATACTATTAATAACGTACAGCATCAATCCTGTGAAGAAATTCTTCAATGGAGTAGGAGTTCTCCGCCAATAATAGTGTTTGTATCATTACGACAGTGACAATGACTAGAAGAGACTTTGGGAATGATCTGCAGGAGGAGACACTATTCAGGAAGAAGAATCAGACAATTTTTAGCAATTGGCGTTAGACGTGAAAGGATTTGAGGAAATACAGGATTTCGAGAAGAGTGTAGCTTATCAGCCACTCTTTTTAATATCTGCATTGACAATACTTTAAGGAAACGGAAATTGAGGGATGAGTATTTTTTATTTTTTATTTTATTTTATTTTATTTATTTATTTATTTATTTTTTTTTTTTTTTTAGGGAAAAACTCATGCGGGTCTGTAACCCCTCCCTAGAAATGGCTTCGCAATCGTTGCAAGCAGATCCAGGTAAAATAATGAAATAATGGCTTATAGAGGAAAAGATCCAGTCAGATGCAAGATCTTGATAGAAAAAAAATTTTTAGAACAAGTATCTAGTTTTAAATATCCCGGTTGTGACGTCGCCTACGTTTTGGCAAAGACAACCACAGGGTGTTTCACAACACTCAATCCGTTCTTAGGTGCTGGGTGGCGTTTGTTCAGTTGTAAATAAATTATATGTTGTGACATATATTTACCAAGATCGCTATTCCATACTTGTTCACGTTAACGATTTCGACAAATCTTTGTTGTCATATTCAGATCTGTAACTCTGCATTCCAAAATACAGCATCTCTCCATTTTAAATCGTTAATATTTCTACAGTACAGTCGGGCTGTCTTGATTTACAGTAACTTTGCATCTGTTCGTCACTTATGGAAATGAACTTCAGGGCAATATTGTAGGAAGGGAAGAGGAAGTAGATGAAAATGAAATAGGAGATACTATACTGAGAGAAGAATTTGACAGAGCACTGAAATATTTAAGTCTGTACAAGGCCCATGGAGTAGACGAGATTCCCTCAGAGCCATTTTGGGATATCCAGGCATGAAAAGACTGTTACACATGGTCTACAAGATGTAGAAGACAGGTGCAAAAACCGCAAAGTTTAAGAAAAGAAAGCAGATGCAGACAGGTGTGAAAATAATAAAACCATCAGTTCAATAGCTCAATGTTGGAAAATTTTAACACGAATTATTTGCAGAAGAATGGAAAGTATCGTAGAAGCTGACGTGGGGAGATTAGTTTGGATTTAGGAAAGATGTAGTAACACTGGAGGCAGAAGAATGGAAAATATGGTAGAAGCGGACTTCGTGGTAAAACAGTTTTGATTTAGCAGAAATGTAAAGAACACGGGAGGCAATACTCTACGACTTAGATTAAAGGCAAGGCAAACCTACATTTCTAGCTTTTGTAGATTTGGAGAAAGCATTTGACAATATTAATTAGAAGACACTATTTCCAATTCTGCGGGCGCAGATGACCTCGCTGTTGAGCACCCTAAAACGCCAATCATCATCATCATCATCCAATTCTGAAGTCGGCAGGTATAAAATATAGGAAACGGAAGGTTAATTAAAACTTGTACCAAACCAGACAGCAATTATTAGAGTCGAGGGAAGTGAAACGGACGCAGTGATAAGACAGGATTGTAGCCTTTCCTTTACGTTATTCAGTCTGTACATTGACCAAGCAGTGAAGAAATGCAAGGAGAAGTTTAGAGAAGGAATTAAAGTTCAAGGAGGAGAAATAAAAGTTACCATTTTGATGATGACATTGTAATTCTGTCATCAAAGGACATGGAAGAGTAATTGAACGGAATGTACAGTGTGTTGATAGAAGCGTATAAGATGAACATTAACAAGATGAAAAAAAAAGAGTAATGGAAAGCAGTCCAAGCAAATCAGAGGATGCTAAAGGAATTAGATTAGGTAACGAAACAATAAAGGTGGTAGATGAGTTTTGTTACTTGGGCAGTAAAATAACAAATGATGGTGGCAGTACAGAGGATATAAAATGCAGAATGGCAATGGCAAGAAAAGCGTTTTTGTAAAAGAGAAATTAATTAACAACGAATATTAATTTAAATGTTGAGTCTTTTCTGAAGGCATTTTTGTGGAGGGTTGCCTTGTATGGGACTGAATGGACTATAAATAGTTCAGACGGGAAGAGGATAGAGGCTTTTGAAATATGGTGTTACATAAGAATGCTGAGGGTTAGGTGGGTGGATCGCGTAACTAATGAGGAGGTACTGAACGTAATTGGGGAGAAAAGAATTTTCCCGCATACCTTTACTAGGATCGATTAGTAGGACACATTATTAGACTTCAAGGAGTCGTGAATTTAGCATTGGCGGGAAGTGTGTGGGGTAAAAAGCGCAGAGGAAGACCAAGAGACGAATGACAGACGGAGTAGAAGTGTTGCTCAGAGTAGAGTGTGTTGAGAGTGGCGTCAAACCAGTCTCCGGACTGAAGAGCACAACAACAACTTGTCACTTATAAGAACTGTAACGTCAGAGAATCGTGTTGTCTTATGATTAAAACAAAAAATGTGGAATTGTTATTTTATGTATGGAGAGGTGCCGTATTTTGAAATATAGAGTTCTAGATCCGAAGATGACAACAAAGTTTTGTCGGAACTGGTTGAATATAGTATTGAACAGTGATCATGTTGTATATATTTCAGCACAAACAGAATTTTAGATCGCCCCTTACCTTGAAAAATGTGAAGTATATATGTGAATAAATAAGTTAACGGTACAACGTTATAGAGAAAATTAGATTATCGTGGGAATAATGGTGGTAAATCACATTTAGTACAAATATAGAAAGTAATTAATTACGTAGATTTTTGTCATGTTAGCTATGAATGGAACAAGGGTTAAGGTGTTGAAGACGTTGGAAATAACGGCCACTTTGGACGCTCCAACTCATACAACCTATGGAATCGCGGGAAAATGATAAACTTATAAAGTCTTCATGTTATAATTATCCCTATTTGCAACCTATCAGCATTGAGTCTAAAATTTATGTAATAAAAAAAAGTATTTGAATGTACCTCGTATCAAGCTCTTTACGTGGTGTACGAGAGCGGGTGTACAGGTGTTGTTGTTGTGGTCTTCAGTCCGGAGACTGGTTTGATGCAGCTCTCCACAATACCCTATCCTGAGCAAGCCTCTTCATCTCCGCATGAGAACGGCAACCTACATCTGTCTCAATCTGCTTACTGTATCCACCTCTTGGTCTTCCTCTGCGATTTTTTACCCCACACACTTCCCTCCAACGCTAAATTCACAATTCCTTGATGTGGTGTACGGTAGGAAATTTCATCAGTTTTATCACTGATAGTCCCCGCTTGCACAGCAAAAACCATCTTTGGAAGCTATACTGATCACAATAACCACGTTGCTTTCAATAACATTGTCAACGATGCCACAAACACTAGGGCTTTACCAGTATGTTGTTGTCGACACAATTTTCGTCGTCTTTTAAATCAGTTTTCATTTTACAGCATTACGTAATTTACATGCTGTCTGCACTACTTTTAGATTTCTGTAGAGGTCTTTCATCTTATACCGAAGAACTGATTTCGTGAAACTCTATCGATTCCCTACCAAAATTCTTAACCCGCAGTCGCTCGCATATATTATTGTCACGCGGTAACTGCCGTGTTAGATTTCTTCAAACAATGAGATCTTGCACTTTTTTATCTCTTTGTGCCGGACAAACACACATTTATACAATAAATTATTTCTTTGTTATTACCTAAGCGTTATATATTAGTATAGACATGGCAACTAACATGTAATTTGCTGAAATTAAAATTTTTTTGAACATGCAAAGATTGCACAAACCTTTTAGATTACAATTACACGACCTGTGTGGACAGCAGTTCGTAATATTTATAGGAAGTGATGACTCGAGGTTAACCACACTCCTTTCTACTCATCAGATTAAGATTTGGCTTTTTGTGACGTACCCACCTGAAGTTCTTTACAGATAGGGCTGGAACAGTGGTTGCAGCGATTCTGCGTAAAACTTTTTTTTCTCTTAGGGCCGTACCGAAATCTTGTTTCTTCTTTTGATTCATTTTCTTCTCGTCTATCGTTGCCAATGCACCGGAACTACAGCTCTTCTTACAAACATCCAAATTCGTCAAATATTTCTCTAATAGGTGCCGGATCGTCTGTTTTCTTTCTATGAGCTCTCGTAGATTTGTCGTCACAACGTACAGCTTGGAGAAATGTGTGGAACCATCATTTACTCATCGATCAATAAAGAAGTCCGGTATACTGCCATCAGTGACCCTCAGTATTGAGATGCTGTGTTTTTTTCGCTCCTCCGAGAAATAATACACAAAAGATAGCAGATAATTCTTCAAAATCTGTTTGTGGGACGTCTCTAGCACTCCGTGAATGAAATGTTGCCATTTTCTCTCGAGTTCTTGGTTTGTGTATTCCACAATTCGACCAATTACACTATCTGAAAATAATTTCTAGTATTCCAAAAGTGAACAAAAGTGCACAAGCCAAGCAGTCAAAAAGCACCTTGCTGCGGAGCGCGCGGTTGCTCGCCGTGGAGGTTCGAGTCCTCCCTGGGGCATGGGTGTGTGTGTTTGTCCGTAGGTTAGTTTACCTAGGTCTAAGAAGTTTGTAAACTACGGACTGATGACCACGCAGTTTGGTTTGATAGATTTACAGACATTTGAACATTCCAAAAGTCTTTTCGAATAATTTGTAACACTCTTCACATCTGGAAGCTGTGTGACAATATTCTGAATGTCTGTTTCTGCTGGAGGAGCCTGTTGGTTCAATCATCTTTACCAAAAAACGATCTGTATATTGAGAAACAACTGTAGCAGAAATATCAGATTCGCTGTCTGACCTGTTGCGGTTCTGATCTCTTCATGCTCAGAAAGTGCGTCAGTATCTGATGACAGACCCTCTATGTGAATATCCTCATCTAGTGGATCACCCGGCCACATCAATAACTGTTCCTCTGACTTGACTTCTTTCCTGATGACCCCGTTGTTAAGTCCCATAAGCTATATAAAAAAAATCATATTTTGGCGCTCATGTTATGCATTTGCAGAGTTACCCCAACGAGAGTGAATTTAGGTGGACTATTCAAGGATGGAAGGATGAAAAATGAGGATATTAGGACGGAATTAAATACAGAATTAGTTAAGTCAGTTAATAAGGTAGCAAATAACAGAGCTGAATCGACAGTTTACAAAGAATGCAGAGAACCAGATTTGCCAAAACAGCATTGCATTACATGCCTAGGGGAAGGAAGAGATCGAAGCGACCCAAACTGTGAAGCCGGTACGGGTAAGAGTATCCAATCAACGAAGATGACGATGAAGGCAGTGGGATTTAATTAGAAGCTCCTGTTGGCCTTCATAACTGAGATGAGAGGGTCGGAGTCTCCTTTGTTTGAGCGCTGAAATAGGTTTCAGGATTGGAATGGGGAGAATAGTTTACTTATTTATCATCAAGTTTATTCTACACATATAATTACGTGACGTGTTTGACTATAAATTTATAGTTGCATCTGCAACCCACTTAGTCTGTGTTGTGACAAGTTATGGTCACAACATAGGCGAGACTGGTTTCAGACGAAACTACAAGATTCTGCAGCTGATCCAGAAGGATTTTAATGTATAACAATATCGCAGCTATTGGCTGATGATAAGATAATAAATATGTTTCAGGTACGTGGCTACGACACTCCCTTGACGTGTAATTCCTCCTCTCAAATCATGCGCCTTCTTCTGTCGACATGTGTTCCTTTGGTTGGTCAACAACATCTCGTGGGCAGTCTCAGGCGCTTTATCTTTTTCGTACGTAGGCTTACTCTCGGAAAAATTCCTGGCCATAGAGCCAGGACCTTTATTCTGGTTATAAGAAATTATTTTTTTCCAAGGTTATAACAGCACTGAAAGTCACAGTTCTGATAGCACATTTGCAGACCACCTGATACCCACAACCAGAACACGACAAAAATAGAAACAGAATTACAAATATTAAAATCAATCCGCAACATGTATCGCGAACTTAACTTCCACATACAAAAAGCATCAGCTAAAGGAAAAATCAGTGTTCAAATGTTTGTAAAGCTTATGGGACAACTGCGGGGTCATCAGTCCCTAAACCTACAAACTACTAATGAACTGGCTTATACTAAAGACGGCACAAATATTCTTGCCCGAGGAGGGATTCGAACCCCCGACGGGGAACGGCCTCGCGAATCGTAGCATAGCACCTCAATGCGCTCGGCCGCTCCGCCGCGGAAAAAAAACAGTGATAAATGTACTATACTACGCAATAATACATTATTTAACCGATTAAAGAAGCTATACTGAAAACATGAAATAGTTAAAACGCAAACACGCACGCACGCACGAACAAACGGGCACACACACACACACACACACGGGCAGAGGGAATAAACAACTTCGAAATCATCTGTCATTCCCACCGCAGAACACGTGAAGGCCAATAACGAAACTTACATAGTCTTCTTTTTAAAGTATGGTGAAAGGTAATAGTGCGTGAAATATGTGTTTTGTTTTGTGTATTGTCAACAGAAATGCAGAAGAGAAAATGTGCCTCAAAACAATCATAAGTAATAGAAAATAACAGTCCGATATCGACATATCCGCTCGTACCAAATTTTACGTTTAACAGTAGAAATAGCGGCTTAAGTCGTCACAATTCTCACTCAGATTAGTTCGTTGCGTTTGGGAACACTACATTTGCCCTATTATGGCCTACATGATCACAAAATGTAAAACCAAGGTTATAACCACTACTTGCAGGCCTAATGTTTACACATAGATTAGTACTAATACAATGTATTTTGAAACTTCCAGGCAGATTACAATTGTCTGCCGGAACCGGGACTCGAATCTGGGACCTTTGCCTTTCGCGGGCAAGCGCTCTACCGACTGAGCTACCCCGACACGACTCACGATTTCGCCTCACAACTTTACTCCCGCCAGTACCTCGCCTCCTATTTTCCAAACTTCACAGGAGCTCTCCTGCGAACCATGCAAGACTAGCACTCATGGAAGAAAGGATATGGTGGAGACATGGTTTAGCCATAGCCTAAGGGTTGTTTCCAGAAAAAAACTTTCACTCTGCAGCGGAGTGTGCGCTGATATGAAACTTCCTGCCAGATTAAAATTGTGTGCCGGTACCGGGACTCGAACCTCGGACCTCAGTCGGTAGAGAACTTGCCCGCGAAAGGCAATGGTTCCAGGTTCGAGTCCCGGTTCCGGCACACAATTTTAATCTGCCAGGAAGTTTCATATCAGCGCACACTCCGCTGCAGAGTGAAAGTTTCATTCCGGACAATGTATTTTGTTTTTCAGAGTCATAAATAACTACATAAACCGACTGATGATGGCACAGAGGTGCTGAAACATGTACGAGTAATAGTAAAAAACCGGGGGGATTTCGTATTCAGAATTTTTGACAGAAAAGACGGAAATGACAAGAGCTGCACATAAAAACGATGAACAATTAAATACTCATTGCGAGGTGTGTAAGTGTTTGAAGCGTTAAGGCTAGTTTACACGACGACACTAGGTTTCATGAAACTGCGCTACTGGCCAATGCGCATGCGCGGGAGGCGTTCACACAACTCGTTGGCGAAACTAAACAGTTTCGGCACCTTCCAACATTGACGAAACTGATTGCACGTGTTTTTAGGTTAGGTTATGAACAATATAGAACAAAATACAATATACAGGGGGGAACGGAAGAAATAATTCGGTTTTTGAACATATATGTGTAGCGTAGGTGTTTGTGCGATTTTAACGACGTGTTAGAGCTCTTCTAGCAATTATTTGGGAAATTAAATATTGATGGGTTGACGATTAGTGAATTGCAGACTAAAATACATCCAATTCGAAGTACCTATACAAACGAAGTATGGCAATTGTGGATTTCGGAACACGGCACAAGTACTGCAGAGACGAATATCTACTTGACAAGAAACGTAATGCAATTGGTAATTTAAGTTATGGTAACAATGCTTCACGCATAACGGTAATTTGTTTCTTTATTGAATTACTAACTCTGTTTAAAAGGAAAGTGAACTGCTCTGGTGATATTTTAAGTTGATTAAAATAACTTCTAGGGTCTTCAATCACAATTTCTTTCACCAAGGTCGCTGAGCAACAGAGCTGACGTCTTTTCTTTTAATCCACTCACGAACCCAAACCAGTTTCTTATTCTTTTTATGTTTAATCTTATGCAGCGACTTCACACAGACAAGCAATAGATTCGCCAAAACCGTTACAGCTACCAAAACTTTCATTTTACGGCGACTACGGCACACACAAAGCGACGAAACTGTAGTGTACAGTATTGCCGCCGTGTCTACAGACATACAAGAATGCAGTTGCGCGCAATCCATTCCATGCAACGAGTTTCGCAACCTAGTGTAGACTAGCATTTGTTGTAAATGCAAGAACGGCTGCCAACGTAATTGTGGATGCAAGAAAGCGGGCCTCCACTGCTCCCCCATCTGCACATCCTGTGTAGGGCTGTGTGATATCGTCAAACTTCCAGAAATCAGCACTGATGTAGAAGTTGAAGAGATAGAAGAAGACAAAGAACAGGCTGAAGAAACACACCTGCACCACGTGGAAGGTATGTCAAATCTCACAATCTGTTTCGTCACAATTCTCCTTGAGATATGTTCACTGGTCATTGATTTGTCACCCGCCTCCTTCATTTTCCAGATGAAGTGGCCACAAACTCCGCTGACAGAGCAACCTGCACCTAGGCCAGAACCCACTGCCTTCGAAGAACCTCAGGCAGGAAACGACAGCGGCATATATAACTGATGCACATAATACTGTACTCTGTGTAATACAATGTAGTAATCTATATCTATATATAAAAGGGTTGTGTGTGTACGTGCTGACAGACTTTTCTCCATGCCCACATACTGCCACCCACTCGTGATTGTGGTGGTAGATAGCCCTTGGTCTAATGATATTAGTAAGGGAGTTTGGTCGCGGTGCTTGGCAGTGAGTGAGTGTGACGAGCAATAATTCGCAAAATATGCAATAAAACGATTTCGCATTGTCCGCCATGTTTAAATTTGGCAAACGAGTTTCCATCGGTTATTACGTGACTACGTGACTAAGAATTGCTTGCTTACCTCTTGATTTGGAATTTAATTCCATATTCGATGTTGTAGGCTGATATGGGAACGGAATCGAAACATATTTTCTTCTCTTTTCCTTTAAATGCTTCTTAGCAGCGATGTTTGAATTTGGCAAGAAACTAAATATGAATATCTATGGCTGGCATGCTAAGAAAACTGAAGTTCAACATCCAGAGAGTATAGAGATCAATGCCGCGACACTCTCTGCTGTGAAAGGTGTTATCGTTTGACAGCTGAGTCAAGAAAAACTATGCGACGTAATCCTACTCATATCCCGGCGGCCTCCTGTGATAATGTTGGCAACAGATGTTGAATAACGAGAATCATGTGACATCGTCATAAACCAATCGCGTGACACGCAAATATTTTGTCGTGAAATCAAGCATACAGCAAGAACAGCAGTATTTATCTACACTTTATGTGGTTCGGTCATCTTTGCAACGACTTTATATCGTGCTATTGATGTTGCCAACATAAAAACACGAGGCCGCCAGGATAGAAAGTAAAATTTTACCGAATCAGATACATCCGTTGTTGTTACATGTCATTATGACCAGCACTTTCACGCGAAACTCTTTTGTATAGAGTCTCATGATTCACACAGTCTTACAATTCATTCCAAATTCCTATTCAAGAAGATATTTGTGAAAACTGTTACAAATCAATATTCACACTTATCCAATATCGTTTTCAGAAATGTAATTTGCCAGCTGCTTTCGGCGCTGCTGTTGCAATGTCTAACAAAATTGAGAATAACGACGTATAATATCAGATATATAAGTTTTTAACTTCTCGGCGCGTTTTCCTCAATACTTTACCGACGATCGACAGAGACAAAGTTGAAAATGCAGATAGGCTAACAAATGAATAATAGAGCGCTATACTACAGTCACAGTCATACTTCGATTAGTTGGTGTGGGTGATTTAATTATTACTATTTCTCATCTTAACGATAGAAGAAGTTTACTTCAAACAGAGAATTACACACCGCAATGTTTACTTTATGAACACAACATAACATTCCATTTATATCGTTCCGGAGTACGGACTTAATTTCACGTTTTGTATGAAAAACGTTATGAACATTCATTGTTTTTGACCATTAATTCTACTTAAATTTGACATCTTAGCTAGGAGAACTGAGTTTATTGACAGAACGATCCAACAAGGATTCTGTTTTTGCTGACCTAGGTCCGAAACCCTAAAAACCGTGATCTACACAGGCCCTTCTTTAACAACCGTTGCGAAGCACGGGCATATAAGCTAGTATGTATATAATTTTAAAAATTTTGTTCGGAATATAGAGAAAAATCGAAAAATGTTGGACTTATTTTTATAGATCTAGAAAAAGCGTATGATACTGTTCCAAGGAAACTACTCTGGAGAGCACTACATATGGCAAACATAAATACTTCTTTAATTAAAATAATAGAACAAATGTATAAAGATAATATTTGCCAAGTGAAAATTTGTAAGACACTTTCACAGAAATTTAGAACAAGCAAAGGTCTGTTGCAAGGCTGTCCCATGTCACCAACATTATTCAAAATCTATATAGATATTTGTCTGAGAACGTGGTCACAGAAATGTAATAGTATGGGACTAGAAATAAGAGATGGAGTTTATCTACATCATTTATTATTTGCTGACGATCAAGTTGTCATAGCACAAGACGGGGAAGATGCAAACTACATGTGTAATCAACTAGCAATAGCATACAAAAATTGGGGTCTGAAGATTAATTATCAAAAAACAGAATACTTGACTAATGATCCACATGAACTACGCATAGAGGGAAAGAAAAAAAGTTAACACTTTCTGTTATTTGGGGTCCATTTTAGAAACTGAGGGAAAATCCGACTCTGAGATTAATAAAAGAATTAGCAGTGGAAGAAAGGTCATTGGAATGCTCAACTCAGTCCTATGGAGCAGAAATGTAATGAACAGAAAAAAAAAAAAAAAAATCATATATAAATCTATATTTGAGAGTGCAGTTCTGTACGGAGCGGAAACCTGGACCATAAACCAGAAGCACACTAAGAAACTTCAAGCTTTAGAGATGGATTTCTGGAGAAGATCGGCCAGAATTTCCAGGAAAGAAAAAAGAAGAAACGCCGAAGTAATAAAGAGGATGGAAATAATAGAAAGAATAGATGAGGTGATGGATAGAAAGAAATTACAGTGGTACGGGCATGTAAGAAGAATGGAGGACACCAGAATACCGAAACTGGTACTGGAGTGGCAACCTGAGGGAGAAGAAGAAGAGGACGACCGGTGACCACCTGGATCCAGAATGTGCAGCTCACAATGAAGAGACTGGGCCCAGAAGAAGAGGACACACAAGATAGAGACACCTGGAGAAATATAGTGAGTAATTAGTGTAAAACCTTATGTACTAGGTGTATTCATTTCTGGGCGTATTAGTATGTTGGAGGTAATGAGGACAATCTCAATAATAAAAAAATAATTTCAACTTTCTGTGACAATTTGTACAATTTCTGATTTTATTAATTACTTGAACTTCATGTAACTTCTTTTTTAATTTCGTATAACTATACATATATGATCTAAATAAGGGGGAAGCAGTGGATACCAGTCTACATTCTATACGACTTAGAACTTGTAGGAATCCACTAAATGTCAGCTTTTAAGAATGAATTAGACGGCTTGAGAGGAAAAAGTGGATTTTAGCGGAGGCAGCCAAAATACGCCAATTTTGAATTAGTGCTTGAACCGGAACGCCTCGTCTGACAGCAAAACATTAGTAGTGAAATCTGTAGGAAATTTAATGGACTTCAATTTTGTACTGGAAGGCAATTTGTGAAAAGTTGATAGTGTCCGAGTTATAAGCTGAAAACCGCCGAAAAATGCTATTTTTTTTCGAATTTCAGCTTTTTTTTCCAATGTTGCGTCACGAAATTTTGTTGGGAAATGCCAGATTCGGATTCAGCACCCCAAAAAACATACGGAATCAAAGAAATCAAAAGTACCCCAAAACTTTCCGGCTAGGGGCCCTATTGAGCACAAGTTGACTGGACCATAACTCTGTTTAAAAAGGAACGTTAACTGCTGTGGTGATATTCTAAGTTGATTAAGATAACGTCCTGGGTCTTCAATCACAATTTCTTTCAGCGAGGTCGCTGAGCAAAAGAGATGACGTCTTTTTTTAATCCACTCACGAACCCAAACACGTTTCTTATTCTTTTTTTATGTTTAGTCTTATGCAGCGACTTCACACAGACAAGCAATAGATTCGCCGCAACTCTTACAGCTACAGAAACTTTCATTTTTAGGCGACTACGGCACTCACAAAACAACGAAACTGAAGTGTATAGTATCTACATCTACATGGGATACTCTGCAAATCACATTTAAGTGCCTGGCAGAGGGTTCATCGAACCACTGTTATACTATTTATCTCCCATTCCATTCTCGAATAGCGCGCGGGAAGAAAGAGCACCTGAATCTCTCTGTTCGAGCTCTGATTTCTCGTATTTTTTTCTGATGATCATTTCTACCTAAGTGGGAGTCAACAATATATTTTCGCATTCGGAGGAGAATGTTGGCTATTGGAGTTTCGTAAGTAGCCCACGCCGCGGCGATAAGCGCCGTTGTTGTAATGATTCCCATCCCAGATGCTGTATCACTTCCGTAACGCGTCTCCCCTGTAACGTGACAATACGAAACGAGCTGCCCTTCTTTGGACTCTTTCGATGACCTCCGTCAAACCCAGCTGATAAGGATCCCACACTGGGCTGCAATACTCCAAAAATGAACGGACAAGCGTAGTGTATGCAGTTTCTTTTGTAGTTCTGTTGCATGTTTTAAGAGTTCTGCCCATAAAACGCAATCTCTGGTTCGCCTTTTCATTGCCGCCGTGTCTACAGACATACACGAAACCATTCCACGCAACGAGTTTCGCAACCTGGTGTCGTCGTGTAGACTAGCCCTTAGTGCAATGGGAAGATGCTTCAGCGCCGGTGTAGACCGGTCCACGTGGCAACGCAGCCGGACTTCGATTCCCGGGGCGGGCAGCCTCCGTCTGCGCGGTCACGCCCCCTCGCGGCGCCGCGCGCCGCGCGCTGCCGTCCCCCCACCCCGCGGCACCTGCGCGGCGCGCCATTGGCCGGCCGGCGGGGTCACGTGACGCCGCGGCGCCCCCACCACCGCGCCGCCGCCGCCGCTGCCCGCCTTCCGGCCGGCCGTGCATGCGCAGAGCCGTCGCCGGTGGAGGGGGGAGGCGGGGCGCCGCGGCGCGCGCGCGCGCACGGCCGCGGGCGGACACAAAAAAAGAAAGGAGGAGGAAGAAAGAAAGAAAGGCAGAGGGAGGAGAGCAAAAGGAGAGCGGGAGAGGACACGCGGCGACAGTACAGCGGGTACACGCGCGCGTACACGGCGCCAGCTGATGTCTCGACGCTGCCGGCTGCGTCTTTTTCGTGCGCTCTGCCCGCGACTGCCACCCATCTTAGCGGTTGCTGCCTCGGCGTCGCTCCGACACCCCTCCCCTCCAGCCCCTCCCCCTTTCCCCCCTCCTGTCAGTCACGACCAGCGGCGTGCAGGGCTGGCTGTCAACCCGCGCCGCGGTAGCTTCTTCACAATCCTCCCCCCCCCCACCCCACCCTACCCCTCGACGTCACGCGGAACCCCGCCCCTGCCCGACTAGGGGGTGGGGAGGCACGGCCGACGCCAGGCTTGTCAGTCACCGCTAGTTCGCGCGCGTACACCAGACTGCCAACACGCCGGACCGCCGGTGCAGCATCGCTGGTAGCCAAACACACAGCGCCAGTTGCGTGTCATCGCCACGAAACAGCCCACTGAACCCGAAAAAATACCCAAGTGCTACTACCAGTTCTCGTCGGAACGATATGATAACTACAAGTGTTGAGGCTGGAATCATCTAGACTGACGACGCCGAGTGAACGTTGCTTCAGACACACAGCTGAGACGATAGCACAGTCAACAGTCCTGCAAGACGTCTGGATAGAGGTGGTGAAGATTGCTACCAGTCTCGTTGACAGTACAACAGCTGATTCTGCGACCCAACAGGTCTAACCTGCATCTCCAGCTAAAATTCGACGTGGGACATGTCAGCTGCTGAGGACAATGACCCTGGCACTTGTTCCTCGTTCCTCCAGCACCAGTGTCTTGCATAAACGGAATGAGGGAGAGATTCAGTTTGTTAGCTTAGCGGAGTGGCGAGCTTGCAGGAGGTGGAACCAGTGAGTTCTATGCCTCGCATCCCACAGCTGTGCCTTTGACGAGGAGGAAACTGTTACATTGTGATCGTGTCTGTTCGAGGTGACTGGTGTAGAAGTGCGGGGTGGTTTCGTGTGCGATTTGGGAAGTGACGCTAGGGAAAGTGACGGTGACATGACTCGTTTGACGTGAAGGGCGATGCTTGACTCTTCGATGAGGTCGCGGCAGGGTATCGGACTCCGGGCACAGTGGTTCGGCCGCGGCAGGTTCTCGAGGTAATGCGCGGCAAGCAGCAACAGCAGCACCCGCCCCCGCCGCCCCCGCGGCTGTCCGGGGGCGGCGTGGGCGTCGGCGTCGGCGTGGGCGGCGACGTGCTCGACCCGGAGGACTACGTGGCGGCGGTCAAGTCGCGGCCGCCCACGCCCGTCGTCGTCGGGGGCGGCATCGGCGTCGTCGGGCCCGACGGCTGCCCCGGGGGCGGCGGCGGCGGAGGCGGCGGCGGCCCCGGGGGCGGCGCAGGATTCTGGCTGGCGACGGTGACGGCGGCGGCCGGGGGCGGCGCGGGGGGCGGCGCCGGGGGCGGCGTGCTGCCCCTGGACGCCGAGACGGGCTTCATCAACAGCCAGCCGTCCATGGCCGAGTTCATGACGGCGCTGCCTCACCTGGGCGGCGGCGCCGGGGGCGGCGGGGGCGGCGCGCCGCAGGACATGCACGTGGGGCCGCCCCCGGGCGCCATCAGCCCCGGGGGCGGCGCCGGCGGCGTCTACCCGCCGCCCATGGCCGTGGAGCCGCCGCCCCACGCCGGACAGCCGGGCGTCAACGTGCCCGAGTACCCCTGGATGAAGGAGAAGAAGACGGCGCGCAAGAGCAACCAGCAAGGTAAGCCCGCCGCCCACTCTGTACAATGTATGCGTCCTCTCGATACCCATCGACTACTGCGAGGACAAGTGGAAGTTTCGGTCGGACGCCCTACTTCCTCCCTGCAAAGTGTGATGGCCGTCTTGCTGAGGAAGCGCAACTTCCTACTAAGCAGGAGGTATCGGGTTTGAATCCCAATCCCAGTGCAAAATTTTAATATGTCAATGTTATATTATCACAATCCTCTCTTAAGGTTCAGGATGTGCAACCAATCCTCGACTGCGGTTTTTGAGCCTCGTAGCGCATTTGTGACTATAAATAAGGAAATAATCAGGCTTGATTCCATGGTGGACCACTGTGCTCAACGATTGTTTGTACGACTTGTATAAATTTTTTGGGTCGGACGCCGTAAGCCTACGTCCCCAGCTATTCCCTTGCTGAAAAGGTGCAACTTCCTACTAAGCAGGAGGTATCGTGTTCGAATCCCAGTCCAAATTTTAATTTGTCCATGTTGTATTATCACAATCCTCTCTCAAGGTTCAGGATGTGGAACCAGTCCTCGACTGTGCTTCCTAAGCCTCGTAGCCCACAAATAGGAAAATAATCAGGCTTGATTGCATGGTCGAACTTGTGTTCAACGATTGTTTATATCACATATTTTTGGAAACATTTTCGATTCGCTATGTTTGGGTCAACAGAACTCTTATTTAAATTTATGAATAAGGAACAGTCTAGAATGCACTAATTTATTTCATTCAACTAGTTTCAGTCTTATGGAGACCATCTTGAGGAATTTGTCTCCTTCGATGTTGTGGAGCTGGCAGGTAGCTGGGAGCTTCCAGTGTGTCACTGCACTGCACTGCACTGGAAGGCTCCCAGCTACCTGCCAGCTCCACAACATCGAAGGAGACAAATTCCTGAAGATGGTCTACATAAGACTGAAACTAGTTGAATGAAATAAATTAGTGCATTCTAGACTGTTCTTTATTGATAGATTGTTTATATCAGTTGTAGAAATTTTTTCAGCAATCAGTCGTAACTATTAAATTATTCAAAGATCTAGATTTCGACCACTAATGGTCATTATCATTGCTTAAAATAAACCGATTAAAACTCGTAAAAACATTTCGACCTCCGTGACGACACAGTGGTCGAAATCTAGATTTGTGAATAAATTAATACTTAAGACTGATTGCTAAAAAAAATTGTACAAGTAAGAAAATAATGATTTATTGCGACAATTATCACCAGTTGAGACTGAAAAAACTCGCAGGTAAAATCTATACTGCGATACTGATGAACTATGCGGGCTAGAACGCTACTAGGTGAAATTTGAAAGATGGGTTTCAGGATGGGAAACCTAGTCCTCGACAGTTATTTCTAAGCTTGTAGCCCCGTTGTACCACTATCACTCAGGATGGGAAACCTAGTCCTCGACAGTTATTTCTAAGCTTGTAGCCCCGTTGTACCACTATCACCAATTGTGGACGTGGAACCAATTCTCAACGGTGGTTTCTAAGCCTCTTAACCCATTTGTGACCATAACCAGACTTAAAATACTCCCATGTGAAGTCCGTACTGTTATACTGATGGAACCAAGTGGGGTAGAACACAGTTGAACTTCGGAAGATGAGGTTTAGGATGGGGAACCAGTTCTGGACTTATATATTTAACTTTATATGTTTATAATATATATGCGATCCCATATTTTGAAAGGTTCCAAAAAGGATAATGCCAAGATCGCTGTTAGCGGTTTCGATGGTGTCGTCATCTTGTCGTCTATAAAAGTATAAAAAGCCGTCATCTTGTGATGTCAACAGTTGTCGTTTGAAAAATTTAATTTCAAAGTCATAGATGCATTATGTCGCTGTAGTGCATCTATGCACCTTAAATTATTTTAAACAACAAATGTTGACATCACAAGGCGACGACTTTATAAACTTTTATAGACCAGAAGATGATGACAAAGACCATCGAAACCGCTCGTCGAAAAACAAAAATTATATATTAGCGAATTTGGCATTATCCTTTTTGGAACCTTTCATCATATATTTAAGCTCGTAGCCCAGTTGTAAACATAAATAATATAATATCGTTTCATTACATCTACTATCGCCAGTTGTGACTAAGAAACTATCAGGTAAAATCTATACTGTGATACTACCTACACCATGCGGGATAGAGTGCTAGCGGGTGAACATTGGAAGATGAGGTTCAGGACGTGGAACCAATCCATGACAGTGGTTTCTAATCCTCGTAGTCCATAAAATAACAACTATCACCACTTGAGACTAAAAGAAAAAACTCGCAGGTAACAACTATACTGTGATACCACTGAAACCACCCGGGCTAGAACGCTATCGGGTGAACTTCGGAAGATGTCTCCCACAGTTGGAGACGAAACTTCAGGAAGCAATTTTAGACATCGACCATGGCTTCTCAGCCAAGAAAAGGCAAAGATCCAACGTCGCACCTTCATTTTACGCCTCGTCTTGCCCAAGTAGTCTCACCTTCTAGAGTTTACAACGGAAAAACTGTAGACTACGATAGGTCATCAGGAGAAACTTCCAGCACAACGCTTCACTAAAATACCTTCAAAAACAGTCAAGTTCGCAAAATGATTTGATATGTATTTGTTGAGATAGATTTCGAACAATTACGATCATGGGACGAGCAAAGCCCGAATTGGGTGTAGGGACACAACCCAGGACATTCTGACGATCGTTTTGATGGAAAATGAGTACATATAAAAACCATTTTGCGATCTTGACTGTTTTAGACACATTAGTTTTCCGATGTGTTTTCTAATGCATCACCAAATACTGCTAAGTCGTTTACTTTTCGTGGCATCTAAATGGCCAACAAACTGAGGTTAACTGCGGCACAATTGCTCCTCGCAAATTAGGAACCCACCAGTTAACGGACCAGTGGCTTTATTTGTCGCGTTTCGGGAAGAATGCATCGTGACAGTGTGAAAAAACCACAAAAAATGCACGACTGCCAGGATATCCAACAATAGAAATATGTACCAGAAAAACTAGATATCAGGAGTACAAGCCATGAGGCTCTGAGGTGGGATGCAAAATGGATGTAACTTCCTGTATTCGATCTCAGCAGCAAGCTTCATGAGTTACTCTAACGATGTATCTCTGGCACATTTTTATATTGTCAGACATCCTGCTATTTTCATATTTTTCGATGTTTCCAGACATTCAGATAATGGATTTGACCCGAAAAGCGTCAAATAAAGTCATTTGTTTATTCACTTATGGCTCCTTATTTCGTGACCAATACATCAACTATGCAGCACTCCTATAAATTTACAATACGGGTGCATTATTCTTGCGTCACTTCACGTCATAATAACAACAAATAACGAACGTCCTGGTCCATATGAACCAGAATATTATGTTTAACTGGTTCCGGTCTGTAGATATCGTACTTCGGAAAAACGATCCTGCGGTCAAAAATTAATGTCACAAATACGAGAAATCGTAATGGAAAGCGGTAGATTGTCGTTCAACAAATGTCTCTTACGGCCAGTTCATTTTTGAAGGAACTTGAACTACTAATCACTCAGTGGTTACAAGTCTTCCAATCATTGGAAACGTCCAGGAATGACGATCCATCTACATATAAAAAATAATGTCGGAATTTAGTAAGTAAAGTACAGTCCAGGCCACGTAATTTTACTGCTACGAACGGTTTAGGCCAAATTGGGCCCAAAACATTGGGAGAATGCTGCACATGGCCACTTTAGCTGGTGCACGTCGACTAATTTCAGTTTTTGACGACAAGACCCAACCAATAATGGCGAGATATGATTCAGTACTGTAGTCATGAAGGTTGTTATGTTATTGTCCGCAAACTGTTCATACCAGATAAACTACGTGGGCAAGAATGGGATTTATTAAAAAAAAGGTTTACGTCAAAATTGTTATTTAATCGTGGCAAAACTTCGCCGCCTGCCTTTGTAACACTGGAATCAAGTTAAACAATCATCCATCTAATTGGGCTTCATGTTTGCACTACACACATAAATCAAATCCCTGTTTCATTGGTTGTTGTGTATAGTTCATCTATGTTCTGACCCCGCTCTTTCCCTTTTACATGGATAAGAAAGCTTGAACTTTGATGCTGTATTCCATAGCGAATTCGGAAAAGTGTATTTCGTACATTCTTACCAACCCCGTCCTTATCAACCACTCTGACATTTCCACGTGGCGTGTAAAGAGAACAAAATAGGATATGTATTTTTTTTAATATCAGTGACACACTCCCTACCTGTACAGTGAGGTTTACATTACTGATACGACTTATACATCGGACAGAACCACATAAATCTGGTTAGCTATTAACAAGGTGAATCGTGCGTAAGACATTCCATCATTCCATTTGTTAACAAGCCGTTCTCGGCTTGTTTTAATTCGAAAGGGCAGGTATTTCGACACACAATCGTAACTTTTATCTGACGAGATAATGAAGCCAGTGTTTATTCTTTCCTGGAACGATTTAGTCTCCCGAAAGAAGCTCGACGACTTGTGAAAATAGGAAATAGCGTAACGTTCGCTAAACTTTTCACGGAAAGAGATGGGCAATTCTCAAACTATGGGGGCCAAAGTTGCAGCTTTGGCGCAATGCACCTCTCCATCACGCGAGATCAACACTCGCCTAGACCCAAACGATTGGTCTATGCGAACGCAAGGCAGCTATTTCGATTTACTGATAAAGTTCCAGTGACGTTCTATCATCTCTGTAGCTGCGGGAAACACGATTCTAAACTACTAAGAGAACTTGTGAACAATCATTGGTCCAAAACATAGTTTCGGCGCCGTGATCCGCGTATGAAACGTTTCAGGTTTCCATTGAACATCTAGGCAGGTGTTATCCTCCTTAGGAATCTTTGATGCCTTTCTCTGTAAGACTGGAATCAATATGAGGAATCATCCACCTGATTGGGTTTCTTGTCTGTCCTAGACACACAAATCCCATCTATCACTTGTTGATAGAATAGTACGTTGTTAACCAAGGAAGCCCTTTTTTTATTCATTCATTTTATACTCTGCCTACGTAATTATCTACATACAACGCCAATTTTAGTAGGCCTAATTAATTCTTTCCATTTCTTGGCATTTTTATTTGGTTCTGGTTGGACAGGTACAAACTTTTTGTTTGAGTACATGAAGAAGAATATATAGTTAAATCTAAGGTTCAGGATGGTACAATATATGGTTGGTCTATCTTGTTAAAAAAGTTACAATAAAATATGGGATTGACACAGAGAGATGAATAATGGAAGGTAAACAGTACATAACCAGATAATCAGGCCTAGCGATATCTAGTATCACTGAACTTCTTATACAGTCCTAGAAGAGTCAGTCAATGGGTTGGGTAAATTACCAGGAAACTCAGAATTTCTATTTTCTTATTTTTGAATTTTACAGGGAGGGAAAGAGTTCCTGCTATTCTATATCCTGTTTTCTATTACCAGCTGGTGCGTCAACAGAAATGTTGCAAGATGACTCCTGAACACTCCCAGTCGATGGATTAGTGTTGATTGTCGTCTTCCATTGTAGCATCCAAAGAACAAGTAGTTCACACTCACAAAGGGATGACTCAACAGATGAACGCGGCATTCAAGCTGTCGTAAAGACGCACGATTGAAGCTCGATTTTGCAACGATGGATACGAAGTAGCGGCTCTCCGCCTATCTAGCTTTGCTTGCTATTATTCGATTACCGACATCACGATTTCGAGGATTGCGTCCACTGTTAATTCAGTTCTTGTTAGTTGCCGATATTTTTTTATAGAAACTCGTCAGCAGTTATCTCAAGATATTTTTTCTTCGCAATATATATATATATTGCTTCTTTTGCCAGACTGTGTACAAATTTTGTCGTCCGACAGTGACCTTTGATCAAATACATTCTGATTTGCCTTTTACTGTTTAAGATTTGTCCCAATATGTCTGCTACTCTATATTCGAAGTTTCTTTAACCTCTTCATTCTCATTAATCAACGGGAAGACAATAAACGAATATTTAGGCACGTACTATAAAATTGTTTCTTTGATGGGGATTGTTGAATCTCGTGATCATCAACCCAAGATCAACTGACGATCGTACAGTGCTTAAATAGAGAATAATGTGCATATTCTGCTAGAATAATTACTCATATCAGTGCGACGAACATATAATTCACGCACGATGGAGATACCAAATTTCTTGATAGGTACGTAAGAATAAGTACTTTACACGATTTCCGCAACTTTCATGTTGGCCAAAACAAGACGCCTAGTTTTTAATATGCGAATGGATTTGGAAGCTCTTGACTATAGCGCTAGTTCAGCCAGAAGGTTACGAAACCGTACTTATTATCCCAGAGGTAGGAAAATATATATGGAGTTCAGTGTGACAGTAGGTTGATCCATGTATCCCTTCTAATGGGGACATGCAATGTTTTATGTAACGTACTGGAACCCTATGTTTCTATGATTTCCCCGTGAGTATTATACTACGAAGGGTTGTAGAACACGAATTCTAATACGAAATTATTGTGTTTCCCGAACCATGTTCATGCAACGCAATTTCTCCCCCTATGCTGTTTTCCTGTATCGTCTCTTGCAGTGTGTATTTATAAGATGTATTTTGATCACATCAATGACGGTCGAATGTGAAAAGCGGCACAAAAAGCATCAGTTCAGAAGCCCTCGACCATCGTCGTTTAGTTTTTCATAACAAACGCATCTCTTGAGAACGTGTCCCGACGTATGTAGTGGTACTGTAGCCATGTAGTGGTGAACAGATCGGCATTATGACCACCCTTAGACCTGTATAGCTGGAAGTGTAGGTTCGCGACTTTTCCAAACAAATTAGGGATACAGGTTTCTGCATTAAAAATTTCCACTTTATCCTAGATGACACTTTCACTGATGAAACCATCACGGTAACACCTTTCAAGGAAATACGCAACCAGGAGAAGCGTAACGATGATGCGTTACGGATTGTGTGCATTTAAGCGGATTTCAGTCACACTCAACGTATGACTATTCCCAGAAAAGTCTTGTCTCATTGCATAATGGTGCTTGTCTATACGGACTTTCCACATTGTAGATGTATCTGTTTAATCCCACATGATAGTGCTCCAAGCCAGCTGTTTGGTATTCATAAAATTGATTGAAAGCCAGTGCATAAAATTTTTCCTGTCAGGGAAACAATTGGTAGTAAAATTGGTGAAACATCTCTTCTAGGAACAAGATTTTATATCCGAAAGTCAAAATAGTTGTTGAGACATACGTTAGTTAAGAAATTGCGGCGAACTGGCCTGTGTAGGAATGGCTTCGTCAACCCTCTAGTGGGTGTATTCGTCGTGCAAGAAAAGTCTACTCAGTGGTTGAAATACGTCTCTGTTTCAAAAATCTTGTGCTCGACGTTGAGGCGTTGTAGGAGTGCTTGGTGACCATTTCACAATCCTTACTTGGTTTGATTCGGCGCAATCCATTTCCACAATAACACTAGTTTTCATCAGCATGTCTTCAAGTTCGTATAAAAATTTTTTCTTAATATAAGAAGCTGCATTAATGCAAGACTGTTTACATCTACATCTGCATAAATACTCTGCAAGCTACATTGAAATGCATCGCAGATGGTTCATGGAACCGCTTATATGATGTTTCTGTACGGTTCCATTCTCGCGGGAAAAAGGAACACCTAAATCTTTCCGTTTTCTATCTGATTTCTCTTATTTTATTTTCATGATTATGTCTTTCTATGTATGTGGGTGCTAACAAAAACTGGTCGTATTCGGAAGATATAGATGCTGAAAGAAATTTCGCAAAGAGATCTCGTCGCCACAAATAACGCTTTCTTTCAATGATCTCCATCCCAACTCGTGCGTCATTTCTGTGACACTCTCTTCCCTATATAGCGATAATACAAAACGAGCTGCTCTTCTCGGTACTTTCTATAAGTCGTCTGTCAATAGCGCTTGGTAGGGATCTCACAATGCGCAGCAATACTCCAAAATAGGATGCACAATTGTAGTGTAAGCAGTTCCTTCAGTAGAACTGTTGCATCTTCTAAGTGTTCTGCCAACGAAACGTAGTCTTTGGTTCGCTTCCCCTACAAAATATTCTATGTGTTCTTTCTAATTTAAGTTGTTTGTAACTGTTAATCCTAGGTATTTAGCTGAATTTAAGGCCTGTCGTTGTAACTGATTTAACGTCTAAATGAAGTTGAACGGGCTTCTTTTAACGGTCATATGTATGACTTCCCACTTCTCATCATTAAGGGTCAATTGCCATTTTTTTTTGCATCATGTAGATATCTGTTGAAATAGTTTTTCGTTTTAGTTGATGAATGAGGCACCTGTTCTGTGACGTTTTGCACTCCAATTCCAGACACTTGACATGCTGGTTCATTTTTTTTCCCACGTATTTCGTACTGTAATGTAGAACATTATAACGCTGATACTAATTCGTAGGACCTGTAATCCTATTATAGGACTGTATCCAATCAGCGTCTGGGGTAAATATTTCTTTGGCTAACTCGGTCATTATCAACAGACCATGAAATCGTTCCTGGTCTAAAGCTCCGTCGAAATGCAACGCTCTTCAGTATATATGCCAATGATACGTATTTTAATAACCATTGTATAACCTGTTGTAGGAGCAACTGTAGAAGTAAAAGATCTTAGACAGAAATTTGGGAAAAATTGGAAATGTATCGTAGATCGGACCCTTTCTAAGTAGATCAGCATGATAGTACTGTTGGAAGACGCACAAGCAAATGATATCCCTAGAAGTCGTGTTGAAGTTTACGGGAAGAAACCACAGAAATGCTCGTATGGTGAATGTGGGACAAATTCTGATGCAACCCCCGCCCGGAGTCCTCTTGCGGGATGCTGAAAATAAGTTATTTTTCGGTAAATAGGTTAAAGTGGTACAGATTCGATATAGGTACATTTTCGATCAAAATGTTTTCGCGCCATTTGTCAGTCTCGTAGCGTCTCGTTGTAGAGTAGCCGGTTTCTACAGCTCCTCCTGTCTTTACCAAGAATACACCACTTTGTGCTACGGAGATATAAATTTTGTCCTGTTAAGAGGTACGAGAAGCTACAGCTACTTAGTCTAGCGCGCTCTTATAAATTTTCTAGTTAAGGGTGACTGGATTCGCTGCCAAAAACGCAGTGTTTGGTATCACGAAGTATGCGTTGGTGCCTGACAGAAAAAGTGCTTTTTATGTGGAAGATGCCCGTAATCAAAATTGTACCAGGAAGTTATCACAATTGTCTAATTGTCTAATATTTGTGTTACATATTCATCAAACATCCAAGAACAAGTGCTATAGTTAAAATTATTTCTTTTCTCAATATATTCCCAGTTACAATAAAATTTGTCCGAATTGATCGCAGTTATACTACCTATACGTCCAACCATAGGCATAATGTCGTATGCTGATTTAAAAAACACTGCACTTTAGTTAGTGAACCGCCAAGCTATAAAACTGAGGACACCGAAAAACGAAAAGACTTCCCTCGAACGATTCATCGCTGGATATTAATGGCGATACTACAAGGTGTATCTACTGAGCAAGAAAGGTTGAGTGTTTTTCCTCATTTTTTTTTTTTTTTTTTTTTCGAATTTAATATTATGCGAGTGCTCCCGTGTTTTCTAATGTGGAAACCTATTATCACTTTGGAATAGAAGTATTTTATGTATTTATTGTTATTTATGCAACTGTAGACCAGATAATTTTCACATTTGATGATGGCTCCATCTCTACGAATAATTTATGAGATGTCCACACCATGCGTGGACTCCAACTCTTACTTCTATGAAATAAAAAGCGAGAAAGTAAAAACGCAGAATAATAAAGTATACTAACTGGTTTCTATAGTGGTCCTTATCGGAAAATGAACCGATAAAAGAAATGGAACGGACAACATATGATGGAGAGAAGATAAACGAACATAGGAGTATGGAACCAACAGAGAAGGAAGCATCTCTTACGAGGTGTGAAAATTTTCTCGTTGTTTGACGGCGATAAACGGCAAAACAAAATTTGTATGGTCGTGAAATTGACGAAAGGACGGTGTTCAGCTGTTTCTTATGAAGAAACACGACCATGAACTGGCTGCAGAGGTGCGGTAGCTTATTCCAGAGGCGAAAAGTGGCAACGGAGAAACAGTTTTAATATTTTTTATCAGGCGGCACAGCTTCGGTAAGTGAGTCGTTATGTTTCTACAGTTGCTTGATATGTGATGCGATGTAATGGGACGCGTAAACAATGCGGATCCGATGTTGCAACCACGGATTCTGGTCAGGTGTCCACAAAATTCTGCAGCTACGATTGTTCCGGCAGATCGTATTATATATTTGGGAACGGCTAACTGTAGTTGTGTAAGCTATTGTTCCAATAATATGGCAAATAATTGCTGAACAATACGCATTACTGTGGAATAAAACACCTTTTCGTTCTGAAGCACTCATGATTCAACTTTCGTGGACCAGGCGTAACACTTTGGCACTGCAGAAAGCGCATCATACGTAACACGTTTCTATAGATCTCACATGCCGTCTTCAGTAGCTCCGTCACATTTGCACATACAAGTAAAACCTGTCTTATTGTCTAATCAACTCTTGACCTAATATATCGTCCAATTTCTAGACTTTTATTCATGGAATGCAATCAATTTCAGCATACCAAATATTGTCTCAGCTCCAATTAACATCGGTAAACAACGCCGTACTTTCCAACAGTCGGTTATTTTTTACATCTTGTAAGTGTCGCTTCCTTCTCTTTTCATTCCATAGTCCTATGTTTATTTCTCTTCTGTGCATCGCTCTTTTGTATTTTACCATGTCACTCTGTCTGATTATTTCTTTTATCAATGTCATCTGCTGATGAGCCCGCCCATATAAACCTGTTTCTATTTTTTACTACTTTACGTTTAAATTGTTATTATTTTTCTCACAGTTTATCTCATAGAGCTACCTAATAGTTGGGGACCACGCAAAATGTGCACATCTCATAAATTGTTGGTGACGACGTAGCCACCATAAAATGTGAAAATTATCTGGTCAGAAGCAACAAATGCCTGAATTTTGCATAATATAGCAATAAATAACCGGAATACCTTACTTCCAAAGGGATAACATGTTGCCACACTAGAAACCTGTAGAGCACTCGCATAATATTCCTTCTGAAAAAATAAAATTGAAAAAAGAATCCATTCCGTAAACTTTTGTTACTCAATGGATACGACGTCGAGCGTTGAATCGTATGAGGGAAGTTTTTTCGGTTTTCGCTATCCTCACTTTTATAGCTTAGTGGTTCTCTGAACGTGGTGATTTTAAAATCAGCATACGACATTATGCCTATGGTTGGACTTATAATTATCGAACCATCAGTAATTTTCAGTATCTCGTAAGAGGACTCCAAGTGCTCGTTGCGTCAGAATTTGTTCCACATTCACCACACCGTATTTCCGAGGTTTCTTATGGCAAACTTCAACACGTTTTCTAGATATCCATTCGCTTGTGCGTCTTCCAGCACAACTACCAAGCTGTTCTATTTAGAAAGGAACCGTTCTAGGATATATTTTCAATTTGTCCCATATTTCTGTCTAACATTTTACGTCTACAGTTGCCCCTACAACAGGTTACACGATTGTTATTAAAATACGTATCATTGGCATATATGCTGAACACCGATGTACATCGACGGACCTTTAGACCAGGAATGATTTCATGGGCTGTTGAAAATGACCAAGTCAGCCATAGTGTGTCGATGTTATTTAACACCACAAACAGCAGTGGAGAAACATCTCTGTTTCAAGTATTCAAGACATTCTGTTCAAATGTTTGTATAGCTTATGGGACTTAACTACGGGGTCATCAGTCCGTAAACTTACCAACTACTTATGAACTAGCTAACACTAAGGACAGCACACATATCCATGCCCGAGGGGAGGATTCGAACTCCCGACCGTAGTGGCCGTGCAGACCGTGACTGATGCGCCGCAGTCTCCTCGGCTACGGCGGCCGACCAAGACATTCTCTAGGAACGTTGGTAAAAGGAAGAAGAAAATAATTGAAAGTTTCTTCGCACAACAAGAACAAACTTACGGACATCTAAAACGACTTGAGTGATAAAGAGCGGGTAGTTCTTTTCTGGAAACAAAAATCATCATCATGGTTTGCAAGACTTGGTGTTACCAAATGCGAACAAACCACAACACACACACACACACACACACACACACACACACACACACAAAACAATCTCATGGAGCCGGCCGGCCGCTGCGGTCGGGGATCGGGGGTTCGAATCCCCCCTCGGGCATGGATGTTTGTGCCGTCTTTAGTATAAGGTAGTTGATAAGTAGTTTGTAAGTTTAGGGACTGATGACCCCGCAGTTAAGTCCCATAAGCTGTACAAACATTTGAACAGAATGTCTTGAATACTTGAATCAGAGATGTTTCTCCACTGCTGTTTGTGGTGTCGTTTCACGTTGTTGGGTGAATTTTCTGTGCGTTTTCCTCAAGATGATTGCGCAGAAATCTCAAGTATTAAATCCACTATCCTCACTTTATTTTTATTTATTCCGTCTCGACACATTTTCTTCTGACACTTGTATAGTATCTAGCGTGTTTCACTACCTAATGATAACAGTTCGTGACGCCCTATGTTTAGAAACTGCCAAGATATTTCGCGGTTCACATACAAGATCACCTCAACGCACTATTCAGGGGGAGATAACTGAATGGAGGCGTTTGTCTACCACAGTTTTGCCGTGTGGCAATCCAAGATCATTTCTTAAATGTTGTTCTTTGAGCTTACGAGGCTCCTACACAGTCGTAAGAACACCTATTTGCACTGCCTATGTATTTACATAGGAAATCCTAACTGACACCGGTGACCATTGTCAAAATTACATACGGAATTTGCCTGGATTACAACGTGTGTGTTACTGCTTGTTACACATTTGGACAATAACCATTGCCAACTGAATGGATCACATAAGCAACTGTCCTATAAGGTACCGAGTAGTTGCTACATGTATCTACCGCTGTTTTTATGTTGATCGGATGGTGACTATGCGAGAAACGCGAAATTCGGAATAATAAATGCATTGCGGCCCAGGCAAAGTGTGTTATAGGTGCCGCTAAAACGATTGTAGCTGGATCGAGTGTATTAAAATTCAATGGGAAGATTAATCAAAATAATCTTATGGTTATTATATCGAGTTTCCGCGATAAACTGCTAATTTAGCATGAGGGCTTAAATCGTGTGGCAATTTTTCTTTTCTTTTTAACAAGGAAAGAGACGGTTCCCATGGAAGACTTTATCAAGCACCATTGTAACCTCTGCGTAGTAATTTATTGAACACTATTGCGTTGATGCTCCCCTACAGCTTATTTATTTCATCATACAGAAAATACAGACCATTTCCCAATGTGTTGACTGCAGAAGTAAGACATGATCCGTACTACTTCAATTTCATCGGCTCGCCAGTACGAATCGACACTTTTTCTGCGACTAATTTGAAGAGAGAATAGACTTATGTGTACATTACTGCATCCCCAAAAAGTTCATCTATCAGGTATGTCACTATTAAGTTCAATCCGGTTCACAGAAGGAAATTCTATAGTGCACGCATTTTCTGTACACGCATGTGAAGGCATAAGAGAGCACATATATTGCGTTTGTCTGTAACTACTGATACACCGATGTAACAGAAGTAATATGATGTTGTAGAGATAGTGAAAAATTGATGGAAAGATTGGAAAAGTCCTGTACGTTGAACCGTAAATGTAAGTTAGGTCGAACGGTTACGGATAGTGTTATTCAGTAAATATTTAGTCTCTATAAGGCAGGAACTGTCTAACAGTAATTTGGGATCGCACTGCTTATGTGATGATCGAACATCTCATCGAACAGTAGAATATACAGATATCTGCATCAGTTAGTGATTTATGAGCGAATTCAGAGACGTAAACATGTATTTCTGCTTCATGAGACGAAGTGAGTACGTTTCCTTTCTATCGTAAGTCACGTCACACAGCTTGTTTTTTATGGTAACTTTAATTGCGTTAAATTTCACAGTACTAAACAACTTTAGACACACTAATTTAAGAAATATTTTGGGCTTATTATTCGGCAAATAGATTTGAATTTGTGCATAGATAATAGTCGAAACTAACTAAACTGTGTTCAATTCTATGCTCAAGAAGTGGCCAATAAAGAAATAATAATAAAAAGCATTAATTGCAACCTTCTCCAGCGTATTCAAGTGTACTCTTTTCAATTTCTCCTCTAAATGATACAATCCGTTTATACACACTGCTACAATCACGACCACAGAACATTGTATAACTTGTGTGCTCATGTTTGATGTACTCCCTTTGTTAATACGAAATCCCTTGCTGGTCGATGTAAACTTTTACATGCACACGAAACTCTTTTCATAATCATCAAAAAATTTCGCGAAAATAATTTATGTTACGTATAGTTGACAGGCAGTGCTGTATATTGTGGATAAATTTGCCAGTTTTGGATGTGTGTTTGCATATGCTACAGATATAGAGGGTCTGTGTCAGAAATCTGTGAAAGCGAATGCTCGACTTCTGAGGAATGCGTTGATTATTAGTACAGTGGAGTTCATGTGCATGGAGGAGCATACAAACAATTTGTTTACGGATATGCGTTCGTAGGCTTCCACGGCCGGTGTAATTTTGAATAAAACAATTATGGGTATTAGGCAGTGTCACTTGTAAAACACTTAGCGAAGTAATTGCCGACGTTTCGACGCTTGTGCAGTAGTACTCTTCAGGGCGGTTAACTGTTGGATGCTGCTGGATGGATACCCCTACACACAGTGAATTTCTCGGTTATCTGATATAGACATCATACATATGAGATGGTGATTGTTTGCAGTAACATATCAGTATATAGGGGTATATATTCAGCAGTATCCAACAGTTAACCGCCTGAAGAGGACCACTGTTCAGTAGTCGAAATGTCGGCAATTCCTTTTCTTATTTTAAAAATGACACTGTCTAATACGTAGAATTGTTTTATTCAATTTTTTTACGATCACAGAAATGATTAAGAAGTGTGAGAATACTTTTGAAAATTCAACGGTGGATCATTTTAAGCTGAACGCTACGTTACGAAAACGATGTCCAAAACCATGACGTCATTTGGTGTACAAGTCTGGAGCTACTGTGGATAAATTGTCGGATCGCATGATTTGCTGGAGACATTGGATAGAAGATGTTTTGCTGTGGTAAAACGACAGGATTCGTGTTTACAGGAAAGAAGGTATCGGTCAAAGTTATTGACAAAGGCAACCTGAATGATGTATCAGAGGTCACTTGCCACAGGAGACAAATTGCACCGGAGCAGTCAACATTGACACGAATTCCGATGTGGTATTCCACGTGAGATAATGTGCGATTCCTTAAATCATGTCATGGAAAATGATAAAATGTGATAGGAGCATATTCTTTTGACTTCTCTTGCATGATAATCTAAATAAATAAAACGGAGTTTTATAACTCAAGAACGACTGTGTCGATCTTAACGATATCAGATTGGTTGGATACGTCTCTGACCCGAATAACAAAATAGGTATTAAAATATCAGTCATATTCACAGAGAAAAAAATATAAAATAATAGTCATTCGTATTATTCCCTAAGTCAACGGCCCTTGTCTCTCGACGCACACTAATCGTAGAAGGATGAATGAGATGCCGTTTGAAAGGATTTCAACTGGCCCTAAAACTTACTCTTCCTGAACATTTAACATGAAAGATACTGCTGTTCCAGAATGTGTTTGCCACCGGACATATGGGTATCGTGAGCTGTCGTAGATAATAACGTGTGTACCATTGTTTTTCTTGTTACTACATCGATTTGTTACGAAACAAGTTTATAAAGGTTACCAGCCAATTTTTTTTCTTTTATTTTTTTACATTTTTTTTTCTTTTTTGTATTCTGCCAGCTGATCACTAAATATTAACTAATACCATTGTTGATCACAAAAAATATTACAAATGGTTGAGTGAGTGGGTAATTTTGGCGGCTAAGAACAAATATGTGACTGACTTAAGCTTTGTAATTCAGAATCAAGTTCTTGGTTTTTTCACTCATATCTATTGCCTGTATAAAAAACGAAGACGAAGCCACCAACTATCGAAATGAAGTTTTAAACTCCTTGGATGTGCCTGGTTTACCACCGTACAAATATTCAACTGAAGGTTGGCTAAGCAGTCGTCATGTTAATAAATCCAAACTAACCAAAACTGTGTAATGGAACGCGTTTGGTGAAAACTGAAGATCAATATGATTCACGCAATGATACCTAAATGAAAATTTAACGATGGGGAAGTTCTCATTCCGAGGATTCCGATGATGCTAACCGATATGCCCTTTGACTTTAAACGAATTCATTTTCCGACTCGTCTTGGCCATGTCGATCAACAAATCACAAGGCCAATCGATGTTTGTGGTATGAATCTTCAAAATGCATGATTTTTCTCGTGATCAATTGTACACCATGGCCTGATGACGTGTCGCCAAACCATCCGCTTTATTTATTCCTGAGCATTATAACGAAACGAAAAATATCGTAAATCATGAGGCCCTTCAGTGAAGAGAATCAGTACGAGTGCAAACCATGCAACAAAATACATGACTCCCTTAAAGCAAAAGAAACAAATTGTAATCACAAAAAATGAACAAGTAAAACAGTTTTTGACCGGGAGAGCGGACACGTTTGCTACTCCACAGAAGTCTCTAAAAACGCTCACTTAAGAATCCAGTCCCGTCCGAAATCATCTGTTTGCATCCTACAGCTGGTAGACTCTTCGTAAGCTGTCTCCGTTTCTCACCGATAACAGTTAGTACTCCTTACATACACGTAGATTCCTCTTAGCTATACTAGCATTTGGTGATACGAACCATAAAAATAAAAATCGTTTTCATTATAACGGATACGGTAGTGATGTGTAGTAAAATATTATTTAAAAAATGACTTCGACAAAAAAAAAAAGTCCTAGAAATGAGACCTATAATCCCTCTGACGACTTTTACGCTGTTTGCGCCACGTGTCGGACTTCGAAACTTATTTTTATAAAAGTTATTGATAATAGTTATAGATATAACATGAACAAGCAATTAGTATGTCCCCCCTCCCAACGGCAAATATTACTTTCTGTCACTTGTCACATTTTACGTGCGATAAATGTCTGTGACTTTGATAATAATCCTAATACCAATAATTTGTTTACATGAGTGTTTACAAGCGAAATAAGTGACTTCGAACGCTCAGTGTTTAGAATATAGAATATACATCCCCAGTCATAAAAGAAGCGGTTTCAGCCGTTCGCGACAAAATAAAAACAAAATTAAAAAAATTACGTGTCTTACCACGAGAGACATGTCAATAACTTATTCAAGATCTAAGACGGCAACTTTGATAACGCTAATTTATAAAACATCGATATAGCAAGAGCAAAAATAGACCGAATCCAACCTCTTGATGTGTACTTCTTTAGGAAATATAAACGTATAAAAAAAATTACCGAATTTGTAAGATCCACAATAAAAGTTTTACGCGGTTCGTCCTTTCGTCTCCAGACGTGATTTTTAGAGTCAAGTTTCTGCTTCGCATTACAGGCCGATATTATGATATGCTTGGCAACAGGGAAGTTACGCCACAAGGATACCAGCAGCATTGTTTGAAAATTTAACTGGGTCAGCTTGAATTCAGTAAGTGATGTTGAATGCAAGAAACTGTTTTCAGTCTGATGGACATATCGACCTGTTACAGCTTTTTCAGCTTGCCTGAAACAAATGCATTCAGAGGACTCAAGGTCAGTAATTTGTTTCCCATACGATGTAAAATGAAGCAGGAGCAAAAGTATCACTAAGTAACGACAGAGAGGTACGAGTGACTTTGATACTATTATGTAAATATTTAGTTTTACACGGTACCGAAGTCCCTCTCCTATGTCTTGATCTTTTGAATGCTTTTTGTAGTAACACGCAAAGTTTTGTATGTGACAGGCCCATGCAACTGCTTTTGGAACGAGTAATTTATATTGTAAAGACATTTTTGTGCGGATTGGAGCGTTTTAGGACACGCACTTCCATTATTACTATAGAAAAGACTGAAAAAAAAAGAAAAAAAATCATAGGCTATCCAAGATCGCGTTTTCTTTCTTTCCTTTTTTAATCTGTTTCGGCAGGCCTAACTTGTCATATTCAGATCTATTATATTGTTAACTAAACATGTAAACATGATTCTCATGTTAACGATTGGTCCTAGACTAAAATAGGAGGATTACTAGTAACATCAGCGTGTCAAGAGTAGGCTAGTAACCGCACGAAAAACATATGAAATATATTTTGCTGATCTCCCCTCATATCGGTTCATTCAGTAACACAATAGTCGCAATTACAAGATCTATTCAGAAATTATTTTTATTATATCTTACAGTACTAAAAGTTAAAAATTTCTGAGGAATTCGATTTCAACATTTTGTAACTGCTCTCCAGCATACTACAGCAAAATGGCGCCAGCTATAGAATATTACCAAGGTTTACTTGTTTTATTTACTTATATCACGCCGGCCGCGGTAGCCGAGGGCCTGAGGCACTTCAGTCACGGTCTGCACGGCCACTGGGGTCGGGGGTTAGAATCCCCCCTCTGGCATGGATATTTGTGCCGTCTTTAGGATTAGCTAGTTCATAAGCAGTTTGTAAGTTTAGGGACTGATGACCCCGTAGTTAAGTCCCATAAGCTCTACAAACATTTGAACATTTATATCACATTAACAGATATGTTTCAATATGTCCATTGCCGAGGTGCTATTCCCCTACATGGAGAGCCTTGGCAGTATTGGCAATTAACTATGGAACAAGGAAGCTGAATTAAAGTTTGTGACGTGGAGGGAAGTCGTACTTAAACTATTCCAAGGCGCCTTAAGCGTTAGTGTTTTGTTCAAATGTTTGTATAGCTTATGGGACTTAACTGAGGGGTCATCAGTCCCTACTTATGAACTAACTAATACTAAGGACAGCACAAATATCCATGCCCGAGGGGGGGGGATTCGAACCCCCGACCGTAGTGGCCGTGCAGACCGCGACTGGAGCGCCTCAGTCCCCTCGGCCACCGCGGCCGGCAACCGTTAGTGGTGCGGTGGTCTAACGGTAAGACGTCTGCCTAGTAAGCATGGAGGTCCGGGTTTGATTTCCGGCTGTATCACAAATTTTAATTCATTGATTCACTTATATCTTTAATCAGGACCCTTGTAGGTAGGTGCAGGATACGTTCATGTCTGCACTACAGACACAAATGATGATGTAGTTCTGCCGCACTTGTGTAGAATCTCTGAATATCTTCCGTGGCCCGTTTGTATCTGCTTTAGCTAACCCCCAAAATATCCCAGGTTGCTCAAATCCAAGGGGGGGGGGGGGTTTCTCCTGAATGTAGGACAGTTTCAGGCATTGTTCACGACAGTTTCATTGCCAATGGTGTTTCTGGTGTCACTGAGAATCTTGGCCGTAAAAATTCTGACTGTGATCTCAATCTTTTTTGCTCCAAACACATCGTTCAAAAATGTAGGATAAACATTATTAGCATAATTACTGCAATCCTTTAATGCGAATTTCAGAATTGTTTAAAAATAGCTAATGATTTTTTTAAAATACTGTCATGTGAATATTGTGTTGTATGCTCTAGCTATCTTCTTCGTTAGATATCTGAAGACGCCCTAACCAGGCGAAACGCGTCGTATGTAAATAAAACAGTTTTTACAACCAAAACAGTCTTTTAGTCGAGAACATGAAATGTCTTCTTTTGTCTCTACGCTTCAACACACATCCATATGCACTAGGCATCCGATGAATAGCACTATATGCAAAACGTAACTCGATATTTCCTAGAATTTATTGCAACGAATATTGATTTGTATGCACTAGCTATCATCTTTCTTCTTCGTTAGATACCTGAAGATGCCCTAACCGGCCGAAACGCGTCATATGTAAATAAAACAGTTTTTGCAACCAAGACAGACTTTTATTCGAGAACATGAAATGTCTTCTTTTGGCTCTATGCTTCAAAACACGTCCATATGCATTAGTCATCCGGTGAATAGCATTGTTTGCAAAACATAACTCGATATTACCTAGAATTTATTGCAACGAGTGTAGCACTGGATCTATACTTAGTGCAGACGGTGGCAATTGATCCTCAACGTTATGTAACATATTGTGAATAAACAGAAAGAAAGACCCTTTATTTTACGATTGCACAATTGCAGAAAATGACTGGAAGCTTCAAAACACATCCATATGCACTAGGTATCCGGTGAATAGCATTATTTGTAAAACATAACTAGATATTTTCTAGAATTTATTGCAGCAAGTTCAGCACTGGATCGACACTTTGTGCAGACAGTGGCAATTGATCCTCAATGTGATGTAATAGATTGCGAACAAACAGAAAGAAAGACTCTGTATTGTACGATCGCACAATTGCAAATGTTCAAATGTGTTCAAATGTTTGCAGAACTTATGGGACTTAACTACGGGGTCATCAGTCCCTAAGCTTACAAACTACTTATGAACTAGCTAAGACTAAGGACGGCACAAATATCCATGCCCGAGGGGGGATTCGAACCCCCGACCGTAGTGGCCGTGCAGACCGTGACTGGAGCGCCTCAGTCCCCTCGGCCACCGCGGCCGGCGCACAATTGCAGAAAATGAGTGGAAACACCTACGTACATGAAATAACTGGGAGTGTGCACACGCAGCGATTTGAAGTGAAACGGCCACATAAATCGTATCTTGGGTGAGACAAATGGTAGGTGACGTCAATCCGTCACCCGCATGATCTGCCAACTCTACTGGCAGTCGCTGTAAGAGAGGCAGAACGCATCGCTCTATGGGTTGCTGTCAAAGTTCGGAGATCGTGCATTTACAGGTGAACCTACATATTGCTTCATAATACGTACATCTCGTCATCTCGTGTTATTAGAGAGATTAGGGTCCACAAGGAAGCATACTAGCAATCGTTTTTCGCAAAACCTAACGCGACTGCAATAGGAGGAGGAAATGAAGATGGTACACATAGTACCCTCCACCACACACCTTAAAGTGGCTTGCGGGGTGTAGTTTTAGATGATGAATTCATTGCCGATTTTCAGGCTTTCATTTTATATGCTACTTTATTCAAGTTATACGCATGGGAGAAGCGAAGTTACCTAAGAGGATCGTGGCTTAGGCAATGGTAGGTAGGAGTTGAGGTAGACCTAGGCGAAAGCAGGCCTACTTGGATTCGGTGAAGAATGATTTTCAAGTAACAGACTCAACATCAGACGAGGCAAAAATGTTAGTGTCAAACAAGGGATCTTGAAGTTTTATGAGGGGAATTATGCTTCAGACTAAAAGCTGAAAGGCATAATCGGTCTTATATTCTGATGATGATGATAATGATTTGTTCAGTTAGATGATAAATTTGGAACCTTATGTAAGCATATAGAAGCTTAGTGTACAGTAGAATGGTCTTTGTGAGTGTGGGTAATAATCATCCACCTCTCCATTGGATCCACCTCTGGGTCGACCTTACGTATTCGCCGGCTAATACAAACGCCTCTTCTTCACCAAGTTAAATAATTTGTATATTCTGGATGGAGAGACAAGGGTGCTGAGACTGCCTTGTTTATGTTGGATTCGACCCACACTGTATAATTTAATGTCGTCTGTCTTACTCTTTACTGTTCGCACAAAAGTGTTAAACGTTTCCTGCAATAACATTGTTAGTTCCTTTTATGTTCTGTCTTTCCACAGTCGCTGATTTTATTATTAAAGCGGATATTTGTGTAAGCCGTCTAAGCAACTGAATTATGAAGGGAATGAATATTGCCATATTCATTTCGCCTTTGTTTGGAAGGCGTCATCAGTGGGAATATTTGGTGCTTGGTGGTTTACATTTAGTGTTGCTTGGTGACTTCAAGTTGTTTTCTTTCAAATTACATTATCTTGACGTTTTTAGTTTTTGCCACTTCACCACTAGCACAACACAAACAAAATGCCATGTGCCTAATGGTGCTAGTAGTGAAGTAGTAAAAAAAAGGGGCCAAGATAATATATTTTGAAAGAAAACAATCTGAAGTCACGAAACAACCCTAAATGTAAACCACCATCCACCAAATATTGCCACTAATGATACCTTCCAAATGTAGGCGAAATGCATATGGCAACATAAAACCTTCATAATTCAGTTAGACGGCCTACATATATATCCACTTTAAAAATTAGTTTCCTGCAGTAGTCTAAATCTATAGAGCTATGTGATGTTCGTAATATTTTGTCCGTTGATCGAAAAATTTTGTCATATTATGGTGTATTTTCTCTACCCTCTACAGTGTCATGTTCAACGAGTGGTTCCCAATGAGAATAGTTTCCTCTCTTTGTTTTCAAAGAATAGCCAGCTGTCTTGAATTGATTTACTGCTTGTGCGCTAACACTTACGACAGTCAAGATTTAAACAGAACTGTAGTCATTAAACAACTCCTATAAACATGGAAAAAATCGCTGAAAGCTGCTGAATCTTAGCGGAACAGGCGAAACATCTAGGCCGGAAAATAGTTCTGCAGCTATGAAAAATAGTTTCCTGTTAAAGTGGGAAGTTGATGCGTAGAAATGGCTATACTTACACAAATATTTTGTAGTCAAACACTCTTCGACCCTTTCCAATTAATTTTTCTGTGAATAGGACAGGTATTGATATGAACAGTCCTTTCTATACATGTCATTCTAATTAATGAAGAATGTCTAATTCCGTTAATCCACAGATTATGATGTTCCTTATTACTATGGTTTTTTTATCTGAAAATACTTTCCCACGTCACTACGAGAGACCGTAGAGAAATTTCAGCAAATATTATTAATACGTCAGATCGCTGGCAGAATTTGATCGTGATACCATTTCAGTTTGTGGGTTATGAATAAAAATGTATTGTTTCACATAATTTCTTGTAAGAATGTTGAGAAAATATTTCTGTCCTTTACGACTTTGCTTAGAAAAAAATCTGAAAGACCAAGTAAAACACACGACTTATTTTGTACCAATTAACAAAATGTGGACCAATTAAACTAAAAATATTTACTCTTATGAACACCTCTGGGAAACGAATTTCATGTTTGTATTTTTATATATGAAAAAAGAAAATCTATCGCGATGTGAGACTCATGCCAGATGAATTTGATGATAAATACTGTTCTCCGTGAAATAAATCAGAAATGTTATCGGTTCAATTGTGAATGTAAGGGGCCAAACTGCTAGGGTCTCCGTCCCTAGACCTGCAAACTGCTTAAACGTACGCTAAGGACAACACAGACGCCCAAGTCTGAGGGAGAACTCGAATTTCCAACGGGAAGCGGTCACGCAATATGTACAATTGTGCCTTAGTCAATTCGGCGATTCCAGCTCGGAAAATGTTACTGGTATTTATGTGGTGCGATGTAGCACATATTTTGATTACTAGTCAAGTAGCCTACAATATGTTAAATAGCCCATAAAATGTGAAATGACCAGCTATCTCATATTATAAGAGAAGTATTAGAGATTTCTGTTCTTATTGCCTGATTAAACCATCTAAATAGACTTTATGTGTGTAGAATTAAAATTTTTAAACACGTTAAAATGTTGTCTATTTTCAACCACTAGCACGACATTCCGGTTTCAATTCAATCCTAGTAACCATAGAGTCTAAATATTTAGCAATACCACAGAAATGGGCCGTTATCTGCTCTGTGAGACGTTTATTGGGCCGATAGTAGATAATCCGCTTCTACAGTAAAATAGAAACTCGGGCCTCGATAAAATTATTTGGCACGGCTCTTTGGAGTAAAGCGATTGTCCACCACGCAGAATAGCTGTCTCTTTACGATAAAGCCAGTTTAGTCCCAGAAAGACGCACAGGTAGTTTGGTAAGTCTTCCCGGAAACACAGTGTCTATCGTGTCTCAAAAATATGGATTCGTTCTAAACAACATTTACGTAATGTTCCGACTGAGAATTATTAATATTATTTTATATAGAGAACAACCCAGCTGTTTCCATATGAACACTGTAGGATATACTGGAAAAAGCCACAACTATTTCGGAAACGATTTTATTGTACCATTACAAGTTTTGGGCCTCAGCCCATACTCATACGGTTACGTTATTTTTCGGCAAGTTCTACATTTGTGTTCTAAAATGTAACCAAGTTTTATGGTTACGTAGTTCACAAAAATTTTTATATTCGGGTCCAGATCAACTTTTAATATACGTTGGAAAAACATCGTTTCTTCCTCGATATCATCCTTCGTATCTAGTAGAATTCCTTATTTTAAGACACAAATGTAGAGTCTTTTAGAACTTATGTAATGACAAAATTTCGTAAACCTTTAATGCATGAATTTTTATTTATGCCATAATAGGCCTACTCACGACGATCATAGTGCCTATATTCTGAGAAAAATACTGGAAACGTTTTCGTGAAAGTAGTAGGCGCTATTAACAACTAGCCTCCGTAGCAGATCAGGTATGAAGTGCATTCAAGACTTACCAGAAGCAGTATATGCCATTATTCTGCTGCACCTGTTTCTAGAAAACCGCTTTGTACAAGCTACTGTTAAATGTCATTTACTACTTCTGCATTGCTAAGGGGAATGGAAATACTAAAGTAAATTGACACAAATGTTAGCAGTAAGTCAAATCAGCTGTCGAGCTGCTTTTAGTAGCACGCTGATGTTTATAACAGCTAGAAAACACTACAAACATATGCAGCTACAAAACGAATACACCGAAAAAAATGATGATCAGTAGGAGACACACCTTAAAGGGTTGATTTCTAGCACTTACGTGTAAAACTTACCCAGAAATCAAAAGTATGGGCTAACGATAAGGGCTTACTTGCAACAAAAAACGATACAACAAAACCTAAAAAATCGCATTGGCGTGTTTTACGGCCCATTTTTTCTATAGATTTATGACTTTTCTGTAAATATTTTGGACGAAAATATTAAAAACAAGGCGAAAAGGGCGTTTATTAGAAGATGTGAAACGTAGTCTCCAACAATGTAATAATCGCGCACAGATTTGAATAGAATAAAATGTCCGAAATCCGTTAGAAAATTAAAGGAACTTCTGAAATTCTGCACCGAACTTACCGATTAAATGATAACGAATTCCTTTTAAACAAATCAGGTTGAAAACCATTTCTGGTCTAAAAACGTTTGTGGATGATACAACTGCTACGATCAATAATGTGATAATATCTATGCACTCAACACGTAATATTCTTTCTGACATATAAAACATAACCGAAATTATTTGACATTGCAGAGTTTCACAAACACTCTTTCCTTGAACATTTACCTGTTTAAACTATTATTTGAATATATTTTCCATACTATAATTATCTTTCTTCTGTTAATATATAATTACAGTCACGACACTCATTGTAGTGAAAGTTGTTAACAACTGACAGTTGCAACGGCACTAGCGCTCCTGGTGGTGGGGTAGCCGCCGAAAGTGTGGTGTTTGTTTATAATTATTTGTGTGAGTAAATAGTATTATTTTTGAGTTACAAGCATTAGTAACATCAAGAGACATACGTAATTCAGAAATTAACTTAAAACAGACGAATGTAACTGATTCAGAGGTAAAACGAAGAAGTTCGTCATGAACTTCGACCATAGATAGTGGTAGACTGGGCATGGCATCGTTTTCGTGGTACCAACATCGCTGCAGCTAAATTGTAGCTTTGCCATCAGTCACGTGGTAGTGTACAGCTGTGGTACAGCTTTGCCTAGGATTATACAAAGCTTTTCGTGAAGGCAAGTAACATTAAATTTCAAGTGAAAGTATTATTAGTTTAAAATGATGACATTTCTTGACAACTTTTGAGTTGTTTACTATATCCGGCTAATGTTTGCCAACAGTCACGTGGTCCTATGTTTGAACCACGTCATTTGTATAGCTGCTCTGCTGTTTGTCTGGTCTGTTAGTATCTATGGTCGAAAGTCGCGACACGCATTGTAGTGAAAGTTGTTGACAGTTGCAACGACACAAGAGCTCCTAGTGGTGGGCAAGGTACCGAAAGAGTGATGTTTGTTTATAATTATTTGTGTACGTAATTAAGAAAATAGTATTATTTTTGAGTTACAAGCATTAGTAAAATATCAATAGACATACATAATACGGAAATTAACTTAAAAACAGACGAACGTAACTGAATCAGAGGTATAACGAAGAAGTTCGTCGTGAATCAATACTTACGGATATGTGTATATTTGCAGCTTATTCCGCTGAAAGTAAGTAGAATATAAACGTAAGAGAAACATAAATTTGAATTAAGGTCTGCACTTATTATGACAAAGAATTTTTTTTACATGTATTAATTCGGTATGGAGTCCAATGATTCTTACATTTGTAGGCTTCAGTCGTCGTTCTTATACGCGCATATTCTTTTGAGCTTGCCAGTTGTGGTTCAGCTGTAACAACAGTTGTGGAATGCGTTCCTTGTTGACAACAGTTTGATTGCTTTTTCCGTTCGATTGCCACGTCTTTGACGTTTTTCCTTCAGCTACAGTTGTGGTGGCTGATTTGGTACGTTAAATACTGTAGTCATTGCATTCTGTATTCGTTTCCTACGTTCCACCCTCGCCGATTTTCTGCAATTGGAGTGGACAAACCTTAACGTTCCTCGGTCAAAAAGCGACGTCTTACTGCCAAAGGACAGGTTTTTTAGTGTTCCCCAGCCACTTTTCTATTTTTAATAGTAAATTAAATTATTCACTAAAAGCCTGTAGGTTACAAGATAATTGTAAATAAACTGTGCTGCAATGCAGCGTTTCCTACCTTGTCAGGGATATTAGGAAACCTGAGAAAGACTAAGGTCAAGCTATTTGTAAGTTATTAGCCATTTTATGACATTACATACGTTCACTAATGTAAAACGTATGTTAAAATCAATATAAACTGTACTAGACACACTCATCCAGTATCGTGTTCGGCCAGCCAGCCGCTTTGAGCGCTGCTGTCGCAATGTCGCGGTAGTTTATCCTTCTTTTCAAGTTTATTATCTTTTCCTGTACTAGTTTACGTAAAATAAAACCACAGTTATTTTTGCAAATATCTCTGAATCGGTGCGAGTTATGAGCAAAGTTGTAGACGATTTTCTCCCCTGAAAATATGTTCATTCAAATTTCGTCTCAAATGAAAGCCTAAGGCGTAGTTTGTAAATAGATTTCCCACTAACAGAAAGCTTTCATTAACGGGCTACGTTTAGTGTTACTGAAATATTTTTGTCCGAAACTTTTCAAAAAGGGAGGTTCTGGTTGCTAGCTACTAACTATTACGTCCGTAAAATTTCGTGCTCATCTGTTGAACGGCGCTAACTGAAAAGTGGGAAAACGATACGGAAAGATGCATGAGAGTATCAAATCACAGTTACTTTCGCAAATATCTCTGAAACGGTGCGAAATAAGAAAAAAAAAAAAAAAAAAAAAACAAAAAAAAACATAAAAGAGCAAACTTGTAGAGAATTTTCTCCCCTATAGACATGTTTATTCGATTTTTGTCTCAGACGAACGTTTAAGGTCTTGTTTGCAATTAAATTCCGTGCTGGCGCGGCCAACATCACTCGAGTTCCCTGTGTACTATGGGCATTATCTTAGATTTACCCAAAGTGAGCAACCTGTTATTGCATCAAAAGGAAATACGTTTCGCCGCATGGAACTAGCCGTGTGCTCTAAGGCGCCTTGCTTTTAAGTTCGTGTCTGCTCCCCGTCAGAGGTTCGAGTCCTCCCTGGGACATGGCGGTGTGTGTGTGTGTTTAGGATCGTCCTTAGCATACGTAGTTTGTAAATTAGAGACTGATGGGACAGTTTGGTCCCATAGCTTTAAAAAATTTTTGAAACATTTTCCGCGTTTCCTTGCCATCGTCAAAGTCCGTAACTTTCTTGGAGTCACAACCGGCGAACAGTGTATTAATGTCGATCACTTTTTATAAACCTACTAGCTGATAAACCTGGTTTTTTCCGGGTATATTTGCATTTTTACGGTCGAATATTAGAAACTAAAATAAAAATTCAGAAAAGATTTGATCTTCATGTATTCATAAAATCAGCTTAGAAATTATGATATAGTAAAACAAATAACAGCGCAATACTTATGACATCATATATCCTTGACTATGTATCCTGCAATAATATAATTTTCCATATTCGTGGAGAGTAGTATTAGGAAACTGTCTGCGATAAATAGTGGATGAATGAAGTCTCGTAAATCACGCATCGCGTGATAGGAAAGTTTTTATGACTCATTGTTTACGTCGTCATATCTCCTGAACAACTTGTCGTACGTAGTTTTTAACCCCACATCGATTGTTGTCTGATAGTAAACAATATTGTACCAAGTTTAGTTGAAATCGGTTCATTATTTTAGGACGAAATTTGGAAAAATAGCGCACGAAGTTGCAGTTATTCGGAAATTTCATTGTTTATGACGTCATATCTCCTAAAATATGTGCCGTACTATGATGTAAATTTGAAGCTACATTCAGTGGTATATGTTCCTAATGTCTGCAAAATATGACGTTAATGTTGTTAGTAATAAAGATGTAATAAATCCAAATCTCATGCATGATCGTGCGGTTTCTCATGAACCAAATTGTTTATGAGTTCGTATCTCATGAACTACATGTCGAACTGTAATATAATATCGATGGAACCTTAAGTAATATGTATGTGTACTGTCTGTGATATGTCTCACGAATACAATTTACAGCGTAGAAGTAATAGCTTGTAGCGTCATGCCAAATGCCGTAGATATACATCATGAACTTCGGAAAAGTAGTAAGCGATAAACGTTTTTCCTTTCATCATTTTGTTTGGGTTGACAGCGAGAAAAAGTTTCGTAAACATTTGAACTTATGTTTAAAGTTAATTGCAAGTTGCTAATTGTTCTCATTCTCAAATAGTTGACGAATAAAATCACGCTATCACGCGCAGCAACATAGGGCAGTTTTGTTTATTACGTGATAACGCTTGAACTATGTATAGTAGGTGGTTTTTGCCACCATAGCAAACTATTCTTGACCTTAAAGAATATTTTTAGCAAATTTGGTTGAAATTGGTCCATTAGTTTAGTAGCAGATGTAGAATATCATCGCATAATGTGGCCGTTTTTCACGACTGTCGTTGTTTATGACGTAATATCTCCCTACGTGTGTGTCGTAGGTGGTTCTTACCCCGACAGAGATTGTTGCCTGATAGTAAGGAACATGTGTACCAAGTTTGGTTGAAACCAGTAGTTTAGAAGGAGTTATAGAACATACATACGTACACACATCCCCAAATAAACACATACACACATGCAGCCTATTTTATAAGATGTATAGATACATATAAAGCAGTGTGTCCGTGTGTTTGTATGTACGTATTGCATTAAAATCTGTAGTTTTGTTCCATTCATAATGAAAATTTGCACACTTCAAACCAAGAGGACCGTCGTTGCAAATGTAAGAATCACGTACAATACAGTTCAGGAAATATGACGTAATAAACAATGAGATGCGCATCACGTGATAATGCTGCACATTTCCTCCTAAACCACTCCGCCGATTTCAAGCAAATTTGGTACACATATTCCTTACCGTTAGGTAACATTTGCTGTAGGGGTAAGAACCACATACAACACATACTTCATAAACTGCCATATAAGGCGACGAGTTTTATTCATACAGTATATCGGAATGAGATTACATAGCCACTTGCAACAAAATTTAAACACAATTTCAAATCTTTATCGTACCTTTTCTCGCCGACAACCACATCAGAATGATGAACGGAAAAATGTTTCTCGCATACTACTTTTCCGCTGTTCATGGAGTAGAACGGCTTTCGGTACGACGCTACAATATATAATTCTACGCTACAAAATTGTACCAGCAGGAAATTTTAGAGACAGTATATACACATAAATCTGAATGTAACTTTGAAATTGTACCACAGTGCGTCATGAGATGTAAGGACATAAACAGAAATGCATCAGGTTTCAATCTATTACTTCTTTTTATTCTACTAACTGCATTCGCAACAGATTTTACAAACGTACTGCAGTGATATAAATGAATATATGCCTGCCAGATTATACAATTGTACAACACATACTTCAATAAATATGGGAGGAAGGAGGAAGGAAGCTTAGGGTTTAACGTCCCGTCGACAGCTTGGTCATTAGAGACGGAGCTTACGCTCGGAGTTTTGAGTAAGGATGGGGAGTAATTTAGGGAAATCACGGAAAACCTAAATCCGGATGGCCGGAGGTGGATTTGAACCACCGTCCTCCCGAATACGAGTCCAGTGCGTTACCACTGCGCCACCTCGCTCGGTTCAATAAAGATGACATCATACACAGCGCCATGGGTAAATACCTGTCACATTATGCACCACTTTTTAATACATCTGTTGTTACTAAGACACTCCTGTATTCCAGTCTGCTTGACGAAATTCCGAAAGCTGACGTAACGGTGCTGTTGACAACTTTAAACTGTGAAGGGCACACGACAGGAAGTGAAAGCAATAGACTTCTGTAGAGCCACAGGGAAAGGAAGAGAGAGAAACAATGTACACCCAGCGAGTACCCGTTATTTCCGACAGATCTAAATTTTATCTCCAAGAGACTACAGTTTCCAGCGAGACTTGCATTGTCTATTGCTATTAATAAATCACAGGGAAATTAATTAAATGCTGCGGATTGGATTTGACATCTCCATCTTTCTCACGCGGACAACATTATGTCGCTTGCTCAGGCGTGGTTTTGCCGAAGAATTTATTCATGTTAGTTCCTTGACAAGTGACAAGAAATATTGTGTACTAGCTTAAACCCCCGGCTCCGCTCGCGAGTTGATTGATGATGATAGATAAGCTATCTTTCAGTAGTGTGCTATTTATTTATTCTTATATTTCCTTATTCGTATGCTTATCTATACAGAGAAAGAGCTGAAGACATTGTAGCACGCATACACCAAAGATATGGACTGTGGCATCACCTTTCGCTGTACGTAACCCCCTTGCTATAGGGTCGCAAACGTCATCGCTGGGCTTCAGTCGGATTTTTTTTTAAATATAATTTGACGACTTTCAACAACCATATCTTCCACCCCCTTATAGCTATCGGCATGGAACTGCTATGGTGTACAACGGAAGACTTAAGTTCCCTATATACGCCACCCTTTTATCATTAACAACCCTCAAGCAACAATGCAACCAATAAAACCATCTTCAAAGAGTAACTATTGTTCCACATGTCGCGTTATATTCTTCATATTACTAAATATCTATTAGATCGCTATAAAACCGTGCCTAAAACCTTCCTCAGGTATAAATTAGAAACTGTACAAATATTTAAGTCTCTGCGTGTTGTCGTTCGGACGTGATAAGCGTACACCGAACAGACATTCACATTAATATATATATATATATATATATATATATATATATATATATATATATATATATATATATATATATATATATAAACAGCTATCCTATCGCCATAAAACCGTGCCTAAAGCCTTCCCCGGGTAGACAATGTACAAATTTTTAGCTCTTTATGTCTTGTGGTTTAGAAGTGATAAACGTACACCGAACAGACATTCACATTTATAGATATAGACAGTCAAGTTTGGAATTAAATGAGTGTAGACATATTACAAGTCATTCGTATTTTGATTACTACCTTTTTTTGTTTGGATACTGCACTTATAATTTTATACATTATGCAATACAGCCTTATTTCTTATATATTCCACATAAACATAATTATAGAAAAAAGGAGATGGGCGGAGAGAGAAGGGATAGGATAGGCTTGAATAAATAAATAAATACCCGGACAATGACGTGTTTTCAGCTAGTCTTTTCTTCTTTCCTTCTTCGTTTCGGCCATCTAAAAACCACGCACCAATTTCAATGTTTCCTCCTTTGTTCTTCTTTCTTTTCCCTCCGGTATTCTTTCATCTTTTCACTATGCATCCTTTTTCTCTCCTCAGACCACTTTGCTCCTGTCTTCTTCTCCCTCCTGCCTTGGAATCCTTCCGTTTTTAACACTTTCTTCTTAAAAGTTTCTCTTTCTGTTGCATCTTTTTCACTTATATTGTTTCTTTCGAAATCTTTCCAAACTTCTTGAATCCGTGCTATTGTTGACTTCTTGTCCCAGAGATATTTAAAAATCTGTTTGTTTAACCTGTTGCTGTTCATTCGGTATAAATGTCCAAAAAATAGCAGTCGCCTCTTCCGTAGTGTTTTTCGGTTATGTTTTCTATGTTGCGATAAACTTCTGCATTACTTTTTAGTTTCCGTACCTCTGTATTTCTTAGTGGACCAAGTATTTTTCGAATGATGTTTCTTTCTAGGACTTCAAGTTTATGTAATTTGTAATTCAGTACTAAACATTCACTTGCATGAAGACATTATGGCTTTACTACTGGGTTGTAGTGCTGTATTTGCAGATTTTTACACAGAGACCTGCTCTCTCCATTTTATGTACTCTTTCCTCTACAGCAAGTTTTTCTAAGCCATTTTCCTGAATCATTTCTACCAAATATTTAAATTAGTCTTTTATATTTATTAAAAATATACCGTTTGTTCCTCGATTGTAATCTGGTGATCTAGCTGGTAGAATTTCTCATTTCCTGAACTGTAGTTGACCCTCTGTTCAGAGATGACACTGTTGACGAAGACAGAAATAACAACACGCAACTGTGTAAAAAAAAAAAAAAAAAAAAAATCGAGTTTCTATTTTGCAGTGATTATTATCTGTGTTTGTATGATTAGTTTTTGAATTGTATATTTTATTGTAATACTGCAGTCAGACTACTGTAGGCTACTTTTAAGAGTCACTATCACTCTAGTGATCCATGACTGAAGTTGCTGCCAATTTTAGCAGAATGTCCGCTCTATAGATACTGAAGTGACTCGCTCTTAGTCTTTAGGAATGAACTGAATGCAAACCCTGGAGCCCGAAACAAGACTCTCCCATCTCCACGTACCCCTGTTCCTGGGGAGAGAAAAGAGGACTACAAACGGAATGTTTCTTTCCACCATAAATCGTGTAGCGTGTAAACGTGGGAAAACAGTTTACCTGAAACAGGACTACAGTATTTCTTTTCTCGTGAGTACCGAGTCAAGAAATCAAGGCGTACCGGCCACTTCCGATGGTAACGCCAAAATTGTGAATTTTTTTTATTACCGCGAGTATTTTAAATTAAAATGATGTTTTGTGGAATAACTGGCATTAAGTTTTTCACCTTAAATTGTTTATCTATTTGTCATTAGTTCGTTAAGTTTTATTCTTTCGTTTTTGTCAAAAACTATAGTTTTTATTTTAGATATCTATTATTTAATGTTTAACTACAGAGTTTTTTACTGGAATCCATGTGAGTTTTTAAAGCTAAGGGATCAAATTTCAGAGGTCCCTGAACGAAACTTACGAAGATTATAAACAAACTTATGCTAAGAGCAAAACGTATTATACACACCAGCAGACACACATACACATAATCATGCCCGTGTAAGTACTCTAACCATTCGCGCTCTGCGAATCCGTTTATAGAGGCATTCATCCTCTCCTTTTAATGACCAATAACTCTGTAACACTTTTATTCTATCACCAGTAACGATAAAACGATCTTGTTCAACTAACAATAATTCCTCATTAGGGTCTCGAACAGGACTAGTGTTCCAATTGCTCTCAATTATCCCCATATTAGTAAATTAAAAATTATAATAATAAAAGAATCAGCAGTCAAACACTTCATTATCGAAGCAATAGCACTGGAAAAAAAAATTCGAATGGTATTGTTACCGTGCAAAGGTGGCTTAATTATTAGTCTCTTGATCAGAGGCAGGAATGAATGGTTTGACGAGAAATTAACTGTATTTTAATTAACTTAAAAATTTAACTTTTTAGATAGACGGCTTCATTTTTTCTGTAGAACGAGAAGATCCTATAGTGTATAACATTTTATTTTTATATGTTCCTTTACAATCTTTTTATACTAAATCATAAAGTTTCGTTGGGATGAGGAGAAGAATAAATAAACTCTTCAATATTAAATAATTGATTTATGTTTATTTTATCCACAATTTGTGAGATTAATTTACCTTAGGGATAACAGCGAAATTGTTTTCACTTTACTGGCGGATTGTACTATAAAGAACGCAGTATGCAACACATTTTCGTCGTTTGAACTGCCTGTTAATTTACCCTAATTCGGCTGCAACTTAACCCCTCGATGAATCAGCTGATGCATTTTCTTTACCCTTTAGGACATTTCCGTACATCGTGTGCCAAGAGTTTTTTTTGCATTCATACCCATAGCTGCCCCTGTAACATTCAATAGGACAATTGCTTTGTTTTTGTTTATTTCAGTCAGAATGGTTTACCTTACTTACAGGATGAGTAAGTTTTACGCGTGAAATCACAACATTTTTTGCAACATATCAATGTTATTATTTCAATTACTGCATCGTCAGCAGCAAAAGTTGTTTCAGTAATAATACCAGAGTCAATCTCGAAAGAGTCTAGTCAATATTATTTATTTACATACTCTTTTCATGTATTCTATCCGTTTAAATTACGTAATTAATACCTTATTAATCGCTTATCTATTAATATCAATATTGTATTGTAGGTAACTCAGATGTAAAACGTACTGTATGTGTGAAATCCTGGTCCGATGTAAGATAAGACGTAATGATACTAACCTGATCAGGCTAAATAAATAGAATAAAATAAATAAATTTCGTCTTTCTTGGTCCTGCTGCATTATAAATGTCATTTGAAGACAGTATGGAATGACATTCCATTTGCTGCTTTGAGAAGAATTATATTTATTACACTATATGACGTATTTCAGCTTTAGAGCCATATTCAGGTGATATCAGGTGACATTCACATACATCATTGGTTTTCGTGCTGTCAATTTATTTATTGCTTCGTAATTTTTATTTAAGCAACATTTGTACTGAAAATATGTTACGATTTTCTTCTTGATGTTTGATAGCTTCTTGACAGATAACCAGAGAAGAACATAGTAAAATATTTTCTGAACAAATATTGCTTCAATAAGATTTACGAAGCCATAAATAAATTGACAGCACGAAAACCGTTGATGTATGAGAATGTTACCTGACATCACCCGAAGATGGCGCTAAAGCTGAAATGTGGTTGTATTTAAAGCAGCAATTGGAATTTCATTGCATAATGTGTTTAAATAAACATTCCTTATTTACTTGAAACGTATTCTTCCGTTATTTTCTCAGAATGTTCTGTTTTTGGTTCTCTTCGTGGCAGACACACACTGCGTTGCTAAAATATTGAGGAACTAAAAATATTACATACGCCGTATGAATGAAACGGCCCTATTTGTGTCACTTAACGTCGAGGACATATCTCCTAATCTCGTTCTCCAAATGACTGTCTAGTGTCGTACTCCGGGCTTTATAGCGGTAAGAGAGACAACTATTTCATTCATTTCACTCCCGCGATTGCGTCACCAGATTTTATTGGTCCGTAAACCGTCAAATTAGCAGTCGTAATAAGTTTATTGCGCCACTGCTGTAGTTCTGAGAACTTAACGTCAAAACCGAGACAGTCCAAATGAGGTCATAATCTCTTTAACACACCGCGCTGGTTTAGAGACTTGTTTTTGAGAGTTATTCCGTCTCTCGTGCGTCTATTTTCTGAGGTCAGTTACAACGGCATGGGTGTTGGTTCTGAAACCGCGAAAAGCGAAAGTTGAGTGCCAAGCATACCACACAAACACTGTTTTTTAACGTATTTTGTCGATGCTTAACAATGGTAAGTCCGTGATTCGGAAAGCAGCAACTGAATGTCACGGTCGTGTGTTAGTGCTTGCGTGATTGTATGAATGACTGTAAGTTGGTCGTGTGTAATTATCTTTTCTATGTGCTACCCTCGTTATTTTGTTGTTCACAACGAAAATGTCATAATTACCTCTTGGATAAGATCAATAATTCATGTACGTTCATCTAGTCGACATCACCAATACTGCATTTAATGTTCAAAGGTAACATATCAACGCACCGACTACTGTTGTTTTTAAAATAATGCTCTTGATTATCACAAGGTACACCCAGTTTTTCATTTTGTACATAACTCAGGCTCTTTTGTAGGATCAAATCACCGACATTTTTATTTTGATGATTTCACATCGGACATTTTGTTTACACGCTGTTAACAAGAACACAACACGCAGACTTGATACATGAGAAGATATTAAACTCGCGCAACTTTTCGCTAGAAAGTCCAAGCTAAAAGTACTTGGACATCACAGTCGGAAGTGCAACTACACTATTAAATATCAAAGTTTGGTTCTCGGAAGCTTTCGAGACGTTTAATTAGCAAGAGAAATGTTCATCACAACATTTAATTTCAGCGAAATTCTACCTTTTTACGTCTATAAAATTGTGAGACTGAAAATAGTAACATACGATATTTTATATAATCCTGTAGTTGAAAACGGAAATTCCAAAAAAATGTCTCTTGTAATGTTACTATCATTGGAGTTTTTACAGTATGACACTGTTTTCGAAATGACTGTATGTCTTCCTTAAATTTTCAGTTGGCAATACATTATTTAAACTTGAAAAATAATCAAGTCTGTGTGGAATTTGTGTTGAATGATAGAGTCAAAATTAAACCAAACAGCGTTCTTCAAGTACATTATTTTCTTAACGCGACATCTATGGCGTCATTGATATCTTTACGGACTAACCAATAAAGTCGTAAGTTGTTACAAACATGTTCAATAAATAAAATTCTGTAAATGGTTCTCATTATCACATAGGCCTACTTGTTACGAACTCTGTATTTTACGAGTGGTATTAGAATTAACATTGGTTGATAAAGAAACGCGATCGTAGTTTTCGCTAAAACGAGAGTGACACCGTAAGATTCGATTAACGTAGCAACCCTTAAATCTTGGTTTGCTATTAGATTTGAATATTTCAGTCTAATATTTGAAATTTGTACTCTTACGCAATTAACAATGTTCAATGTCTGAGCTACTCCCGTGGTCTGTTTAAGTGTGGTGTAACAAGCTACCATGTAACGTAATAGCGTGCGGGGAGTTGTTTACATGAATTTGAGTGACTGCATTTGCAGTTACTGCAAAAACAGAGTTTATTTGGACTGACATTCAGAATATTCTCACGTTTCTGTTGCCACGATCGCTTTATTTTTCATAATTTTGTAAACTATATGTAACATCGACACTAAAATTTGTACCGTCTGAGTTTGTGTCTGTTGGGTTCCAGATTTTGTTTTGCTTGGTTTAATACTTGACTTATCTGCGTGTGAAAATTGAATTTATACAAACATCCTTCTGAGCTGCATTAATCCCGGTTGGTTTGAATAAAATATGACAATGCTAGACCTAAGGTAAAAGTCGATCGTAGTCTTCGAATTTTGTTAGTGACATTAACTTGGCCTTCTCACCACCCGGCTTCGGTTATGGGACGGGGCTCTGCTAAGTAGCAGAGCACGTTTTACTTTTAGGAAGATGCACGTTGCTCCAAATTACTGTGTGAAAGGTTCTGGAATATCGAGTCTCTAAGCGTACTGTGACAAAAGGGAAAATGTAGTATTGCGTTTCAGAATCGAGTGTTAGATGTTCCCATGTGCTACACGATGCACTAAAATAGTGTAGAAAACATTTCACGTGGTACTGTGAGAGGAGAAAGATGAATAAGCTATAGCTTTGGCAAATAATAATAATAATAATATTATTATTATTGTTATTATTATTTGAAAGAAGTACAGACACTACGAGTCAAAATCTCGAATTAACTATGGTATTAAAATAAAAGTTATGAATATGCATTTATATAAAGAGACATAGTCATTAATTTGTGTACTACAGATTAACTGAAAACGGTAAAAGAAAAAAAATGTTGTGAGTAGGAAAAATTAACGATATCACTCCCAGAGGATTCAATATTGGGTCCATTTATGAGTCTTATATGTATGAATAAACTTGTAATTACTACACATCAAACAACGTTATTAGTCATTAATTTGGATAACAGTGTCAACGTAGAGAAACGCCGATCTTCTATAGAGATATTCATGTTGAAAAACGTTCTAGATCGTAAAAGATATTTTATTCAAAGGGTTACGACCTTATCTTCAGACATGTATACATACAGTCTTTATTTTTAGCCTTTTTCGTAGGTTGATTTATGATAATTCACTTCTGAGTTTCTGCAGTCAAAATGTATTACTTCGTTTCAATATATATTTGTTTGTGTCACATTCATTTATATGTTTTGCAGAAGAAACAGAGCCACTACGTTTGCAAGAAGTTATTTAAATTATCATAACATCAACCTACGGAAAAGTACAAAGTAGTAAAGGCTTTGTTCATATGTTTCTGAAAATGACCTAATATCGAAAACGTTGGAATGAAATAATTTTCTGCGATGTAAACTGTGTTTCAACATAAGTAACGCTACTACTTTTTACAGATGTTGTAAGTGACATAAGTAATTGTATTAGAGAGATAATATCGAAACAAACGGTCAATATCTTTCAATTAAATATTAAGTGATTCACTAACAACACATTAATCTTCAATTTTAGGAAACATAATACACCTACACAACACGGCTATTAAAATCAATGATTAATGACAGACAAAATATTTGGTTTGCATATTGATGAAACAATTTGACTTTCGACGAGTCAGATACTTGTTCAACATGCAGCCACAAAAATCTCTGAACACTTTCCCAGTAACATAGAACCAAATTTTAGGTCCAAATCGAAATCATTAATTGTGGACAAAACCTTAAATATCACACACGAAATTTTAATTAGAAAATTGGTTTTTATAATACAGCAAAGGACGCAAAGGTTGTCCAAGTGTTGTCGGAAAACAACTAGTAACATCATAATTTTGAAATACTCTCATATTTGATTGCAGCCTTAGGATTATTCACCATGTGGGAATATCTAGAAACAAATGACACAGTAATCCAGCCCGTCACACACACCACTTCTGCAGTAAGTGTGCCGATTACTGTGGAGTGCGGAATTAGCTAACAGAAGGGTGCATATAAATGTGAGTGTGGCACATAATTACAAACCGTGAAAGAAATGTACCCCACAACGCAATGGAAATGTTCCAAGATCGATAAACGCCCAACTATCGCATTAAAGTAAATGTAATGACAACGCTGATTAGGGGAAAAAAGAATCTGACATTAATCGACCACCACAGTTTCAGAACGAAAGTATAGTTCATGACACGTAAGTATAAAATTTTACCCCAGGCCTGGATTCTGAGGATGATAGAAATTCGAAACGCTCAATAAACACATAGCCACATCAGCATATATTTTTGACATCAGCGTCCTTATTAGCACTGATTAATATTTTTGGAAGTAACAATTTTGTTTTTACAGGAACAGTCTATTCGTTAGAATTTCATTCGAAACAAGGGCAGTTCTTTTTCCAGACAGTCATATTTTCGTTACGTGATTGAAGGATTTTTACATACACAGTCTTGTACCAAACTTTGGAAATAACAGATATGGGAGAGTAAAAACATAATATTTGGACATAGGCTGTATAATTTACGGGAGAAACACGCAAGGAAAACACCCCGTATTAAACACGAATCTTGTAGCGTTGTGTGTTTCGATTATGCCTAGCATATGACCAGTGAGTAATCGAAACGGCTAAGAAGTACTATTAAAATGTAACATTCATTTCTTATTTATTACTATGCGTATCTGGTACCATCCTAGTATCAATGTAATACGAATACGGGAAGCTCGAGTCTTTATCATGTCTAGTGACGCGTCCAAACTTCCACAATCAGTTAACTGACCGTCGGAGACATAGAACCGCAATCCTAGATATTCAGCCTGACCGAGCGAACAATTAATCGGAAAATTTCTAAAGATTTACAGAATAGCGCCAGCAAGAAATTGCATTTAATTTTAGCGTGGTGTACAGTTTCAAAATGTCTAGACTACCGTTTTCTAAAAAAGAAATTCAACGCACTATCGCTATGTGATTCGCACGAAGATTTACAAAATAGCGCCAGCAAGAAATTGCATTTAATTTTAGCTTGGTGTACAGTTTTAAAATGTCTCAACTACAGTTTTCTAAAAAAGAAATTCAACGCAATATCGCTATGTGATTCGCACGATGTTGACATGACGCTAGTATGAACAGCATACCATCGATCCAGAGGCCACGGAGCTAAACTCTCCCGGTGTGATGTCGAAGAAAAACATTCAGTTTCTGCCCTCGACAACGTGTATCAAAACTCTTTCATCAGTATAAATAAATGCCGAGTTGATTCCTTTATCAAAACCCCCCCTGTCTCCATCCTCCTCTCATCACAACGCAACTGTCACATTTTTAATTAAATAGTCAATTATTCATTTGAAATTTGCGAATTCCGCTTGCTTTACCTGCATTTTTAAAAATGACAGATGAAAATTTGTTCCGGGTAGGGATTCGAACCCTGACCTGTCGCTTTTTGCAAGTCGTCGCCTTAACTTGAAAGCTGACAGAATTCGCTAATTGCCAATGAATAATTGATTATTTAATTTAATAAATGGGTATTGAACATCACGAAAGTTTGATCCGTTGGAACAGACGATTCATAGTAGTGTCCCATATTGCTTTAAATCGTTTCTCCTATGTTCAGTAATTATGAACAAACATCCACCCCAGTAAATCCTACCATCTAATTAAGCCGTCCAGATTCTCGATTCCCTGGTTGAATAAACTGTCTATGGGCCTCCACGGAATCCTCGTATTCGCATTTATCCGTAATTTATATTAACCTCAAGAAAATTAAATTAGTTTATCTACGTAGTAATTTTTTGAGCCATTAAGGCAGTCTATTCTGTCGTAACAAGGAAAATGTCGTTAGTTAGAAATTTAAGGCTGGTAATATTCAAACCATAAACACAGCTGATTTCAGCTGTAGTTTCTGGATGTATTGTAAAATTAGGTTTAATTTCCGCCATAAGCGAAAAGTCAGCCACAATGTAAAAACTGCAGCTCTTCAATGAATTTGAATCATGTATACGAATGGACAAAAGTGAAATATATCCTAGAAAATATATGAAAATGCGGGTATTATTATATACTTACATAAACAATCAGGAAAACTGGCATCCAAATAAATTGGAACTTCGCCCAGATCAGTTCTAGCGCTCAAAATTCTGTCGGCAAAAAAGAAATACTAGTGAAGATACAAATATTTTACAGATGGTAAGTGAAAACACGAAGTTCCTCTTGCCAAATAAAGGCTATAAAATGGCTGTTTGCTGTATTTTTTCCTAGTAATTTAATCTATAGCTAATGAGTTGTGTCACCGTTAACATCGGGTAATTAGCACTATACGTACTATTACAGAAGGATCGTAAATATCTGAAGCCGTTGTTCTGCACAGTTTAGAGCAAACGTGGTCTTATAAATGATTGTTGATTTTCACTAGATATTACTACGCATAAAATTGGTGATTGAAGACTCGACTAGTTAGACAAATTTAGGATGCCCATTGTTTCTACAAAGACGAATACCGAAAAGATTTGTTTGTAAGAGACAAATAGTCTTCATTTAGAATCCGAGTTTATACTCTGACAGAACGCTAAAAGCTTATTTTCTTCCTACCATGTATAAAACGAACTTTAACTAGAACAAGCATCTTATAAAATACATAGTGATGAAGCTTGGGAGAGGTATGTAAGTAACTTAGAACGTGATAGTTGGGGCTGACAAATATTAAAGCTAATGCAAAAGTATCGCAGAAAGCTATGATGAGTCGGGAGAAAATACTACGAAGGAATGTGTAATAGTGAGATCAAAAATGAAGGAGATAACATTGATAGAGAACTAAACACAGCAGACCCAATAATATTAGAAGAAGCAAGGCAAACAGTAAATAAATCATAAAATAGAAACGCTTTTATCTAAGAGAAATACACACTGATTAAAATATGAGAGCTGTTACACAACTAAATTTTGAAACAAGTAAGCACTGCCATACGCATGCCATACAACTAAAATATTATCCCTATTTAGGAAAGGTTAAAGAAGCAACCCCAAAAACTGCAAACGAGTAAGTCTGCTCCAGCATAGTGCAACTGACTTACGATGTTTACTAATTTACAAAAGTCAAGCTGGATATAGAAAAGGTCATTTACCTACCGATAACATCTTCAATCTTAAACAAATAAGAATATAGACTTTGCATATACAGTGAAGTTCAGAAGAGAAAAGAAACTTCGTAAAAAGGTTATTCAGATATACCTATAACTTTGCGCTGCGTGAAATAAATTTCCTATTTCATTTCTATAATTCTTAATTTTTTCTTGTCAATGCAGCAGAAATTACTTACAGTTTTGCTGACAACTTGGCCTCTTTTTTTTATATTGCTCTTGTTAATACAGCAAATAACTCTAGACGCAAGTGAAGAATTCGTGTCTTGTGTCTGTTTTAGATGGAATATTTTGTTGTTGAGTTGACTCACACATAAAGGTAATGGAACAAGATGCGCAGATACTCGTGCATTATGGATGTGATCACTGTAAGTGATCCATCGTTCGAATAATGTTGTATTTAGCTGACTTTCAAGCGCGCAGCTAAAATGAACAGGAGATCCGTCTTGCTGATAGATTGAGTGAAGGATTGAGGCTTAAGATAGCTCATTGTAAGGGAGTAAAAGTCACAGTAACCATGTTTCGTAACAGTGTGTGACTAGCTTTTGATCGTACCGCACATTCACAAAGCGAAACTGTCTAAAATTTCTCTCGTAAATAACGTGTTAAATTTTGTCGAATCAAAAGTATTAGTTATGGCGATTAAACTTGAATGTTCAGCTTTTAATTATCAACGATAAGGATTCGTCTTACATTTATCAAAGGACTGTAATATATCTGCAAAAACTTATGCCCTACTTGATTAGGACTTGTGCATATTAAACCATTGTGTACAGATCATTCTAGAGAGTAGTTCAGCGTCTACTGTAGTATTTTCAGATCCCACAGATAAAAAGTTATTCCATAAAGCACACATCTGTTACAACCATTTACAATTGTAGTTGTTAAAATCTGTGACTTCTTATGTGAAATTTAATATGCAAAACAATCAATACTATCATGTCACTAGACATTTTCTTGCCTCCTAAAAATCCTACTATTGTTTCTTGATATAAATGCACAGTAGAACGTATATTAACTAATAACGATTAAGCTGTTTGTTACAGAATAACGTTATAACATAATCATCGGAATTTCCAAAACTTCCATCAGCAATGATTTGGAAAATAATGTAATATTTGATACATGTTACTTGCAATTTGTCCATCATTTCGCTTGCTTAACGGCAATACTATACACCATTAAATAGCGGATCTAAGTAAGAAGTTTAAGCATCTTCACATCACATTTATTTAGTACCGTTTTTTAAACGTTATGCATATGTAATACCTCACAGTGTTTATAAATGCACCAGTGAGCTTAAGCGTGCCTGAATAAAGACGAATAAATCGAAAATAATGTCACATAACCATAATTTAAACTCAATGACTGAATCTTGTAGTTTTATGTGTTCGTTTGCATATTTTGTCTGTATACAAAACAAAACCTTGCTTTTCTCTATAAATTGTACCACTCTTCGAAACTTAGATTCCGTTTTTCCTTACGAATTTTTATTTCATTAAAATATTTGCTTATATTAATTTCTCTGCAAGAGAGCCTTGGTTACTCCACATATGAAAGCCCTACGATTCAGACAGGTCTATCTAAAGATACCCATACATGCCTTTTAAGCGAGTAAAATGTTTTAAAATACATTTGAACGTTCATTTCTTACTCTGTACCTACCGCGGTTAATGCGATAGCATCCTGAACCTATTTATTCCCACTGTTGGTGACATGTAGTTGTCTGAATGAAACCAGCTGTAACCTCATTTCTTCCTCCAGTTGGGTATAATACTGCCATGCTTAAAATTTTTGCCTTTGCTTGCATGAAATACTTTTATTTCTCATTCTCTTTAATGGAACTGTATATTTAGAAATGGTAAGTGCGAATTTCGCACCACATTAGATTTCATAATCTTAAAAAATCATAGTTTTACGGTGTGCCATATCTGTTTTGAGAATCTGAAAGTCACAAAAACGTGAGCTGATTAATGATGGAGCCTACCCTTACGATCAAACAGTTGTTCCAAAACTCCTTGTGTGAATTACCCAAAAATGGCTACAACGGAAGAACTAATACAAGTAGTATACATATTTAGAAGATGCACAACCATCTTCACAGTTGAACAAACGGACATTTTTTTATTTTATTTTATTTATTTATTTATTTATTTATTTTCATTTTGCGTTGCAGTGTTCTTGCCAGTTTAAGCTACGCGAATGAATAGCGTTCTTTGAGAAGCATTTCAGTTTAGTATTTTATAGCACCTTTTTACTTTGAACTCCGGCTCTAAAACTCGCAAATATTCAGTAACTCGCTATTTATAGAAAAATGACTGATGCTTTTACTCAAATGTCTCATGAATTATCCTTCTCTGTGTCTGTTATTTCTCAAGGATGTTTTTACACAAGGTAGTAAAAAGTTGACTGCGACTCAACTTGGTATAGGATACATGAGATTCTTTTAAAAATAACATCATCGACGTGGGCATAGGAAGCTACATGTTTCAGTTCTGACTGATAACGAAGAACCTTTGAGAATATTTCCTCATTCAAGCATTTTGTTAATGTAGAAAGAGAAATTATATCGCTGAAAGAAAGAAGTTGACTAAATGATTGTAATTTGTTTCTCACTTTTTGATAGACTCTACGCATTATAAGGAAAATCGCTCATAATTATCAGTCTTTGCAGTAAATAGTATTTATATAATTTCTGTTTGCCGCGAATAAAAATATGGTTCAGTGAAATCCATAGATCATGAGCTTTGTATAAATTAATCAATGATAATATAATTTAAGAGAGAGATAATTTGAAACAGTTTATAGAAAAGCCATTAATGATAACGTAAAAACTGACTCAACTAATTCCTTTAAAAATGTTTTCCCTATTCTTCTCCAAAAGGACTAATGGTTCTTACGTGCGCGCAATTTCAAGAATAATATAATCGCTCTTATTAAGTTTCCAAATACTCTGTTACAATACTTTTGGCCAATTTTTGGCTCATTAGCACAGCAACGAAAAGAAAGCGTTTGTTCGTCATACCGTATTTATTGGTGTGATGTTAATTTTCAGGTGACAAGGACAACGGTTTAATTTTAAGTGCGCCGCAGAAGAAATAGAATGGAACCACTAATGACGATGTTTTAAATAAGTTAATATTAGATTTTTATGCTACTGAAGTTATGGTGAATTACAATCCTTTTACTGATTATGGTAGAGAGACCAGCTCCTAAATTTCAACCTTAATGATTCTTCTTACCTTTACCAAAGGACTAATATATACCTACAAGAAGCTTGTGCCCTACTTCACTTCCGACTTGTTCAAATTACAGCCGAGAAGAGAAGAAGTATGTCTCTTGGAGGCAGAATTTGTGAATTCAACTTGTACAGATCATTGTAGAGAGTCGTATTAGGCCTACTTCGTCTTTTCACGTCCTATGACGTAGATTAGATTAGATTAGATTGTCCCATACACAGAACATGAATAGGAGATTCGTAATATGTGGAACTTGTCAGTTTAATAAAAGATAACATTATTACATGACATACATTTTTTTTGTATAATCTACTAATTTCTATGTAAAATATAATCTACTGATTAGGAGCAGTTGTCAATCAGAACTTCTTTATGTTTGTTTTTAAGTGCTGTTTGGGTGTTAGACATTTGATGTAATCCGCTAAGTGACCAAATAATTCTGTGCCAAAGTTAGATTTAACCTTGCATACTGATTTCTGCTAGTGTTGTAGCTATGCACACTGCTATTACTTTTGTATTGGGTAGGGGTAGGATGGACTCCAGAAATTATTCTAATTGACACGCTTTTGTACAATGAATATTTTTTCGCTCATTGATGAATGACCGCAAAATATGATGCTATATGAAAGCAGTGAATGGAAAGAGGTATAGTAAGCTAATTTACTAAGATGTTTGTCTCAAAAAGTTGCAAAAACCCTAATAGCATAATCAGCTGAACTCAAACGTTTCAGTAGATTAATGTGTTCCTTCCAATACAATTTATGATAAATTCATCTGTTCACGGACTATATTTATTAATGGTGTCTTGCCATTTACCGTATGGAACTCTATGTACTATGTTTTATTAAAATTTAATAAGAGTGAATTAGTAGAGAATCACTTAGTAATTTTCTGAAAGACAATTTCCATGTCATCAGTTAATTCTTGTTTGTCAGATGTGAGTACTGCACTTCATCATCAAAAAGAAGTAATTTTGCAGCTTCGTGAATATAAAATGGGCAAGTCCATATAATAAGAATAGCAAAGAACCTAAGACCGAACCCTGTGGAACCCATTCTTAATAGTTCCCTAGTTTGACCAATCAGCTGATTTTGGCAGTTTATCGGAACCACTTATTTCAACTTTCTGGTCTGTTCCAGTTAAGTATGAATTAAACAATTTGTTATAAGTACGTTATACGCCCTAAAGAGGATCACTGCACAGAGGTCGAAACTTCGTAATTTCATTTGCTAAGTGTTTAAAAATGACGTGGCCTAATACCCAGAATTGTTTTATTCAAAATAAACAATTTGTGTTCTGTCTCACTAGTACCACAATACTTACGCTTATCGAAAAGAATCCCATGATTATGCAGTCAAAAGCCTACATCTGTTACAAGAGCGTTTACAGATTTATTTCTTGAATAGACTTATTGTTAGTCGCAATGTAAGTGCCTTTAGCGGTGATGCATAAATAAGAGCACCTTTTATTGGTTGAAAATGGTTGTAATATTTGGTGAAATTTCGAGAAAATATTGAATAATTCGCAGACTGACAACTAGCTTACAATTAATGGGCAGTACGGGAATGGCCGTAAGCTCTAAGGCACCATGCTGCGAAGGGCGCAGCTGCTTTCCGTTGGAGGTTCGAGTCCTCCCTTGGGCATGGGTATCTGTGCCGTCCTTAGCATAAGTTCAAGTAGTTTGAAAGTCTAGGGACTGATGACCACTTGTTTAGTCCTATAGCTTTACAAACATTTCAAGATTTGATTTACACTAATGGAACATACAAAGGTATGAACGTTAAGAAACGTAGACAATCTGTGAACTTTCATTTGACGATTAACGAATCAAACGGGAAACAGTCCAGTCACAGGAACTTCTGTGACTGACAGTCCTGAGAAATTTAATATTCATCGACTGTAGTTAAAGTGGCACTGCTATAATTAGCAAATTGTTCCTCTCATGATATTGTGGGTTTACGCATTTCACATGGATCACGCCGCATGCAAGTCTAATGTGATAATAATGTCTGCATCGCAGAAAGTTATCTAGTCTTGTTCACAGACTGGGCGTTATAATTTGTCCAGCTTGTCCGTGCGACTCGATAGTAGAATGTGAATTAAAACGCATACTGCCATCGTGTAAGCGGTGGCGCACGGGGAAAAGTCACTGTATGCCAAAAAGTACGAAAATTGAAACACAATTTTCACACTTGCTTGATTAATATCCTTCCATCAGACAACAGGACATTCGCAGGGTTTATCAAGGTGTCAGGACACAGTGCCATTGAACACATCGTTCATGCATTTAGGATTACATAAAATGTTAGAGCATCACTCTAGAGCCAATTAGTGCGTTTCTGTTGAACTTTACTTTTGTTTCATCTTCATCTGCATCAGGGTTTGGACCTCTTGCCCAATTCCGACTGTTTATTTGGCCTTTTAAAGATTTCATGCCCTTTGGTTTACATTGTTTTGGCGATACTTTCACTGCATGCGGATTACGTCTTCTTTCCACATAAACTGAAACTACAACACAAATTAAGTGTAGATACACAGTTACATGAATAGGGAATGGGTAATGCTTCTCCACATGAGATGCGGTGCCAACTACACCATTCGGACACAGTGGTCGCATCAACTGCACTATCACGTTAGGCCCAAAATGCCGACTAATCCACGCCTGGAGATGTAGTAATATTTTGCATTATCCTCTTAACTCACGGCATTTCAGCGACTGAACGTGGTGTGGATTTGCAATGAAGGGATCGCTGTCCGTGTTCTCTTCAATTGTAGGTATATGTGGTGTCTATTCCTTCGAGCATGTTCGAAAGAAGAGACACATATTTATTGATACTGTTTTAATAAATTTCTAAGGAATTTGGTTCCGCATGCGTCTACTTCATTTTCTTATCTCTTCTTAGCCCTATCATACCCAGTATTGTTCCTCGACAACAACGTATTAAAACCTGATTTGTACCGTATTTTGTGTATCATTACTTAAAGACGCATTGTTGTTGATTAACAACATGCATCAGGTGCGACATTTTACCGCTTTTAGTCACGTCTGAGGCATAAATCTGCCCTTCTTAGAAGAGTTGTTGGACAGAGTAAGTTGTAATTTGCGGCTGTTTGCTGATGATGCTGTGGTGTATGGGAGGGTGTCGTCTGTAACTGACTGTAATAGCATACAGGATAACTTAGACAAAATTTCTAGTTGGTGCGAAGATTGGCAGCTAGCTCTCAATGTAGAAAAGTGTAAGGTGATGCACATGAGTAGCAAAAACACAATCCCATAATGTTAGAATACAGCATTAGTAGTATGCTTCTTCATGCTGTAGCGTCGTTCAAACATCTAGGCGTAATATTTGCAGAGCGATATGAAATGGAACGAGCATGTAAGGACAGTTGTGAGTAGGGCGGACAGCCGACTTCGGTTTATTGGTAGAATTTCGGAAAGATGTACTTCATATGTAAATGAGACGCTTGTACGACCACGTCTTGAGTATTGCTCAAGTGTTTGACACCCGCAGCAGATCATTTTAAAGGAAGACATAGAGGCGGTTCAGAGGCGAGCAGCTAGGTTTGTTACCGGTAGGTTCGACCAATGCGCGAGTGTCACGGAAATGCTCCGGCAACTCAATTGGGGATCGCTGGAAGAAAGACGACGTTCTTTTCGTGAATTTCTGTTGAGTAAATTTAGAGGGTCGGAATTTGAAGCTGAGTGTAGTACGATCTTGCTGCCGCCTACTTACATTTCGCGTAAAGATCACAAAGACAAGATAAGAGAAATTAAGGCTCGTACGGAGGCATATAGGCATTCTGTTTTTCCTCGTTCAATTTGGGAGTGGAATAGGAAAGGAAATGCCTAGTAGTGGTACAGTGTACCCTCCGCCACGCACCTTACGGTGATTTGCGGAGTATGTATGTAGATGTAGATCGTCGTCTGTACGTGGCTGTGTTTCAGCAGTAAACTGTCTTGTCTTTGGTGCTGCGCCGAAGATCTGGCAGTGTTACCTATCATCAAAATAACGTCCCAAGTAATAAAATACCTCGAAACAAACGCCTGTGTTGTGCATCGAATACATGAGATAAAAAAAATTATTCGATCAAAATTTTAAAGGACGTATTTTGATGTTTAGTGCACTGTTTAATACAGAAAGCCCTGAATTTTAATTGTTACAAAGCTGAATTCATAATGTGGGAATGAGAGGGTTAAGGATCCGGTTTTCTTATCCACACAGCAAGGCCAATGTGGACATAATCTTATAACACTGAAATAGAGTATTTCGTAGACTTTCTTTCCCAACGTTCTGAATCTAGTTTTGCAGAAATCGTTAAAGTGTGCCTGTCACGACGTACGTTTTCCAAACTGTCCTCAGTATATTCTTGAATTGCAATCTGGACATTTCATTGTTAGTTACATCGTATTTCATTTTTTTACCAATATATTGCATTGTCCCCTAAATATTTAAGGTGCTTTCTGCTTATTAATCGTACCTCAAATCGGCTGGAGTCCTCAATTCGTAATTTATTTCGTGTTCAATGTAGTGCATTTGCTGATACGTAGTCGGTTACCGAGATGTGTTCGTTACGATCCGATATCAGTTGATTTGAAATCCTTACTTAATTATGGAAATATGATTCATCACCACATTTTAATTTTATTTGATCACTGTTTGACACGGATGTGGAACGATGGCTGGCCGTAAATTGGTTGAACTGAGGGAGCCCACAGCAGTGAATTAGTTGTTGTTGTTGGTTGTTTTAAGGGGACTAAACAGCTAGGTTATCAGTCCCCGCAGTGAATTACATTGTAGGGACGTTCATGTCTAAATGGCTAATTTGCATTAACGCAAACACACACGGCTACAATGCCACAATTGTTAGGTACAGTGACGTAACTAGGACTTGGTTTTTTTTTTTGGGGGGGGGGAGATAGATCTGCTTGACGAGCAAAATTTTAGTCAGTTTCCAGACAGACTACCATCTACCACTCCCGTTGAAGAAACTAATTCACTCCCATCCAATGAAAGCTTATGATAAAATCTTTACCTTTACCAGATTGCTGTTATACGATTTTTTTGGGGGGGGGGGGGGGTCTGGGGGGGGGGTTCTATCCCCCTCATCCCCCCATAGTTACGCCACTGGTTAGGTAGATAATGTCAGCAGCGAAAAGTAGTTACAGAAGGAGAGTTCCTATCAGAGAACAGATTAGCATATCTTTGACGAACTTATTCGACATTCATAGGAGCCTCAAAGTACGAGAAATGATATCTCTCTGGAATCTTTAACATCGTGGCACAAATGCGTAGAGATGTGTACAGTCCGAACAAACGGTCTGATCATAGACTGTGCTTCATTCGATTGTGGAAATGTCACGACAGCACTATCAAAAATATCAAAAACTGTACTTAATATTTATAATTTGATGTGTATTTGCTTGAGATATTGCCGTTTTTCAACAATTTTCAACTCAGTTTCATTTTTGCCGATCACAGCGCCATCAAACAAAACAAACAAAAAATGTTTCATACAAAAGTTATAATTTTTTTTTTTTTTTTACCGTGAATCCAAATCTGCCATAAAATTGGGGTTCCTATTTCTGACTTCAAAGTCAAATCCACCTTGCCCTCCCTCCCCCACGCTTCGAGCTCTGTGTTAATGGATGTTGTTCTCAGAGGTGAACAACTTTTATTGCAGGTTTTAATCCGATTTGTAGTTTTCAAATATTCCTAACAACAGTGTAAGTGCCTTACCCTGTATTTCTGAGGTATTCATTTATTTGTGTTTCAAATGATTCCATTGTAGAAAGAGTCAGAACTAAGGTTGCCCGTTTTCTTTATGTATGTAGGGATGCGATCTTTCTCTCGAAGTCATGAAATATGTGCAGACAAATGGCAATTATTGATACTTTTGATCATATTTCTTAAATATTTCGTCGCTACTTGGACGAACACAGACATATTAAAAACTTCAACAGTTTGTGTTTGTGTTCCACAATATTTATTTATTTGTTATGAACAGGCTTTTGGCGTCTTAGGCTATATCAGATAACTTACTACTGGACAGATAGTCAACACAACGGTGTGAGGTCTCTGTTGTACAAAGATGGTATTCCAAAGATATGTGAATCTTTTCGACATATCGATCGCAGAAAACAAGCATAATACGAAACATAATTGTGATCTGAATAAATACATCTAGCTTCCATTGAAGTTCAATATTGATTTGTGGATACTATTAATATTAAAATATTGTCCAGGTGTATAATATTAAAAGCATAATGTAAATCCCAGTGAAACATTTAAGTGAATTAACTGTATATATGTTTGATTAAAGTAATGAAAAAAACTGTTAGTCGTGAGAAAGAGGCTAATTTATACATGAATACTGTTATAAAATGGACAATGTGTTCAAGGGTACAAAGGTGTTGCGGATGGGGGGGGGGGGGGCAATCTTGGCAGAGAGAAGTACTGAACAGTGATAACCAAATTAACAGCAGACAGTGACCCTGTTTTGGAAATTGTATGGACCTTTGAATCTAATCCTCAACATGTATTTAATGATTTTTTTGAGTTGTTTAACTTTTTAGATTATTTGGCTAATCACGAAAGGTGTTTTTATTTAAGGAAGTACAAGTCGTAACCATTGTGGTATAGATGTCAATGAGACATATTTTGGATTTATATTATGACGTAAAGACGTTGAGTGGGCAGCTTGTTAGTTAGATTTAACAAAGGGAAGAATATTGTGTGGCATACTGAGATTCACAAATCATTGGAACACCATCTTTGTACAACTAATAACTCACACCGTTGTGTGGACTATCTAGTCAGTGCTAAGTTATTTGACGATGGCCTAAGAAGTCGAAAGCCGGTTCATAACAAACCATTTGAAGGAAACCCCTGACGAAATTTTAAAGGAACAAATCTAACTACAACACAAACATTATCTAGACAATTTTATTAAAATTTTCGAGTCGAGCTAAAACAAAGATATACATCGTAATACCATAAAGTAATAAAGATCACACCACACTACCAAAGGTCCCACTAAATGCAGTCATAAACAAACTGTAACCATAGAGCATCGCTGGAGGATATGTCAAACTGACAGATTAGATGTAAAGAATTAAGACCTGATTAACGTAATATATATATACCATCTAAAGAACATGTATACTGCAATCATTGCAATCATTATAATAAAATATACCTCCACGATGCTGTATGGAAGTGAGTCTGAAATAATATGTAACGGAAAATGTATTAAAATTGTAAGTATCTTTATTTCACTCATTTTAATCATAAATATTTGTCCGCAGATAGCCTGATGATGGCCACAGTGCCGAAATAGGCCTATTGCGATAATAATAAACAGTTTTTAAAATCTATAAAGTGAAGCAGCATTTTGGCATTTCATAGATTAACAATCTATATCTTTATATAAAAGGCTTGTGTGTGTACGTGCTGACAGACTTTTCTCCAATGACCACATACTGCCACCCACTAGTGGTTGTGGTGGTAGATAGCCCTTGGTCTAATGATGTCAGTAAGGGAGTTTGGTCGCGGTGCGTGACAGTGGGTGAGTGTAACGAGGAAAAATTCGCAAAATATGCAATAAATACTCTTAGGAAAAGCTATATACTCTGTGACTTACGAACTTTACGGTGCGAGTCAAAATCTGTTTATTCTTTCAATCGTCAGACATTGCGGTCCTTTCAGACTTTAATAACGACGAGGAATATCAAATACGCAATTTTTTTTAAATAGATCACATGTTTCCGTCAACCACACATTACCGACTATGAACAGAGACACAAAACAAAGATAAAAATCCAGATAGACTCTTAGAGTATAGATATTTATACTCTAAGGTCCGTGCTAATCAGTGATCTCTGATACATATAGTCGCAACACTCTCTGCTGTGAAAGGTGTTATCTTTTGACAGCTGGGTCAAGAAAAACTATGCGACGTAGTACTACTCATATCCCGGCGGCCTCCTGTGATATGTTGGCAACAGATGTTGAATAACGAGAATCATGTCACATCGTCATAAGCCAATCGCGTGACACGCAAATATTTTGTCGTGAAATCAAGCATACAGCAGGAACAGCAGTATTTATCTACACTCTATGCGGTTCGGTCATCTTTGCAACGATTTTATATCGTGTTATTGATGTTGCCAACATAAAAACGCGAGGCCACCAGGATAGAAAGTAAAATTTTACCGAATCAGATACATCCGTTGTTGTCATATCTCATTATGACCAGCACTCACGCGAAACTCTTTTGTATAGAGTCTCATGATTCACACAGTCTTACAATTCATTCCAAATTCCTATTTAAGAAGATATTTGTGAAAACTGTTAAGTCAATATTCTCACTTATCCAATATCGTTTTCAGAAATGTAATTTGCCAGCCGCTTTCGGAGCTGCTGTTGCAATGTGTAACAAAATTGAGAATAACGACGCATAATATCAAATATATAAGTTTTTAACTTCTCGGAGCGTTTCCTCAATCACACTTTACCGACGATCAACAGAGACAAAGATGAAAATGCAGATAGGCTAACAAATGAATAATAGAGCGCTACACTACAAGCACTTCCTACAAAATATACGCCGTTACAATTCTTGCTTCCTGATGGCATCGTTCGGGGCTACATCAGTATATTCTAACCCAAGCAACGCTGGGTTTCTCAGCTAGTAAATAAATATTGCGGAACAGAAACAGGAAGTGTTGAAGTTTTTAATATTGATGCTTTTCATATACACTTTTAAAGGATTTAGACAGTATTTTCGAAATATGCGTAGTCTCTTTGCTGATTGCTATTTGTCTTTTAGTTCTGGACTGTAACGCCTGTGCAGCAGCTACCAGATGGGATCCCACGGAGTGAAGCAGGCTAACGCAACAGACGTAATGACTACACAGTTGGCGGTGTGCATGCTCACTGTTTGCCCCCTTTTTTCTGGCGATAATTCCGCAGTCGTTTGCCGATCAACAGGTACGCACTCTGCACACATCCCCCTCCCTCCCCTACCCTCCATCCACCCCCGCACTGCCCCGCAGAGATCACCGCCGGCGAGTTGGGCTGTTTGCCGTTGTGTCGAACCCGGTCGGTAAACACATTGACAGCGCCGCCGACGTGTGCGGTCGACGTCGCCTATATTGCCTGCCATAGTCATAATGCCGACCCGCGCTGGTCGACCGCGCGCGTTCGCGGAAATCAAATGCAAATTGAAGTGCCGAGCTGAAAAGAGACCAACAGAGAGAAAGGGAGAGAAAGAGGACAAAAAAAAAAAAAAAAAAAAAAAAAAAGTGGAGTCGTTGTGTCCAATGGAGGGTAAAGCCATATGGGCAAACATTCCCTCCCAACCAGAGAGGCTCACCGGGTTTATTTTCACTTCGCAGGAGTAGGAATTTTTACGATCCTGACACCTACAAAATTGCGACTTTGGAGAAAATGACAACTGTAAAGCAGGAAATAAGGACATTTTAAGTAGATAACAAAAAAGCTACAACCAGTTGCCCAATAGAAATATTTATTTCTGAGCAGTTTTGGGTAAAGCCATATGGGCAAACATTCCCTCCCAACCAGAAAGGCTCACCAGGACAATTAGTGCCATACTTCAGAGGTTTGAACATGAAAGCTATCACAAATTGTCTTGGATTAGGACATAGGCTACTTTTCAAAATGTTTATTTCAAGTTATTTATTTGAAATATATCCTTAGAAATACGTAACGGTTGTAAGAAACTTCTAATACAACCTCAGAGGTGCTATGCAGTGTATGTCATGTTTAGCCGCGAGGTATAACGCGTCATGACATAAACTTCCATTATTTTGGGGAATGGTTCGTGTCCTGCTATAGTGAACTTTTTCCTTTGTTATTGTTATCTTTTTTACTTTCGAATATACAAAAAGATTCTGTGATACTGCCAAAACGGCTTAACTGCCATATAATTACATACACAAGAAATCTGAATGTTGGCGTTTATGCCGCATTCATTTTAATTTGTTGTAACAAATGAAGGAAGTATGTATTTAAATTTAAGACTTTAAATAAAATATGGCAAGATAAAACATTGACGTTTTGTGTAGAATGGGATCTAGGTGCCAAGCTCTATTTTGTGTACAAAGCGCGAACTGCCACGTATAAATAGCGTACGTAAACTGCAACGAAAGTAGTAGCAAAGGCACTCAACAGATGGCAGGCAGTATAACACTCATGAAAATATTTCTCAGGACGTATAATGTGTATTCAACTGTGATATTATCCAGGCTCTTAAATATTGTTTTCTCCTTGGTTTTCGATGACGTGTATTGGACTGTCACCTTCAACTATAGATGTTCGAACATTGTGATGTTATCGTAATTCTTTAAAATTGTATTCTCTTTGGATTTCAATGAATAATAGTTTCTTTGGCCATCCCATGTTTCTCGCACGGACAGCTCTACGTAGGCTGCTCCCGTGTATCGAGAGCTAGAAATCTCTACGTATACTCGGAGAACAAGAAGTCTCGAAACGTCGTTTACAGGGACGTATTGCAATAGATTTTTGGCTCTCCATCCGTTCCAAGACAATTATATATTCTGTGCTAGCAATGTTGCAAACAGTCATGTAGTTATTTATGCCCTTTCTTGGCACTTTAATGTCTGAATATTGAACCGCGGGTAACACCGCAGGGAGCAGCTAGTAAGTAATTCATATAATAAGAAATACAAGTGTATTCTAAGTCCACAGTTGCTTGTTAAAAAGGATATATTTTTCATACTTCATATATAATGCACAACCAGTTTCGATGCACTATAGCATCATTTTCAAGTGCTACACAGTAAAGAAATGTTTCATAAAAGTACAAAGTAAAGACAAAAAGTTTGGAAATGATCAGAAGAGTGTTATAGCATATGATCTTACATGTATCATTTTGGCCAGCAGTTGTTTTAGGACCAAGTTGTACAGAAGCATGTGCTTGAGAGAGATGGTCAGTCCAATTCAACCTAAAAATAAAATAAATTGTGCACTATCTTTCTTTCTAATATTTTACTGGTAATGCACAGTCATATTTAAAAAAAATTACCTCCCCTTTTTATATATATTTATAAAACTGTTTGTTCAATACTACCCTAATAAAATGAAAAGCATGACGTTTTATATAGATATGTAATTTTGAAAGTACTTAATTGTCAGTAATACGGTTTATTTATGAGTTTCTTTTAATAATATTAAAAGTTTGATTTGGTTATTGCTTAATTTATATACTAACGGAAATGGGTTCAAACTCACCTATGACATAAGAAAACAGGACTTTGCATAACAGTTTATGTGGCTTTAATGAAGCTAATAGAAAAAAAGATATCGCGATTTACAAAAATACAAGTGTAAATACTTTACAGCATATGAATTCAGTGACTAATACTGCTCATCTTAGGAGATGTCACAGGCATCGTAGTTGAAATCACAATGAATCCTTCCCCTTCTGCCTACCTCAGGATCAGGTAGAATGTTACAACTACTATCTTTCTCAGAAACTGCACATAAGAAATATCAGGCCATAAAAAAGTAATAAAAAAATGAACTTCCTTTTTTCCAGCTTAGAATGGCATTTCCGAAAACAGTTCTTTAATCCTCACTGATAAGTTCTCCGCCATAATATTACAGTCTAACATACAGTCGCGACACTCACTGCTGTGAAAGTTTTTAACAAATGACAGTTGCAATGACACTAGCGGTCCTAGCGGTGAGCAAGCCGCCGAAAAAGTGATGTTTGTTTATAATTGTCTGTGTTACGCTAAATTATTGTTCAATATCACCCCACTGTGCGGTACATAACTAGAGACTCACCCGTAACTTTTTTCCCCGACTTTGTAGGCTACTTGTCATTTTCCAGCTTTGGGAATACAGTCGTGATGTTATATATCGTTCGTACAAATGAATTTAGTGGAATATTTTCTCATTTTTTCCGAATGCTCTTATCAGGCAAAACAAAAATGAATATTTATAAGAAGATACAAAATAAATCGTCTCAAGTTTGTTGGAATCAGAGGGTTTTTTTTTGCCTGATCTTTGTATATAAAATCTATTACTTAGAGTATCAGCGATATCGATTATTTATTTCTCTGTGGGCAGTGTTCATTTCTGTACTACATGTTTATACAGATCAGTGACCCGAAAATATCATGAACTGAATTCAACTGTCTAACTATTTCAATGTTATATATGTCCCTGTATGATATTATGTACTCTCTGCCCTACAGCGTACATATGCTGAGACATTATTAACGTTGGTAGATCCTCTTTCAAAACACTTTCTAGCTTTGTCGATCTACGATGAACAAAGACGGCTAGATTAAAATTTCACTTACGGCCTCTGCGGCGTAGTGTGCTGATTTTGGCAAAACCTTTGAATGTTATTTGAAAACTTAATCACACGAATGAGATGGAATAATTTTTCGTGTTGATCGTGAAATAATTAATTCTGTTTCTTTTCTATGGTTAAACGGTTTTTGCATACACCTTTGTCCTATCAAGGAACAAAAGATTTTGTTGCCAACATTAGTACTGTAAGTCGCCGAGGCCGTTAGTAAAATTATACCGTAGACAAGTAATGGGCACGAATGACATTTAAAGTATGAAAGGTAACAATTTGATATATGAAGTTGAAAGTATCATTTAAACTAACGTGTTAACCATTTTTTTAAAGACAGAACAGAATTTACACATTGTTTATGTATAGTACGTCCCTTATATTGTTGGATAAGATCCGTTTACAAATAAATATTTTAAAGGGGAACATCTGCTCTCCTCCCAACAACATAGAGGTCAGACGGCAACTTACCTTAAAGACGACCGCTGAACCACAGGAAAGTACGCACAACTATCTCATTTATGTAATTTAAATGTTACGCAACAACCTGTATCTAAACTCAAGTTCTGTGAATGTCACTGATTGTTTATTCTATATGCGTCTGCAGTTCACCGATGTCTTTATGGTGAATTGCTATCTCAAATGTTCAAATATTTGTATAGCTTATGGGACTTAACTACGGGGTCATCAGTCTCTAAACCTACAAACTACTTATGAACTAGCTACAAGTAAGGACGGCACAAATATCCATGCCCGAGGGGGGATTCGAACCCCCGACCATAGTGGCCGTGCAGACCGTGACTGGAGCGCCTCAGTCACCTCGGCCACCGCGGCCGGCAATTGCTATCTATCCTGTAGGCTTATTACTGATAGGCCTATTCCAACCTGAACTGTCCATTGTAAGATATGGTAAAATATGTCTTAAAAACGTATTTTACGCGTTTTTGCGTTTTTACAGATATATGTTCATAATTTTGTAAGTAAAACTACTGTTCTTCGAAAATGTCATTTATTGATTATGATAGTTACGCAATGGTAAAGGAACTATGTTCTGCAGTAGTCGTATCACTTACTGGTAGGAAGTTTTTACGTATGTATTGATAGAAAGATTATCTACCATGCAGTGCGTTTTGTCTTACTATGTTTTTATTCTCGTCTTCGAATTGAACCGAACAGAAACACGCAGTAATTGAAAATATCCTCTTGTTGCATAGTTCTTTCGCCGAATCCTTCAATGTGTATGAAAGACAAATGAATGTGCACCAAGATATTCACAGGACGGTTGCAATCATTAATATGCGTTGTCGTTTTTCTTAAAATTCATAGTTGCTTGACTAATACATTTCGAATCAACTGCAGATGGCACCAGCTACCACAACAAATAAAGTCTCGCTATATCGTCATTCCGGCGAAATTACAGCAATTTTTTTAGTTTCGTTTGCAACGAGTAAATACACATAATCGCAGTATCGAGCAATTTTCTTGCCATTACAATAATAAAAATCATATACTCATTTGACGAGATTACTGCACGATGATGTTGACGTCAGAAGTTTCTCAACGCAAAAAGCGTGAGTGATATGCGAAATACAGCTTAACAGCTTCCGTAACCCCGGTGTAAGCGGCACCAGAGCTATTCATACAGCCAGTAAGAATATAAGCCGGATTAATTTTTTGTTTTCGCTTAAACCGATCTGGTGGGGATAGGGTTACCATTTGTTCCTCATCAAAAAAGAGGACAATTCATATAAAAAAGAGGACACTTTATTGTTAAAATACTGTAATTTACAACTTTATTAATGAACCACGTAAAACTACTACGAACTAAATTAGTAACCTTGTATGGTTATTGTAAAACAAAACATTATGAACCTTGACAGTTTATTCATCATCACTAGACTCAATTGTCTCATTCTTGTCTTTATCGCTTTTGAACCAACTATATTTACGATCCAGTGTTAACCCTTGCGATATTTATACGACTTACTTTTGTGTCCCAGCCTCGTCGCCGCTTTTGTGTCTCGTTTCCGTCGTAGGCGTCGGTGGCCGAGTGGAATGAGACCGACACAGGAATAAAGATAGCACGCTGGTGCAGGTACGGAGGGGAGCAGCCAGAAACTAGAAACACTAGAGTAAATTAGAACGAGATATATATTGCACAGAATTTATACAATACTTAACTTTTACATAGTACTGCAGAATGTTGATACATAGTTGAGCTAGAGTCCTGCCTAGTGCCTAACTGATAGCCAAGTCTTCACTGGTGCCTATCGGATTCCGAAGTCTTTACTGGTTGCTATCTCAGTCCCAAGTGAAGGATGTCGTTCAGTGGTGGCCACGAGCGGAGTTGCAGCAGAGGGCGCTCGTGGCTGTCGTCGTAAGAACGCCGCGCCGTGCGTGCATGGCGGCGCGCGGCGAAAGCAGGTGGCGCGCACTTTGTACTTGTGCGACACCACACTTACCTTTGTTTGCAGCGAATGTGTACGTTCCAGCAGGCCAAATCAAACATTCCGCTTCAGCCTCGTCGCCGCTTTTGTGTCTCGTTTCCGTCGTAGGCGTCGGTGGCCGAGTGGAATGAGACCGACACAGGAATAAAGATAGCACGCTGGTGCAGGTACGGAGGGGAGCAGCCAGAAACTAGAAACACTAGAGTAAATTAGAACGAGATATATATTGCACAGAATTTATACAATACTTAACTTTTACATAGTACTGCAGAATGTTGATACATAGTTGAGCTAGAGTCCTACCTAGTGCCTAACTGATAGCCAAGTCTTCACTAGTGCCTATCGGATTCCGAAGTCTTTACTGGTTGCTATCTCAGTCCCAAGTGAAGGATGTCGTTCAGTGGTGGCCACGAGCGGAGTTGCAGCAGAGGGCGCTCGTGGCTGTCGTCGTAAGAACGCCGCGCCGTGCGTGCATGGCGGCGCGCGGCGAAAGCAGGTGGCGCGCACTTTGTACTTGTGCGACACCACACTTACCTTTGTTTGCAGCGAATGTGTACGTTCCAGCAGGCCAAATCAAACATTCCGCTTCATGTTCGTTTCTTCCTCTCTTGTATGGTTTGTATTTCTCCAAGAGCACATCATTAAACGCTGACTTTCTTTTCGGCATTTTGTATTTGTATTTAAGTTCGTAATTTATTTTGAAGCAAACGTCTACCTACGATCTCTAACATACAATACAGCTTTAACCTAAACCACAAAGTATATCAAAGGTAACACCAAAGTACATAATGCAGAAGACATAATGATAGACAACCGGGTTCCTTCGCAGAGAAGTTCCGAATCGTTTGCAACTGTCAGACCCACGAGGAGAATAAAATTGTGAACGGCAGTTTCTCTCTGCGTATGCGCGTGATAGTCGCCAACTGATTGGAACTGCATTACGAACGAATGACACAAAAATAAATTTTCCTTCTCGAAACCCAAAAAAAGAGGAAATTTTGTAGAATTTTATAAATTCCGGCCGGACACATTTCGTTGCTTCAAAAAGAGGATCCGAAACTCTTGAGCAATACAAAAGCAGCGATTGTACAAGCGTTCTATACACGGCGTGCTTTACATAAGAACCACATCTTCCCAAAATTTTCCCAACAACCCGAAGTCGACCATCATCTTTCTCCAAGACTGACCTTACATGCTGTTTCCATTTCATATCACTCTGCAAAGTCACGCCTAGATATTTAATCGAGACAACTGTGACAACCATGTTGTATTCGGACATTATGGGATCCTCATAAGTTAGATTTGAAGGAAGACACAGAAGCAATTCAGAGGCGAGCTGCTAGTTTTGTTTCTAGTAGCTTCGATTAATGGGAGAGTGTTACAGAGATGCTTCGGTATCTTAAATGAGAATCGCTGGAAGTTAGACCACGCTCTTTTTCCAGAAGCACTTTTGCGGAAATTTAGAAGAAAGTGTTCAAATATTTGTAAATCTATGGGACTTAACTTCCTTAGTTATTAGTCTCAACGCTTACAAACTACGTAAACTAAGTTTAACTATGCCCCAGGAAGCATTCGAACCTCCTACGGCGAGCAACCGCGCGCTTCGCAGCAAGGCGCCTTAGAACGCTCGGCCACTCCGCCGCGGCGAAAATTTAGAGGTCCTTAATTTGAAGCTGACCGCAGAACGATTCTACTCCCCCAATTTGGCATCACTGCTTGAATGAAGAACGAGACTTAGCTACATAGAAATATAAGTCGTTCGGCCAAATTGCCAGTGTAAGAAGCCTTAATACTGACGCGATTCCGACGACTTGCATGCCAACTATGGTAAAAATGATGATGAGACCAAACATACAACACCCAGTTCTCGACCGGAAATTGAACCTGGGCCCCTTTTCATGGCGGTCAGCTATGCTACCACGGTCCTTTGCGAACGTGGCATCGTGTTTGTTCTCTCTTGATCTTTGGATGTTTGCGAAATTTTTTTTATTACAGAGCACGGCCAGTGTTGCCAACTCATTGGATTTGTCCCATATTGTGGGAAATTTTGAGAAAAATTTTTCATTTTATTTTTTATTTTATGAATTTTTTATTTTATTTTTATGTATTTATTTATTTTGCTAAAAAGTGAGAAGACTAAGGGACATTCACTTGGTGCCTCTAACTCTGTGTAGTGAAGGTTATGGTACATACAATATCAAAGAAAAACATTTTACAGAAGAGAAGTATATGAGCCTCTCGGGCATGGATATTTGTGCCGTCCTAGTTCGTAAGTAGTTCATAAGTAGTTTTTAAGTTTAGGGACTGATGACTCCGTAGTTAAGTCCCATGAAACTTACAAACATTTGAACATTTGAAGTATATGACAACCACAGAGCCAAGGAGGTTAGAATCTCTGGAGACGTCCTAATACTGAAAAAGTGAAGGTAGCAAAATGCGCACTTCGGCATTTGTTTGTGCCCAAAACATTTGTCGTAGGGAATTTGTATAATAGTTTCTAGTCGTGGCTGTCGATTTAGTGAGTTTACGTAAAGAGGGCAATATTCACACAGCGATTTAAGCGAGAAATCTTTGTTTTTGGCTCAAAAGACATGCCCCATTGGCTTCCATCAATGCCTTTTCTCAGCAGAGGTAACAACACCTCCCTTTATTCTAACCTCCTTGCATAGAGCATATGAGAATCATAGAGCACGAACAGCATTAATTATTTATATCGTGGTCAACACAAAAGATTATTCCCCTCATTCAAGTGCTTGGACTTTCAAAGAGTATTCCACGGTCTTACCAACGTCTGCACACTCGGTGCCGTAAGTAAAATTATACCCTTTTTTCTGTATCACGTGTTCTTATTTGCCATTTGACACTTTATGCAGAAAAAGGGACATTTTCGGTTGCAGAGTGGGACTTTCTGAGGTTGGCTTCACTGAGAACGGCTATCCCTTTGACCGAACGGGCTGAGCTGTACGGTGAGCCGGCCGCGGTGGCCGAGGGGACTGAGGCGCTCCAGTCACGGTGTGCACGGCCACTACGGTCGGGGGTTCAAATCCCCGCTCGGACATAGATATTTGTGCCGTCCTTAGTGTTAGCTAGTAGGTAAGTAGTTAGCAAGTTTAGCGACTGATGACCCCCGTAGTTAAGTCCCATAAGCTATACAAATATATGAAACATTTTGAGGACAAAGCAAGACTCAAATAGGGTAAGATCGAAGTCGCTGGACATCGAACGATATATATCAAACGCACGACTCGAAATCTATGACGCGGCTTTTGCTGTGCGACATATTAAGCGCATTTTCTCCCTAGTCCCAGTAACGTATTTTATGGCTTTCGGTTTTTCGGAGTGATGGAGATTACCAAATATGATTGTTAACAAATGTGCATTTACGTAGAAACGAAGGTTAATTTTTTACTTACGGCAGCGGCGGCGGAGTTTCCTGATGTTGGAAACAAAATGGTCGCTTTACGATGCTAATTAATTTACTTAGTGCACAAGGCTACATACAATAACCTATCATTCATAGAGCAGTCACATTAATTCTTTATTTCATGGCCAACACACAGAAAAATTATTCGCCGTAATCTATATGATTCGGTTTTCAACGAGCATTGAACGGTTTTCCCAACGTCGGCAAACTGCGGTATTTAAAATTTTACAGAAATGACAATATACTTCTACTTCACTCTCTCGTGTTGACCACCAACTATGTAATTAATGATGTTTCTGCTCTGTGGCTCACAGATTCTTCATCGCCCCTTGTATAGCCGCTAAATTAATTATTCTCGTAAGGCGAACATTTCGTTGCCAACATTACCACAGTAAGCCGCCGCTGCCGTAAGTGAAATTTAACCTTCGTTTCTAAGTAAGTGTACATTTGTTAACATTAATCTTTGGTAATTTCCATCACACTACGCCGCCCTTACTGTAAGTAAAATTCATAAATAATTGTACGTCCATAAATGTTCATATTTTGTCTTTAGTGACCAATATGAAACACCTTTGATAAATCGCGCGCCAATAGCCCCATCATCGATTTAAAGTAGCACGTTCGATGTACATCGTTCGACGTCCGATGATTTCGACTGCAAACATTCTTGGAAATTATCATGATTTCTACTACGCCCTGATAACTGACTATGCAACGTCGTAGTCATATCATAATAGTAAAAAGCTTTGTGTAGTCATTATTAAAAAGTACGAACAAAAATCAGTTTCCTGTGACTGTTACGTATTGTTAGAACAACTGAAGCTGCTTTCGGCTACGTAATGAAACATGCACGTGGAACACCGTTAAAAACTGACTTCATGGATTCTATTGGTGATTGTCTCGTTATCAGTGTAGCAGATTGTTGTTATTGTTATGGTCTTCAGTCCGGAGACTTGTTTTATGAGCTCTCCACCCTACTCTATCCTGAGCAAGCCTTTTCATCTCCTCATAAGAACGGCAACCCACATCCACTTGAATCTGCTTACTATACGCGTCTCTTGGTCTCCCTCTGCGATTTTTACCCCACACACTTCCCTCGAATGCTAACTTTACGATTCCTCGATGTCTAAGAATGTGTCCTACCAAGCAATCCCTTCTTTTAGTCAGGGTGTGCCAAAAATTCCTTTTCTCACCAATTGTGTTAATTACCTCTTCATTAGTTATGCGATCTACCCACCTAATTTTCAGCATTCTTCTGTGCACCACATTTCAAAAGCCTCAATCCTCTTCCTGTCCGCACTGCTTATCGTCCATGTTTCACTCCTGTACAAGGCAACACTCCACACAAATGCCTTTAGAAAAGACTTCCTTCCACTTAAATTAATATTCGATGTTAGCAAATTTCTCTTTTTCAAAAATGCTTTTCTTCCCATTGCCATTCTGCATTTTATATCCTCTGTACTGCGACCGTCGCATGTTATTTTACTACCCAAGTAACAAAACTCATCTACCACCTTCATTGTTTCGTTACCTAATCTAATTCCTTCAGCATCACCTGATTTTCTAAGACCGCATTCCATTATTTTTGTTTTGCTCTTGTTAATGTTCTTTTACACGCTCTCTTTTAATTCCAGTAATGCGATATATTCTTCGAATGTGGATATAGAAGACATTAAGAGATTACCAGACGACCACAGTCTACCATATACGCTCATGACACTCACGCACTACGTCAACATGCGACACATCTTCCGGAAGACGAAAAACGAATTTCGTAAACCGTTTTTCGCTGTCGTGTTAACATGGTATAGCCTGAAGCGGATTTCCTACTCCACTTAACATGGCGGCTGAAAAACAGCTGATAATCTCCTGATTTAAGTCAGCACATTAGCTAATTTTCGTTACTTAAATACATAGATTCAATGTCCACTCTAATATTTATACATCTCTTTCACTGAATAAACTGTTACTTTACCCATGTGAGTCGAAAATTCTTAACAAGAGAAGCAGATTTCCAGAATCGATTTTGAAGTGTTTACATGACCAACCAAAAGCGAAATTGGGAAATAGATTTACGAAATTCGGTTTTGGGGGCCCATGTAAACGGAGTGACTGCTGTGGAAGTTGTTACCAACAGACAGTTGCACCGACACTAGCGCTTCTAGCGGTGGGCAAGCCCCCGAAGGTGTAATATTTGTTTATATTTATTTTTGTACGTCATTACCGAAATAGGTGCTGTAATTTTTGCGTTACAAGCATCAGTAAAATACCAAGAGACATACATAACTGGGAAATTAATGGTAAACAGTATATAAGCAACAAATGATTCAAAGAAATTTCTTACGCATATGTTTATATTTGCAGTTTATTCCGCTGAACGTAAGTAGAGTAAAGATATAAGAGAAATCTATATTTCTGTTATTGCCTGTTCTTACTATGACGAATCTCTATCTATATAAAAGCGAAAGGACACTGCAATTTACTACTCGTACACTATTAATTGGCCGCGGCGGAGTAGCCGAGTGGTCTAAGGCTTCTCGCTGCGGAGCGCGCGGCTGCTCGCCGTGGAGGTTCGAGTCCTCCCTGGGGCATGTGTGTGTGTGTGTGTGTGTGTGTGTGTGTGTGTGTGTTCGACCTTAGGTTAGTTTACCTAGGTTTAAGTAGTTTGTAAGATACGGACTGATGACCACGCAGTTGGGTCCGATAGATTTACAAGCAGTTGAACATTTTGAACTATTAATTGCATTCGTGACAAATGTTACAGACAGTATACACATACACAACTGAACGTACGTTCGAAATTTTATCATAGTACGACACGCAATTCATGAGATATGGAGTCATAAACAATTACAATCATGAAAAACTGCCTCATCACGCATGACGTTCTGATTTATTGAGTGTTTCCTACTAACTCTGTTTGCGACGTATATTGCAGAGATTTTACATATACACCACTGGATGTACCTTAGAAATAATATCGTATTACGACGTATAGTTCAGGTGCTATGACGTCAAAGACAATGGAATACATGAAAATTCGCCCTAATAAGCATGAGGTTGTAATTTACTACGACTTTCCAACTCCATTAACAACACATTTCGTAGTCAGTTTCCTAACATTCCACTGTGCGAATCTGGTAAATATTTTTTTTTGTAGGACACATATATCGGGAGGTATTGTATATATATATAAAAGCAAAAGGTCAGTCGCGCACTCACTCTCTGACTCAACACGAAATCTCTAAAACTACTGCACCTATGAAACTGAAATTTTGTCGGTATGTAGTTTATAGGTAGAACCCGTCAGCTAAGAAAGTATTTTGCGATAGTACATAATTAAGGTACAGGGGGGAAGGATACTTGAGATGGATGCAGAGTCAGGAGGGAAGGGAAGGTGGACTACGAGAGTGTGAAATAAATACCCGGGCAACGACGGTTTACAGGTAGTTTATGTTTAAAACTGGCAGGTCCGGAACACTAAAAGGCCATGATACTCACAGGCCCTTTTTTAACAGTCGTTGCGAAGGACGGGCATATAAGCTAGTATGTTTATATATGCAGCTTATTCCTCTGAAAGTAAGTAGAACAAAGATATAAGAGAAACATATATTTCTGTTATTGCCTATTCTTACTATGACAGCCGGCCGCGGTGGCCGAGGGGACTCAGGCGCTCCAGTCACGGTCTGCACGGCCACTACGGTCGGAGGTTCGAATCCCCCCGCGGGCATGGATATTTGTGCCGTCCTTAGTATTAGTTAGATCATAAGTAGTTTGTAAGTTTAGAGACTGATGACCCCGTAGTTAAGTCCCATAAGCTATACAAACATTTGAACATTTGATTTTCTATGACTAAGTTTTCTTTATACGTATCAATGTGGTATAGAGTCTAATGATTCACTTATTTTTACAATACACTCGTCTTTCTTATCCGAGCAACTGCTTCTAATTTCTTTCACTTAAAATGGTATTGTATTGACGATTCTTGCCCATTGGTGGTTCTGCTGCAGCAACAATTGTGGAACTCGTTTCTTCTTAGCTTGGAAACAGTTTGATTGCTTTTCCCGTTTGTTGGCGCATCTATGATGTTTTCCCTTCAGGTACAACAGTGTCTCCTGATTTTATACGCTAAATACTGTAGTAATTACCTTCTATATACGTTTCCTACGATGCACCCTCACCGATTTTACTGAAATTGTAAGGGAAGATACCGTAACGTTCCTGAATAGAAAAACGACTTCTTTCTGCCAGAAAGCAGGCCTTCTGGTGTTTCCTAGGCTTTTTTTTTTTTTTTTTTTTTTTTTTTTAATTTTTAATAGAAAATTAAATTCTTCAGTAAAAACCTGTAGCTTACAAGATAAATGTAAATAAACTGCGCTGTAATGTACATGTTGGCCTAAGTGCCAACCAAACAGAAGTGTATGGAATGCCGGTGCGACGTGCGACTGCACGAGCGCTGACTTCCCCGTGCATAGACGAACCCGCTACAGTCTCCATTTCTTCCTGAACTGTCTCAGCAGCATTACGCCTTGTGCTAAGTCGGCCACTATGGACCACTACGTGGCTTCGAACTTTTAAATCATTCTCAGCACAGCTGCATTTGTCAACGGACCTTTACCCGTTCGAATCCCCTTCCAATGGCGACAGGATCGTAACGCTGAACTAGCACATTCCCCATTCTGATAATACAGCTTCACTAAAAGCGCCTTTTCAGGTAACGTCAGCATGCTGCGACTGCTGGTGCATCTGATTCTATCTCTCATCACAGCTCCTTTTATACACGATTTTCATGCACAGTCACTGCTGTCCAGCGCCATCTGTCGGACATTTTTTGAACATTTTTTGTTCTAATAGAACCCCATGTCATTCCAAGCATATGTGTCAATTTTTGCCTGTCTATATACATTAATCCGTGATTTATTAAGTTTTCAAATATATATATATATATATATATATATATATATATATATATATATATATATATATATATATATACATAAAGTAGCTTAGTTGCGAAAGCATTTCTTTGAAATGTAGTCTTACTGACAAATGAGACTTTGACGAAAAATAACATAAACACTGAAACAATATGAAACATAAAGCCTCACACTGCGTTCATGTGTCATATTTCGGCTCAATAGATCATAGAACTAGTCAATATATTTCTAATAATCTCTTAATGTTGACAGTCCTTGCTATCTGTGTTGAGTGGTACGAGTTATTGCACTCGAGCTATGCTGCATTAAAACTACGTCGTCAGCTGTAACCAAGATACTCAACCACCACGCTCAATACTCACGCATTGCTCAAGTAGGCGTTCGGGTTTTCGCTGACAAAGGAAGCGGGTGAATTCGATGCCGGTCGATGGTATAGCAATAAACTTTCACAATGGCTCGTAATAGGTGTAGTAGAAAAGAACTTGTGTCAAAATCAGACTGTAGCCAAGGGGAGGATGAATCAATACCCCCCCCCCCCCCCAAAAAAAAAGTTGCAATGCCTTGAATGCCTTACAAGTTAGAATATATACATATACCATTATGTATAGTTTTTACTGTCTGAGCCAACCCCCTCCAACTCCCCCCACCCAAAAGAAAAAAAATCCGACTACGGCCCGGTCAAAATGGATCGAGAGAAAGGAATTCCTAAGAATGGACGGTTCTGTGGGTCTGCTGAAACACTTACAGACTAAATGTCACGTTTAATATGGGAACATTAATCAGATATTCTTATTATTAGGAATGTTGCGGCCAAAGAATTTTAACAAGAAAAGTGTTCCATTGTTGCTATCCGATATATGATGAAAGGCGGGAAAACACTTAAAATATGTATCCTAACGTAAAACATTTTACTTGTCTAGGCAATACACTACATCGAGAAACTGAAAGAACACGTCATAAGTACGACAATGTTAATTCGCTGATGTATCCTCTACAAAGAAGGTAAATAAACGCAAAAAATGCATACGTTTGCCGATCTGACGAACTGACTATTTGATCACCCGGTAGATTGCAAAAATCCGATATCGTTGTGGTCTTCCAGTTAGACTCCCGACATGTGTATACAGCCCGTCCCTTATCCTTCCTGTCAGAAGACACTAGTTCATCTGGTCCTTCCACAGCTATTACAGCCGGCCGCGGTGGCCGAGGGGACTGAGGCGCGCCAGTCACGGTCTGCACGGCCACTACGGTCGGGGGTTCGAATCCCCCCTCGGGCATGGATATTTGTGCCGTCCTTAGTGTTAGCTAGTTCATAATTGGTTTGTAAGTTTAAGGACTGATGTCCCCGTCGTTAAGTCCCATAAGCTATACAAACATTTGAACATTTGATTTAGCTATTGCATGCTGTCTTCAAGGTGTTTCCTGCTGCTGTCTAACGAAACAGCAAATCTCTCGCAGTCAAAGAGCTCTGAATCTGAGTGCCGACGATCAGATCACGAAACAGGCGAGGCTACTGCAACAAGTTACCGGCGATACTGCAGCTCAAAAGGTCTCGCGGCGGATCCCAGCACTTTGCTTGCCTTTGGGGAGGACGGTGAGCGGAATTTATTTTCGCTGTGACGCGTCGTAAAACAGCCCCAGCGGCCATAAAGTCCGCCGTGTTAACACCTCGGCTAGCTCTGACACCAGAAACGCCGGCTGCGGAAGCCATGCGCCTGGCAGTCAGAGTCTTAGTGGAGGCCCAGAAGGCCACGAGCATTTCCTGCCCTACCACAAAACCAGTCACGGAAACATTCCCAGAAACTCACCATTATCATCGACCTTCTGATGTTCAGTACTCTCGCACTGGCCTCTTCTACAAACTTTGTTGCTTTGCACTCTTCAGTCTTGCGTTTTGGATTGTCTCTGTACTTCTAAGACGCATTTGTTGTCTGTCTGTCTGTTCTCTTATAACTAGACTTCGGATTTTAGGTAAAAACTATTTTGTTCCTCATTAAATAAAGGCAATAAAATTTGTACATACACGAATTTTAGGTTAGTACCTGATTGTGCTTAAAAAAAAAGTTCAAAAGTTTGTATAGCTTATGGGACTTAACTACGGGGTCATCAGTCCCTAAACTTACAAACTACTTATGAACTAGCTACTACTAAGGACGGCACAAATATCCATGCCCGAGGGAGGATTCGCACCCCCGACCGTAGTGGCCGTGCAGACCGTGACTGGCGCGCCCCAGTCCCTTCGGCCACCGCGGCCGACAAAAATTGAATAAAATAAAAATTTATCTGCAAAAATATTCTGTTGTGGTCTTCCCAGCTAAGAATTATGATTTTTTTATCGAAAATTTTGATTTTATAGTGTATAAAATACCTAATTTCATATTAGAACCTGACAGTATCTAATTTTTAAAAATGCAGACATTAAAGACATTGTTCTTAAATTGCCGAAGGAGGCAGTGAGTATTACTTCAGATAAAGATGTTCTAAAGCACCCAACATTTTACAACGACATTGCATACATAAAATCTCATTATGCATTTTTGGTCTCTATTATAAAATCTCTAGTGTTCAGGGAAAGCAATCTACATGCAACTGCGATTGATAGAAGAGGTGACAAGAAAATCAGCTTGGTCCCAGGTTCTGTTGGTATGAAAGTTAGTGAGAAATTAAAGACATGCTGAGAAAAAAAAATACCGCACGACTGACCATCCTCTGTGCAGTGGCTGACATCAGGTAAATCAACAGAACATAAGAGTGCGGTCCCATTGCTCCTGATACCGTCATTTAAATATGCTCCGCTGACATCCGTTGACGTGGAACAGACAAGAGATGCAGTTTCTCAACGGAAAATCTGGAGAGTGTTAGTTATTTACTCTGATTGCAATTATAGACATGGACAATAAAATAATGTGAATTTTTGGTTAATCTGCTTATCTTTCTAGACAATAAAATTTCAGAATTTGGTCACCTATTTTTTTATTTTTATAACCTATTTTTGTGATAGAATATATTTTAGGTACCTAATTTAAGATTTTTAGAACCTAAAAGTCAGAGGTCTACTTATAACTCAAGATCCAGATAACCAAATAACGTGAAACTTGGTACAACTTCACAAAATTACACGGGGAAGTTTCTTAAACTGGTTTCGTTGCATTTTTTTTGGAAAACCAACCGGAAAATTTGACAAAAAGGGAAAGTGCGTTTTCATTGTGTCCTTATAAATCTATATCTTCGCACTGATCTTGATGAAATTTTGCACAATCGACCTTCAAAACAAGAGGAAGGGCACTGTCTACATAAAATTTCCTTCTGTGCATGGTGGAGAGTACTTATGAATTTCGCTAAAATCCACAGTTTTGCTCCGATCTTGATGAAATTTTGTACACTTGACCTTGAAAACAAGATGAAGGTTACTGTTTACATAAAATTTCATTAAAATTACGTGCAAATAAAAGGTTTTGTACGCTTCCACAGAAAACCTTATTTTTAACCCAGCAAAGCAGGGTACCTGAAACTAGTTTTTTCATCATCGTCATCATCATCAGAGACATTACTCCTTTCTGCGTTCAGTCTGGAGCATAGTCTCCTCACCTTCCGCTATAGCAATTTTCGTGTGAACGCATCTCTGAGGACGCGGTAACTGCTGAACAAAACACTGTTGTGACACCGCGTTGCATTCTGGGAGTCGACGCAAACGCCACGCGGGTGATGAATGCTCTCATTGTCGAGATCGTTCCAGAGATCTCCGACTCCAAGCTGCGCGAAGTCCTTGCCGCGCGTGTGTATTCAAATTACGACCATTGCAGATAACTGCAATTTCATTTCCTGTTAAGGTGTAAGCTCTGGAGAAATAATTAACGACATGGAGTATGTATTTGATATCATCAGCAGGACTTTCGCAACGCTAAAAATGTTCAGCTATCATCATCCTAACGGGATGAAGCCCGATAAGTGTTGTGAAGCACCCGATACCCTATATCATCATTTACCGAACGATGCGATTCCAGCACGACCTACCGCCATCTGTAAATAAAACTGGTTGATAATACCTTACAAATATTTATGCACTGGATACTGGCACATGTAAATTGTGTTGAGATTAAAATCCGCCTGTTAATTAATACACTAGCAAGTCAGTATGTAATAGATTTATTCCTGTTACGTTGTTGCATCTTTTAGCAGACTTTTATGTATATACAGTACACATTTAGACCTATGTAAGCGTAACAAGACTTGTATACATTCAGGAAACAATGTTATCAGTTACGATAATTATTAATGGTGCAGAATATTCGCTAATATATTCATATTCTATAAATTTCTCGCACCTTTTAGCAGCTAATAATGTATCCATATTACATTCTTAGACCTACAGAAGTTCGGTCATATTTGTAAACAGTTCGTAATTCGCACAAGTAACTAATTTGATTGTTACAATTCTAGAAAATTCGATGTATACCCGGGCCGCTGAAACACTGCACTTGACGTTTCGCGTTACGGCGAGTTAAGTTGGCTACACTGCTTTAGCGACGTTGCAACACTAGCCTCTATACGCACAGCAGACGAAACGGTTTTCAGTTGCATCTCGTAAATCTAAGCTATTGAGCAATAAGTGCTTATAATAATTCGTTCTTGATCATCAATTAATTAACGGCATATTTATGAAGACCAGAGCACAACAATGCACACGCTTTCAATAACGGAGCAAAGCAATGTAGAAAATGAGCATTTGAATCACGACAGATACGAAATAAACAATAATCAAGATAGTAACTTCTCTCTCTACGTTTTATAATCAGAATGCTTTTCACTCACCAATTTACGGCGATAATGGCACAATTACATCCAGCTCCCCATCTTCACTGTTGTCGTCACTGCCAAAATCGTCGTCATCACAAAGACAAATCATTAACCGTTCATGATTACTGATGATCCCTGCCATTGTTTTCGCTGTCCGAATCAGTTTTCAGTCCTATTACAGAGTTCATGGATTCACTGGAATACTGTAACTGACAGAATGTATAGTTACTATTATTTGGAGGGGTTTACGTTTAAAGTCAATTGCGTCACTAGGTTAAAACATAGATTACGTATAAAAGTTTGAAAAATATCTTTTTGGTTTACTCATTACTTACTAGCGGTCAGGAGATGTACCACATTTTATTACAAACAGTTCTATTCACCAGATGCCCTCAGACACAAATCGTCGATGTATCTGTCATATACTGAAGTAATGCAATGCTGATGTAAACCTTAAAGCTGACAACCAACATGAAATTTGTACCATCACCTACTGCAATACAAAATTACTTTAAATACAAATCGTATCGTGGACAGTTGGTTCGCCAACGTAAACATCAGCTCACAACTCTGTAGATAATGATTCTTTATACCTGCAGAGCATGATTCTTAATAGTGAACGTATAGAATAGTAATTAACGGATGGAGTGTTTACTTACACCAAAATGATCCTCACATGAAAAGACCGCACGAAGTGGTAAGGGGTCTACTAGCCTCTGTGTGATTAATTTTTTTGTGATAATAATTAAAGAAAATATAAGAATAGTCATATTGTTACAATGATCACTGAACATGTTTTGAAATAAAGCGAAACGCCTTTCGTCTTAATCAGCCTTAATGTTAGATGCAAAGTTAGTTGAAAACAACTGTCTGCAGAAAAAAGGCATAAAAACAAAGAATACAACATGTATAGGGAAACAAATGGTCACCTATGCTGACATTTATTATTTTCTTAAATTTGTTTTTAATGTAAATTGCTTAAAAGATGAGACGTATTAACGATGATTACAGCTTCCATAAGCGTTTAGATGGCGTAGTTAATTACATGTTTATATACAACATAACCACCAACGGCTTCTGACAGTTAAAAAATAGGTTGAAAGTCTTGTAATATGCACGATGGCAATTGTCTTCTCGCCATCCTTACCGAATATTGCAAATTATTATTTATCTATGTGCATGCCGAATAGACTGTTTTAGGTAAGGTATTAAAATATAGTTAGAAACGGACAACACAGTCACTAAACTGTGCTTGTATTTTTTCTTAATTTTATAACTTACTTCCCAGGCGGCGGTTCGAGTCCTCCTTCGGGCATGAGTGTGTGTGTAGTCCTTAGGTTAGTTAGTTGTTGTTGTTGTGGTCTTCAGTCCGGAGACTGGTTTGATGCAGCTGTCCACAATACCGTATCCTGAGCAAGCCTCTTCAACTCCACATAAGAACGGCAACCTACATCTGTCTGAATCTGCTTACTGTATTCATCTCTTGATCTTCCTCTGCGGTTTTTACCCCACACACTTCCCTCCAATGCAAAATTCACAATTCCTCCATGTCTAAGAATGTGTCCTACCAATCGATCCCTTCTCTTAGTCAAGGTATGCCATAAATTCCTGTTCTTCCCAATTCTGTTCAGTACCTCCTCATTAGTTATGCGATCCACCCACCTAATCTTCAGCATACTTCTGTAGCACCACGTTTCAAAAACCTCTATCCTCTTCCCGTCCGCACTGTTTGTCGTCCATGTTTCACTCCCATACAAGGCAACACTCCACACAAATGCCTTCAAAAAAGGACTTCCTTGGGCTTCAATCAATATTCGATGTTAACAAATTTCTCTTTTTCAAGAAAGCCTTTCTACCCATTGCCATTCTGCATTTGATATCCTCTGTACTGCGACCATAATTTGTTATTTTACTGCCCAAGTAACAAAACTCATATACTTCCTTTATTGTTTCATTACCTAATGTAATTCCTTCAGCATCACCTGATTTTCTTATTCTGCACTCCATTACCCTAGTTTTCCTCTTGTTAATATTCATCTTATATGCACCTTTCAGCACACTGTCCATTCCATTCAACTGCTCTTCCAGGACCTTTGCTGTCTGACAGAATTACTATGTCATCAACAATTTCTTTAATGTCATCAGCAAAACGCAATGTTTTTATTTAACTGTGTTTAAATAGTTTGTACGCCTAGAGACTAATAGCCTTAGTAGTTAAGTCCAGTAGATTTACAAACATTTAAATCTGAACTTAACTTACTATTTATTTTACATTGGCGTCAAGAACCAACAATGCAGAAATATCTGCAGATCATTTCCACTTCGTTGTTAAATTACGTGATAGACTTCCTATTTTTGTGATTTGCTTTCGCTAGGGAACTAGTCCTAGCTCAGTGTACTGAAGATCGATTGCAATCGTGCAAGCATTGTGGTCGCAGCGGTCACGAAACTAAATTTCACGAACTGTTTCGCGCAGTTAGAGGCGCACAATGCCAGCACTTCGGCACTCTTTTGTCGATGGCGTCTGACAACTCTTTATTGTCGCCGCTTCTGACAGCTTTTTTCACAGACGTATCTTCTACCGTCGGAGCGAAACGGAGGCCTTCAGCTTTTTGTGACGAACAGGTGGATCGCACGAACTGCAGAATGATCTTTCCACTTGCATTATGCACGGCACTGTGGTAGCTGAATGCCGTAAGTAAGGCCAAATGAAGTAGCCTTTTTCTCTGGAACTGATCGGGAAAAAAAAAAAAGAAATGTACACCTCCGAGAATTCGCAAGCTTAGATGTCTCAACTTTTGCTTCGTGAGTCAGTCGTATTAAGAGCTGTTGCGGGTAACTAAAATTACCAGAGGTTCACTATTTTTACTGCTTTATGTAATTTACCTTTCAAAATAACTGAATCAATGAACCCGAAAACCAAACGTCTCTACTTTTTTTACCAAATTGCGATTCTTGCGCTTTCCAACACTATTGATGGGGACACACACATAATTTAACCCTTTCTCTCCCAGTGATGCCGTTTGGCAATATGTTATTCTAGGCACAACCATTTGTCCAAAGATTGTAAACAACAGCGCAGGACTTTCAAAACTTTATTGTGACTAGGTCGTCTACTGCTACTTCGAGAAAACTGAGAGCTTTACGCTATAATGCATTGCCAAAATATGTATTGCTTCATGAGTAAGAGTACATGCTACAAAACTTTCAAATTATAATACGAATGTGAAGGAGAATCTCATAAATAAAATATTGACAAACACCTAAATTAGTAGTAAAGAGTTTGAAAATGACGTTTGTTACGATAAAGGAAACATCGTTCTCAATGATGCTATACGGAGTCATCTCAAATTTTCCTCCAAAAATTACAATAAAAAATTATAAATTCTAACAAATATACATTATTGCAGTCATTACGTAAAAAATATGCAAATAAATATCTTTGTTCATAAATTAATAAAATTTGGGGTCGAAAAGGTCACACAGAGCAAAGGACATGGAAGAGCAGTTGAATGGGATGGACAGTGTCTTGAAAGGAGGTTATAAGATGTACATTAACAAGGGTAATGGAATGTAGTGTCAGAAAATGACGCGATGCTGAAGAAATTAGATTAGGTAATGAGGCAATGAAAGTAGTAGTTATTTAGCTAGCAAAATAATAACTGATGTCGAATTGATATAAAATGCAGAATGGCATTGGAACGAAAAGCATTTCTGAAGAAGCAAAATTAACTGACATAGAAAATTAATTTAAATGTTTGAAAATCCTTTCTGTAAGCATTTGTCTGGAGTGTAGCATTGTATGGTATTGAAAAGTTTAGACAAAACAATGACAGAAGTTTTTGAAAAGTGGTGCTACAGACGAATTTTATATTATCTCATCTGTTTAGTTCAACTTTCTGCTCTCTTTCAGATAAGTATGATTTCTACCATTTGTTCACTGTCCCACTCATACCATACATGTAAGCGACACTAGAAGAATTCCATGCTTTACACAATCAAAAGTCTTTGATGTCCGGTTATTATTAAAAATACTCAGTAAAACGTAACAGTTATTAATTAAATTTATTATTAATAACAGTATGTCTCGATATAATTATGTACCTATGATCAAAACGTAATTATGTATGATTAAATGTATATGTATTGTCATCTGTATGTATTGCTGAAACAATACATGAAGGTTAACAAATAGTTGCAGAACCACCTGAAACTACCAGTGTCAGTATAAATTTGAAAACTTAATAAATCACGGAATAATGTAGATAGAGAGGAAAATTGACACACATGCTTGAAATGACATGGGGTTTTATTAGAACAAAAAAAAATTAAATTAAAAAAAATGACGGAGTAAAAACAGGTCATAGGTTTTATTCTCGATTAATCTGGTGTTGAATGTTTTGGTGAGAGTGTATGCGCCGATGCTGTAATACAGTTGTTTAAACAAGACTGGGATTCAAGTGAATCTTCTGATCGGAACTGATAGTGCCTCACCATATCTCCGGACATGCTTTGCAGTGCTGTCACAACATTATTCCTCGACTAAAGCTATTGTCGAGGAATGATGGTGAACATATTGAGCATTTCCTGCAAAGAACATCTTTTCTTTGTCTTCATTTGTTATGCTATTTATTGCTTTACTGATCAGATGAAGCGCCATCTGTCGGGCATTTTTTGAACCTTTTTTTTCTTTTTTGGTTATGATAAAACCTCGTGTCATTCCAAGCATTCATTTGTGTCAATTTTTACCTCCCTATCTACATTATTCCGCGATTTATTAAGTTTTCAAATTTATACTGACTTTTTGATTACCCGGTATATATATCTGGGTACCTCGAGATCTAGAAGAGCTTACTGTGAGGACTAAACCATTTTCAAGTCGGTTTATTTCTATAACAAAATATATAATGTTATCCCAAATGTCATTAAAAAATCCCTGTCTCTGGCACTATATAAAGAATGACACTTTCCATAGACCAGAAGATGGTACCTGAGTATGCCGAAACCGATCGTCAGGACATATACACTCCTGACCATTAAAATTACTATACCACGAAGATGACGTGCTACAGACGCGAAATTTAACCGACAGGAAGAAGATGCTGTAATATGCAAATAATTAGCTTTTCAGAACTTTCACACAAGGTTGGCGCCGGTGGCAACACCTACAACGTGCTGACATGAGGAAAGTTACTAGCTAACACTAAGGACGGCACAAATATCCATGCCCGAGGGGTGATTCGAACCCCCGACCGTAGTGGCCGTGCAGACCGAGACTGGCGCACCGCAGTCCCCTCGATCACCGCGGCCGGTACACTTTGAACGGTCGCCGGTACATTTCAGACGTGTGTTACGACCCGTGGCTCTACCCTCCATTCGATCCCTGCGAAACCCTACATTTCAGCAGGATAATGCACGACCGCATGTTGCAGGTCCCGTACGGGCCTTTCTGATTACGGGAAATGTTCGACTGCTGCCCTGGCGAGCACATTCTCCAGATCTCTCACCAATTGAAAACGTTAGGTCAATAGTGGCCGAGCAACTGGCTCCTCACAATACGCCAGTCACTACTCTTGATGAACTGTGGTATCGCGTTGAAGTAAACGCCATCCAAGCTCTGTTTGACTCAATGCCCAGGCGTATCAAGGCCGTTATTACAACCAGAGGTGGTTGTTCTGGGTACTGATTTCTCAGTATCTATGCACCCAAATTGCGTGAAAATGTTATCACGTGTCAGTTCTAGTATAATATATTTGGTCAATGAATACCCGTTTCTCATCTGTATTTCTTCTTAGTGTAGCAATTTTAATGGCCAGTAGTGTAAATAAAACACTATTGCGACATTGGCATGTTCTTAAATTGAACTCACCTTCATCGTTTGCGCTGGAAAGCCCAGTAGTGACTTTTGAAATGATCAGGTTCACTGCACATTACAGTTCATCTACATCTAAATAGATACTGTGTAAATCACATTTAAATGCCTGGCAGAGGGTTTATTAACCACTTCATAACTTTTCTCTGCCGTTCCATTCTCTAATAGCGCGCGGGAAGAAAGAACACCTAAATCGTTCCGTTTTCGACCTGATTTCTCTTATTTTATTGGGATGGTCATGTCTCTCTAAGTAGGTGGGTGCTAGCAAAATATTTTCACATTCAGAAGCAAAAGTCGGTGACTGAAACTTTGCAAACAGATCACGCCGCAATAAATAACGTCTTTCTTTTAATGATTTCTACCCCAATTCGAACAACATTTCCGTGACGCTTTCCCCCCCGTAACGTGATAAAACAAAACGAGCTGCCCTTCTCTGAACCTTCTCAATGTCTTCCGTCAGTCCCACCTGGTGAGGGTCCCACAAGGGACAACAGTACTCCAAGAGAGGACGCACAAGTGTGATGTAGGCAGTCTCTTTGGTGGAGCTGGTGCATCTTCGAAGCTTTCTGCCAATGAAACGTAAACTTTGGTTCGCCTTCCCCACAATATTTTCTGTGTGTTCTCTCCAGTCTAAGTTATTCGGAATTGTAACTCCTAGGTAGAATTTACGACCTTAAGGTTTGACTGATTTATCTCGTAATAGAAGTTCAGCGGATTTCTTTTAGTGGTGATGTGTATTACTTCACACTTTTCTTTATTCAGCGTCAATTGCCAATTTTTGCACCATGTAGAAATTTTGTCTAAATCGCTCTGCAGTTGGTTTTGACCCTCTGTTGACTTCACTAACCGATAAACGACAGCATCATCCACAAACAATCTAAGGGAGCTATTCAGATTGTCTCCTAAATCGTTTATAAACACGACGAAGAGTAGGGGACCTATAACGCTTCCCTGTGGAACGCCAGATATCACTTCTGTTTTACTCGATGACTTACCGTCAGTTAAGGCAGAAATGTGTGTAACGACTGTTTCGAGACAGTCCCCCAGGTGAATGTGGTTCGCGGTGGAGAGTCGACCACGAGGTTTCCGATGGCGACCCTTTCGCCGACACTTTTGGGTGGTCGCGGCGGCTATCGGCGTCTGCTGATTAAATATTCGGCTGGGTGTTTCGCTATTAGCGTGGCGGCTAATGGCCGTTTAATGGGGAGGCCTCGGTATTAGCGCGCCGCTCCGGTCGCCGGCAAATATTTATTTGATAGCCGGATTACGACCGCTCACCCACACACACACAGATGCGGCCACTCGCAAACGCGGTTTCTCGCACGCTCGCACATACGCTATCGCTCGGGCCGTGTTTATTTTTTTTTTGCATACTGTTTGTTATTGCGCGGCACAGCTTGCGAAGCGCAGAGTTAATGTTAGCTTTGAAGCGATAGGCAGGTGTTCGCTCGTAGAACCGGTGCCGGCTTAAAACCTGCTGACCGAATTTGCATATCGCGAGAGCAGCCCTTTTGTTTCACTTAGGGCGAATTTGGTTTCACTAATTTGACAGTTACCACTGACTCCTTTCAATTGTCTATGCAATCGTGCATACGGAGATGTACAGGGTATCTTTTTTTTTTTTCTTTTTTTTTTTTCTTTTTCTTTTTTTTCCACGAGCAAAAAAGGAAGAGATTGATCGACGAGAGAGTATGGAAAAATACAGATTCCAAATTCAAAGCTGAGTAATTTCTTACTAAAAGATACGGAATATTGTTCACTTTTCTTTGATAATAAACACTAAAAATATGTTACTATCCACAGGTACACTAAAACACAGTAAGTAAATGATTACACTCTTAAGTGTATGTAACAAAATCAGTCAGTTACAATGAAGAGACAAGGTACCTTTTGGTCACGTGACGATGGTATCCCTTTATTCCCTTTCTTGAATAAAGGGCAAGCTGTGTTTCGCAAGAGCGATACTTTCTGAATCCGTGTTGACTATTGGTTATAGGTTGTTCTCTCCGGGATAGTTCATGATGTTCGAACAAAGTATATGTTCCAAAATCCTACAGCAAATCGACGCCTCACCTTCAGAAAAGTGAAATATTAAGGCAGAGCTTTCCAAACCGGGTGTCGCGAGACTAACAAATTTAGACTCTAAACAAAAGAAATTGTCATAAAATAGCACAAAATATCCTTCTCTTCATACTACTCTGAAGAATCGCCTGCAGCTAATCATCCTTCTCTTCATTAAAGGAATTATCGGTGCACATTAAATGCGTGTTCAGCCGCTAGGCAGAAGCTCTGCTTCAGCTGTAGTAGACACTCAGGGTTCGTTCAAACAGCTGCTAGTTGTCAGATTCCAGCAAACTGCGCATGCGCAGAGCTGCTGCTGATACTCGATTACAGCTCTTCCCATGCGCAGTTTGCTGGAACTGGCAGTTGCTTGAACGAACCTTCACTGTAGTCTGCTTTCCTTCTCAAAAAGCTGCACCTGAGCGTTTTTTAATGGATTTATCAAAGCCACGTCTCCATCGATTGCGTTTGTTACAATTAAATGTCAATCAATGACACAGTGGCTGTAAAAGCCGCCACAGATTGTAGAAGCAGTCACAATTGTCCACTGACTAAAGCTACTCAGTGTGGGGTATGGGGTATGGCCGGGTGATTAACGGAGATATTTTAAACGCAGTGATCGTTGCTTCGAACCCTGGTATGCGGTAAGATAATTATTTCTCTCAGGTTCTTGTATATAACATATTCTGGGAGCAGAAATGACATTCATATTCTTACTTGTCACAAATATTTATCCATTTTTTCTGAATATGTCGGGATTTCAGAGGTCGTGGTGAAGTAAGAACCTAATAATATAACTTAAATAATAATTCATCACTTGTTATAAATACATCATTATTTCTGAAAACAATGTGATAATATTGAACTGAAAGGGAACAGCCACTGTGCTGTCTAAATCAGAAAGCCGAGCAGCTAATTTCCAGATGCCGTTTTCAATCGATCCAGCAAAACCGTATCTGGCCCTGACATGTACACACGACAGCGAAAAACGGTTTCCGAAATTCAGTTTTCGTGTTTCGGAAGTTGGGTCGCAAGTAGAAGAAGCAAGTATTATTGTGTGAGTTAGGCATTGTTGTCTGCGGTGTTACTCTGTTGTACATCTCCGTAGTTTCTAATCTTCCCTTTTCTTGCGATGAGTGTGTACGTAATCAGTGGCGGCACTAGACGAAAATTGGGCGTCGGGGAACTCGTGTTTGCGAGGCCCCTTTCATTTCTTCAGTACGGAAGAAAATGTTAAATAAAATGAACTGAATTATACATGATTATACTAAGATTTTAGTGTAATATACAATAGAATATACAAGTATTATTGTAATAATAAAAAATTACAATAAACAAACACAAACTAAAATAGAGAGGCTCTCACTGAATTTTTTTAAGATCACCTCTTAATTAATACGAGCCGCTACTTCGACTTCAATTAATAGTACCGAAACCGCAGGTAGTGCTTCTTGGCTCATTGTGCTTCTCAAGTTAATGAATTTTAACTTCGTGAAGCTTCTCTCGGCCGAAGCTATACTGAGCATGATTCTGATTGTTATATTAACATTTGGATATACTTCTTCCAAATTGTCTTCTAAAATGTACTGAATAAGTTGTTTTGCGAATATTTAACTAAAAATTACTTCACTACTGCACCCATACGGAAACAAAAACTGACAACTAAATAGCTGCCGGCCGGGAATGACAGAGCGCACTAAGGCGTCATACTACGGTGAGCGCGATCGCTCTCATCCGGGGTGGAATCCCACCCCTGGGTACGGATGTTGTGTTCGTCCATTGGTTAAGCTAGTGTTAAGTTACTTTTAGGTCGTCGCTACATAACCTAGCAGTTGAAAAGCGCCGTCAAACATCAAATGTAAAAAAAAAGCTAAGATTTTAACAATGTTTTGCGAGGCCCCCACAGGTGCGAGGCCGTCGGCGGTTAGCCGACGTCGTCGACGCCTAGCGCCGCCACTGTACGTAATTGCTGTAGCCAGGATCATCATAAAACATGTCAATGCGTACAAGGATTTCAGTTTCGTTTACAAACTACATTTAAGCGATATTGTATTTCCGAACCCCCCCCCCCCCCCACCCGCTAGAACCATTTAAATTCTACCATATGTATTTATATTAGTGAAAAGGTGTCGCGCAAAACTGTAAGCTATAAAAGGGAAAGTTTGGAAAGTACTGCATTAAGGGAACTACTACAGCAAACTGCAGAGTAAGAGATGTGAGAGGACCAACTTATTTTCCTGTCGAACGCTGCACCAGTGGGAGTCGAACAGCAGCCAGTCGGAAGAGTGCCGGCCGCGGTGGCCGAGGTGACTGAGGCGCTCCAGCCACGGTCAGCACGGCCACTACGGTCGGGGATTCGAATCCCCCCTCGGCCATGGATATTTGTGCCGTCCTTAGTATTAGCTATTTTATAAGTAGTAGCCGTCCGCGGTGGCCGAGGTGACTGAGGCGCTCCAGTCACGGTCAGCACGGCCACTACGGTCGGGGGTTCGAATCCCCCCTCGGCCATGGATATTTGTGCCGTCCTAGTTTGTAAGTAGTTCATAAGTAGTTTGTAAGTTTAGGGACTGATGACTCCGTAGTTAAGTGCCATAAGCTTAACAAACATTTGAACATTTTGTCGGAAGAGTAGGAACGCACGAAAACGGAAAGCGACCATCGACCTCCGTTGGCATCTGGGACGGGCCCTCTGGAGTCCGGCTCTGTGAACAAAGAGCGGACAGTGTGGCGCCTGGTTCTGGACCCTCTGACTGCTAACAAATGGACCTCTACCTGCCGCCTCAAATTAAATTACAATAAGGCGGGGGGGGGGGGGGAACTGCGACGAGAAAGAGGGGGGAGGTGGGGTGTAGCAAGACGCCGCGTCGTCGGTTCGTCGGACCGTCAGCCGACGAGTGGGAAAAAAGCGGTGGGCGTGCCCGCAGGCCGAACGTAATAGCGGGAGACGCGTTTTTAAGGAGGGCCGACCGCCAAGCCGTGACAAATGAAGCACCAGTCTGTGGTCTCCGGGCAACCGGACGCTGCGCGCTGGAAATCGCGCTGGAGTACCGCTCTACTGGCCACTGCTCGAACGCAGCGTGAGGTTACACTGTCTTACTGAGTGTCTAGCGGTAGCTGAGCAGCTGCGTATGAAGGTAGTGAGATACCAACAGCCGTATGTATAATAAAATATTTATTGTATCATAACCAGTTTCGGCATTCCACTCTGCCATCTTCAGGTCCCTACATCGGAGCATAACATCCATTAACACTCCGAGTGCCAATCACGTCAATTGACGGGATACGGAAATTTCTGTAGAATGCCCAATCACGTCATTTGACGTGATCTTTGTTTTCGTGCTTTTAAAAACAGAATCTAGTTGAAACTTCCTGGCAGATTAAAATTGTGTGCCGAAACCGGGACTCGAACCTGGGACCTTTGCCTTTCGCGGGCAAGCGCACTACCGACTGTGCTATCCCGACACGACTCACGATGCCGCCTCACAACTTTACTTCCGCCAGTACCTCGCCTCCTACTTTCCAAACTGCCAGGAAGTTTCATATCAGCGCACACTCCGCTGCAGAGTGAAAGTTTCATTCTAGAATCAAGTTTATTGAAGGGCTAGATCTACCTTAAAAACTTGGTAAACCTACGGTTTAAACCAGCCTATAGATCTTTTATATAGTTTCTAAATCGACTGACTGATCGCATTCATTCTATGAAACGGGGCAGGTTCAAATGTTTGTAGAGTCTATGGGACTTAACTACGGGGTCATCAGTCCCTAAACCTACAAACTACTTATGAACTAGCTAATCCTAAGGACGGCACAAATATCCACGCCCGAGGGGGGATTCGAACCCCCGACCGCAGTGGCCGTGCAGACCGTGACTGGAGCGCCTCAGTCCCCTCGGCCACCGCGGCCAGCACGGGGCAGGTAGAAAATGGTGTCCGCTCACTCAGTAGGTGAATGAACGAACATGGCTTCACGCAAAATATTCTCCCCGAAACTACTGCTATGACAGAGGGGTGACACAGCAACATATCGTAGTGACTCTACGGCCTGTTTGCGAAGTAGAGAAGTAGAGAAGCATGGGGGTCCGGGTTCGATTCCCGGCCAAACCAGATATTTTAATTCAACGCTTCAGATTTATCAATAATGTCGTTCCCCTAATGTTTCACCTGTTTTAAGGTGAGACGGTAGGCCCATCTCACTGATGTGGTTATGGTATATCGCCCCAAATTTGTGACTGGATAGGGGATTTCCTGTCAGATAGTTTGTAGTAATCGATGGCAAAGCATCGACTAAAACAGAGGTGATATCGGGCCTTCCACAGGGTAGTGTTATTGGTCCTCTGCTGTTCCTTATTTACATAAACGATTTGTGAGAAAATCCAAGTAGCTCTCTTAGATTGTTTGCAGATGACGCCGTCATTTACCGTCTAGTATATACATCTGAAGATGAAAACCAACTGCAGAACTATCTGAATAAGATATCACTATGGTGTAAAAATTGGCAATTGAGTCTAAATAGAAGTGTGAAGTCGTCCACATGAGTACGATCAGAAATCAAACTTTGTTTACAAGATAAATCAATCAAATCGTTTCTTAACGTAAGTACTCTATTTGTTTAATTAATTAACTTTTTCTGTATTTTATTGCTGTTTTGTTTTTATTGTTATCACAACATTTTTTTTGTTTGTTTCATCCGATCCCCATCCTTTGAAATATAATTTTCAACATGTTACCGGACTTTTTCTTGTGATCCATATACCTATTAATTTTGTAGTATTCATTCCGAATATACATCTTGAAGCCTATGATGTTGTCTGGTCCTAGGTTGTTAATGGCATAATTTACGTAACTTCCTATCAGCCAGTACACGGCGTTATTTATTGCGTCTGGAAAGTACCGTTCTTGAGGTCTGTGAAGAACTGTCGATGTTATATTGTTGGGTGATGTCCTTGTAATAAATGCAATTTGCTCTTGAATCTATTTCCAATTATTTATATTCCCACCGCATGTATATCTATGTGTAATTGTATCTGTTAGATGGCACCGCTGACACAGAATGGTATCACTGAGACCAATTCCGTAGAGTCTTTCATGAGTACTAATGATGATGTTCACTGATTTGTACCACGTTGTTGTGATATCAGAGGTCAGGACTTTCACGTTTATGTTTTCCCAGATAGCAGTCCAGTCTAAATTTGGATACTGTCTTCCTATTTTATTTCTACCTTCATTTTTCCACCTTTCCCGCATGATTGCTCCTGATGTTATCTGTTGAGCTTGTTTAAGTCCAGTACTCAAATAACTTAGTCCAATAAAAAACGTTCTCACACGCTGTAGACGACTATTTATTTTTCACTCGTCTCGGGTAGAGTGCTCTGCTATATATACACAGACAGAATGTACCAGCAATTAGAATACTTAACATAAGAAACATGTTTAAATTACAAGTGAACACAAGAAACACGTAGAATATTCTGGAAATGATGATTACAAAGAAAGAAATTTTTCCCGGTGGACGGCATTGGACCGACGACCTTCAGCAGCACAATCTGTGATACAATCCATTGCGCCTCGCCGGTAGATGGCTAACTTGCAGTCTCGCGGCAATATACTGTTATCTCTCATAATCGGAGCTGATTTTTTTTGAGAGAAGCTGTTTACTCTTGGTCACATTGCCATCACACCCAGTGTTGCCAGACGCAGGGAACTTTCCCTACACGTAGGTACTTTTAAGCATTAAAATCGTGTAGGAAATTTTCATCCAAAAGTCCCCAACGTGTAGGTACATTGGTAAAATTTTACAATCGCCGACTAATGCCTAGCGGGTAATGTTGGCAACAGAACAGTTGTCACCATGCGTGGCGTGAATGAAGCTGAACAATTGTGGCGAAGTTTGAAGCAGCCAATGATATTTTAGACGGCATACTTGTTTTCTGTTAATAGTAAACAATATTAATTTGAACACTTAGTTTCGGACAGATTAAAATTGATGCGAAATATGATGATTTCAATGTACAGTACATCACTGGAATGGAGAATCGGTTTGGAAATAGTGTTAGAAAATGTCAGCACAAGAAAAATTTATTATTTCCATGAACGAAAGACGTTTTATTACCTTGACTAGACTGTTATTTATTAATGTCAGGACGATGTATTGGTTGGTACTTGTAAATGAGAAGCTCCTGACAAGAAAACGCTAAAACATTTTCGACAGCCAAAGTTATAATGCACAAAGCGCTAGATATTCGTTGTCAACGTAGCTTTACTCTTTGAAAATATGAATTATGTAGAGTGACGGACTTCCTTTTTTGTGATGACTGAACTAAATAATTACTACTGTTCCTACTCTATGGTTGATAGTGTCTCGATGTACCCCTGTGCGGTCAATGAATCAGCTATCCTCGTGTAACAGTGTACTCGGAATTAGCGGCATATTTGGGAAACTAATTAATGCTGTTCCTCTCTATGGTTGACAGGTTCTTGATGTACCCTTGTCCGATCGATAAATCAGTAATCCTTTTGTAACAGAGCACTCTGAATTCGCGGCATAATCTACACTTTACTGCATCAGTAACGATCAGTCAATAGAAAAACATCTCTAGCAAGTGAAGCATGATGCCAAATGTTTACTTTAAAGTTTTTCAAAATTGTAACGCGTCACATTAATCAACTGGTTAACCTCTGCTGGCTGGACTCCTAGATTCAGCCCCTCCCAGACCCAAATCCTGGCTACGACCCTGATGTAAGGACATTAAAATGAGGTAGGGAGAAAGTAGAGGAAACGTAGGTACATTTTTGTGACACCAGTGGCGTAACTACGGGGGGGGGGGGAAATGAGGAGGATAGAACACCCCCCCCCAGAACCCAAAAGAGAGAGAGAGAGAAAGAGAGAAAAGAAATCGTATAACAGCAATCTGGTAAAGGTAAAGGTCTTTTATCATAAGCTTTCATTGGAAGGGAGTGAATTAATTTCTTCAACGGAAGTGGTAGATGGTAGTCTGAGTGGAAACTGACTAAAATTTTGCTCGTCAAGCAGATCTATCCCCCCCCCCCCCCCCCCAAAGCCAATACCTAGTTACGCCACTGTGTGACACTGTAGGTATTTTCTCTCTCTTAGATTAGATTTTCGTTCCGTAGATCCATGTTGAGGGGATCCTCGTGGATGTGGAACGTGTCGAGAAACAAAATTTACGACTTGAGTAATTGATAATACTAATAATACAAATACAGATATACATTTTTAAGTTTCTTTTTTTCTGCCATCTGGCAACACTGATCAGACAACAAGAACCGTAGGGTCGAGTTGGTATCTTGACCATTTTCCGGTTTACCTCGTTCGCTGGCAGACGCTGAGACGTAACACTCTGTCCACGTGTTTACATCTGATCTGTGCCAGCAGCCAAACGTCGGAGGCCCGCGTCCCGTGGAGACGGCTAGCGCCAGAAATGCAATCTCATTACCGGACGCCGCTCCGCGCCGTGCGATCGAAGCCGGGGCATAAAAAACAGCGGTGCGCTCCCTGGGGGAGATGTAATGCGTTTAATGGCCCCCCTCCCCCTCTCCCTCCCTCACTACCCCCCACCCTCGCCCATAGAGCCGTACCCGCAAGCGCTCCACCGATCTCTGTTATCACGCGACCCACATTAGTTTCAATAATTAATCGTACCATTCTCTCGACAGCATTCCCCGTGTCTTAGGCTGTGGTCACAGTGGCTCCGACATCGGTGGGTTTTACCGATGACTGGCGGCAGCCGAAATGGGCCGATGGTTTCAAATCTGTTGGGTCTACATCTGTTGTTGTGGTCTTCAGTCCGTAGACTGGTTTGATGCAGCTCTTCACGCTACCCGGTCCTGTGCAAGTTTTATGTTATGTTTGTATCGCTTATGGGACTTAACTACGGGGTCATCAGTCCCTAGACTTACAAACTACTTATGAACGACTTACGAACTAGGAACCCCGACCGTAGTGGCAGTGCAGACAGTGACTGGTGCGCCTCAGTCCCCTCGGCCACCGCGGCCGGCCCTGTGCAAGTCTCTTCATCTGAGAATACGTTCGGCAACCTACATCCTTTTGAATCTGCTTACAGTATTCGTCCCTCGGTCTTCCTTTACGATTTTTATCCCACACGCTTCCCTCTAAGGCTGACAATTCTTCGCCGGCCGCCGTGGCCGAGGGGACTGAGGCGCTCCAGTCACGGTCTGCACGGCCACTACGGTCGGGGGTTCGAATCCCCCCTCGGGCATGGATATTTGTGCCGTCCTTAGGATTAGCTAGTTCATAAGTAGTTTGTAAGTTTAGGGACTGATGACCCCGTACTTAAGTCCCATAGACTATACAAACATTTGAACATTTTGACAATTCCTTGATGTCTCGGGTTGTGTCCAAGCAATCTATCCCTTCTCTTTGTCAGAATATGCCAGAAACTCCTTTTCTCCCCGATTCGGTTAAGGACCTCCTCATTACTTACGTGATCTACCCATCTAATTTTCATCTATCGTCTGTAGCACCACATTTCAAAAGCTTTCATCTTTTTTATCTGAACCCCTTATCGTCCACGTTTCACTCCCAAACAATGCTACACTCCAGACAAAATGCTTTCAGAAAGGACTTCCTAGCATTTAAATTAATATTGGATGTTAACAACTTTCGCTTCTTTAGAAACGCTTTTCTTCCCTTAGCCATTCTGCATTTTATATCTTCTTTACTTCGGCCATCAGAAGTTATCTTGCTACCCAAATAACAAAATTCATCTACTACTTTAATTGTCTCATCACCTAATCTAATTGCTTTAGCATCGCCTGATTTTCTGACATTGCATTCCATTATTTTTCGTTTTACTCTTGTTAATGTTCATCTTATATCTTCCTTTCAAGACACTGTCCATTCCACTCAATTTCTCTTCCAGATCTTTTGCGGACTCTGACAGAATTACTATATCATCGGCAAACCGCAATGATTTTATTTCTTCTCCCTGGATTTTAAAGCCCTCTCCAAATTTCTTCTTCCATTCCTTCACTGCCTCCTCAATGTACAGATTGAACAACAATGGCGAAAGGCTACAACCCTGTCTTACTCCCTTCACAACCTCTGCGTCCCTTTCTTGCCCTTCGACTCTAATAACCGCTGGTTGGTTTTTGTATAGGTTGAATATAACTCTTTGCTCCCTATATTTTACCCCTGCTACCTTCATAATTTGGAATAAAGTATTCCAGTCGACATTGTCAAAGTCTTTCTCCAAATCGTCAAACGCTAAAAACGTAGGTTTCCCTTTCCTTAGCCTATCTTCTAAGATAACTAGTAATGTGAGTATTACCTCCCGTATTCCTACACATATCCTAAATCCAAACTGATCTTCCCCGAGATCGGATTCCACAAGTTTTTCCGTTCGTCTGTAAATAATTCGTGTTAGTATTATGCAACCATGACTTATTAAACTGATAGTTCAGTAATTTTCACATTTGTCTGCACCTGCTTTCTTCGGAATTGGAACTAAGATATGCTTCTTGAATTCGGAGGGTATATCCCCTGTCTCATACATCTTGCATACCAGTTGGTACAATTTTTTCACGAATGGCTCTCCTAACGATATCAGCAGTTCACACGGAATATCATCTACTCTAGGGGCCTTGTTTCGATCCAAGTCCTTCAGCGCTCTGTCAAATTCTTCTCGCAGTATCATATCTCCATCTACATAAATATTTATCAATATTTTTTTCGTAATAGGGAATTTCTCTTAGCGTCACAGTGTACGGTATGGATGTTCTACCAAATTGTGACATATGAAAATATGTGCCGAGCTGGGACTCGAACCCTGGTTTCCAGCTTTTCGCGAGCGGTCGCCTTAACCACTAGGCTACCCGAACACGACTTCAGGAGCGACCCAAACTTCCATATGCCACACTGACTGCACATATCAGTCGACTACAGATGACTAAGCGAGACAATGACGATAACAACGTAGGATAATGCCTCGTTCTTTTCATTCTCCCTGGTCCGGGAATACAGATTAAGGCTGCAAGTGGTAAGGGGTGAATGTAGTTGACTCATATGTGCAGTCAGTGTGGCATATGGAAGTTTGAGACGGTCCTGGAGTCGTGTTCGGATAGCCTAGCGGTTAAGGCGACCGCTCACGAAAAGTGGGAAACCCGAGTTCGAGTCCCGACCAGGCACAAGTTTTCATATTTATGAGAAATGTGATGTTTGTCTGGACTATATAACATTGTTCGTTCAACATAGTCGTCATAAGTTCCGGTAAGAAGCGGTATCTTTTGTCTAATCCACTTGCAAAGATAAACTCGGTCTCCACACGTGAATCTATATGAGAGAGTGTCCACTAAATTGCGTCTGAGGCAAAGGTCTGTAACACTCAGTCCTATTCTATGCAGTTTTTCATTTGTGCTCAGAACTTTGGTGACTGTTTTGGACAGCGCAAAGTTAACTTTGGATGAGAGCACACTGCACGTGATTTTTGCCTCCGTACATCCCACTCGACTTCACTAAACTTTGATTCTCTTTTTATTCCTCTCTTCATATTTTTCCTATATTCTAAAATATTCCTTGCAGTTAAATTCGTATATTTTGCTTAGTTTCCCCGGCACTCCCTCCAAGCCAGATGTTAGATGGGCCTGTAGAATTTCATCTCAGCGCAAAGAACGTTGCTTAACAACGTTTCGTGGGAATGTTTCCCTCTCTTCGCAGAAGTTCCTGACGATGACGCGCTACAGCCCGCGGACAACAGGAAGAAGACAGAAGTGCTAGCCGCACAGCCGACACGCCATATTCACTGAAATTTTCGTCGCCTGTTCGGGAAAACGCCGGCTCCGTGATTCGGTTTTTCCTCGCGCGTTCCGCCGGCGGTTACTCTCTGGGAAATAAAATGGCTGCCGCGGCCTGGCGTGTTATTCGTCTCGCCGTAACTCGCCGGACAATGACAGCTTATCCCGTCCCGGGGCGGCGAGCGGAAATTGCTAGTGGGGACTACTTCTTGCGGCGCAAGACTGCTCCCCACGTCCTTCTGCGAGATGATCAACGCACCGCGATGATTCAGCAATTTTCGGAATTCCGACGTCACTTTCGGAGTGACATGACAGGTTATTGTATCTAACACTTCTCGAATTTGCTGTCGAGAGCATTCCTTATACACATTATTTTCGATTTCATACATTTCTGATGTCAGGGCTGACGTGAGTTACATTGCTTCCCGTAGTGTTGCACGACGTGCAAATCTTGTGTCTGCCACCACCCCACCCGCCTATTCAATACCCCTCGGCAGTATCATACACAGAGACTACGAACAAGCGCAGAAGACAATGCATTACAGATCGTTTTCAGTCAATTTGCAAGCTTCTAATTTATAGTGACAAATTGAAAATAAGCGGACACTAGTTTGGAAATTAGACTTCAGTGGCAAGAACTGTTTAGTTACTGCCCTAATTTTAATACGAGGTACGTCCAGAAAGTAAGTTCCGTTTGCTTATATACAACAAACCTGTACAGATACAGAAAAAATATTTATTGTACAAAAATCTACAACTGTTAAACTACTTTACTACATAGCTGTCGAAATTTTGCAGGCACTTACCGTGGCACAAGTTTCTGTATGCCTTCTTCATAGAAGATTGCCGCCTGTGTATTCAGCCATGTGGTAGCATGTTATTTCAGCTCGTCATCGTTGAAGTGTTGACAGGAATAATTTTAGGTGTAAGAAGAGGATTTCCATCAAAAGGTGGTGTCTGTTTCCACGATAGTGCCGGACCTTATGTGGCGAATGTGACCAAACAACTCTTACGGGAATTTCAATGGAACGTGTTTGATCATCATCCATACAGCCCGGGCCTAACTCCTAGCCACTTTCACCTCTTCTTACACCTAAAAATCTGTCCAGTTGTAGATTTTTGTACAAGAAATATTTTTTTCTGTATCTGTACACGTTTGTTTCATATAACCAAACGGAACTTACATTCTGGACGTACCTCGTACTTGCACAGTTAATCAAGAAACAGTGCGTTTAAACTGATCGAAAGCGCAACGGATATTTTGAACAAAGTTTCTAATTTATAGTGACTAATTGAAGAAGGGAAGAGGAAGTAGATCAAGATGAAATAGGAGATACTATACTGAGAGATGAATTGGGCAGAGTCCTGAAATACCTAGGTCGGAATAAGGCCCCAGGAGTAGATGACATACCCTCAGAGCTACTAAAGTCTCTGGGACAGCCAACATTGACAAAACTATTTCACCATAAAGAGATTTTATGCAATGTCGTTGGGTGTTTTAGAACATCTTTAGCTGAAGTAATATGCACTGCCTCCTTCAGCAATTTAAGAACAATGTTTCTAATATCTGTATTTTTAAATATTAGATTCTGTCAGATTCTAATATGAAATTAGGTATTTTGGATACTATAAAATCACAACTGTCGATACAAAAATAGCATAAATCTTAGCTGGGAAGGCCACGAGAGTATATATATAGGTTAAGCAGTCAACAATCCGAACATTGGTTTGAACACCACAGTGCTTTACTAGGCATGGTCCTGTTTAGAGGTGGTATGCCGTTGCCTTCCTCCGACCTTCGAATTGACTTACCCAGCCAGTTATAGGGGGACCTACAGTTTAACGTGGGTTCCGAACCACGGTGCAACTCGGTATTTTTCACATGAGCAATAATGCCAGAGGTCAAAGAAGTGGAAAGTGACAGATAAAAATCCTAGGACCTGGCGGGGATCGAACCCGCGACCTTTGGATTTGTAGTCTGGCACTCTACCACTGTACAACCGAGGCGCATAAACTTGCGTTTTCGATCGTAAATTTCCATAATTCGTGTATGTACAACTTTTATTGCCTTTATTTAGCCGCGGTGGCCGAGGGGACTGAGGCGCTTCAGTCACGGTCTGCACGGCCACTACGGTCGGGGGTTCGAATCCCCCCTCGGGCATGGATATTTGTGCCGTCCTTAGTTGTAGGTAGTTCATAAGTAGTTTGTAAGTTTAGGGACTGATGACCACGTAGTTAACTCCCTTAAGCTTAACAAACATTTGAACATTTGAACATTAGCCTGTATTTAATGAGGAACAAAAATAGGTTTTTACCTAAAATTCGAGGTCTAGTCGTAAGCCGTGGTCTGACAGGAGCTTCAGTACTGGCGTCTAAGCGACAGAGAAGAAAAAGAGAAAAAGTGCGCTTCTCCGAAGTTTTAAAACAAACGAGATGACAAGGCTGCGAAACTCTTGTCAAAAGCCAGCTAGCCACGGACCCCTGTGGTATCCCATATCAGTTGGTCCGCGAGAAAATCAGGTCCGCTTTGGTATCGTCGACAATCAGGAATAGAAAGCGAATGATGGATGCACTCCTGGCGGGAGATTGACGAGGTTCTTTTCCGACGCTTCACCATGACGACGTCAACTCGGACACTACTGAACAAAGAGAAATAAGAACGAAGGCTATCCAGGAACTCATCGGAGTGTCTTTACAGCTCAACTCGATGCTTATGATTCCATGCGGCATTTTTGGCCGTTAGACTCCAAATGTTCAAATGTTTGTAGAACTTACGGGACTTAACTACGGGGTCATCAGTCCCTAAGCTTACAAACTACTTATGAACTAGCTAACACTAAGGACGGCACAAATATCCATGCCCGAGGGGGGATTCGAACCCCCGACCGTAGTGACCGTGCAGACCGTGACTGGAGCGCCTCAGTCCCCTCGGCCACCGCGGCCGGCGTTGGACACCAGCTGGGATCGTGTTCGGCCTGCCTGTTGAAAGTCTTTTTAGCTGACGACACTTCGGCGACTTGCCTGTCAATCATGATGAAATGATGATGAGGATGGCACAACAAGCATTCCCGGAGCGGAGAAAATGTCTGACGAGACCGGGAATCGAACCCAGGCCCCTTACATGTCAGTGAACCAAGCTGTCCAATAGACTATAGAGACGGAAACTTAAAAGAATTAAAAAAACATCGTTTCGGTAAATATGTCGAATATTCGAAGCTTGAAAATGTAATAGAGAGGAATAATTCCTCAAGTATTTGCAAGTAGTTGGTTAGTGATGGACAACATTCTTGAAGCGCGGGAATGGCTGCGTGGTCTAATGCGCCGTGTCACGGATTACATCGACGCTCTCGCCGGAGGGTCGAGTCGTCCCTCGAGCATGGGGGTGTGTGTTTTTCTTCCCGTAATTTGGTTTCAGTAGATAGTAATTTAAGGTATCAATCACCTTAGCAGTTTGGTCCCTTAGTGTAGCCACGGTGGAGTAGCCGAGCATCTAAGGCGCCTCGCTGTGGAGGGCGTGGTTGCTCCCAGTCGGAGGTTCGAGTCCTCCCTGGGGCATGGGTGTTTGTGTTTCAACACGAAACTATTCTGAAACACACTGTTCAACATGCAACTACTCCCAAACTCAGCACGATGCTACGAAACACCAGTCCTGTTGTTACGACTACTCTTGCCAGGTAGCCCACAAGAAAGCAGCACAAATTTAATCCGAGAATCACCTAAACAACACCAAAGAATTCCGAAACACCTCGTGCCGCATGCACCTATTCCCTACCTCAGAAGGACGCCACACAAAGTTTCTGTTCATATGGTCATTGTGTGTTGGCAGCGTGCGTACACCATTTTTATTTATTTATTTATTTGATTCCCTGACTGGGTGATTACATTTTGGTTCATCGCTGTGTGCAAAGTAGTCGAGGCGTACGTCACGAAAGACAACGATATTGTGGTAAGTTTGCGTCCCTGAGAAGGCTAAGCAGCGCTGACCCCTGGTGGATCGGCACGGCGGTCGTGACTAATGTCAGCTGGCCACGGCGAGTGCCGTTTCAGTATTTACCGCGCCCCCTGCTCTGCACTTTAATTACAACTGCAGCGATCACCGCTAAGCTACCGGACACCTCTGCTGGTCTGCCGCCTAAGCAAGGCAGCTAGCGAGGATTCACTAGCCGTTTCTTCTCGGTCGAGCTCATTAGCGAGTACACAGGGTGTTTCACGAGCAATAGCAAATATTTTAGGAGGTGGTAGTATAGTCGAATTACAATAAAATGATATAAAATACACCTGTCCGTATGTTTAGTACCAGCTGAAAATTCAGCATCGTCCGGGTACTTACTCATTGCAGTCTTAAGTAAATCCATCCCTCCTTTCCTTTTCTACCGGTGGCCGAGGGGACTGCGGCGCGCCAGTCACGGTCTGCACGGCCACTACGGTCGGAGGTTCGAATCCCCCCTCGGGCATGGATATTTGTGCCGCCCTTAGTATTAGCTAGCTCATAAGTAGTTTGTAAGTTTAGGGACTGATGACCCCGTAGTTAAGTCCCATAGACTATACTAACGTTTGAACATTTTTTTGAACTTTTCTCCTGACCACGGCCCTCCTCCCCCCACAAATAAATAAATAAATAAATAAATAAAGACCTTCATGTATTAATTTCATTCTCTTATTACATAATCAAATTCCTTCAGTATGGCGTGATTTTCTAATACTAAATCCGTTACCGTTGTTTTACTCTTATTAATGTTCTTATTTTATCTCTTTTAAAAGCACTGTCCATTTCGTTCAATTGTCATTGAAAGTAGTTTGCTATCACTAACAGAATTACAATGTCATCAGCAAACAGCAAAATTTTTATTTCTTATATCTAAACTTTAATTTTTTCCCCAAATTTCTCCTTGATTTTCTTCAGCGCTTGCTCAATTTACAGATTGAACAACATTGGGGAAAGGTTTCAACCCCGTCTTACTCCATTCCCAACCACTACGACCCTTTCATGCCATTCGACTTCAAAAACTGCTGTATGGTTTTTATACAAGTTGAATATCAATCTCCGCTGCATATATTTTACCCCTGCTACCTTCACAATTTGAAACAGAGTATTCCATTCAACATTGTCAAAAGCTTTCTCCATACATGATAAAAACGTAGGTTCGCCTTACCTTATCCTATCTTCTAAGATTAGTGGTAATGTATTGTCTCGCTTGTTCCTGCATTTCTCGTGAACCCAAAGTGATCTTCCCTCGGGTCGGATTCCATCAGTTTTTTCATTCATCGGTAAGTAATTCATATTAGTATTTTGCAACCACGCCTTATGAAACTGATACATCTGAAGTATTTTTCAGCCGCGGTGGAGTAGCCGAGCGGTCTAAAGCGTCTCGCTGCAGAGCGCACGGTTGCTCGCCGTGGAGGTTCGAATCCTCCCTGGGGCACAGGTGTGTGTGTGTGTGTTGTCCTTAGGTTAGTTTACCTAGGTTTAAGTAGTTTGTAAGCTACGGACTGATGACCACGCAGTATGGTCCGATAGATTAACAAACATTTGAATATGTGAAGTTTTTTTCACTTGACTGTACTTGTCTGGCAGTGTATGATATCTCTTTTGATGTCTTCGCCTATGTATGATGAATGTGACGTGGAGTTTGTGTGGTACAGTGCCGTCATACCCTGTCGGGTCTACACGCATAGCGTGCTTCCCGCACGTACGCTAAAGGGTAGTTTACACGACGACACTACGTTTCATGAAACTGCGCTAATGGCCAATGCGCATGCGCGGCAGGCGTCCGCGCAACTCGTTGGCGAAACTAAACAGTTTCGGCACCTTCCAACTTTGGCGAAACTGATTGCGCATGTTTTGAGGTTAGGTTATGACCAATGCAGTACAAAATACAACATAAAGGGTGGAACGGGAGAAATAATTCGATTTTTGAACATATATGCGTTGCGTAGGTGTTTGTGCGATTTTAACGGCGTGTTAGTGCTCTTCTGGCAATTATTTGTGAAATTAAATATTGATGGGTTGACGATTAGTGAATTGCAGACTAAAATACATCCAATTCGAAATACCTATACAAACGAATTATGGCAATTGTGGATTTCGGAACACGGTACAAGTACTGCAGAGACGAATATATCTACTTGACAAGAAACGTAATGCAATTTGTAATTTGAGTTCTGTTAACAATGCTTCACGAATAACAATATCTTGTTTCTTTATTGCATTACAAAGTCTTTTTAAAAGGAACGTTAACTGCTCTGGTGACATTCTAAGTTGATTAAAATAACTTCTAGGGTCTTCAATCACAATTTCTTTCAGCAAGGTCGCTGAGCAACAGAACTGACGTCTTTTTTTAATCCCAGTCACGAACCCAAACACGTTTCTTATTCTTTTTATGTTTAGTCTTATGCAGCGACTTCACACAGACAAGCAATAGATTCGCCACAACTCTTACAGCTACCGAAACTTTCATTCTACGGCGACTACGGCACTCACCAAACAACGAAACTGAAGTGTATGGTATTGGCGGCGTGTCTACAGACACACACGAAACCAGTTGCGCGCAACTCATTTCATGCAACGAGTTTCGCAACCTAGTGTCGTCGTGTAGACTAGCCTTAACTCTCGGAATTGGTTCGTGGAAGTGAGTACTGTTCAGGCAGCCACAGTCGGTTGCTATTCGCGCTATGCCGGGCGCGGCACGATCCAAAGGGACTGGTTCGGCGAGCCCGCAGCCTTCGGGCAGTCGGGGCGGTGTTTTCCAATCAGCGCGGACGCGTTTGAGCGATGGCGCTCCATCTGTTCCCGTCACCGCGGCTGGATGCAATCACCACAGGTAGAGAAAGGCCGACGCAACCTAGGTATGGCGCCGGTCCCCACGCTGCCGCGGGCTGCGAGGAACAGCCGACAGAGAGAGAGAGTTTGGGAAGAAACACTTGCTCCCTCTCTAGCAGTGGTGCACCCAAGGTCTCTAGAGGAACAAACTGTTCCCGAGGATTGGAAAAGAGGGCACAGGTCATTTCCGTTAATAGGAGGGGTCGTCGATCAGATGCGCAAAACTATATCCCTGACATCGATCAGTTGCAGGAATTTTGAACATATTTAATGCTCGAATATTGTGTCATGGAAATCTCCTTTGTAGGAATCAACATGGTTTCCAAAAGCAACGATCTTGTGAAACACTACCCGCGCCAGGAGATTCAGAGAGCAGGAGTTAGAGAATCGCAGATAGACGACGTGTTTCTTCACTTCCGTTCTGTACCGTCGCCTCATGAACGGAGTGCGAGCGTATGGAACATCAGACCAGTTGTGAGACTGGATTCAGGCGTAGCATGTGACTCTCACCGGAGAGAAGTCTTCAGACGTTAATGTGATCTCAGGCGCGCTCCACCTTTCCTTTTCACAGTATATTTAAATGACTTTTGTGTCTCAGCCTCGTCGCCGCTTTTGTGTCTCGTTTCCGTCGTAGGTGTCGGTGGCCGAGTAGGAAGACTGACACAGGAATAAAGGATGCACGCTTGTGCAGGTACGGAGGTGAGCAGCCAGTGGGACAGCAGAAACTAGAAACACTAGAGTAAATTAGAACGAGATATATATTTCTTAGAGACTTAGTAATACTTAACTGTTACATAGCTCAGTACTGCAGAATGCTGATACATAGTTGAGCTAGAGGCATGCCTAGTGCCTGTCCGATAGCCAAGTCTTCACTGGTGCCTATCTGATTCCGAAGTGTTAACAGGTTCCTATCTCAGTCCCAAGTGAACGATGTCGTTCAGTAGTGGCCACGAGCGGAGTTGCAGATCAGTTTCTGATTATTGAAATTTAATAACATAGTCAATTAACTATCATTTACTATGGCACCAATAATGAAATCTGTTCAACAATATTATCAAAATCAATACTGCACTTTAAATCCACTAATAACTAATTATTAAATGAAGGAAGTAGGTTAATTTTCTAACTACGTAAATGAAACAGGAAAGAAAGGTCAAGTTACTTATTATTAATAATCAGCATTACATTACTTACATAATACAACTTCTGACTTGCTGGCAAAGCAGCCTCTGCTCTACATCGGAGCCATACACACAACTCAATCGCTCTCTAAGCGAGCTGAACCACAAGTGCTACTCTCTCTCAGCGCGAGCTACAATGCTATGCAATACATGATCTTTGCCAAAGATGAAACTTCACAAAGGACACATATCGATACATACAGTAGAAGCGATATTATACATTTTCTTGCAAGCAAGTTACTCGATACAAAACAGGAGGCACAATATTGGACATTTTCTTACAAAAATAATTTTTTATGGACACGTTTCAAGCCTTTATCTTCGAGACGTGAGCAGATAACGACTTTTGGTGTCCCACTACTGAAGTCAAATGCCGGGTCCGCCACGGAGGCTGGCTTTCTGGTGGGTCCTGCAAGTCTGCGCGGGCAGGGACTTAATTCCGCGTGTCAGCCGGGGCGGTTGTCGCCGCCTCTGCCGGCATCGGAGCGTGCCCTGGTCCATTAATAACGCGACGCCCCACAGGCCTGGTGCCATCCACCCATCCAGCCAGCCACCACCCAGCCATCCACCTGCCGCAGCCACGGCGTCTTCTCAGCCACCTCTGCCGGCAGTACATCACGGCGACAGCGGCACAGCGCCGGCCTGAATGTCTGTCAACGCGTGCTCCGGTATCAGCCCAGCTGACTCTGCCGTCAGCCACCGCGCTGCGGCAAACTCGGTGCTCTTAGGAGGCGAAACACGGGAAGCGTTCTACATCCACAGTCACACCACAGAATAAGGAGTATACAGAAAGGAAACTCCCGCTGCAGTTTATGCGGCAGTTTCAATAATAGTTACAAGAGCTGCTAACAGATGGCGCTGTAATCGCCATACGTAATGCCTAGTATAAATAGTGATCCGAAGCCCAGAGCGCTCAGTTCCACTATAGAGACGTGAAAGAAGGTTAGCGTACCGAAGGACGAGATTAAAACCATGTACTGCATAGAACGACGCGTTTTTATGGTTCTAGAGTATCACAGGTCAGAAGAGAGTCCTACGGCAAAAAGGCCAAGTTTTCAAGCACGATTTAATGTTCCAAACGGAACCGATGCGAAAACCATTCGTACGCTCTTCGCAAAATTTCAACGAACAGGCAGCGTGACTGATGATCTAGTGGGGCATGTTGGCCGCAAGCAAACCGCAGTTACGCCTGAAAATATCGCCACAGTTTCTGAAATTATTCAGCGAAATCCAATGTCATCCTACGGTCGGGGGTTCGAATCCCCCCTCGGACATGGATATTTGTGCCGTCCTTGGTGTTAGTCCTTGGTGTTAGCTAGTTGTAGTAGTTTGTAAGTTTGTAAGTATTTTGTAAGTTTAGGGACTGATGACGCCGCAGTTAAGTCCCATAACCTATACAAACATTTGAAACATTTGAAATCGCTTTGCAGTTGCTTTTGATCCTCTGTTGACTTCACTAACCCACAAACGACAGCATCATCCGCGAACAGTCTAAGGGAGCTATTCAGATTGTCTCCTAAATCGTTTATAAACACAAGGAAGAGTAGCGGACCTATAACGGTTGCCTGTGGAACAAAAAAAAAAAAAAAAAAATAAATAAATAAATAAATAAATAAATAAAATAAAAAAAAGTTTCAAATGTTTGTATAGCTTATGGGACAACTACGGGGTCATCAGTCCATAAACTTACAAACTACTTATGAACTACTTACAACTAAGGACGGCACAAATATCCATGCCCGAGGGGGGATTCGAACCCCCGACCGTAGTGGCCGTGCTAACCGTGACTGGAGCGCCTCAGTCCCCTCGGCCACCGCGGCCGGCCCCGCTGCAGTCTGTCGTCCAAAATTTAGTACGTATGCGCGCAATCGGCCATCTTGAAAAGCAGTTAACGCGCGGTTACTCCCTACCCTGAGGCGTGGTAATGCGCCGTCTTTGTTTGTTAACTGGGTATTTGAACAGCCTGAATCGCAAAAAAGTAAACAAGTATTTGGTGCAGTGAAAAGAAAGAACTGTGTGTCAGTAGTTGGAGCTGATCCGTTTTTATTACGAGCAGTAATAAAAGAAAAGGCGGCCGATGGTGTTCAGCACCTAATTGCCGCAATAAGTTCAAAATGTTCAAATGTTTGTACAGCTTATGTGACTTAACTACGTGGTCATCAGTCCCTAAACTTACAAACTACGTACGAACTAACTAACACTAAGGACGGCACAAATATCCATGCCCGAGGGGGGATTCGAACCCCCGATAGGAGTGGCCGTGCAGACCGTGACTGGAGCGCCTCAGTTCCCTCGGCCACCGCGGCCGGCGCCGCAATAAGTCGAATACAAATAAGGATATAAGTTTCTTCACCTTCCCAAAAGATGTTGAGCGGTAAGTGAACGTCGCTGTATGTGTAGTAAAAGTTAAATATAATCAGTTTCGTATGAAAGCAGTGTGTGCATAATTATTAATAGTAGCCTTGCTTCTTCTCTTGACGATAACTCGCTGTTGCTGTTCCTGAAGCAGTTCAACAGCATTGAAATGTTGATGTACATTTATATTTTATAATTACAATTTTAACGTTGCAGGGAATAATGTAAAATGAAAAGAAAAAGAATACTGCGTAAGTAGGCAGGTAAAATTTCACTTACAGCGTTGGAGGCGTAGTGTGCTAATGTTGGCAACGAATGCTCTTCGGATACTCAAAGAAATAGATTAAGGGGAATAATTATTTTATGCTGTTCCTGCTGTATGGTTGACTGATTCTTCTATGTGCCCTTCTCCGACCAGTAAATTAATTACCATCCTAAAGCAAATACAACTTTTCCAACATTAAAACACAACTACATCACTGCCATAAGTAAAATATAACACAAAGGTATGTTTCAAAGGCAGTATTCATTTCCAGTGCTAATAAATCGACTGAGAATTCAAGGAGAGCTGATTTATTTAAAAAGGATGCAAAATACTTAAATAAAAACTGCAGAATATGTAGTGCGCACTATGAAGAAGTCATATTTGCTAACTATTTGAAAAACCGATTAAAACCCAATCCTGTTCCAACATTGTTCAATATACAGAAGCCACCAACGTCAGTATCACTTAAAAGGAAATCACCTAAGGAAAGGACCAGTGAAATTTGACCAGACCCTAAGAAGTCTACGTCTGACATACAAGTAAATCTCATGCATATAATATATGTTTTGGTGCATTTATGTTTGTAGTGCTAATTCAGAATATATACATAAAGCAAAATCCATTACCACCCACTGAAAGTAATACCTTTGTGCTACTTTCAGGTTGACAATGGAATTGAAAATTCCATAAGAGAAACTAACATTGAAACTGCTGCAGTGTGTCCCATTACAGCTGTTTCCGTTGGACGTGAAGTTGATTTGTCTGCTCACAGTCCCAGGGAAAAACAATTAAGAATTAAAATGAGATTGTTGCAAAAGAGAAATCTGTAACTACAACACAAAGTTGCTTCATTGTCCTCTGTAGCTGAAAGCAGTGGGAGTTCACATCTTGCACATGTTGACAGGAATTACTTTAAAACATTATGTGATAGATTTTTAACCAAAGATTTTTCTAGAGATAAGCACCAAATAAAACGATCATTGATTCCATCGTACATTTTCGTAGTTGTATTAAAATTTAGGCCTATCGTACTTTTTTTTCGTTGGATTACAGTTAGGTGCAAGAACAGGGCCCAAAATAGATGAGAGCATAATGAAAAGCCGTTTCCTTTCGTAAAAGTCGGTGAGGTTAGCTGCAGTTCGTAAAAAGTCCATTTCCAACCAAAGTACTAAGTGGCTATAGTTCCGCGTTTACTGCTTTTCACTATGGCGTCAACCGCAACGCTTGATAACATACAGATCAAAGGCACCGCCCCCAGCTTTCCCTTCTGTATGCTCCCTATTCTGTGGTCATACTCCGGGAGGAGGAAACTATGCGTTCCTTTCTCACTTCCTCCTTCTCCAGTCGCGTGTGGATCGCGTGGAAAAATGATGGCTGTATGCCTCCGCGTGGGCCCAAATCTCTCTTATCCTTTTTAAACGGTGTCCAGAAAAGGGCTCCCTAATTTCAAAATTAAATATCTCGAAAACAAATATCTCGATAAAAGGGCCAATAATGCCTCTGCTGCATACTACAGCCCACACAGTAACTTTAGGAGAATACAGGGGTTTGGCTTCACACCAAATCGTCAGTTCTGCTTATTCACGTATCCATTCAGGTGAAAGTGTGCTTCATCTGTAAACCAGATGCAGCCAACATCAAATACTTCACAACCAATCATTGTGAGCATCTGATTAGCAAAGGCAACCCTTTGTTGCACAGCTCGTACGGGTATGGCCTGGTGCGTTTGAATTTTGAATGGAAACATGTGTAGGCTCTTTCTTAGTATTTACTGCGTGCTGGAACGCTTCAAAGCAGTCTCACATGCAATTCTACGGACGGATGACATTGGATTCAAATGTTCAAATAGTCTATGGGACTTAACTACGGGGTCATCTGTCCCTAAACTTACAAACTACTTATGAACAACTTACGAACTAGGACGGCACAAAATATCCATGCCCGAGGGGGATTCGAACCCCCGATCGTAGGATGACATTGGATTTCGCTGAATAATTCCAGAAACTGTGGCGATATTTTCAGGCGTAACTGCGGTTTGCTTGCGGCTAACATGCCCCACTAGGTCATCAGTTACGCTGCCTGTTCGTTGAAATTTTGCGAAGAGCGTACGAATGGTTTTCGCATCGGTTCCATTTGGAACATTAAATCGTGCTTGAAAACTTGGCCTTTTTGCTGTAGGACTCTCTTCTAACCTGTGGTACTCTAGAACCATAAAAATGCGTCGTTCAATGCAGTACATTGTTTCCATCTCTTCCTTCGGTACGCTAACCTCCTTTCACGTTTCAGTAGTGGAACTGATCGCTCTGGGCTTCGGATCACTACTTATACTAGGAATTACGTATGGCGATTACAGCGCCAGCTGTTAGCAGCTTTTGTAACTATTATTTCAAACTGCTGTATAAACTTCTTACAGCTTTCACAATAAACATACCGTTTACTGCATTCCTCTATTGATCTTTGTTTTGGAGATATTTAATTTTGAAATCAGGGAGTCCTTTTCTGGACACCCTGTATTTATTTATTTATTATTTAACATGCGCCATTACATAGTAATACCACATGTTTGATGGTTAGATTCAGGCGGTCACATCAGGTATTTTTGCAAACACATGTACAGTACATAAGTTGACAGGTTTTACAAAGGAACAAACGATTTTATACATCAGGAAGTCTTATTGAATTACAAAAATTGTAAAAGTCTGTAGTGAATTTATGTACCAAGTCATATTTACTGACGGGTCATCCTCCTCCTTTGACAGCTATTTTCTTGTAAATCAATTCTAGACAGTAATATAAACAATCAGGATGTCTTTCTATGAATTATTGCAGTCTGCTTTAGCTGTTTTTATACGCCTTTATTGCGCTACTACCGTTTCAACCATTACTTCTTTAAGGCACTTGTAGGCATTTTGTTGTAGCGTATCGATTGTCGTGATCGAGCGCTGCTCTTTTATCCTTGTCGTTGCTTGGCGAGGTGTGCGTAGGAGGAAGCAAGGTTTTGCTTGACTCATAATGAAACGTACCCTTGAGACGTACCTCACATTTTTCTATTATCCGAAATATCGATTTATGCTATTGAACACTCGGTGTCTGTTAGTACCCCACGTCCTACAGAACCCCTCGTTCATTTTCGAGGACAAGATAAGAAATTAATTTTTTTTCGAGAAAATTTGTGAATTTGTTAGTTACGTGAAATTCGGTAGTGCTAATTTATACGATATTCGGCAACGGTGCATGATACTGGTTCCTGGAAAAGGACATAACGGTAAAAATAGCTCAGTATCCTCATCATCCCCCCCCCCCAACTGTTCAGTCTGTTTCGCTACGCTTGCATATTGCCGCATCGTTGAATTCAGATTTGTACTATGAGCAACAAACCAAATTGAGTACCAGTGATCCAAGAATTAGCTCCACCGCGTTGCCGAGTCATTCAGCGCTTAATATATAGGGTGAAGCGAAATTCGCGTACTGGTGCTTCGCAGCGCGATTGCTAAACTGTGTCAAAAATTGTAGTACTATGCATACTCTTATTTTCGACACTTGATTGACTGATTTTGTCAGGAAGGCAAAACAGTCTTGGTCCAATCCGCCACTGCCCGCACCGAAACTAAGTTTATTGTGCCTTGGCAGTAGTGGCAATAATCTATGGAACACAGAAGCTGAATTAAAGTTTGTGACGTGGAGGGAAGTCGTACTTAGACTATTCCGAGGCGCCTTAATCGTTTGTGATGTGCTGGTCTAAATATCCACGACAGTAACGTCGACAGTGGTATGTCGGGCAGTGCACCATGCGTTTCTTGACACAGAGACACGTACGCTGTGGTATCAGATCGTCAATGGGAAATTTATGACGCGTGCCCGATTACATGCTATACATAGAGTGGACACTCCTTTGTGTATTGAGTGCAATGAACTGGATAATGAAGAACATCGCCTGACATGCGGCACTTCCGCAGAAGCGTGGAGTTTGGCGCAAAAAATTATAGCTTTTTTCCTTCGAGTTGCTCCGCAAGATATCGAACCACGGATATTACTCTACCCGGACGAGACATACTACCCCCGAATAAAGACCAATGCAAGTAACTTGGATTCGAGGATTGACAGTCCTCTACCTTTTCAGAGAAGGCCCCATGAACGTACTTGACTTTTGGACATTTCTACAAGAACGTCATTCTACGATCAAGAACAACAAGAAATACAGACTTTACTTTGCTAACTTTCTAGGAAGTGCTATGAGCGACCCACCACGCAGTTGGGGAGTACCGGGTATGTGAAGTTAATTTACATATTCGCCGACTTAGAGCTAGAACTGATCAGGACAATGGAACTTACTCTAAAATCTATCGAGAAGACGTGCCCGACTCCAACGCGAGGCGCGTTGGGGATCGGCGATGTGCACTTCTAATATTAGTTTAGCATCCACCAACAGTGCAATACAAGAACTGAGTTCCATAGCGTTATTACTTTAATTTCAACTATGTTTATATGATTTTTTGTTTGAAGAAGACGTTTAACTTTAATTTCTGTGTTTAGAGAAGTAAAAAATTTTAATTTTCTTACTGAGAAGACTAAAACGGCATTGAAGCCAGGCCGAGAAGGCAGAAGATGGCGAGCGAAAGGCGGGGCTGAAAGGGAGGAAGGAAGCCCGAAAAAAAAAAAAAAAAAAAAAAAAAAAAAAAAAAAAAAAAAAAAAAAAAAAAAACGGTACTACGTTAAAAGCTGTGTGAGTGTTGTGGATGTTGAACCTATCGTTAAATCAGACAACAAATTTTTCATTAACACAGCAATTTGGTTTAATTATGGCCCTGATATTGATGTATATACTATTAAGTAAGAAACAGTGCGTTAAACTGATTATGTGCGCGACGGATATTTTAAACACAAAACAAATGAAGCAAGTCACTATTTGAAACAGACACTGACTATACTCAAAATTTTGACTGCGAGAAAGATATTAAAAAAACCACAAACCACTCTCTTAATGTTTGACTGAGAATTTTATGCAGATCAGTTTATGATTATTGAGATTTAGTATCATAGTCAATTAACTATCATTTACTACGGCACCAATAACGAAATCTGTTCAACAATGTTATCAAAATCAGTACTGCACTTTAAATCCACTAATAACTAATTATCAAATGAAGGAAGTAGGTTAATCTTCTAACTACGTAAATGAAACAGGAAAGAAAGGTCAACTTTGTTGCTTATTATTAATAATCAGCATTACATTACCTACATAATACAACTTCTTCCTAATGACATCAAATGCAATTACCTTCATTCCAGCGGTGATAGTAATAAAAATACAATATATATTCCAAATACAATCAAATCGACTTGCTGGCACAGCAGCCTCAGCTCTACATCGGAGCATACACACAACTCAACCGCTCTCTAAGCGAGCTGAACCACAAGTGCTTCTCTCTCTCTGCGCGAGCTACAATGCTATGCAGTACATGATCTTTGCCAAAGATGAAACTTCATACAGTTAAGTACACATATCGATACGCACAGTAGAAGTGATATACATTTTCTTGGAAGCAAGTTACTCGACACAAAACAGGAGGTACAATATTAGACATATTCTTACATAAATATTTTTATGGACACGTTTCAACGTCTGTCTGTCCCGGCAGCTTCACAAATTTTAATTCATTGCTTCTCCTTTATCTGTAATGTCTTGGGCATATTCGATATGAAAAACCGTCTCAGCGTTACTGAATTTAAATTGATCAATGGGAAAGGTTCAAAAGGACGACCTAGGCCTCGATTTTGTGACACGATTGGCTTGACACCCTGCATGGAAACCTCAAGATCTGACGCCTGCACCCTGACCAAGTCCAAGAGCGCAAAAACTGGCGACAGGGAGCAAGAGCAGACGGTACAAACGCTAAGCAAGGAGAATAATAAGAAGAAGTGTACGTCTCCAGATAGTGTTGATCTGACGCTGTGCTCAGGAACGACCGTGCATAAAGAGAACGGGCCAGAGGTAGTTAGGTCTCGCGGTGGACTGTCCGCCCTGACAAAATTTGGGAGCTGCCGGCGGTTGAAATATGGTGGGCAAGAATGGCCCCCCTTCCCTGGAACTTGGGCGGCCATTAAAATGAACTTCCCGGCGGCAGTGGCCGACGACGTCACAAAACAGTCTCGGCTGCCGCAGTCGAGGGCGCCGGCAAAAAGAAAGTCCCGAGGGAGCCGAGCGCCAGCGCGCTACAAAAGGCAAGGAGTGTTTTCAGCGCGCCGGCGTAAACGCGCCCATAACGGACCATTATCCTGTTGAGTAGGAATTTTTCCGGCGGCAAAGTTGGCTGCCCTGCGGAGAAAAGCAAATCGCGGAGGGCGGTGTCCGGGGCGAGGCAAGTTTTCCGGGGCTGTTGTTGACGCTGTAGCCGCGGGGGTGGCAGGGGGTGGGGGCGCAAGTTTCCGGACTACCCTCCCCTCCCCTCCTCTAGAGGGGTGCTGACGTACCAGCCACACAGCTGCAGTCAGGGCTTTAGGCCTGTATTACCCGTTCGCTTTACAACTGCCGATTTAGCCGCGGGCGCTGCCAACTGTTGGCGTGTAAATCCCTGCATAGGGTAAGGTGGTACAATTTCGATTAGATTAGATTAATACTTGTTCCATAGATCATATATACGACAATTCGTAATGATGTGTTCAAAAATGTTTGTATAGTCTATTGGACTTAACTACGGGGTCATCAGTCCCTAAACTTACAAACTACTTATGAACTACTTACGAACTAGGACGGCACAAATATCCATGCCCGAGGGGGGATTCGAACCCCCGACCGTAGTGGCCGTGCAGATCGTGACTGCATCGCCTTGTCTCCTCGGCCACCGCGGCCGGCGTAATGATGTGGAACGTGTCAGTTTAGTAAATGTTGTCTATACTTGACAATCAATATTTTAAGGATTTTTTTATTTTTTATTTTTTTAATATTCACAGAATATATGACATCAACTGCGATTGGGCAAAGCTGTAAATGTGTACCCAGCCGGGATTCGAAGCCGGGTCTCCCGCTTTCTAGGCAGTTGCGCTGACCCCTACACCACTGGGGACACAGTGATCACCGCACCTGTAAAAAACTACCTAAGCACGCCAGTGGTGTAGGGATCAGCGCAACTGCCTAGAAAGCGGGAGACCCGGCTTCGAATCCCGGCTGGGTACACATTTGCAGCTTTGACCAAACACATTTGATGTCATATATTCTGTGAATATTAAATAATAACAACTACAGGATCAGAAGTGACGTCTGTTCTTTCGGAACAGACGCCACATGTATATATTTTTTTAAAGTTTTATCTAAAAATTCATCTACACTGTAGAAGGAGTTGCCATTCAGAAATTCCTTTAATTTCTTTTTAAATACTAGGTGGCTATCAGTCAGACTTTTGATGCTACTTGGTAAGTGACCAAAGACTTTTGTGGCAGCATAATTCACCACTTTCTCAGCCAAAGTTAGATTTAACCTCTAATAGTGAATATCAACCTTTCTCCTAGTGTTGTAGCTATGCACACTGCTAACTGCTATTACTTTTGAATTGGGTCGGATTGTTAATAACAAATTTCATGAGTGAATATATATATTGTGAAGCTACAGTGAGTGTCCCTAGGTCCCTAAATAAATGTCTGCAGGATTCTCTTGGGTGGGCTCCAACAATTATTCTGATTACACACTTTTGTGCAATGAATACTTTACTCAATGTTGAATTGCCCCAGAATATGATCCCATATGAAAGCAGTGAATGAAAATAGGAGTAGTAAGCTAATTTACTGAGATGTATATTTTGCAATGACTCTGATAGCATAAGTACCTGAACTCAGACGTTTCGGACAAATGTTATTATAACTGGAAATAAATTGTGAAAAGGAATAATTTTAAATTCAAATCAAGTGTTTGTATAGCTTATGGGACTTAACTACGGGGTCATCAGTCCCTAAACTTATATATTACTTACGAACTAGCTAACACTAAGGACGGCACAAACATCCATGACCGAGGGGGGATTCGAATCCCCGACCGTAGTGGCCGTGAAGACCGTGACTGGAGCGCCTCAGTCCCCTCGGCCACCGCGGCCGGCAAATAATTTTAACTATGGCACTTGTTCTTGGATGTTTAATGAATATGTAACACAAATATTATACAGTTACAAATGTTGGTATAAACACAAAAAAAGGTTACGGAATTGAGAAACATCGATCGAAAATGCACCACACTAGGTACAATGGTGATCACTTCCTCGTACAATTTTGATTACGGGCATCTTCCACATAAAAAGCACTTTTTCTGTCACGCACCAACGCATACTTCGTTGTACCAAACATTGCACTTTTGGCAGCGAATCCAGTCACCCTTAACTAGATGATTTATAAGAGCGCGTTAGACTAAGTAGCTTCACTTACCTCTTTAAAGGGAAAAAATTTATATCTCCTTACCGCAAAGCGGTGTATTCTTGGAAAAGAGGTGCACGGAAACCATTTCAACTCGTACTGTAACTGTGGCTGCATGCCACAGTGCATATGAGACAGCAGCCTCTGTAACAGAGTATGATTGAATAAACGGGTTCTAGCATACAAACCATGCATTTCCGGACCTAATACCATTAGACTGTTTTGTTCTGTAATAATAATAATAATATGGTTTTCAGTTCCTCAGGACCTAATTGAGGAGGAGACTCCATGGTCATGGAACAAGTCAATACATGAACTGTAACACAAGAATGGCAAAGAAAAATTTGAAGTAGTCCTATGCACACGACTTTCTTAAGGTTAAGTGAAAAGAACCAATAAAGAAAAAAGAAATGAATTAGCTTAATTGCTTAATTTTTCTAGGAGTTCGTCGACAGAAAAAAAAGGAGTGAGCCATGAGGTAACTCTTCAATTTAGATTTGAAAGCGTGAGGGTTAGTGCTAAGATTCTTTAGTTCTTGTGGCAGCTTGTTGAAAATGGATGCTGCAGAATACTCTACACCTTTCTCTACAAGTGTCAAGGTGGTGTGATGCAAATGTAGATTTGACTTCTGTCTAGTATTCACCGAGTGAAAGCTACTAACTCATGGGAATAAGTTGATATTATTAACAACAAACGACATTAAAGAAAAAACGTATTATGACGCCAGTGTCAAAATTCCCAGACTACTGAAAGGGGTTTACATGAAGTTCGTGAACTTACACCAGACATTGCTCGAACCGCCCGTTTCTGAGCCAAAAAAATATCATTTCTGTTTCAGTCGAGTTACCCCAAAAAATGACGCAGTACGTCATTAGCGAGTGAAACTAAGCGTAGTAGACTACTTTTCGTGCTGACAAATCATTTATTTCAGATATTGTCCTAATGATAAGGCAGAATTTAGTTTTGTAAAAAGCTCCTAAACATGGGCTTTCCACGACAGCTTACTGTCTATCTGTACACCTCGAAAATTAAACTGTCCAGTCTCACTTATCATATGCCCCTTATGTACAATCAAAATGTCAGCTTTCGTCGAATTGTGTGTTATAAATTGTACAATCTGAGTTTGACTGTGATTTTAACATCAACTTCTTATGAGCCATGAGCCATGACCTTATTTCTTGAACTGCATTATTTGATGCTGTGTCAATATATATATAAATTGCTGTTCGTTAGTCCCACTAAAACTCGAGAACGGCTGAACAGATTTGACTAATTTTAATCTTGAAATATTCCTGTAAGCCTAGGGAAGGCTTTAAACGGTGATAAAATATGGAAAAATTGTCCGGAAAAGAGGAAAATCTGGAAGAACTGAAACAACTTTTTCCAGTGAGCTGCCAATACCGTTCGTCCAATTGCAATAAAATTTTACACATTTCATGTTGAAAGCGAGAGGAAGGTTCGCATCAAATAAAAATTTGGAAAAGTCTCCCAGAAAGTAGGAAAATTTATGAAAAATCGAAAGCGACTTATTCCTATGTATAAAAATCAGTTGCCACCTGGTTGTAAGAGCGTCACTTGAGTACGGCTTGACAGGACAAGGTTTGTATGAAATAAATTTTTTGGAAAATCTGAGAAAAACTGAAAGTGAGTATTTTAATGTGATTTTGATTCAATTCAGCACTATAACTGACTATTCGCATGACGGAGAGGGGTAATTTCTTTGTTTGTTATGGTCTTCGTAAAGTTTTCAGAAAAAAAAGAAAAAGAAAAATAGGCACAGTTAAAAAAGAAAGTCGCAAAATTCGAACCAAGCTCCTTTTTCAATGTGTTTGTAAATGTACAACACTACTTTGAAAATTTTACGTTCAACGAAAGATGAACGTTCTTATGAACTAAAAAGTTGGGAAAGTTACCCGTAATATTTGAAAATTCGCGAGAAACTGAAAGAGCTTTATTCAGTGGGACATCAATATCATTCATCTGATTGGGATAAAATTTTGGACATTCAACGTTCAAAGAGAGAGAAAGGTTTTGGGAAAAACTGAAAGAGTTGTTTTCTAGGGATATCAATATCATTCGCACGACTGCGATAAAATTTTGCAGATTTGACGTTCACCGATACTTAGACTATCTGATGATGCCTTTATAAAGCTATTGGGTCTAAAATACACATGATTTATATTAATCTGGTTAATATTAAGAGGTAAAGAGTGCGCCTCGGTTGCTACCGACCCTGGTGGGTGAGCGGTAACGTTAGGGCCTGGCATTCGGAAGGACGCGGGTTCAAATCCCGGTCCGGCAGTCCTGACTGAGGTTTTCCTGATTTCCTTGGTCTCTCCAGGCAAATGCCGGGACTGTTCCTTAAAGATGGCCACGGCCGATATTCCTGTCCGATCCTTGACCCCCCCCCCCCCCAAAAAAAAAAAAAAAAAAAAAAAAAAAAAAAAAAAAAAAAATTACCGGGCGCCGTGCCTCAGCGCGCCCGGTCAGAGTGCTGAACACTCTCTGTAATAAAAAAGCTGAGCCAAAGGACACGTAGAACCAAAACGAACAAATACGATCAGCGTCCGCAAAGACAAGAACTAACCACAGAGCAAAAAAAAAAAAAAGTTGCACAGTGGTAGAGGTTGCACAGTGGTAGAGTGCCAGACTACAAATCCAAAGGTCGCGGGTTCGATCCCCGCCAGGTCCTAGTATTTTTATCTGTCGCTTTCCGCTTCTTTCACCTCTGGCAGTATTGCCCATGTGAAAAATACCGAGTAGCACCGTGATTCGGAACCCACGTTAAACTGTAGGTCCCTCTATAACTGGCTGGGTAAGTCAGTTCGAAGGTCGGAGGAAGGCAACGGCATACCACCTCTAAACAGGACTATCCCTAGTAAAGCACTGTGGTGTTCAAACCGATCTTCGGATTGTTGACTGCTTTACCTTATTAAGTAATACGAAGTTCACCGGGTCATCTAGTCATTTATATAAATAAGAAACAGAAATGGTCCCAAAACAGAATCCTGTGGCACCCTTCTCCTCAATGAGTCCATAGAGTCTGTGCAAGGTGGGGAAAAATGAGGAAGACAGAAACACAGCCTGCAGTATGGCGAAACGGAAGGCAAAGGGGTGATTCTATTTACACTTCGGTAAAATCAGACGTGACGTCATTATGACGTATCCACACTATCGAAGACGACTGGAGCCATGATCGACTTGTGTGGTCGTTCTAGACGCAAAACTGCGGTTGCAATTGTAGCAGACGAATTAAACGAGTAGCTGATAATATCTTTAGTTGGTAATGGTAATTCATTACAGTTTCGGAAGCTATAACTTTGCTTTCTTTTTTTGAAAGTAAGAAGCTACGAACTTTACGAAAAAGGACCTACACTGTGAGCTCTGAAAAGTTATTCAGCCAAATCTGATGATGTCATCGTGGCCCATTTGTGAAGGTTGTGTTTAAAACTAATGGAAACTTGTTCTCTAAGCGAAAAATGCTACCGAGTTGCATTGTAGTACGGAGTCTACGTTAAACTAAGAGGACAAAATACGGTTACCAGGCTATGAAGCGACAATGTGTACTTGGACAGCCGCGGTGGAGTAGCCGAGCGGTCTAAAGCGTCTCGCTGCGGAGCGCGCGGTTGCTTGCCGTGGAGGTTCGAGTCCTCCCTGGGGCATGTGTGTGTGTGTGTGTGTGTGTGTGTGTGTGTGTGTGTGTGTGTGTGTTTGTGCTTAGGTTAGTTTACCTAGGTTTAAGTAGTTTGTAAGCTACGGACTGATGACCACGCAGTTTGGTCCGATAGAATTACAAATATTTGAACATTTTTTTTTGTACTTGGACATGTCAAAATATGCGATATACAAAAAAAGCATATAGTCGCCGTAGGTATATGTATGTTTTCGCCGAAACTATAAATCAAATGAGCTGGATATTAATACAGTCATTTATTACAGAGGCTCTACGAACATCAGGTAAAACATTTCGTAAAACTGGGTACTCATCTACGGCCAAGTTGCTGCAACATGCTAGTTCTTTTCTTTGAAAATGTGTGAAGTTGTCGTTCTCTAAAGCACGGTCTGCGTTATTTCTGACATAATTTTCAATTTACATTTACCGAAATTTCCGTCAGTGCTTTCCAAAACGTGATACCAATATTAAGTAAGGCCTAGTTTTGTCACTAAACTATGAAGGGAAAAAAGTATGCAGTTCAGAAAGAATGTCGAATTAAGCGTGTTGTGCCACCCAAAACCAGCGTCTCGAACGATCGCAAAAGTCGATGCGCCGCTCATCTGGACGTCGATGGTGTGGATACGTCAAATGACGTCACGTCTGATTTTACCGAAGTGTAAATAGAATCAACCGAAGGCAGTCGGTCTCGGCGCTGACTCGGCGACATCTCGGCAGACGGGCGGGTGCCTGCGGAATTTATTAATAGAGTGCGCTGGTGTTGAGGCTGCGCACGGCAGCAAGTGTCTGGCGCCATTAATAACCCCTGCGACCTTAATCCGCGTGTCCTCGGCGCGCGGACACGGCGGGGGCGGTAGGGAGGCAGCAGGCAGCCAGGCCTCCTCATTAATTTCTCAGCCGGCGCTAGTCCCCACCATAGGCCTGATTATCACCTCCTGCGACGTGTGGCCCGGTAGCCGAGGAGGGAAGGCCAACAGTCCCAAAGCTCACCTATACAAGGGCCACTAGATTGGCGTTTTAAAATTTTGGGGGACTCAGGGGACTTAAAAATCTCTCGTATGGAACCTATATCAGGAAGTGGCATTTTTTCATGTTTTTTACTTTGTAACTAATCTCTTCTATTTCAAACCAGTGGCGTAGCTATCACAGGGCTAGGCGGGGCAGTGCCCCGGGGCCCCCGAGCTCCAGGGGCCCCTCAGCCTTCGTGAGCGACGATCGAAAAAAGTTACATTAGAGCGTAACAGAATCTACTTACCTTTCTACACATTACCTTGCAATGGTAGGCGGGAAATGGATTCGGCATTCTGTGGCTTTTTTCTGGGAACGGCGCCTTCCCATACCATAAGAACTATTCGCTCTTCAATTTACGTACATACTAACACTATACCCTCCACCGCATTCTGCTCAGTTCTTGTATGTGAAAACAAATAACTTCATTGTGGTGAGAATTCAGCACTTCACGCAATCTTTTAAGGTACATTTCTACCTGCACACTGTTTATTCTGCCATGTAAAGGTTTAATTACATTCACGGATCAGAAGATTCATGTAATAATTACTCTGTCTCAATAGTGAATTGTGCATAAAGGTGGTGCCCTCTACCCCACTGTCACGTTAATAAGTGAAGATATCGACTTTTTTTTACTTTTTCCTGGCCAGACACTAACTTATACTTCAAGAAGCCTGGTAGGGGCACGGCTCAATCCAAAGTGTTCCATCAAACAAAATCAGGAAACTTCCTTTTGCTGAAATCCTCCTACACGAATATTTCCCCTATTTTCCGTCTTTTCCCGGGCTGTCAACGAAATGAGCCAACAGCGTAGTAGTTATAGGAGAGTGAGTGGCCGGCCGACAGTGACAAAGTCCTCCTGTTGTCACCGCTGACGAAAAATATCCCATGGGGCATTTACATCTGTATGTCCTACACATGTCCAACTCTATATCTATCCCTCTGGAAAATTTCGTCCAAGTCACCTAGTAATTTTCGCTTGGAAACATAATAAACAAACTTTCACAATTATATTAGAGTACGATTAAACATTATCTGCTGCGTGACACACAATAATTTACTTGGTAGTATTTAGGCTTGCCTTATTATGTCATGATGTAGTAGTTTCGCATCTGTACAGTATTAGCGTAAAGAGGGGCCCTAATGTCATTTTTGCCCCGGGGCCCTTGGTGACATAGCTACGCCACTGTTTCAGACCCTTTGCTGTCCATTCACATTGCGTTCAAACTGGAACGTCATTGTTATTTATAGACGAATCCCGGTTCTACGTGAACCACCATACTCCATCGTCAAAAGCCGTCGGCACACGGAGCGTGTATCTGAACGAGTGTGGCCAACGTGGCAAGTTTCTGATGTCACAACGTGAGAACCGCACGTTGGCGAGGCTTTCCCAACTTGTGGGGCAATATGTAGCATGCCAGACGTTCTCAACGTGCGTCTGAACGATCACCAATAAGGTGGGAGAACGCCACCGACGTCACAAAAGAATGTTCAAATGTTTGTAAAGCTTATATGGGGTCATCACTCCCTAAACTTACAAACTACTTATGAACTAGCTACTACTAAGGGCGGCACAAATATCCATGCCCGAGGGGCGATTCGAACCCCCGGCCTTAGTGGCCGTCCAGACTGTGACTGGCGCGCTGCAGACCGCTCGGCCACCGCGGCCGGTCCCGACGTCACACCTCCTGGCTATCTCGGAAGACGAAGACGCCATGTTGGCCGTCGTATTTCGTGGTTTTTATGTATATAACTTATGTGTTATGAATGTATGACATTTCAAAGAAAGTAAAAGTAACTGAATAAATTGAGAATCTCTCAAAAACCTCTAATTGGAGGTACTATTCGTGGGAATAAATAACTGGAAATGTCTTATATTTGGTTAAAAAAAAAAGGTAAGGCGGACTTAAGATCGAATTCTTCTTCACATCATTTGTTGTAATTACATGTCAGCAACCGACATAATTATATCAGTAGTGCATGCAAGAAGTGTAATACCTTCATTGAGAAAAGGTGCGTATGTTTGTGGCTGTAGCGTACTCAGCAAAGTCACGGACTGAGAAGTGGTAGTTCTGACACTAAGTTGATTCAAAGCTGCTCGGAAACAGACGTTTTTTTTTCTTATATTTGGGTTTTCTGATAGATTCAAAGACATTGCCATAAATTTTATGGAAGAATAATTCATATTTGATGCTATGCACACAGACGTGCACTTCCTCTGAGTGGTGAGTTTATTGGATTTGTTTTATGGACTGGGCAGTTTGCACCTTACTTAGAGTAAAACACGCACTTTATTCTTCCAAGTTTTGCATTTTACAAGTTCTTAGAGTTCTTCTACTGAATAGTAAATCTGACCGTGGAAGAATTATCTTTTAGTAAAATTGACCGTGGAAGAATAACCTTTAAGTCTGACTAAAAAGCGAGTCGCGGTGGCGTAGCCGAGCGGTCTAAAGCGTGACACGGAATGCGAATGAGAAACTTTGATGAGTACCACAGTCCGGTAGTCTAATGAACAGTTGCTCACATTTGAATACAACGATTTTAGTTCAACTTGATGACAAGTGAAGACGTGCCACGGTAGGCATCGAGAAGTCATTTCCATTCCGACGTCACGCACATTTATTTGTTACGAACTTTATTTCTCTATTAATATGACCTGCTGGTAATCGAGGCATCCTTTGTTTTATTTATTTTGTAAGTTGCTGATGGAATGGAGAAGGGTCCACGAGCCCTGAGCAACGGAAGTATTGCGCGAATTTTGGCAAGTGAATCCCGAAGTTAAGAGAAGACAAAAAGCAATTACGATAGGGAACACTGAAGAACGAAAAACGACACGGAAACCCTTGCAACATTCGAGAAGACGAACTTTGTGGTTGACACCACGCCGAAGAAGACACGCAATCACGTCGCTCAAAAAAGAAAAAAAAAAGTAAATAAATAAATAAAAGAAAAAGAAAGAGACTATATGAGGCAGAAGGCCAATTTCTTTCCTTTGAAGGCATTGAAGCCTACGCCGAGGAAGGCGACACATGGTGAGCGTAAGGCCGGGCTGAAGGGGTGGTAAGGAGGCCCGTATAAAGAAGGAGAAAAAAAAAAAAAAAAGCGTCTTGCTGCGGAGCGCGCGCGGTTGCTCGCCGTGGAGGTTCGAGTCCTCCCTCGGGCATGGGTGTGTGTGTGTGTGTTTGTCCTTAGGTTAAATTACCTAGGTTTAAGTAGTTTGTAAGCTACGGACCGATGACCACGTGGTTTGGTCCGATAGATTTACAAACATTTCAACATTTTTTGACTAAAATGATGTTTGACTCATATGACGGCCTTTTCTAATTTTATATCGCACAGTTTGACATGAAACTTTCATAATTGGCTGCACTTATTGACGTAACATGCAACTTTTATGAGAGTCTTATGGTCAAAGGGATTTTGTTGGTACTTATATAGGCCTATATTACGTAACATAACGAAGATATGTACAAGCGCTGAAGTAAGCGATTTAGTAGAGGTAAAGCAGGAATTGCATTCGTTTGGTTTGGTGAACAGTGTGATTCCAGCAACTGATTACCCCCGACAACAGTCGCTGGAGCGCGCTGCGGTCGCGTGTATCTCATTGAGGCTCACGTCTTGTCTCGTGTGCTGAAGTCAAGCCGTCTCCGAGCGTTCAGCCGTGCGGTGGACTCGCCACGCTGACCACACGTTCCGTGTGATGGCGGCTTAACGACAGGTCAAAATTCCTTAAGCTTAAAGGGCTAAAGGGCTAAAGTGTGTTGGAAAATGCCGTTTTAAAATTATAGGGGAATGCAATGGGAGGTAAAACTATGATAAGGAATTCCGTCATTGGGAGACTCCGTGCCACTAGTTTCCCGTCGACTGTTGAAGCTTATTCGGCGCACTTACCTCTGACAGCCCTAAATGCTTTGCGGTCGATTCTGCTGCTTTCTGACCCACATTTGGCCGTCTAGCGCCCTGTATACATCTCAATGCAAGACGGCGCGACCTCTGTTTGTTTGAAATGTTCAAATGTTGTTAAGCGTATGGGACTTGACGAGTTTGTGACACTTGCGGGGAGTGACACTTGCGCGGAAAGGGAATGTGTAGACACTTGCGCGGAGACCCGGACGCTGCAGGTAGTGAACAGGGTGTTCCAGAAGTAGGGATACACCACCCCTACTCCACGCCCTCCAGCCGCTACCTGTGCCGTATTCAGGGAAAGGCCCACCGAGCGAGGTGGAGCAGTACTAACGGCCCGGAGATATCACAGCCTCATTCAACAGGGAGATAACACGTCATACAAATATCACTCGATTTACAATACAGCACCATGTGAAGAGGGATGTGATGAAATCGAAATTGAGCGCAATCGTTGCTAACTACAATTTCGGATTTACTGCATTTTGAGTCAGAATTCGCATCTATATTCGCATTTATCGCAAATGCGAATTTTTCCTATCCCTAGTAATACCTCTAAAATAAACAGCTGATCAAGGCACTAAAAGCAAGGGCAGATCTTTGGGTGTATTACTACAAATAACTAAAACACAATTTGATCGTGGAATTATATACAATCTCATTATAAAGGTTTTTTGTAGGTGGTTTTGAGCAACTTTCAAAGATGTTAGGAATAGCATTATGAAATATAGACAGCTACACCTTATGTTTATTATGAGATATCGATTTCGGCTAATTTCAGGTCATCTTCAAGTGCCGGCCGCGGTGGCCGAGGTGACTGAGGCGCTCCAGTCACGGTCAGCACGGCCACTACGGTTGGGGGTTCGAATCCCCCCTCGGGCATGGATATTTGTGCAGTCCTAGTTCGTAAGTAGTTCATAAGTCGTTTGAAAGTTTAGGGACTGATGACCCCGTAGTCAAGTCCCATAGACTATACAAACATTTGAACATTTTGTTTACACACGAGGTCTAACGTTGTTAATCGCGTTAGCGATGAAAACAGAACCCAGAATCTTTGCGTCTAAATGATACATATATTAGTGTGATGTCCTATTTCGAAAGAACAGACATCACACCAATACATATATAGCTCTCGGTAAAGTGGAACGGTACGATGTCGTTACGTAGCACAGAACAGCCGACTGGAAACGCAGGAGAAGTGCAAACAACGTTCTCTCCTCAGAGGTATGATTAGGTTCGACGTAGAGTTCTACAACATACAGTCTACACGGCGAAGATTACACCAAAAAATTTAACGTTTCGTCTACTTTGGCGATAGCAACCAAATTTTAAAATCGTGTCTACTATGTAAAGATGTAGCAACACAAAACGCTTCAAGTCCAAAACTTCACTGATTTTCGAGTTCTGAATTTTTAATATGTTTTTAATGTTATTACAGAAAAAACATATTTGGGTACATATTTGTAGGTACATTCACAAGACATAAGTCAACGGTTGTGTGCATTCATCTTATGAGAAATATCAATCATTTGTTTTCAGTGTTTATTTCAAATTTCTCTTTTAAGTTTCTTTAATTATTAGTACTTAAATGTGGTTATGAAATAAATAAATTACGTGTATATGTGTAAAAATGTTCAAATGTTTGTTAAGCTTATGGGACTTAACTACGTGGTCACCAGTCCCTAAACTTACAAACTACTTACGAACTACCTTATACTAAGGACGGCACAAATATCCATGCCCGAGGGGGGATTCGAACCCCCGACCGTAGTAGCCGTGCAGACCGTGACTGGAGCGCCTCAGTCCCCACGGCCACCGCGGCCGGCTGTATATGTGTATGTGTAGTCTTATGTGGCCAAACTGCTTAGATCATTGGTCGCTAGACTTACACACTACTTTATCTTACTTAAAATAACTTAGGCAAAGTACAAACAAACAAAACTATGTCCGAGGAAGGACTAACCTCCGACCGGACCGGCCGCGCAATTTGTGACACAAATTACATGTTTAATAATATTAATGCATAGAAGTATGAAATCACGTCAAGACTACTTCCTGCAAAAATTTCGACAAAAAAAAGTTGGCACTGAGTTTAGAAAAACAAAATTCTGGTATATTGGATTTTAACATTTTATCGAAAAATGAATGTTACTACAAGAGATACAGCCATTCAAATTTACGGGCACCATAACGTTTTCCCTTCCTGAGTAAATGAGCTGCTTCTTATAGTTTCAACACCTTTATCTTGAATGTTCTGAATATACATCTTCACACAGACTTCTTGAGGAGGAGAGTGATACGGATATATGATTTTAAACTACTGCCTATTACCTTAGACCTTTTTGACTGTACTGAACAGTAGTTCCGCGTATTCCGTAATTTATATTCATACAGTTAACAGGCAATGTAATTTATAACCAACTATTGGCTGCCAATTTCGCTTCATTTTTCCTGGAAGTCTTGCAACTTGTTTCTCCCTGTTGGTTGATGCCAAGTTCGGAGTAAAAATGGTTCTATATGTCGGTGATGGAAAATAGAATTATCTTTAGCATTTTTCGGTGTCTGACATTCCCTTACACTCTTAGATGTATTTGTAATTCGAATACAGCCAAATCGTTTTGAGGTCTACGAATAAACGCTTTAAGTATGTAAAATACTCATTGACTTATTATTAACGTCTTTTAATTGAAGGTTTAAGGTTGCATCTCCTATTAAAAAGCATAGTAGCTATTTTTAAAGAGATGGAAGTTGCGTGATAGTGGGGTTAACTACATAGCGGTCAATTACATCAACGTATCTGTGCAGGATGCCTAATATATTTATTGATTGCGCAGGTGTCTTGATATGCTTAGTGTTCTGAATAATATGCTTTTAGGAGGTATGACTGTGGAAAGTCATAGACTTGTAGTAGCAGAGACTAACTCTCCAAACATTATCACTATTAAAATACCTTTTTGTTTACAGGAGGAACACTCAGCGGATTAATATGTAGTTAGAACAAGTTACTATATTGCTCTTCAGCTTGCAAAGGGTTGTGCAATTTCACTGAGTTTCGTGTTATGTTGGCAGTGTGGAAACTTGACAACAGCAGTGCTAGACTTCTTGGTGTGCCTGTACCCAGGAAAAGCCATGAGCCGCCCCAAGGGCCCCGGGTTCCGCGCAAGTGTCACTCCGCGCAAGTGTCACACCGCGCAAGTGTTCCAACCCCAACTACGGGGTCATCATTCCCTAAACTTACAAACTAATTATGAACTAGCTAATCCTAAGGACGGCACAAATATCCATGCCCGAAGGGGGATTCGAACCCCCGACCGTAGTGGCCGTGTAGACCGTGACTGGAGCGCCTCAGTCCCCTCGGCCACCGCGGCCGGCCCTCTGTTTGTCAGAAACTTGTGGTTGTCCTCTGCAGGTGTTTGCGAATGAGACGTACAGGAGAGAAACAATACGGACAGGATGTGTTCTTGGCGAGAGCAGCCCTGCTCGTCAGCCAGGAAGTGCCAACAACAACAACCAACTGGTGCCGACACGGCCTACGCAGAGACACTTGCTTCCAGAAAACACTCTCACGTTTCACAACACACCTCATACTTAAAGTACCCTATCTATCCAAAGTCTTGGTGCAGTGTTAACTGATCACAGAAGAGTAACGAAATTATTGATAAGCCGTCTATTGTTTCGCACATATCTGAGAGATCAGGTTAAAATTGTGTGCCGGAACCGGGACTCGAACCTGAGACCTTTGCCTTTCGCGGGCAAGCGCACTACCGACTGAGCTATCCCGACACGACTCACGATGCCGCCTCACAACTTTACTTCCTCCAGTACCTCGTCTCCTACTCTGGAAACATTCCTCAGGCTGTGGCTAAGCCATGTCTCCACCATATCCATTCTTCCAGGAGTGCTAGTCTTGCATGTTTCGCAGGAGAGCTTCTGTGAAGTTTCGAAAGTACGAGGCGAGGTAATTGCGGAAGTAAAGTTGTGAGGCGGCATCGTCAGTCGTGTCGGGATAGCATAGTCGGTAGAGCGCTTGCGCGCGAAAGGCAAAGGTCCCAAGTTCGAGTCCCGGTTCCAACATACAATTTTAATCTACCAGGAAGTTTCATATTAGCGCACACTCCGTGGCAGACTGGAAGTTTCATTCTGGAAACATCCCTTAGATAGGAATGTAGTTTAAATTGATTTGGACGCAGCTGGTTTCAACGAATCCAATGCACGATAGAAAAAAATATTGTTCCATTTAAAAAACTATATATTTGTGGTGTGACTCTATGGAAAATGATACAATAAACTATGTTCATAGCTCCGCAGAAAGTGTAACATTTCTTGTGTTGACCTACCGCATTAAAATTTCCCGTCACCTATTATTTTATAAGTTACAGAAGCAAACACACTTAGTGAAACACCCTATTATTATTACTTCATAGTCGCTTTGGAAATATAGCCGCGCGGAAGTGGCCGCGTGGTCTAAGGCATTATGCCTCGGACTGGGCGGACGCTCCTCAATCAGGCATGGATGTGTGCTGCCCTTAAGTGTAATTTAGATTAAGTAAATATCAATTTAAATATAAATTAAGAAACCTGAGACGGTTTTTCGTCTCAAATAAGTCCATGACATTGCAGATGAAGGTGAAGCAATGAATTAAGATTTGTGATGCGGCCGGGAATCGAACCCAGACCTCCATGCTTACTAGTCAGACGCCCTCACGGTAACATTTTCTTTTTATAGAAACATCATTTGTAACACCCATCTATAAAATACAGAAAATTACAAATGAACAATAATACGTGAGTTTTTCGTAGAAATTACCAGTAGATATTAAAATTGTGTAAGTATTCGAACACAACTAAAAAGAGAAAAAAAATGTTTTACAACAGGATTCGAACCACTGAACCTTGGGTTGGATATATATATATATATATATATAAAGCAGTCAACAATCCGAAGATTGGTTTGAACACCACAGTGCTTTACTAGGCATGGTCCTGTTTGGAGGTGGTATGCCGTTGCCTTCCTCCGACCTTCGAACGGACTTACCCAGCCACTTATAGGGGGACCTACAGTTTAACGTGGGTTCCGAACCACGGTGCTACTCGGTATTTTTCATATGACCAGTGCTGCCAGAGGTGAAAGAAGCGGAAAATGACAGATAAAAATCCTACGATCTAGCGGGGATCGAACCCGCGACTTTTGGATTTGTAGTCTGGCACTCTACCACTGTGCAACCGAGGGGCAGATATACTCAGTTTTTCTTCCCTCAAGCCACACTGCAAAATGCACAAGTGGTCGAAGTTCTCTCAGATAGAACGAACAACCCCTGACGGTGTCTGCCGACCAATAACGCGGTACGATGGTTTCATTTTCGTGAGATGTAATAAGGGCAGCAGTTGTTGAGGAGTGTTGGGAGCTTATTAAAAGCGCGCAGCCCCTGCGAGGCGGGCAACCGGCGCAGCTAGCGCGGCTAGCCCAGCCCGTTCGTTCAGTAGATGTGAGTCGGCTTGGCGGGCCCGCTTGGCTGGTTGCTTCCCCGCTCCACAGCGGCCGGCTGCTCGCTTTATTGATTGCCGCTGCGGTCTCGTTTGAGATCATCTGCGGCGCGCGCGCGCTCAATCTATTAGCCGGCGCTGCGGTCGCCCGACTTTGGCGCCTCGCTGAGAGACGGGGGGTGAGGTGGGGGAGGAAAGACCAGAGGGTTAGGGAGGGGTGGCTGCCTTCCGCCCCGAGAGCACCGACCCTCCCGGAAATTGCGACAGCTCCGGCCGGTTACAGCAAGCAGACGGCGGACGGCGGACGGAGGACGGCTGACTCCGTTGTTTAACGGCCGTCGTCTCGCTCTCTCGTGTCCTCCTATCAGGCGAGTTCGCGTCCCCAAATTCTTACCCCAAAATAGGCCTAGTTCAGAGACGATCGGAGTTGCTAACGAAATACGTCTCTGACATTACCCGACACGGGAGGCAATCCTCACTTTACGGCTTATCTTAGAAAATAGATTAACCGAGATAGCGCGGAATATATATATATATATATATATATATATATATGAATATTAAGACGAAAAATTCCTAGCGGGAAAAATTAAATATAAAAAATAGACGAAGATTACTCACCAGGCGAAGGAGCACAGGTGTGACAGCATCACAAATCAATAAATAAATACACGCACACAATCGCAAGCTTTCGCAACCCAGTTGCTTCTTCAGGCAGAAGGGAAGGAGAGGGAAAAGGAAATGATGAGGGTTTTAAGGAAGTCCTGTGTGTCTGTGTGAATGTGTGGGTGTGGGTGCATTTGTTTACCCTCCATTTTTTCCCCCAAGGTAAGTCTTTCCTCTCCCGGAATTGGAATGGCTCCTTACCCCCTTCCTTAAAACCCTCATCATTTCCTTTCCCTCTCCTTCCCTTCTGCCTGAAGAAGCAACTGGGTTGCGAAAGCTTGCGATTGTGTGTGTGTGTGTGTGGGTATTCATTTATTTATTTGTGATGCTGTCACTCCTGTGCTCCTTCGCCTGGTGAGTAATATATATATATATATATATATATATATATATATATATATATATATATATATATATATCAGAAGCTATTAATTATCTTCATATGACTCCACAAGTTCGTTATAAGTAATTTTTTTCACAATCACGCCATTGGTTTTGCAATACCGTAAAACGGGGTAGCTTTGGGACACATTTTTCGGTTTTTTATGTCATACTTAAACTAATTTAGGCTAAGGACAACACACACACACACACACACACACACACACACACACACAGAGTCATGATCGAGGGAGCCGGCCGCGGTGGCCGAGGAGAATGAGGCGCTCCAGTCACGGTCTGCACGGCCGCTACGGTCTGGGGTTCGAATCCCCCCCCTCGGGCATGGATATTTGTGCTGTCCTAGTTCGTAAGTAGTTCATAAGTAGTTTGTAAGTTCAGGGACTGATGACCCCGTAGTTAAGTCCCAGAGACTATACAAACATTTGAATGATCGAGGGAGGAGTCGAACGTCCAAGGGAGCATTCGCGCACTCCGAAGCAAGGCGCCTTAGAGCGCACGGCAACCCCGCGAGATATAGTTGCAACTTGTCGGTAAACTACAGCATCATCCGCAAAAAGCCTCATTAAACATCTCATATAATGAACAAGGTGAATTATACAAATTGTGAAAAGTAACGGTCCTGTAACACCCGCTTGGAGCCATCCAGATATCGCAAGTTCGAAGACTTCTCTCCGTTGAGAATGAGCAACGGCATCAAGAAACATATAATTACATCTACATCTACATACATACTCCGCAATTCACCGTAAGGTGGCGGAGGGTACACTGTACCACTACTAGGCACTTCCTTTCCTATTCCACTCCCAAATTGAACGAGGAAAAAAAAAAAAGAATGCCTATATGCCTCCGTACGAGCCCTAATTTCTCTTATCTTGTCTTTGTGATCTTTATGCGAAATTTAATTAACCAACGTTCTCGTAAGTATCATGCAGCTTTGGGTCAAGGTCAAAGAACTAACAGCAGGAAATTTATCGAACGAGGTGGCGCAGTGGTAACACACTGGAGTCGCAATCGTGAGGACATGGGTTCAAATCCATCTCCGACCACCTACACTTATGTTTTCTTTCATTTCCCCAAATATGTCCAAACATATACCACGGTCGATTTCCTTCCGCATCCTTAACAAAAAAAAAAAAAAAAAAAAAAAAAAAAAAAAAAAAAAAAAAAAAAAAGACAGAGCGAGGAAAAAAATCCTGCTTACGCTTCAACATCTGCACGGGATACTCTGCAAATCACATTTAAGTGCCTGGCAGAGGGATCATCGAACCACCGTTATGCAATATATCTCCCATTCCATTCTCGAATAGCGTTCGACCTCTGATTTCTCGTATGTTATTCTGATGATCTTTTCTACCTTCCCCTGTAATGTCCACGATGTCGAACAGACTCTAACCTCTAATTTTCCTTTCTTCTTTCATAATAAACAGAACGGTAGTCATACCTATGTTGGTAGTAATGTGCTACACCACTACCGCTTCAAAAGAGCTCAGAAGTTGTTCCCTCGTCTACACACGAGTGGAATATCAGCGCCAGGTACGCTTCGGAATGCAGTGGCTGACATCTGAGAGTAAGGATATTCCATCGTCAGTAATGACGCAACTGCCGACGAATCGCTCAGCTTCAATCTTTCCAGCCTACAGACAAATAAAGCAGTACTGTACGGACCGAAAACAGCGATAAAGCGTGTTCAGCCACGGAGATCGAAACGGACGTAGTACGTTAATTCTTACACGGCTGTGTCTATAAACGGACAACGCAATCGACTGGCAGCTTCGTGCCACGCATATATAATGGGGCAAATTACAGTGTCCCGTTATCGCTGTAATTAATCCAACGGAAGCAGACGGAATAACAAAACGCGAACACACACACAAACACAACTCACGAAACACATTTACAAGATAACTAATTTATGTATAGACACATACAGTACATGTACACTACTTTTCAGACGGCAACAAAAATACGTAAAAAGTAAAAGGTTTCATGCCAAGAATTGCGACACTATGAAATATCACACCGAGTAAAGACGTCAAAATAGGTTATATATGTCAACTGGCCTATAATTTTCCTTTTGCCGCGGCGGAGAGGCCGAGCGCATTGAGGCGCTATGCTAAGATGCGCGTGGTCGTTCATCGTCGGAGGATCGAATCCCCCCTCAGGCATGGATGTTTGTGCCGTATTTAGTATAAGCTAGCTCATAAGCAGTTTGTAAGTTTAGGAACTTATGGTCCTGCAGTTAAGTCCCATAAGCTTTACAATCATTTGAACATTTTTGATAATTTTACTTTTGCAAAGACGAGCTCAGTTTATCGACTCCTGACGCAGTCATACAGAATGACATAATACTTTAACACGATCAGTACTTCGTACAAAGATTTCAGTGGAACATGAAAATTATTATATGTAATGTAACAAGGGAGACGATCGCTACCATGAAACTTTAACATGTGAGTTCATAAAATTCGTATAACAAGCGTTGCAGCAGCGTATATTGAACGTAATGTGACTCCAATGTACAGGGTATTTTAGAGTTCATATTACACACTGCTAGACGTTGTAAAGGGGACTTAGAAGATGAAGTTATGCATACAAATCCATGGTCTAAAACGTCATCGAACGACGCTGTTAGTAGTTCTCGATCGATCTTAGATATCGTCAAACACAACTGCAGTTCAACAAGCTCTTTGCTTTCCATGTTTTGGGAGTAGGTACTAAAACAACCTAAACAACATCTAGTGAAGTTGGCCTCTTAAATTCACGTCGGAAACTTGAGCACTTCAGATGTTTTTCGCAGTAAAATTCAAATGATTGTAAATCTAAGGGACTAATGCGGCCGGCCGCGGTGGCCGAGCGGTCTACGGCGCGCCAGTCACGGTCTGCACGGCCGCTGCCCCCTCGGGCATGGATATTTGTACCGTCCTTAGTGTTAGCTAGTTCATAAGTAGTTTGTAAGTTTAGGGACTGATGACCCCGTAGTTAAGTCCCATAAGCTTAACAAACATTTGAACATTTGGACTAATGCGGTTATCAGACCCTAGGCTTACAAACTACTTAAACTAACTTATGATTAGGACAATACACACACACACACACACACACACAGACGCACACACACAAACACACACACACACACATATGCGCGCTGTTGAAGGAGGACTCGAACCTCCGGCGGCGACCAACCGCCCGCTCCGCAGCAAGGCGCCTTACAACGCTCGGCGTCTCTTTCGCGACCTGTTGTTAACGTATGCACGATGAAGAACTGTTGACAGCTCTTGAGATAGAGTCGTTTGCTGGACATTTCTAAAATAAAAATAACTTACCTTGAGTCAAAATCGTGGGGTACTAAAGGCACGATGCATTTCGAATCCTGGGGACTCATCTTCCGGTGCATCTTCAACAATTTACGTTTGTTTTCAAGGAATTCTGTGCCTGTCGTGAGTAAATATGAAAGGCAAGAATGTGGTATATTGCAAAAATAAGTTTTCAGAATTAAAGAAATTGAAAAATATCTTACTGATTTACTGAATAAATTCGAGTGGTACAGCTGCAGACACGTATTCACACTGTCTGATAGGTACCACAGTCACATTTAGGTACAAATAAGAAATCATATAGACACTTTTTGTTTTGCAGCACATTTTCGTATAAATCTAAGTAAAAGATCTACAGCTAAAAAAGTGTTCTGTATTACAAAGATACGTAGATATCCTATTTCTGTATACAAAGACGTACAGTTGTGCAGAAGATACAGGTTTGTTATGTTCTTGTTTACAAATCAGTATTACTTTTTAAGAGAAAAAGTGCCATTTTAATACCAGTAAGCCGGCCGCGATGGCCGAGGTGACTGAGGCGCTTCAGTCACGGTCAGCACGGCCACTACGGTCGGGGGTTCGAATCCCCCCTCGGGCATGGATATTTGTGCCGTCATAGTTCGTAAGTAGTTTGTAAGTTTAGGGACTGATGACCCCGTAGTTAAGTCCCATAAGCTTAACACACATTTGAACAATACCAGTAAAAGGTAAGATATGTATCATTCACATATAAAATTGACTTGTAAGTTAGATATGCGTACACAGGTGAATCGCTTAAAGAAGTCCTGCCAATGATGAAGAATGAAAGACGGACAATTTACAAGGCTATTAAATGTTTTAAGAACCCGTGGAGTACACTTAAGGATTATCACGTGAAATTTTCATCTGATGCAGAGAGTGCAACTCTTTCGAAAATTGAAAAACCCATTCGTTATGCCACCTGGATATCTCGCTGCAGCTTACCAAGAAGCCTTCCAGACCACGACTATCTGCAACAGCTTTGCAGAGACTGGAATATTCCCCTACAACAGAGATGCTGTTTCTGATGATGCTCTTGCCCCCTCCTTTCTGACACAAGGGCAGAAACAGCGGTTATCTGTCAAAAAGACTTACTGTGGAAGCCCTTCTAAAACTCACGGTTTCACCAACATAGACATCCTCGCACTCGCGTCTTAGATGCATGACGTCGGTATTAGATAACCGAAAAATTCACAAGTATATAAGGGTGTACTTTCAGCAGCATCCAACAGTTCAAATGTTCAAATGTTTGTAAATCTATCGGACCAAACTGCGTGGTCATCAGTCCGTAGCTTACAAACTACTTAAACCTAGGTAAACTAACCTAAGGACAACACACACACACACACACACACACACACACACACACACACACACACACACACATGCCCTAGGGAGGACTCGAACCTCTGAGGGCGAGCAACCGCGCGCTCCGCAGCGAGGCGCCTTAGACCGCTCGGCTACTCGACCGCGGCCATCTAACAGTTAACCGCTCTGAAGAGAACCACTGCAGAGTGGTCGAAACGTCCGCAATTCATTTGCTATTTTAAAAAACTGACGCGGCGTAACACCCAGAATTGTTTTATTCAAAATGACACCGGCCGTGGAAGCCTACGAAATTATATTGTCTAAAGTTCTTGCCGCGGTGCAGTAGCCGAGCGGTCTAAAGCGTCTCGCTGCGGAGCGCGCGGTTGCTCGCCGTGGAGGTTCGAGTCCTCCCTGGGGCATGGGTGTGTGTGATTGTCCTTAGGTTAGTTTACCTTAGTTTAAGTAATTTGTAAGCTACGGACTGATGACCCCGCAGTTTGGTCCGATAGATTTACAAACATTTGAACATTTGTTTTAAGTTCTTGAATTTCTATCAAAGAAAGTTTAGTATCAAATGTTCAAATGTTTGTACAGCTTATGGGAGTTAATTACGGGGTCATCAGTCCCTAAACTGACAAACTACTTATGAACTAGCTAATCCTAAGGACGGCACAAATATCCATGCCCGAGGGGAATTCGAACCCCCGACCGTAGTGGCCGTGCAGACCGTGACTGGAGCGCCTCAGTCCCCTCGGCCACCGCGGCCGGCAAGCTTAGTATCGCAGAGTTACTTGACCTTACTACGCCAAGTGGCATCTGACGTCACCGGATTATAATAGATGCCGTATCTCCCGGCGTACTATTTTTTTTTTTTTTTTTTCTTTTTTTAATTTTATTCCTCGGCAGTGGACGTGTTCCTGTCCACAACACTAACCTGCCTTCTCCTCAATGCCCCGCATCTGCAAAACTCTGCAGTCGTCCGTTAGATGCCTCTGCCTGTGCCATACCGCATTGCACTTTGACCTGTCGGTTCGCCAGTAGGGACGGTGCAGTGTGCCTCCGAAGTTGTGTTTTGTGTGGTGAAGCGTATAATGACACGGTTTCCTTTCCCCGATATTATCAGAGAACATTTTGTATTTTTATATTATTTCGGCATGTTAAAATAATTATCTATAAACTCAGAGAAAGCAAATTTAGGAACAACACTTTCAATTTTTTTGTAAGAAAGAAGGTACTCTTGCTTTGTACTTCGTAGCGATAGCATCTTGCAGACGGGAGCTGTACTTTGTTATTTTTATGTGGCCGCTGTTATGTATATTCAGGTAAATATATGTGCTGTGCGCGTATCTTAAATTTATAAATAAACCTCACCTCTCACTTAAATTCGCACTTATGAATATTTATTAATAAATTTGCCCTATCCTCCCTACGCCCATGACGTCTTTTTCAGCCTTGTTGAATCACCGCAACAATGGATGGCACAGTGTTTTTGGTTAATATTTAATGGTGATATTTCGTGTAGCCTGCCATTCTTGTTTCAAAATTTATTCCATAATATTATCATTTACCGGCAATAGAATCCGCAGTCGATTTTCTTGTGAATTTTTAGAAGTCCGATGTGTTTGACTTACGTAATATTCCTATCCGATTTATATCATGTCACTTATCTTACTTTACGGTTTGCTACACGAGTCGTAATTTGATATTGACGAACTGCCATCCATTGTTCGGCGAGTGGTTATCATGTTATTAAAATTTCATTTACAGCCAAATTTCAACCACCGATGGATCTCTTGTTAAAGGTAACTGCTCGTCGATTCTTTTTGTAATGTTCTGTCTGCACAACACTCCACCGTTAATTAGCTTGCCATTTCATTTAAATGCATGTAATAATTTTTCCCCCGTAATTTACTGATTGGGATCTTTCATAGCTTCTAACTTCAAACCACTTCCTTCTGTAAATTTGTTAATCTCAAAAATTAATAGCCAGGCCTGAGTGGCGTAGCTATGTCGCCAAGGGCCCCGGGGCAAAAAGTGACCTTGGGGCCCGCTTTAAACTAAAACTGTATACCGATGCAAAACTGTTTCATCAGCTCCTTACCGCCCAGTGGAAGAAATAATAAGGCAAACCTGCTAAGTAAATTATGAGTCACGCAGCAGATAATATAGTTATAACTGTAAGAGTTCGTTTATTTGGTATTCGTTTACGCAAAAATTACTGGATGGTATTTGGATGAAATTTTGCCGAGGGACAGAGTTGGGCCTGCGCAGGACATGCAGATAAAACGACCCCATGCTCCATGCCGATCAGCCTTATTTCTTTGATAGCCCAGTCAAAGAAAGAAATTGGGGGAAATATTCGTGTATTCGTGTAGGATGCTTTCAGCAAAACGAAGTTGCCGGATTTTGCATGATGAAACACTTTGTATCAGTGGCGTAACTAGGACTTGGCTTTCGGGGGGGGGGGGGGGGCAATCTGCTTGACGAGCAAAATTTTAGTCAGTTTCCAGACAGGGTACTATCTAACACTCCCGAGGAAGAAACTAATTCACTCCCATCCAATTAAAGCTTATGGTAAAACACCCCAATCTTTACCTTTACCAGATTTCTGTTATACGATTTCTTTTCTTTTTTTCTTTCTTTTTGGGTTCTGGGGGGGGGGGTTCTATCCCCCTCATCCGCCCCCCCCCCCCTCCATAGTTACGCCACTGCTTTGTATTGAGCTGTGCCGCTACCAGGCTGCATGAAGTAATAAGTAAAATAAGTCGACGTCTTCGCTTATTATCACGACACTGGGGTAGAGGGCAGCGTTTAGAATGGACAATTCACTATTCTGACAAAGTAACTATATATAATGGACGGTATGGCGGGATAGCAAAAACAAAAAATCGATAGTGTACTGTAACTTTTTTCAAACGTCGCTCACGGTGGTCGAGGGGGTCCCTTGAGCTCGGGGGCCCCGGGGCACTGCCTCACCTAGCCCTGTGATAGCTACGCCACTGGCCAGGCTGGAACATTGTAAGCGTCAGATGGGGCGGCGATTGCTAATCCGCAGCATCGGCCGCGCTGGTCTGTTCACGCCGTCAGCTGTCGCCGGCTATTGTCTGGGCCACGCCCCCCGCTGCGTCCGCGGCCCGCTTAGCGCCTCCCCCCACCCCACCCGCCCCCGCCCCCTGCCACGCCCCCTTAACCTCCAGCCGCTACGGGGTGCCGAGCTGTAAACGGCGTCGCCGAATCCTAGAGAGTTACGACCGCCGGCATCAGGTTTATGGCGACACTCTTCCTTCCGGCAGGGGGCGGGGGAGGGGGGGGGAGGTCTCACCTGTGGAGCTCTCTCCCCTCTCCCACACCCTCTCCCGCCCCCGCAACCGCTGCTCGTAAAGGCAATGGCCCGCAAGGCACTGCTGTCCACGCCAACGGGCTAGCCACGCTTAACAGCGCTATATAGGGGCACTTATGGCCGCCTCTGCTGCAAATTCCTCGACACACCCATACCCAATGAGCACCGAACACTTACGTACAGGTTAAAAATGCATTCCGTGGCAGAGGAGCAGAGGGAAAACAAATTGACATCCTGTGATTCTTTATGCTCTAGGAGGCGATCAAATGTTCAAATGAAACTTCCTGGCAGATTAAAATTGTGTGCCGGAACCGGGACTCGAACCAGGGACCTTTGCCAGCGCACTACCGACTGTGCTATCGCGACACGACTCACGATGCCGCCTCACAACTTTACTTCCGCCAGTACCTCGCCTCCTACTGCTTCGAGTCCCGGTTCCGGCACGCAGTTTTAATCTGCCAGGAAGTTTCATATCAGGCGCACACTCCGCTGCAGAGTGAAGTTTCATTCTAGAAATGTTCAAATGTTTGTTAAGCTTATGGGACTTAACTATGGGGTCATCAGTCCCTAAACTTACAAACTACCTATGAACTAGCTAACACTAAGGACGGCACAAATATTTATGCCCGAGAGGGGATTCGAACCCACGACCGTAGTCGACGTGCAGACCGTGACTGAAGCGCCTCAGTCCCCTCGGCCACCGCGGCCGGCTCTAGGAGGTGATCCAATTATGATATTGTAGAAAGATACAAAAAAAGTCAAGATCACTGATCATCAGTTTTTATGACGACCGGTTTCCCTGAACTACGTCATCATTATCCGGTTCAACAAAATCATTTTACAAGGCCATAATCTGTTGTTGTACAGTACAGTGGCAGAGTGCCAGACTATAAATCCAAAGGTCGCGGGTTCGATCCCCGCCAGGACCTAGGATTTTTATCTGTCACTTTCCACTTCTTTCACCTCTGGCAGTAATGTTTATGTGAAAAATACCGAGTAGCACCGTGGTTCGGAACCCACATTGAACTGTAGGTCCCCCTATAACTGGCTGGGTAAGTCAGTTCGAAGGTCGGAGGAAGGCAACAGCATACCACCTCCAAACAGGACCGTGCCTAGTGAAGCACTATGGTGTTCAAACCAATCTTCGGATTGTTGACTGCTTTACCTTTTTTTAATCTGTTAATAAGGGAATGACGAAAATTTAAAACATACATGTCTTTATAATAAAACGAGAAGTTACATCAATTAAACTCATAAGAGCAAGATCAGCCATACTTAGAGATGAGACATATCTTGTAATGTCAATCAGTTGCTACATAACATAATTTAGAGTGCATGTCATTATAATAAAACACTGTGAGCAAACTGATCAGTTTGCTACTGTCACTCACAACATAGGGAAAAGGCTACAACCCTGTCTTACTCCCTTCCCAACCTCTGCGTCCCTTTCTTGCCCTTCGATTCTAATAACCGCTGTCTGGTTTTTGTATAGGTTGAATATAACTCTTCGCTCCCTATACTTTACCCCTGCTACCTTCAGAATTTGGAATAGCGTATTCCAGTGGACATTGTCAAAAGCTTTCTCCAAATCGACAAACGCTAAAAACGTAGCTTTCCCTTTCCTTAGTCTATCTTCTAAGATAAGTCGTAATGTGAGTATTGCCTCCCGTGTTCCTACATTTCTCCTAAATCCAAATAGATCTTCCCCGAGGTCGGATTCCAGTCCATTACAGGGATGTTATTGTCGTGTAACTACTCCGGCTCGATCGTTCTGAAAGATGCAATCGCCATTCCCCACATTTCTCTTCTATTGTGAAAAGTAAGAAGCTGCTTAAAGCGATCAGTGCACTGTACAACGCTCATCAAATGTCGGCGGTCTCTGTGAGTCAACAGACGAGGTCGGCCTGTACGCTTTCGTGCTGTACGAGTACTTCCACGTTCCCACTTCACAGTCACATTTGAAACTATACACCTTTGGATGTTTAGGAGTGTGGAAAGCTCGCTTATGACACAAGTGACACCCAATAAGCTGACCACGTTCGTGAGTTCCGCGGATCGCCCCATTCTGGTTTCTCGCGATGTCTGATGACTACTGAGGTCGCTGATATGGAGAACCTGGCAGTAAGTTCCAAGTCCATAAAGAAGAAGTCATTTGACTACAGCAGTCAGCACTACCCGTTCAAACCCCGGACGGTTCGCAAGTTACATCATATTCAATAATGTTCAAATGTTTGTAATCCTATGGGACTCAACGACTTAGGATGTCAGTCCCTAGACTTCCAAACTAAAACTAAGGACGACAAATAACAGCCATTCCAGAGGGACGACCCGAAACACTACCAGCTCTTTACTCACACGAATCGATGGTTGCTATCGACAAGGTTTCGCAAATCGATTCCGTATTTCTTGATTTCCAGAAGGCATACCTGACAGACGGCTTATCTCCTCTATTTCATATTGTTTCCAAATTTTATAGGGATACAGTAGTGTGCATAACGGGGGCATATCCAGGAATACGGTCTGGGGGGCTTAAGGCAAACTGCGTGGTTATGGTATATCGCACCAAATTTGCTGTTGGATAGGGCATTTCTAGTTAAAGAGGACACAGTTCGTAGTAATCGATGGTAAGGCATCGACTAAAACAGAGGTGATATCGGGCGTTCTACAGGGTAGTGTTATTGGTCATGTGCTGTTCCTTATTTACATCAACGATTTAGGGGAAAATCTAATTACCTCTATTAGGTTGTTTCTACATCTACATCTACATACATACTCCGCAATTCACCGTAAGGTGCGTGGCGGAGGGTACACCGTACCACTACTAGGCATTTCCTTTCCTATTCCACTCCCAAATTGAACGAGGAAAAAAACAATGCCTATATGCCTCCGTACGAGCCCTAATTTCTCTTATCTTGTCTTTGTGATCTTTACGCGAAATGTAAGTAGGCGGCAGCAAGATCGTACTACACTCAGCTTCAAATTCCGGCCCTCTAAATTTACTTAACAGAAATTCACGAAAAGAACGTCGTCTTTCTTCCAGCGATCCCCAGTTCAGTTGCCGGAGCATTTCCGAGACACTCGCGCATTGGTCGAACCTACCGGTAACAAATCTAGCTGCTCGCCTCTGAACCGCCTCTATGTCTTCCTTCAAACCGATCTGCTGCGGGTCCCAAATACTTGAGCAATACTCAAGACGTGGTCGTACAAGCGTTTTATACGCGGTCTCCTTTACAGGTGAAGTACATCTTCCCAAAAGTCTCCCAATAAACCGAAGTCGGCTGTCTGCCTTACTCACAACTGTCCTTACATGCTCGTTCCATTTCATATCGCTCTGCAATGTTACGCCTAGATATTTGAACGACGCGACCGCATCAAGAAGCTCACTACTGATGCTGTATTCGAACATTATAGGATTGTTTTTTCTACTCATGCGCATCACCTTACATTTTTCTACTAGCTGCCATTCTTCGCACCAACTAGAAATTTTGTCTAAGTCAACCTGTATGCTATTACAGTCAGTTACAGACGACACCCTCCCATACACCACAGCATCATCAGCAAACAGCCGCAAATTACAACTTACTCTGTCCATCAGATCATTTATATAGATAGAAAATAATAGCGGTCCTATCACACTCCCCTGGGGCACGCCTGACGATACACTCGTCTCTGATGAGCACTCGCCGTCGAGAACAACGTACTGCGTTCTATTACTTAGGAAGTCTTCCAGCCAGTCACAAATCTGTGAACCTATTCCATAAGCTCGTATCTTCGTTAGCAGTCTGCAGTGTGGCACCGTGTCGAACGCCTTTTTGAAGTCGAGAAAAACACAATCCGCCTGTTGCCCTTCGTCCATGGCTCGCAAGATGTCATGTGAGAAAAGGGCAAGCTGAGTTTCGCATGAACGATGTTTCCTAAACCCGTGCTGATTCATGGAAAGAAGCTTTTCCGTTTCAAGGAAATTTACTATATTCGAACTGAGAATATGCTCCAAAATTCTACATGAAACCGATGTCAACGATATTGGCCTGTAATTGTATGGGTCAGTTCTCTTTCCTTTCTTATACACTGGAGTCACCTGCGCTTTTTTCCAATCACTAGGAACTTTGCGCTGAATTAAAGATTCGCTATAAATGCAAGCTAAGTAGGGGGCCAATGCCGCAGAATAGCCTTTGTAAAACCGAACTGGTATTCCATCCGGACCAGCAGACTTTTTCGTATTTAGCTCTCTCAGCTGCTTCTCTACACCGGAAATACCTATTGCTATGTCCCCCATTTCGGAATTAGTACGTTGATCAAATGATGGTATATTTGTGCGGTCCTCCTGCGTGAAAGATTTCTTAAAGGTTAAATTTAGAACTTCAGCTTTCCGTTTGCTTTCTTCTATTACTGCCCCGGAATGATCAACTAGTGACTGGACAGTGGGCTTTGACCCGCTTATCGATTTTACAGAGGACCAGAATTTTTTCGGGTTCTCGGAAAGATCTTTTGCTAAGGTATGGCTGTGATAATTATTGTATGCTTCACGCATCGATCTTTTTATAGACGCACGAATCTCTACTAACTTTTGCCTGTCATCATTTGCGTGTTCTTTTTTGAATCGAGAGTGCAACAGCCTTTGCTTTCTCAGCAGCTTTCTAACATTATTATTATACCACGGTGGATCTTTTCCATCCTTAATCGTCTTTACTGGCACATATTTCTCTAACCCTTCATTAACAATGCAGTTTGCAGATGACGCCCTCATTTACCGTCTCGTAAAATCATCTGAAGATCAAAACCAACTGCAAAACGATCTAAATAAGATATCAGTATGGTGTAAAAATTGGCAATTGAGTATAAATAATGGGAAGTGTGAAGTCGTCCACATGAGTACCAAAAGAAATACGGTAAACTTTGTTTACAAGATAAATCAATCAAACGTGAAGGCCTTAAACTCCAGAAAATACCTAGGAATTACTATTACTTCAGACTTAAATTAGAAAGAACACGTAGATAATGTCGTCGGAAAGGCGAACCACAGACTGCATTTTATTGGCAGAACCCTTAAAACATGCAACAGAACTAGTAAAGAGACTGCATACACTACGCTTGTCCGTTCATTTTTGGAGTATTGCTGCCCAGTGTGGGATCCTTATCAGTTGGGTTTGACGGAGGACATCGAAAGAGTCCAAAGAAGGGCAGCTCGTTTCGTATTGTCACGATACAGGGGAGACAGCGCTATGGACATGATACAGGATCTGGGATGGGAATCATTACAACAACGGCGCTTATCGCTGCGGCATGGGCTACTTACGAAACTCCAATCGCCAACATTCTCCTCCGAATGCGAGAATATATTGTCGACTAAAAAATGTTCAAATGTTTGTAGAGTCTATGGGACTTAACTACGGGGTCATCAGTCCCTAAACTTACAAACTACTTATGAACTACTTACGGACTAGGACGGCACAAATATCCATGCCCTAGGGGGGATTCTAACCCCGACCGTAGTGGCCGTGCAGACCGTGACTGAAGCGCCTCAGTCCCCTCGGCCACCGCGGCCGGCTTACATAGGTATAAATGATCGTCAGAATAAAATACGAGAAATCAGAGCTCGAACGGAGAGATTTCAGGTGATCTTTCTTCCCACGCTATTCGAGATAAATAGTATAATGAACCCTCTGCCAGGCACTTAAATGTGATTTGCAGAGTATGCCATGTAGATGTAGCTAGCTAAATTTGGAGCTTTTGTGTTCGTTTAAATTTAGCATGCTTTCCGTTGCTTTTGGAACAGTGTCGTGACCTGTTTTGTGTGCCAAGGGGGATCACCTCCTTCTTTCATTCATTTATTCGGTATAAAGCTGTCAATTGCTGTCGACTTCTTCGAATTTGAGCCCCATCTGGTCTACATTTACGTTTAGTGTTACGAACGAGTGGATACTGTCTTTCAAGTAGCAATGTATTGCATTTTTTATCCGCTTTCCTGAACAAATATACAACGATTTAGGTTGTCAGCCCCTAGACTTCCAAACTAAGTTAAACTAAGGACGACAAATACAGCCATTCACGAGGGAAGACTCGAACATCCGACGGGGAACGGCCGCGCGCACCGCAGCTTTGCGCCTCGGTGCGCTCGGCTATTCCGCCGCGGCAGTTCCTCCGCGCAGTGGAACGCTGCCGCGCAAAGTCCAGACCAGAGTGGTTCTCGCGGCTGCTCGCTTAGGCTGCTACAGTACGTTGTTGGCGGCCTTGGCTGAGCCGCTGTAATTGAGATTACATTGAGGCGGCTTTGACCAGCCGGCGTGGCCGCCGCCCACAATGGAATCAATTTCTGGGGCGCCGGTCTATAAACAAGCGCGCGCCGACGGCCCCGCGGGGGTTCCCCGGGCTCTGCCGCCCATTGTCGCATTCACTTTGAGCGCCGGCAGCGCCGCCGCCGCGGGCGGTGACGATGCACATCTCGGCGCCGCGCCGCGCCGCGCCGCTACAGAAGCTCCGCCCTGCGAGGAGTCCAGAGGCCGGACTGCACTAAACGTTACACCAGGGGTTGCCAGGTGGAATCACGTCGTAAACAATGGAAACTGCCCCATTTTTCTGCACCTGATAGCGTAATTCTATTACTCAACTATTTGACAATGACAGCACTTAGCGACGGGTAATAAACTATGAACGTAATTTCAAATCTTTACGAAACTTTTCTCGCTGACGACCCCAACAAAATGATGAAAGGAAAAAAACGTTTATCGCTTACTGATGATGATGATGACATGGGTTTTTTTGAACACTCGACATCTAGGTCTTCAGCGATCAAATTAAAGAATATGACCAGATCAGTGGCAACGAACATGTCGACAGATTAGCCAGGATGGGGGCAGAGACTCCATTTATTAGTCCGGAACCTGTCCTGACAATCACCAAGGCAATGATCAAATTGGAGCTACGTAGGAAAACAGCACGTAGAATATTGGACCAAAGTCTATCGACAAAAACATGGCAAGGTAATGATGCGTAAGCCATGTTTTAAAAGAAGCTCTGCAATCCTGGGTCTGAACAGGAGAGAGATTAGACTCATGGTTGGATTGCTGACAGGCCATGGGAATTTCAAAAAACACCTACATACAATGGGAATAACAGAAGAGGACCTTAAATGTAGGATCTGTGATTACGGTGATGAAATCTTTGAATGCATTGCATTGGAGAGTAAAAGGCACAGAACATTTGGGACAACCAGACCCGAAGAAATTGTGTCTAATAAAGAACTGGTAAAGGACTCCTTGCACTGTTCAAGGGCATTGGTTGGCTTTACTAGATATACAGGGAGCGATACCGCACAATAAACTTAATTTCGGTGCGGGCAGTGGCGGGTTGGACCAAGACTGTTTTTGGCTTCCCTGAGAAAATCAAATCATATCAAATCAATCAAAGAATATGACCAACAAATGTGAACAGTAAAGAGACAAAGATCAGCGATCCAGCAAGTAACACGTGCAGATGAACTGTAGACTTGAAGCTGGTGAAAAGTACCCCAATACCAAAGCCGGAGAAAGAGTTAGAATTACTAAGCTGAGGAACACGGGCAGCTGACCACTGTGATATAAAATGTTGAGCCAGCCACGCTGCAACATACTGAAACCTCCAGCCTAAAAGTTTAGGCCAGTGTTGGGACAAAAGACAAAATTTTAAAAATTATTAAAAGTTTCCGGGCTGTTATGACGTGGTCTAGTGGATTTATTGTATACCCAACGTTTCGTCCCCGACTGCGGAGGACATTCTCAAGGGGGATCGTAGCACTTTCAATGTCCGATATACAGCAATGTTTAGAGGATCGACCAGGTATTGAATGGTTTATGCAAGATGGAGACCGACCACATCGGAGCGAACAAGTGTTTCGCTTTCTTGAGGAATACTTCGGGAATCGAGTCATTGCTTTGGAATATCCCAAATTTACTGGTGCAAGTATGGATTGGCCTCCATATTCAACGGATTTCACTGTTTTGTGGGGAACAGTGAAAGACGTGGTCTACCCGAAGCATCCCGCCAGGCTGGACGAGCTTGAATCGGCGATCTCTGTGGCATGTGAATCCATTTCGGTTGAGACACTGCGAAATGTGATGGCGAATTTCATTCTTCGTTTGCGCCACCTCTGTAGTGCGAATGGTGACCATTTTCAAAAATATTGTGATGTGATTGTTTGCAAAGATTGTTTTCATACGATTATTTCACTTTGTTGTTGTTGTGGTCTTCAGTCCGGAGAATGGTTTGATGCAGCTCTCCACAATACCCTATCCTGAGCAAGACTCTTCATCTCCACGTAAGGACGGCAACCTACATCAGTCTAAATCTGCTTACTGTATCCATATCTTGGTCTTCCTCTGCGGTTTTTACCCCACACACTTTCCTCCAACGCTAAATTCACAATTCCTTGATGTCTAAGAATGTGCCCTACCAATCTATCCCTTCTTTTAGTCAAGGTATGCCAGATATTTCTTTGCTTCCCAATTCTGTTCAGTACCTCCTCATTAGTTACGCGATCCACCCACCTAATCTTCAGCATTCTTCTGTAGCACCATATTTCAAAAGCCTCAATCCTCTTCCTGTCCGCACTGTTTATCGTCCATGTTTCACTCCCATAGAAGGCAACACTCCATACAAATGCCTCCAGAAAGGACTTCCTATGCTGCTATGAGCTGTACAGTGTATAGCGCCATCTGTTAGTAGCTTTTGTAACTATTATTTCAAACTGCTGTATAAGCATCTTACAGCTTTCACAATAAACATACCGTTTACTGCATTCCTCTATCGATCTTTGTTTTCGAGATATTTAATTTTGAAATCAGCGAGTCCTTTTCTGGACACCCTGTATATTACGATAACGCCCAGAACTGATGTAAAATATTTTTTTTTTCTTTTGGATCCAACTTACACCCCTGAGCTCAAGTAACCTCAGTTTACGGTATATACGCACTACACATTAATCGTGGTAATTTTTAGAGCTTCAAATAAAAAATCACGCATTAAAGGGTTAAGGAAACTACTGTACATGTTAATTTTGTAATGCCGCCCGATTGTCATATTAAGAAACAAGCCAGATTTGCGGCGTTCTCGTATCTTTTAAGGACGTGTTAAACACCAAGAGAGGAGGAGGCGAGAACAGACTGGAGTGAACGCTCTCGGCCCACGGCGCGGTTGCAGCACTTTGCAGATAATCGTCGGCTCTCCTTATCTCCCCCGCTGGTGGGGGAGGGAGAGGGTAGTAAAGAAATTGCCTCAAGGCGCCCCCTCCCCCCCCCCCCCCGCAGCAGCTTTTAAACAAATGAGGGCGTGGGTGGCAGTCTGCAGTCCTCTCCAGTGGCGTCTGACTCGCCACGTCCTACCTGCCGCTGTCTCCAAGGACCTCTCCCTCACAACCAGGACAGCGGCCACAACTTTAATCTTCCACTTTGCAACAGAATCCGTGCTGCTTTCCAAAGTCGTGCGTCGAAATTTTGCTCTGTACCAGGTCTCGGACCACAGAACACAGGAAATGCTCGTGAGTCAATGAGCATTTTCATTTCTTTTTAATTTTTTTTTTAATAATAATTTTGTAGCCAAGATCGCATTTTTCATTTATTATGTCACCGGTTTCGGCATGCTCGACGGCATCTTCAGACCTGTCGTATTTCACATAACTTCACAACATTTTTTACATAATAAAAGAGTACATCCATGCTGAGGCGTCGCCAAACATAAAGTTTCTAGTCTAGTCTAGAAATTTATGTTTGGTGACGCCTCAACCTGGATGTACTCTTTTAGTATGTTCAAATGTCTGTAAATCTATCGGACCAAACTGCGTGGTCATCAGTCCGTAGCTTACACACTACTTAAACCTAGGTAAACTAACCTAAGGACAACACACACACCCATGCCCCAGGGTGGACTCGAACCTCCACGGCGAGCAACCGCGCGCTCCGCAGCGAGACGCCTTAGACAGCTCGGCTACTCCACCGCGGCTTTTAGTATGTAAAAAATGTTGTGGAATCATGTAAAATACGACAGGTCTTATGATGGCGTCGAGCATGCCGAAACCGGTGACATAATAAATGAAAAATGCGATCTTGGCTGCAAAATCATTATTAAACAATTATAGATCGCCCCATTGAACAATGAGTTCCTTATATATTTTATTTTTTAATTTATATTTCTATGGTGCAATCCAAATTTTCATTTTAACTTGCCGGCATCACGGCAAAACCACCACTTGATTACTAAAATATATTGTTCACTACCTGAAAACCCTGCCGTGCCTATACTCGGTTCACGTGACCTGGGGTCAGGGGACCAGGTCGCTCGCTCAATTTCGCTGCATGCGTTTCAGGTGTAAGGTCGTTGTGTGTTTTGTTATATAGCAATGCTATTAGCAGCCAAACATTTAAAATTTATTTCTTTAATACTTTATAAAAAGTTATTTTCTCAGAAAATTTCGTAAATCTGCATCTTCGCTTACCACAGGAAGCAATTTGTCAAGTGTTGAAATTTTCTCACGAAAAACTTTTCTACATACCGCATTTCAGTCAAAGTCATCAAGACGTTCTGAAACCTTATGTCGTACTCCCATTTGTTTTTCTCCATTGGGGGTTTCAAATATTGTGTGGCTTTCTATTGACTGTTTTCATAACAGTATCAGTCATTGACTTTTCTGCACACAACATCTGCGTTTTATACATACTAGGAACCATGTGTTTCTCTAAAAAACTTTATTACTTCTGCGTTGAACGCTTCTTGGGTGGACTCAAATTGAAGGATGACATGATGAGGCTACTCTTATGTGATACCACTGAGAGAGAAAAGATAGACATAGACTATGAGTGCTAAATGTTATTGTAAACACTAACGTTACTATTCAGCAACTGGTCCCTTAAGTTGAATTTGACAGTGAAAACCTATTATCACTGCTCTATAATAACGCACATAACGACATTTCACCTGAAATGGATGCGGCGAAATTCATCGAGCGTCCCTGTTTTGTCCACCCCTGGTCACGCCCCTCGGTGTGTTTACAATACGTCTCTCGTTTCGGTGAACGGAGTATAGGCATTTATTTATTACGATCTTCTGCTGGTCCATTTCATATTCGTTCCATTTACTGCCAATCTTCGCTTGATGTTTGAGATACATGAAACGTGCTGGTAGCGCTGTACCGACACTTCCGTGGTTCTCGCTTGAGCCTCTGTATGCGCTAGCTGCCTTCCTCGTGTGTTTCAAACGTCAACTATTCGCTTCGCATTTTCCCCGGATGTAATTGACATATTGCGATGCAACCCAGTGGCGAACTAAAGGAGCCACGGTGGAGTGGCCGAGCGTATTGAGGCGCTATGCTCCGATGCGCGAGGCCGTTCCCCGTCGGGGGTTCGAATCACCCCTCTGGCATGGGTGTTTGTGCTGCTTTTTGTATAAGTTAGTTCATAAGTTTAGGGACTGATGACCCTGCAGTTAAGTCCCATAAGCTTTACAAACATCTGAGCATTTTTGGCCTAAGGGCGGGGGGGGGGGGAAGGTTGTTCTGAGGCCTCCAAATCTCGAAACCAACTTTTTTTTTCTCTTTTTAGCCTTTCCCCTGCCTCTCGTCATATGGGGGCTCCTCCAAATATCAAAAATTACTCTTTTATAGCAGTAAATGTATTTCCTAGAGGACGGGGGTCCTCATTTTGTTTTGCTGCAGCCCCGGGCTTCTGACAGACTGATGCAACCACCGCCATTTTTTTTTCGTGCTGTTGATTGCGTAAGAAATAGCATGGCGTATCCATTTAAAATAACAGAAGTTTCTGAAGAAAATAATTGTTGTTTATTTGTTAGACTGTCTAAAAGTACACAATTTCATAAGCCCGTGTCGTACGTTCATGACCATGAAAGTCGTTTTTCTATACCTCTTGTAGTTTCGAAGGTATATGGAGGAAAACGTTGAGTGTGAAACTCTGAATTGAGCTAGACAATGATGAACTACGTCTCACCTTAGTTAACCGTAAAGCTGTCCTATAGTTGGAGGTACTGGGGAAAATGATAATTTTGATGACAGCTATCGACAAGAGTTCTCAAATTGATTCCGTATTTCTTTATTTCCAGAAGTCTATTCACACCGTACCACACAAACAGCTTTTAATCAAATTGCGTGATTATGGTACATCGCACCAAATTTACGACTGGATAGAGGATTTCCTGTCAGAGAGGACACAGTTTGTAGTAATCGATTGTACGGCATTGACTAAAACACAGGTGCGTTCCACAGAGTAGTGTTATTGGTCCTCTGCTGTTCCTTATTTACATAAACGATTTAGGGGACAATATAAGTAGCTGTTATTTACCGTTGTGCCAGTTTTTGAATACCCTAGTAATAAAAGTCTGCTTGTTAACCACTGCATCACAACTGCTTTGACATCGTCATCTTCTTGCTCGGTCACAGCGCAATACTAAACTCTACGACAAACATATGGAAAGTAATCCCGCAAGGAGGAAATCGTAAAGCGTCTGTTTTCCGTCACTTTATCGTCCACTTCCTGCACCAAACGTTCATTAACGACCGAAGGACGCCCACTCCGTTGTTCATCGTGCACATTTGTGCGGCCATCTTTAAATGCTCTCACCCACTTTCTTACCAATCCATCACTCATAATGTTTTCTCCGTAAATTGCACAGATCTAAGATGAATATCGACCGCTTTTAGGCCTTTAGCACTAACAAGGAAAGTACTTGGGCTCGAACAAACATTTCTGTATCAACGTTTGGTTACATGACCCTTAGGTACCCGTCAATGTGCTGGTGGGTGTCGTTTTTCTGCAAAACTCTGCAGTCATGCTCTGGATAGCACTATATATGCAATTGTAGACGCCATACACAATGCAGAAATGTTAACTATAAATGTAAATTGGGAATGTCAATAACATGCTCCGAGCAATATGAATGATTACAAAATGGACAGTGAAGAAATACAAGTTGATCGAATGGCATATTTGCACATACTATAATATCAGTCTTGAACGTCACGTCAAATATTCTTTGAAGTTATCCACTGGCTTACCAATATCGTCATTATCATCCTCATCATCATCATTATCTCTTAGTATATGTGTTTCTAACATATGCTCATATTTCTTCACTATAATAGATACCAGAAAACATGCGAATGATTCATCTTCTACACCAGTACCATCTTCACGACGAAGATTATTCGCAACTTCATCTCAACCAATCGCGATACATTATCAAGATTGATTACTAGTAGATGATTCTTCTGACGCTTCACTACACAAATAAAGTCACAAAACACAATTTCAGATACACACTGCACCGTCCTTACTGGACTCGACTGTCGTACCGGCCGGTCGATCTGCGATTCAGCATGGCACACGCAGAGGCCTCTAACGGAATCTGCAGAGTTTTGCAGATGCGGGAGTATCACTAGTGCAACAAGGGACATTTACATTATCTATCATACGATTTAGGTGTATTTCTGTTTGTTCGAGCCTAAGTACTTTCCTTGTAAGAAATAACACCCCGGAACTCATGATTATCGGAAGCATCTTAAACGCTCTGTACACAACGTAAACAAGGAAGAATCAGAATGAACTTTCACTCTGCATCGGAGTGTACGCTGATATGAAACTTCCTGGCAGATTAAAATTGCGTGCCGGAACCGGGACTCGAACCTGGGACATTTGCCTTTCGCGGGCAAGCGCACTACCGATTGTGTTATCCGACACGACTCACAACTTTACTTCCGCCAGTACCTCGCCTCCTACTTTCCAAACTTCCCAGAAGCTCTCCTGCGAACCTTGCAAGACTAGAACTCCTGGAAGAAAGGATATGGTGGAGACATGGCTTAGCCACAGCCTGAAGGATGTTTCCAGAATGATCTTTCACTGCCGGCCGCGGTGGCCGAGGGAACTGAGGCGCTTCAGTCACGGTCTGCGCGGTCACTACGATCGGGGGTTCGAATGCCCCCTCGGTCATGAATATTTGTGCCGTCGTAGTTCGTAAGTAGTTCATAAGTATTTGTAAGTTTAGGGACTGATGACCCCGTAGTTAAGTCCCATAAGTTTTACCAACATTTGAACTTTCACTCTGCAGCGGAATGTGCGCTGATTTACGCAGGAGGCCTTCTGTGAAGTTTGGAAAGTAGGAGGCGAGGTACTGGCGGAAGTAAAGTTGTGAGGCGGCATCGTGAGTCGTGTCGGGATAGCTCAGTCGGTAGTGCGCTTGCTCGCGAAAGGCAAAGGTCCCAGGTTCGAGTCCCGGTTCCGGCACACAACTTTAATCTGCCAAGAAGTTTCAAGGGAGAATAAGACTGTAATTGTGAATTGTGTCAGTGCGTAGGTACCCAGTGAGCACAAAATTATCTTAACACTTTTTTTTTTTTTTTTTTTTTAAAGCGGTACTTATATTAAAAAAAAGCACGACTCTATGTTGAATTCGTAAAATTACGGCCGTTAATGTCAACAAATGGTGTCTGTTCTTTGGCACCTGTCCGAAGGGAAGAGAGTCTATATCAATGACTGTTGTAAGAGTCTGCGGATCGAACCTTTTCTGTGGAGTCGTCGGTCGCTGCTGTGTGTGTTGGCCGCGAGTGCAATTATAGCGTACGGCGGGACCGCTCCATCCGTCTGCGCTGATGGGAAAGCGGGCGACAGCAGCCAGGACGCAGAGCGATGGACGAACAGTGGGGGAGGGAGAGAGGGGGGAGAGGTTGGGTTAGAGGGGGGGACAGCCAGACGGCGAGAGGGGGGATTAAGGCCGTGCTATCTCTAATTTAGGGCGGCTTTAGCCCGGGGAAGGAGCTCCAAATTGGATGCCAACTCGACGAGACGACAGCTAAATTTCTTCAAAGGGCAGGCCGGCGGGCTGGGGGCGGTAAATCCGTTATCGGGCGGAGGCGGGCCTCGCGCAGCCAAATTGGCCGCCGGAGAGCGGCTAACACGCGACTGCCGGCGAATGTGGAGGCTGGCCGTGCTACCGCAGCGCGCGGAACAGACTGGCGCCCAACACCGGCTCTCTACATTGGACCGCAAACACTGCCTCACACACAATTCCCAATAGCAAAGCCGCGCGGGAGTGGCAGTGCTCACTAAGGCGCCTTGCTGCGGACTGCGCACCTGCTCCCAGTTGGAGGTTCGAGTCATCCCTAGGGCATGGGTATCTGTGTTTTCATTAGCGTAAGTTCGTTTACCGGAGCGCGCCGCGTCAGCGCGTGGAACAGACTGGCCCCCAACCCCGGCTCGGAAGCGTCAGTTTTCTCTACGCTGGGCCACAGACACTGCCGGATACACAATTTCTAATAGCTCAGCCGCGAAGGAGCGACCGTACGCTCTACATCTACATCTACATGGGATGCTCTGAAAATCACATTTAAGTGCCTGGCAGAGCATTCATCGAAACACCTTTATACCATTTATCTCCCATTCCATTCTCGAATAGCGAGCGGGAAGAAAGAACGCCTGAATCTCTCCATTCGAGCTCTGATTACTCGTATTTTATGTTGATGATCTTGTGCGCCTCGGTTGCACAGTGGTAGAGTGCCAGACTACAAATCCAAAGGTCGCGGGTTCGATCCCCGCCAGGTCCTAGGACTTTTATCTGTCACTTTCCACTTCTTTCACCTCTGGCAGTATTGCTCATGTGAAAAATTCCGAGTAGCACCGTGGTTCTGAACCCACGTTAAACTGTAGGGCCCCCTATAACTGGCTGGGTAAGTCAGTTCGAAGGTCGGAGGAAGGCAACGGCATGCCACCTCCAAACAGGACCATGCCTAGTAAAGCACTGTGGTATTCAAACCAAACTTCGGATTGTTGACTGCTTTACCTTGATCTTTTCTACCTATGTAAGTAGGAGTCAACAATATAGTTTCGCATTTATCTCAAACTCCATTCTCGAATAGCGCGCGAGAAGAATGAACACCTGAATCTCTCCGTTCCAGCTCTGACGTCTCGTATTTTATTCTGATGATCATTTCTACCTATGTAAGTGGGAGTCAACAATTTATTTTCGCATTCGGAGGAGAATGTTGGCGATTGCAGTTTCGTAAGTAGCCCACGCCGCAGCGATAAGCGTCGTTGTTGTAATGATTCCCATCCCAGATCCTGTATCATTTCCGTAACGCTGTTTCCCCTGTATCGTGACAATACGAAACGAGCTGCCCTTCTTTGGACTCTTTCGATGTCCTCCGTCAAACTCACCTGATAAGGATCCCACACTGGGCATCAATACACCAAAAAAGAACGGACAAGCGTAGTGTACGCAATTTTATTTTATTTATTTATTTATTTATTTTTATTTATTTTTTTTATTTTTATTTATTTATTTATTTATTTATTTTTTTTTTTTTTTTTTTTTTTTTTTGTAGTTCTGTTGCATCTTTTAAGGGTTTTGCCAATAAAATGCAGTCTCTGGTTCCCCTTTTCCACGACATTATCTACGTGTTCTTTCCAATGTAAGTCTGAAGTAAAAGTAATTCCTAGGTATCTTGTGGAGTTTACGGCCTTCACGTTTGATTGATTTATCTTGTAAACAAAGTTTAACGGATTTCTTTTCGTACTCATGTACTTCACGCTTCTCATTATTTAGAGTCATTTGCCAATTTCGTCGGGAACTGGTGTCTCGTACACGAGGCTTTTGATATGACCCCAGAAGTGGAATAGAGCGTGTCCCGACATGTCAGGCCAATTGATGTTCAAAGTGGTGGCCATCATTTGCTGCACACAATTGCCATCTATGGCGTAATGAATGTCGTACACGCCGCAGTACATCTGGTGTAATGTCGCCACAGGCTGCCACAATACGTTGTTTCATATCCTCTGGGGTTGTAGGCACATCACGGTAGACATTCTCCTTTAACGGACCCCACAGAAAGAAGTCCAGTGGTGTAAGATCAGAAGTACGGGGGGGGGGGGGGGCGTCAGCCTAGTGTTAATTGCGGAATGTGCAGGTGCACCATCATGCTGATACCACATACGTCGAGGCGCCTACAGTGGGACATTTAATTGTAAGGTACATCACCGTTCCTTTTGGATCCCTATTTAATTCGGTGCTCTCTGATATACACGATCGAACAGCGGAGGACTGGTACTCAAGCGTCAACTTTAGGTTACAATATCTCCGGATGTAATTAACATTTTACAATGCAACAAACGGCACTGATTACGTATTTTTTTATATGTATAGATGTGATAACAAAACTAATGGGGTTCCATTTAAAAATACGTAGGTTTTTGTTGAAAAACATACTTCCATGCATTTTTTATATTGTTTGTATTAACCAATTACACTAGCCCCTCTCCTCACGTTTACGAAATATATCCAGCGGTAATGTTAGGTGACTCACCCTGTATATGACCAACTGCGAATGGGCAAAGCTGAAAATGTGCACCCAGCCTGGATTCGAACTCGGGTCGCCCGCTTTCAAGCCAGTTGCGCTGACCCCTACACGATGGGAATTAGTTTCACAACCACGAGTTTGAGTACTGTGTGCAGGGTGAAGCTGGGAATTTTTATCTGACGGAAGGCGTGCATAGGTAGTCCTTGCAGGTGCGGTGATCACTGTGTCCCCAGTGGTGTAGGGGTCATCTCAACTGCCTAGAAAGCGGGAGACACGGGTTCGAATCCCGGCTGGGTACACATTTTCAGTTTTGCCCATTTGCAGTTGAGGTCATATACTCCGTGAATATGAAAAAAAAAAAAAAAAAAAAAAAAAAAAAACAGGATCAGAAGTGACGTCTGTTCTTTCGGAACTCCAGAGCTTCGTTTGAGTGGATGCCAGTACAAAAACGATTGCGAACCACTGCCCTAGATCATAACAGTTTCTTTTTTTCTGTCCACGAGTATAATAATTTGTCGCGAGACTCCACGCAAACCAACTGCCGGCGTGGCGCAGGGGATAGCGTCACGGACTGCGGTGCTGAAGGTCCCCGATTCAAGCCCGCCCACCAGCAATAAATTTATTCCTTTGTAATTAACAATGCCAGAATTTTCTATATCTTTCTTATGTTCACTTGTAAATTCTACGTGTTTCTTATGTCAACTGTTCTTCTAATTTCTGGTAAATTCTGTCCGTGTATAAATAGCAGAGCACCCTGCCTGAGAGGCAGTCAGTGCTGCGTTTATGTTGAGTTCGTAATAAACGTGCTTTCAGAATAAGTGCTGTGTTTAGTTGCCTTCGAAGTCAAGCCTGCTTCCATTTCAACGTGCCAATATTGGCAGTGGTTGTGAGCTTGCTGTTTCTGCATACATGTGCACCGTGCCTGGCAAGATGGCGTCTGCAGGCACGTGGCGGCCTTCCCCTTACTTCCGCCCCCGCCCCCCCCCCCCTCCCCCTCTCACGGCACTCCCAGCAGAGAGCGAGCTCGTGCCCGCGCGGAAGAAGCTGACAACTTGACGCCGGAGTTGCCAAACGCCGCCAACTTATCGGAAACACAAACAGCCAAGTTCCTCGCCGACCCGCGCCTGGCTGCGAAAAGTGCGAACCGCACTTCGCGCCTGCTGCCTGCGTGCTCTAGACTTCCCAGCCCGGCCTCTGTCTCTCTCGGCTTCCTTCATAACACCACTAATTTTTCGTGAAATTCATTCAATTACTTATAGATCTGTCTTTAATTACAGAACGTCTTGATTGTAAATATTTTTTTATTACAACTACGCGTTTCGCCCGGTTAGTGAATCTTCAGATATCTGACAAAGAAGAAAAGATTGAAACAGAACTTATAATATTTACAAGACATTATTTCGACAATTTTTAGCAACAAAAATCTGAAACTAAGAAATTGTGATAGTGTACGGTACTAATGTTTTATCTACTCTCTGGAGGTGGGTGTTTAGATTAAAATGCGGTCATTGGGTGTCTTACAGAGACAATAATATGTAAACCGTTAATATCCGGTAACATTGACCGTTGAAAACAGATTGATACATTGTTTAACTGAATGGATATTGCAAGATTTACCTTGTATGATGTCCCTTCACCTTAGGTCGTCAACATATTAATACGACATTCGTCGGTAGAGGTACAAGTACTGCATGGGGCAGCGTTCACATTTGCGCTGCGAGTAACCGACAATAAAACTTAGTGTCCACAACACTGTAGGTGTTGGGTCGGTCGGATAACTGTTGTTAATTTAACACCTACAGTGTTGTGAACGTTTAGTTTTATTGGCGGTTACTCACAGCACAAATGTGAACGCTGCCTCAGGAAGTACTTGTACCTCTACCTACGCAAGTCGTATTAATATGTTGACGACCTAGGGTGCAGGGAGGGACATCATAAAAGGTAAATCTTGCAATATCCATTCAGTTAAACAATGTATCAATCTGTTTTCAACGGTCAATCTTACCGGATATTAATGCTTTATATATTATTGTCTCTGTAAGATGCCATATGACCGCATTTTAAACACCTTCCATCAAAGATTAGATAAAACATTAGTACCGTACATTATGACACTGTCTTAAAACAGTTTCAGATTTGTCTGTAGCTAAAATTTGTAGAAATAATGTCATCTAAATATTGTAAGTTCTGTATCAATATTTTCTTCTTTGTCAGATATCTGAAGCTGCCCTAACCGGGCGAACCGCATCATTCTAATAAAAAATATTTGCAATCAAGACGTTCTGTTATTCAAGAACCCAACTGAACACGGTTGCTGTACCACACCACGTAAAAACAAAATGGGAAGATTTATACTTATAGATGTTTTACAACTGGCAAGATAACCTCCTTGAGGCTGTAGTGAAACAAGCAAAATTACTTGTTCCACTCGATACTGGGTCACGGAAGAATATCGTGATTGATATTTAAAAATATTTGAAGGCTTATTTTTTTAGTTGAGTCGGTGATATACTGTGCGCGGGGTCTTTTGATCTTTTATGAAGATCGGACAGTGCACAGCGGACGAGTGGTGGAATTATCAAAGACATTAGAAATGCAGAAAAGTGGACGGCGAAAAAAATGTAACGGAGAAACACACTTCCAGTGAACATTAAAAAACAATACTTGTTGAAATAACAAATTAATTTTAATGATTTACGAAAAACGCTTGAGGACAAAAAGTCAATATATGCGTTTTATGAGACGTTTCATGTATATGGACCAGATTATTGTGAACATTTTGTTTTTTATGGTGTTGAAAAAAGAATTTGTTGTCAAATGCAACAGTCTGTTTGCCAGGAAGTTTCATATCAGCGCACACTCCGCAGCAGAGTGAAAAGTTTCATTCTAAAAAGTAAATGCTCCATGCAGGTCACTTACAAAATACTTTTAAAATGCAGGGTGGTTGGTGACCCTAAGGCTTTCATATCCTCCAATGTTATACAAGGAACCAACATGAACGATTCCTGCAGTCAGCTGTCCAAAACCTACTAGACCATATAAACTAGTTTACCCATCTCTAGCAGCTTTTATAGCCAAGAATGACAGAACCAGTGACTAGTTGCACACTTCACGTGTGATCTTTGTGCACCGCATAACAGGTACGTTTGGCTGTGCTATATCTTTCCCTGCTAGTCGTTGCTTATTGTATCGCCACCAGTTCAAAATGTTCAAATGTTTGTGAAGCTTATGGGACTTAACTACGGGGTCATCAGTCCCTAAACTTACAAACTACTTATCAACTAGCTACAACTAAGACTAAGGACGGCACAAATATCCATGCCCGAGGGGGGATTCGAACCCCCGACCGTAGTGGCCGTGCAGACCGTGACTGGAGCGCCTCAGTCCCCTCGGCCACCACGGCCTCAGGCAGCAATCATATTTAGCGTTGTGGAGACAGTAGCAACAGTTCACCATCTCCCCGGATGATGGTCAGGTCTAAGTGAAGTAGTTGTCTCTGGACTCAGTCTCCTAGTTGTGACTAGTGGCTAGTAGTCCGTACTCCTTTATCTGATACATAAGCTGAATTCATAGATTATATCATTGGATCGACAAGTACTCTCCTGAGCTATGCTGTATGAGACTGTTTGTAACGACCGAAAGTGTCCTGCTCGTGAATGCAGCATTCACTCAATGTGCCCTTTAACCGCTGATGTATCCTCAGTATTACTGACTCTTGTGACAAAGTAACGTGTAGTTACGAAATAGTTACAAGCTGACGAATATAACCTCTACCTATGCTGGTCGTCTGTGACAGTCAACAGTCAGCTGACTGCAGGCTCTCAACGACTGGCATCGGTTTTATCTTCTGCTTAGCTTGGCTGGTGATCGCTTGAGCAATCTAAGATTTGAACAAGTTTCTCTGTCAGAATGCGTCACTGTATCTGATTGTTATAGTCAGCTATCCAAAACTTGCTTGAGCGTATAGTTTACCCATCTCTAGTAGCTATTATAGCCATGAATGACAGAAACAGTGCCTACTTACGCACTTCACATGTGAACTTTGTACAATGCATTACGTGCCAGATACGTTTGGCTGTGCTGTATACTGTCCTGCTTGTCGTTGCTTATTGTATCTTCTGAGCTATGCTGTATGAGATCGTAACCACCGAAAGAGTCCTGCTTGTGAGTTAAGCGTTCGCTCAATGAGCCCTGTATATATCCTCGGTCTTATTCACTGTTGTGACAAAGTAACGTGTACTTATGAAATATTTACAAGCTGACGAAAATAACCTCTCCCTATGCTGGTCGTCTCAGAGTCAACAGTCAGCTGACTGCAGGCTCTCAACGACTGGCGTCGCTTTTATCTTCTGCTTAGCTTGGCTGGTGATCGCTTGAGCAATCTAAGATTTGAACAAGTTTCTCTGTCAGAATGCGTCACTGTAACAGATTGTTATAGTCAGGCATCCAAAACCTGTTTGAGTGTATAAACTAGTTCACCCCATCTCTAGTTTAGGTTAGTATGCACTACCGTCTTTACCATAGGGGCACAAGGTGCACAATTCGCTCTCTCTGAAATCACACCAGTGAACACGCGGTAGCTGAGAAATCCTTGGTAGCACTTCACCAGCTGGCTGGGATCGGGCACCGTAGGTTCTACCTGCCGCCCGATCTCACTCGCCTATATCACAACAGCATACTTGCGTCTATAGTGGGCTGTGGGTCCACACACGAGGGTGGTGACTGCCATGGCCGTGACTCGAGGGCAGCGCAACATTCTTTCTTTGTACATTGCGTGACGTGCCAGATACGTTTGGCTGCGCTATATCCTGCCCTTGCTTGTCGTTGCTATTGTATCGCCGCCAGTACAGCGGCGGATCGAAAGTTCGCGTTTGGTGGTCTACTAGAAAAAGATTTGATCAGAGTGAAAGTAGTCTACAACACTTTCATAAAAAAAAAATAAAATAAAAAAAAAATAAAATAAAAATAAAAAAAATAAAACACACTGCGAGAACATCATAGAACAAAAGTATCGTCACTTTAATTCCCAAAACATATGGAGTAACCTGCATCATCCGCAGTTGCCAACTCACGTGAAGGCACAGTCGTACTATGCCGTTAATAGAAAAATCGCGACGAAGTCAAAACTCCACGCGATCCAGCTGGGAGATTCCGCTTTGTGTACTGCCTGTAAAATCAACGATACTAATGAACACCAATTTGTCTGCGGCAATTCAAGAAGAATTTTAGCAATTATCCAACGAACATCGTCCCACACAATAATATTGTGGGATCACACCACTCTACCAAAGATCCCACTATATGCAGTCATAAAAAAACTGTAACCATAGAGCATCGCTGGAGGATATGTCAAACTGACAGATTAACAGTTAAGAATTAATACCTGATAAACGTACTATATATACCATCTAAAGAGCATATATACTGCAATTATATGCAATCATTGTAATTAATTATACCTCCACGATGCCATATGCCTGAAATAATAGGTCACGAAAAATGTATCAAAATTGTAAGTATATTTATTTCACTCATTTTAAACATAAACATATATCCGCAGATAGCCTGATGATGGCCACAGTGCCGAAATAGGCCTATTGCGATAATAATAAACAGTTTTTAACATCTATAAAGTGAAGCAGCATTTTGGCATTACTTAGATTGTTGTTGTTATGGTCTTCAGTCCGGAGACTGGTTTGATGCAGCTCTCCACCCTAGTCTATCCTGAGCAAGCCTTTTCATCTCCTCATAAGAACGACAACCCACATCCACTTGAATCTGCTTACTATACGCGTCTCTTGGTCTCCCTCTGCGATTTTTACCCCACACACTTCCCTCAAATGCTAAATTTACGATTCCTCGATGTCTAAGAATGTGTCCTACCAAGTGATCCCTTCTTTTAGTCAGGGTATGCCAAAAATTCCTTTTCTCACCAATTCTATTCAGTACCTCTTCATTAGTTATGCGATCTACCCACCTAATCTTCAGCATTCTTCTGTAGCACCACATTTCAAAAGCCTCTATCCTCTTCCTGTGTACACTGCTTATCGTCCATTTTTCACTCCCATACAAGGCAACACTCCACACAAATGCCTTCAGAAAAGACTTCCTTACACTTAAATTAATATTCGATGTTAGCAAAGTTCTCTTTTTCAAAAATGCTTTTCTTCCCATTGCCATTCTCCACTTTATATCCTCTGTACTGCGACCATCGCATGTTATTTTACTACCCAAGTAACAAAACTCATCTACCAACTTCATTGTTTCGTTACCTAATCTAATTCCTTCAGCATCGTCTGATTTTCTAAGGCCGCATTCCATTAGATTAACAATCTACAAAAGAAATACAGTGTTTTTGTGGTGGTGGTTGGGGGGGGGGGTCATGACCCCCATGACCCTCCCCATGGATCAGCCACTGCAGCAGTACAGAGTGGGTGATGCTGTGCTGGTCGCAACCCGGCTGTTGCCAGCTTCCCTCTGTCGAGTGTGACCGCGGAGGCAGCAGGGAGCGCAGTGTGCCGGCGGATGCGCCCGCTCTGCGGGGGTGGCCACCCCCGCTGCGGGGGTGTGTGGGTGGGTGGTGGCCGCTACCCCAGGCGGCGTGTTTGCCGCGCCGCCCTTCGACAGGCGGGAGATTAATGGCCGCCACGTGGCGCCGTGACGTCAGCTGGCGCCCGCTGATGATCGCGATGATTATGATGACGGCGCGCCGCCATGATGATTTGTCGCGCCGCGTCCCGTCCTATCCTCCCCATGGACGCGGATGCCACCGCACGGGGCTTGTGGCGCTCCACTGCTTACTACAACTCTACCGTGTGCCTCCTACTAGTCTTGTGTAGTTCGCGAACGAACTAGTTCACAAGAGCGCTCCCACAGGCGAATTACGCGAACCAGTTCGCAGATCCCTCGCCTCTGAGTTCGTCCGCTCCTTTTCCGAAGACACAGGGAACAGCAAGAGGACGCGAGAGCGCGCAGAATAGCGTGATTCCCTTCTGCCAGTTACCGTCATTTCGAGCTGAGATGCAGCTCAGCTGTAGTTTCATAGTTCAATGCCACACATTTTCTTTTGTAAGGTATTGAGCAGTATCTAAATACGAGGCGCGTCCAGAAAGTAAGATCCGTTTGGTAATAAAATAAAATTGAACACAGATTCAGAAGAAATTTTTATTGTACAAAATTCTACAACTCTTAAACTACTTTTCCACATAACTGCCGAAATTTTGTAGGCACTTGTCATAGCGTATCACAATTTTTTGCATGCATCCTTCACAGAAGGTTGCTGCCTGGGTATTCAACCATGTGGTAACAGCTCTTTATCATCGTTGAAGTGTTGACCACCGAGGAAAAATTTTGGAAGAGATGAAAGTCGCTAGGAGAGAGGTCCGAGCTGAATGGAAGATGATCAAACAGGTCCCATTGAAATTTCCGTAAGAATTGTTTGGTCACATTTGGTGTGCGAGATCAGGCATTATGGTGAAAAAAAATATTTTGACAGTTATCCTCTTCTTACACCTAAAATCTGTCCTTGGTGGACAACACTTCAACGATGATGACGAACTGAAAGAACATGTTACCACATGGTTCAATACACAGGCGGCAACATTCTATGAAAAACGCAGACAAAACCTTGTGCCATGCTATGACAATTACCTACAAAATTTCGGAAGCTGTGTAGAAAAGTAGCTCAACATTTGTAGATTTTTGTACAATCAATATTTTTTCTGTGTCTGTACCAGTTCGTTTTATATAACCAAACGGAACTTACTTTCTGGACGCGCCTCGTATAACCCTCATTCCATAGTGTAAAGAAATAAAGAGAACTCAAAACTTAACATTGTTTCCATTTGTATGCGAGCAATTATGCATCAGCCATTTTCTCTCGCCTGCAGGATACTGTTGACAGCTCGCGGGGTAGAATGTTGAGGATACAGTCGTATAAGCTACGCTAACACTGTAATTACAGATATATTCTTTGTGCCATTTATAAAAATTAAGTCATTTATAAAAGTGTATTTTTAATTACGAAAATAGTCGCATTTAGCATATTTTATACATAATGTTCCTTCATTGACCTATTAAATAAATAAGGAAATCCATTTTAAAAATTAAATACTACGAGTACTCTGTATGCAAAGTAGTTGAATACCATTGTATCACCCATTCGCGTAAATGACTGGTTTATTTGCTTAAGTATTGATGTCTAATTGACCAAAAATACGGGCAATAGCACACGCTTGGGCAACACTGATCATTATATAAAAAGGCTGTCATAACAAAATAAAGAGCTCTTTTAGAAGCGGTAGAAAAGCAAAAAAAGAGCGCACGAACCAATAAGAGCGACCTGCTTCGCGGGCGAGCTGCGAACTAAAATATGTGCGATCGGTAGTGAACTAAAACCAGGGTTGCCGGTCGCGAACTAAAACATGCGTTACCGGTCGCGAACTATTATACCAAACGTATCTCGCTTCTTAGTTCGTTAGAATCTTTTCCGAAGACCGACGGGCAATAGCGAGAGAGCGCGCATCAGAATTAAAAATCACGTGTTTGCCTTCTGCTGATGAGAGCCATTTCGAGGTGAGCGTCTGCCTGCTAGATTACGTAGTTCAGTGGTACAAACTTCCTGTTTTGAAGTATTCTGCACTCTGCAATATCTGATTGATAAATTCCATAATGCCAAGATACAGAGATAACTCTAAACTTAAACGCGAGAAATTATCCACAAACTGTTTCTTTTGATTTGCTTGATATCGTTAGTGGCTCACGCAGCAAGCGCATGAAGCAGCTAGGTGGGGGAACTTCTCCCTCCACCTGCATGTGCAGACCACGCCGCTAAGCCGTCACTGGGAGCGGACGAACTAAAAGAACGAACTAGTTCGCGGCAGAGCCGCGATCTAAAGTGAGCGCTCCCAATCGCGAACTATTATGCGCAAATCTACTTTTTACAATTCAAGATGTTTTCAAAAATTAAGCTGACTTTATATTGTATGAAAAAAAATTATTTGTTAGTCAATATTCACATTGACCCGCTCGAAGTAATCAGCCTCAGATAAAATGCACTAGTGCCAACGGTTCTTCCAACCCTTGAAGCAGTTCCTATAACCACGTTTCTGGTACAGTCTTAAGTACTTCCAGCATTGCTTGTAGATATTCTTCCTTTCATACGACTCTTCAGATGTCGGAAAAATTCGCTTGGGCGGCCAAACCCGGTGAATATGATGGCTGAGACATGATTGTCGTGCTCTTTCTGGTCAAAGTAATCTTTCACGAGCAACGATACATGTGCTGGTGCATTGTCGTGATGCAAAACCAGTTAATTGTTTTTTTTCCACATTTCCGGACTTTTTTGCTCATTGCTTCCCCCGAACGGCACGTAACGTCAAAATAATATGACCGTACGACCTTGAGGCAAAAATCTATGGTGCACTACGCCACGGTAACTTTAACAACAGTGAGAAATACTTTACCTGAAATAGTCGGGTTTGGAGGCGATCTGATCGTATAATAGTTTTCAAAATAAAAAGCCAAGATCGCACATTAACAATTTATTAAATGACGACCGGTTTCGGTGCACTGTGTCACCATCATCTGGTCACATATGTGTTATAAGCTGGTCATCTTGTTAAAAATATTGGGTAAAAAATAACAAGTGCACCATTGCACTTAATCACTATATAAAAAATACATTGGCTTTTTATTTTGAAAACTTTAAAGAGAAATACTTTGACAGCTGATCGAACTTGGCGTGCTTCTTTCAGTCTTGTCCGTCATGGATGCTTCCATCGGGAAGATTGGGCCATTGTTTCGACGTCATAACTGTAAACCCATGTTACTTCACAATTTAAGAGTCTTTTGAGCAAATCAATATCATTATTGACGTTAGTCCAGAACTCCTGAGCGATGCTCTTGTGACGTTTCTTCTGATTAAAACTGAGAAGTTTTGGAATAAACTTCGCTTACACACGTGTTACTCCCATACAGGCAATAATTTTTTCCCCGCAAACCATACGCGACTGGAATAGAAGAAAATGACGATGGTACGCAACGTACTCTCTGCCACACACGGCGTGGTTGCTTGTGCATTGTGGATGAAGATGTAGCGCACGATTTCGTCCGAAAAATCGCGGCAAGAAGTCAATGTAATCCGGTAGCGATCTCGAAACTTCATAGAATAGTCCATAAGCAGGGGACAAAAAAAGTCAAGACTCAAACTTGAAGAGTGGAAATGCTAAAGGATGTAAGTACCATTTTTTCGACTTTCGGGGTTTTTCACTGCTAACCGATCCATGTCTTCACGACAATACTCTGCTAAGAGATTCATGTACTCCAGTCATTCCTTGTAGTTGCTACTAACCCCAAGAGATTGTACTAGTCCTATGTCCAGATGGGCCTGCGCTGGTAATGGATGTAGGTACCACAGGCATCTGGCTGATATTATTAACAACAAATGAAATTGAAGATGAAAGATATTGTGACGCCAGTGTCACTGTACTGAAAAGGGGTCGACATCTGGTGCTAGCTGAACAGCAGTCTTTAGTCAAGGTTATGCCACAACACTATTGTTTTGCTTACTGAAGCTGTAACTTGCTATCTAAAATGATGTACCTGTTAATAATGAAAATATGAACGCAAGTGATGGAAGTGCTGAGAACGTTACGTTCAGGAAGAAACAGGATAAGGCAAGATTAAGCGGAACGTCGTAGCTCACGCAGAAGAAGCAGAACAAGGAGGGAAATTGCTGCAAAACAACCGTCATATTTACAGGTTGGTTCATATATATATATGAAGTAATAATATGAAACAAGCCTACATTATCCAGTTGTAGCAGGGTGATTTACATATTTATGTTGTGTTTAGATGTTCTGCAAGAGTAAGTACAGTTGCTATGAAAAGTCAGCTCTCAGCTCTTTGAAGAATACAACCAGCTTGACCTGAACGAACAAGGCAATTACCTGATGGAGCTTATAGAGGTTTCTCTTACTCAAAGACGACGCCATGGGACCTATAATGAAGACGCAGAGACGTAAAAAGGCAATCAACTCTCTGCTACACACACCCTGATGGGACAGGAGACCTCAAAAAAGTATGAAAAGCTACATTAAATACCTTTAATATTTCTGCTAAAAAAAATCAAACAAGTTTTACGAAGAAAAAATCAGGTTCTGAATTTTTCAAAGACAGCCGGCCGCGGTGGCCGAGGGGACTGAGGTGCTTCAGTCACGGTCTGCACGGCCACTACGGTCGGGGGTTCGAATCCCCCCTCGGGCATGGATATTTGTGCCGTCATAGTTCATAAGTAGTTTGTAAGTTTAGGGACTGACGACCCCGTAGTTAAGTCCCATAAGCTATACAAACATTTGAACATTGAATTAAAGAAACATAGCTTTGTTGAGTCTTCAATATAGTACAATAGTTTTATACAATTCCGTTCCATACAAATATTCTCGTGTGGTATCGTGGACTTCATTTGACCCGAAATCTTGTGGAACAGTTACGTCAAACCTTCTCCCATCACATCACTTCACCAGAGGTGCCCACCCCTCTTGGCCAATGACTCCCCCCCCTCCCCAAAAAAACATCGCCCAACCCCCGCCCCCCTCCCACCCATCCACACACACACACCCGAGATATTAGGTCCTGGATTCGGAAGATAAATTAATTTTATATATAAACATTGGTTTATTGTGATAGCTTCTTGTTGTAAGTTTATTAAGTGAAAGTGAAAGCTTGATGAAAGTTTGTTAAGTGAAAATTTCCTATTCTTATTAAGTCTTTCTGTTTAAATCAAGGAGTTTCTCTAATCATATGCTCGCAACGGATTTAACAAACAAAATGAGGCCCTGTAAGTAAAACAATCTATACTTCTGTGAACATTATTTCTGACAGTCAGATTCAGTGGCATGTAAGGGCTGATAACTTCACTGGTAAGTGAACATTTACATTTAAAAGGAAATCATTTTCTCAACAAACTCATCACGTACCATACAATAAAACCAAAAATACCACAATCAGAAAAATGAGGAACGAGGGCCGGCCGCTGTGGCCGATGGGACTGAGGCGCTCCAGTCACGGTCTGCACGGCCACTACGGTCGGGGGTTCGAATCCCCCTCGGGCATGGATACTTGTGCCGTCCTAGTTTAGGGACTGATGACCCCGTAGTTAAGTCCCATAAGCTTACAAACATTTAAACTTTTTCTTTTTTTTTTTTCCTTTTTTCTTTATTTTATAATATGCATCCTGTGGTAGAGGAGGTCGGAGAGGCGTAATTCGTAAACAAGTCCCGATATGGAAGGAGGGTGGGTCAGGGGACTTGCCAACCAGGTTCGCGCAGTGGCGAACACCGCCACGTCAGGAAGGGATTGCGTCACGGTTGCCAGGTAACTGGGGTCCGCATTCCAGCGGCAGTCGTCAGCACGGAACTGGTCGCGAGTGTTGCTGCAGTCATTGCCGAGGTTCAACAGACAGGCGGGCTGGAGCAAGGGTCCTTAAAAATCCTGAAACTCTGGGGCGGCGTTCAGGGGCCTCAACAGTGTGTAGCAAAGGTGACCACATGGGGGGGTCATGACGCAAACTGCGTCATTGAAATTTCTGGGAAGGGGAGGGGGGGAGAAGGAAGGGAGGAACGAAGCTTGGAGTTTAGCGTCACGTAGACAGCGTGGTCATTAGAGGCGGAGCTTACGCTCGGAGTATTTGGGTAAGGATGTGGAAGGAAATCGGCCGTGCCCTTTCAAAGGAACCATCCCGGCATTTGCCTAGATTGATTTACGGAAATCACGGAAAACCTAAATCTGGATTTGAAACACCATCATTCCGCCGAATGCGAGTCCAGTGCGTTACCACTGCGCTACCTTGGTCGGTAGGGAGGAGGGAGGGAATTAGTACTTTTGGCCAGCCTTGGGGGGAGGGGGGGCTTTATAAAACAAAACGTGAAATAAATAACAACAAACCGACGTTTATATAACTGCCCATACCGCTCTGTTTAACGGTCGCATATGTTCTGCAGTTATTAAAAATACTACCAGTTGTACACGTGGACCTGTCGCGACAGCGACTCCTCTGCTGCTATGGTGAGTTTTATCATATAAAGCGTTCCATTAATTTCCATACTGTACCCCTTTAGTCCCTAGTTATTCTAGTTCAAATAACCGTTACGTACTTTGTACGTTTACCTCTTTGCAGGGGCCCAATGACAACTCAAATTGTTAAGATTGCTCCTACACAGCTATAGATAGCTCTGTGGCTCCATCTCCGCCCAAGTAAGTCTGAATTTCCAAATTTACTCACCTTAGCCACATTAGATTCTCTGCCCGCCAGGTACACGGACTGTAACAAAACATTTGTCTTTTTCCAGTCTGACGATGCGCTAAAAGCGCGAAACGCGTTATTGGATAATAAAATATTGCAACAGAGACTGAGCATTTTTTAATTAGTTTATATAAAAAATAATCTTCCGAATCCAGGACCTAATACCTCGCGTACAGGGGGGTTGTCGCAGCTTTGGGGGAGGGGGGGGGGAATGAGTCATTGCCCAAGGGGGTCACCTCTGGTGTGAAATGATGTGATGGTAGAATTACACTCAACCACTGGCACTTCACATAACTCTTCCACAAGATTTTGGGTCAAATGAAGCCCGCGGTACCATCCGTCGACTTTGACCAATGACGTCATATCTGAGTTAAAGACGATACTTTGTTTACGAGCAGCACATAGATTATAAATTACTATTTTGTTTTTAAAAATTGATCTATAGCTTCTTTCTGATAGTTAGGTATAAGTTAAGAGAGATTTTTTTTCGCAACTGAGCGCCAAAGGCTCGAATTTTTTAACCGAAACCTGTGACCCATGGTACATTTTGCTGTTGTAATCTGTAATTTAATTGGATAATCACAGATTATTTATTATCTACAGTACATAAGTATAACGATATTATCCCGTATGTTTATATTCATTGATAGTGTTTGTTTTGCTAGTTGGTGTATCTACGTAGCGTATCTTGTGAGATTCAGATATGACGTCACTGGTCAAAGGCGACGGGTTGTATCGCGGTCTTCAACTATTCCAGGATTTCTAAAGAAATAAAACTGCCTTCCTGAGAAGAGTAAAAGCCTAGGAGTGCCTCCGCGATTACGAAACGATCATTGCCCGTCGTCGGCATATTATACAGAGTGAGTCACAAATCTATAGCTAAGGAACTACAACACATTTCCCAAAAATGCCACACCGTATGCAGCGCTACACTTGGGTTCACAGGACAAATAAAATCAAATGTCCATATGTTTTTACAGCTTATGGGACTTAACTACGGTGTCATCAGTCCTTAAACTTACAAACTACTTATGAACTAGTTTATACGAATGACCGCACAAATATCCATGCCCGAGGGGGGATTCGAACCTCCGACCATAGTGGCCATGCAGAACGTGACTTGCGAGCCGCAGACCGCTCGGCCACTGCGGCCGGCGTGTGATTTTTACGAAATGGAACTATTGATGTAGATGTAGAGATATATATACATCATCTCGTACACGCAATCGTAACCTTTAAATCTATCTGTTGTTGCCAGTGAGATTAAATACGCTCTCCTTCATGAGGAGGTGGTACACTTACAAGAGGGGACAAGCAACTCGGTATGAATCCTGGCGAACAGCCACAGAACGCAGCGGAGAACGGAGGAAGCAGGCGTCGCTTGTGTTGTCTCTCTCTACTGGCTGAGAGAGAGAGAGAGAGAGAGAGAGGGAGAACCGGCCGCTCCTAATGGCGAAATAATAGCCCAGGGCCGCCAACGTGACGCCGCCAAACGCGGACACGTGTGCCCGGCCGGTGGAATGCGATGCCGCGGCCTCCGTTACGGTGCGGCCATTATTACTGTAATCCCGCAAAAAGGCGCCAGGGGCCGCACTTTGCAACGCGTCGCGCGGTGCACCGCCGTACGTTGGCTTCTCCTCTGCCACAAAAACATCTGCCAGGCCGTACGAGTCAGCAGGTAGGCGTTCCGGAGACTGTTTCGCGTGATACAACACTGCTGCATCCAGGATGTGCTAGATGGCACGGATGCCGAACATCTGTACATTTTTTCCAGAAGAGAAAAAAATGCATTTTACGATTATAAACATGGCCTTATACGCAACAACTGGATCTATGGTATCACTCTAGATCGATCCTTGACATTCAAAGAACAGTGCTTAAAGCTTTCAAAAGAAACTTGCCTCAAGAGTGAAGTTGCTTCGTAAGATTGCTGGCAGCAGTTTGGGTGCGGACGCCAATACCCTACGCTCTGCTGCGCTCGCTCTTGTGTATTCTGCTGGGGAACACTGCGCGCCAGTGTGGGGAAACAGCAAAGACTGACGTCCAACTTAATGAAGCCATGAGGATCATCACTGGCACTGTCAGATCTACGCCCATTGAGTGGTTACCTGTCCTGGCTAACATTGCTCCGCAAGATCTGAGAAGGAAAGCAGCTAAGGTGAAATTGATAAAGAATGTCGAGGAGCAAAATTCTCCCTTGTATGATGCTCTAAGGGATCCCCCAGCATGTCGTCTGAAATCACGAAAACCTCCCTGGTGTGACACAGAAAGCACCACTTCCTTCGACGTGACCTCCAAGTGGCAAGAACGCTGGAACGAAAATCCACCGCACAATGGTCACCTCGTGCAAGATCCATCCAAGAAGGTTGAGGGATTCCATCTACCACGCCAAACCTGGTCGAGACTGGACCGCATCAGGGCTGGTCAAGGGAGGTGTGCTTACAACTTGAAGAAGTGGGGTTTCCTTCCAGCTTCTGACTGTGACTGCGGGGCAGAGGAGCAAACCGTAGGGCACAATCGTCAAGCAGTGTCCGCTGCGAGCATTTAATGGTGACTTGGAGAGCTTACATCAAGTGACAGAAAGTGCTCTGAAATGGCTGTTAAATTTGGACATTTCCATTTAATTGTATGTATATATTCTTGTATACTTGTGAAAACCATACGATAAATAAATAAATAACCGGATCTAATATATAAAACAGTGTGTCCGTATGTTTGTACATGTTCCATACAAATCTACAGTTTTGTTCCAATCCTTATGAAATTTTGTACACGTCAGCTTCAATCCACGAGGACGGTCGCCGTAAGTGTAAGAATCACATACGATATATAGTTCACGAGATATGACGTCATAAACAATGGAATGTGCGAAAAACTATTGCATTAAGTGACAATGCTTTTGCACTGGACCGATTTCAAGCAAATGTGGTACACATATTCCTTACCTGAGACAACAATTGCTGTAGGACTAAGTACTACATACGACACATGGTTCAGGAGATATAGCGTTATACGCGATATGATTTGCTATAAACTGTCACATAATGCGACGAGAGTTTATAAATACACGGTACTTAGCGACTTGCGACAAACTTTAAACATAATTTCAGACCTTTATTAAACTTTTTATCGCTGACAACCACATCAAAGTATTGAAAGGAAAAAAGTTTCTCGCTTACTACTTTTCCGCGGTTCACGGAGCAAAGCTACGACATTCGGTATGACGCTGCAGTATATAATTTCTACACTACAAATTGTAGTCGCAGGAGATTTTACAGATAATATACACACATGTATCTTCGAAATTGTGTCACAGTACGACACAAATGAATACTTACCTGAAAAATATGTACGAATTTTATATGTCATTTATATTTTGATTACTATTTTTCTTTGGATACTGCTCATATGTTCAAATGTTTAAGCTTATGGGACTTAACTACGGGGTCATCAGTCCCTAAACTTACAAACTACTTATGAACTACCTCATACTAAGGACGGCACAAATATCCATGCCCGAGGGGAGATTCGAACCCCCGACCGTAGTGGCCGTGCAGACCGTGACTGGAGCGCCTCAGTCCCCTCGGCCACCGCCGCCGGCTGGATACTGCTCTCATAATTTTGTACATTATGCGAGACAGCCCTATTTCTTATTTATTCTCCGATAAATATAACATGTTTTTAGAAAAAAAGAAAAAGATGGACAGAGAGAGGGGGGGATAGGAGAAGTACTAACACAAGGCTGGAAATAAATACCCGGGCAAAGCCGGGTTTTCAGCTAGTCTGAAATAATGTTGACAATTGCAGCCCCACAAGTTGCTTTAAAATATCGAGATTTCGACAGCACTATGGAAGTGATCATTAGAATGTAAAATTACCACATGAGAATTTTACAAAAGTAAATGAATGCTCATGTTGTGTAAAAGATTAAAAACAGTATGCTAGTTACTGGCTAGCAGTCTGAATAAATAAAGATTTAAAGTAGTCGCAAGCCTGTACTGTGAAGCGACTAAAGCGCCCTTCTTCTTCAAGTGGCGCAGGGACGTGTATAGACGGCCGGCGTAGTTGCCATGTTTACTTCTTCACAAGGAGATCTCCTTTTTGTATGGCCATCTACTTTTCTACTTTCGGCTGGTTACAAAAGTGCAACATCTCCTTTTTTAATATCCGCGAAAATCTACTTAATTAATTTTTTTTTACTTATTCGCAGTCGATAAGGAATGTAGTCAGTCATCTTCGCTATTACAGTGAAATGCTTTTCATTAGGTCTCTCATGACAAAACACAATGCAAAGAACCTCTACGGATTGAGGAATGAGAGGGGATTCCTGTAAGAGTCACAGGCAAGTCCCTCTTGCTATGCGGACATTCCCTACGTTTACATGCAACACATCTTCCGGAAGACGAAAACCGAATTTCGTAAACCGTTTTCGCTGTCGTGTTTACATGACATTGTCTGAATCGGATTTCCTAACCCACTTAAGATGGCGGCTGAAAAACAGCTGATTCAGTTCCTGATTTAGTCAGGACAATCGCTATTTATCTATACTTAAATACACAGCTTCATGCTCACCCCAATATTTATACTTTTATTTCACATTGGAAAATATCACTGTCGTTATGTGCCGAAAATTCTTAACACGAAAATACAATCTGACAAGCTAAGAACGCTTCAAAAACTTTTTTTATTATTATTATTACTTTTTTTTTCTTTTCTTAAGAGCTGGCCACCATTTGACTGAAAGTTTTCTTTATTGTCAGGTGCCTTTGTGATCTTATGGTGAACACATTCCTGTCTTATTATTTTAAATTAAGATGCGGAGACAAATGTGTCACCTATTTCATAATTCTGACATGGACTCAACTCCGAATATTTTATTGTTTTTATTATTATGACTATGACCTAAGGAAACCTGTCTGACAACTTTTATCACAACACTTGAAAATGGCCTAAGGCCGAAAGGAGGCAGTGACAGTAAACAAAACTTCCAGTCAAATGCCGGTCAGCTCTTTTAAAAACTTTTATATGACTGAGGCTCCTGACGCCTACAAAATTATAAGCTTCAAAAACGGTTGCGTTTACATGGGCACTAAAATCGATTGTGGAACTGGAAAACCGCTTTAGAGAAGTGGATTTCCAGAATCGATTTTAGAGTGTTTACATGAGCAACCAAAAGCGAAACTGGGAAATCGGTTTACGAAATCCGGTTTTGGGAGCCCATGTAGCCGGCCGCGGAGGCCGAGGTGACTGAGGCGCTCGAGTCACGGTCAGCACGGCCACTACGGTCGGGGGTTCGAATCCCCCCTCGGGCATGGATATTTGTGCCGTCCTAGTTTGTAAGTAGTTCATAAGTAGTTTGTAAGTTTAGGGACTGATGACCCCGTAGTTAAGTCCCATAAGCTTAACAAACATTTGAACATTTGAACATTTGAGCCCATGTAAACGGGGTGATTGTGGCGTAGGGGTTTTAGGTGGTAGTGGTTCCGTAAGTGGTTGTCTAAAACACCGATAGAGGTCAGGCCGGAAGTACCTAGTTTTATGACGATGCCTACCTCCGCAAACAATTACACTGCGGACGTTGCCGAATGCTTTCTTTTTCTGCGGAAGAGCAAAATATTGAAACCCACACGTAGAATTTTATGTAAGTCCGTAACTTTCAACTACCATATCTTCCACCCTCTTATCGTTATCAACCCTCTACCACCATAGTGCACAATGGGAGACTGATACCTACTACCACATACAAACACTATTTGTTTGCGATGTGTAGTTTTGGCTGCAGAGTGAAATATAGGCACAAACACTTCAATTTTTATATATGTTAAGATAAGATACCAACAACTGTACTTTCGCGTATTTTATTTAGCAACCTGTTTCGGTCCTCATTAGCACCTTCAGTAGGCTCCTCAAAGAATCGAGGTGGTCCATCCAATTGTTATTTATACGTGGAGGGCTTGAATATAATATGAAATAGCAAATGGATGCACCAGCTCGATTGTTTCAGAACCTGCTGATGGTGGTAATGAGAGACCGAAACAGGTTGTTAAGTAAATAAGCAAAACTACAGCTGTTGGCAAATCATTGCCTGAAGTTCATCCACCCTGTGTCCCACTATTCCACGTTGACATGGTGTAGTTAGAGAGAAAAATTATTTCTTCAACATGATAGATAAGCTGCAAATAAATAATATTCAAGTATTTGAATTTAAACTGTGTCAGGGAAATTTGAAATAATACTGGATTTACTTTTTTTTTTCAATTTATTTTTTTTATTTTTTATTTATTTTTTATTTTTTATTTATTTTTTTTTGTCGTCATCCTTGAGACCTCTTCAGCAATGCCATTCGAAATTCTACTTTCTTCTCCTTCTTTTTAAGATTCACGTTTTCGTGTTTTCATGGAACCAGGTTGGCAACACTGGTTGTCGGGAATAATGACGCCACAATAGCAGAGATATCTCCAACTAATAACGAAAAGTGATAGACGATAAGTTGTTGGAATTTGTAAAGTGACTCATTAGCAAGTACTTTTGGGTAGTACTCCTCAGATTCTCGGTCGTACGAATGGGAGCAAGTGAGTAGCCACGTCGTCTAAGGCATCCTGCTACGGACTCCCACCTGAGGTTCGAGTCCTACTTCGGGCATAAGTGTGTCTGTGTTCTCAATGTAAGTAAGTTTTAATTGTTTTTAAGTCTAGGAACTGATGACGGAATCTCTTTGGTCTAATAGGTTTGCAAAGATGTGAACACTTTTGTATCACGAATGCCGTCCAGATGAATGGGACTGGTCATCCAGTTAGCAGGCGAGGCAACCCTCAACAGAGTTTTTCCCTTCGGCTTTAACCGCCCTGCTGTATAACCCGACGGAATATTGACGGGAGCGGCGGATTGGTGAGATTTTTGAGTGGCTGTATGTTCGTTTGCGAACTGCGAGGGAGAATTCACCAAGAGGGGGATGGGGGGGTGTTGGTACGAAGAGAAGGGTGGGGTGGCTGTCATTAGAACAAGCTGGGAAGGGGTTGGGGGAGTTTTGGGCGCCGAAAGGCTTTCAGTTTTGGCGCGGTCGGTCTGTCGGAGTGCGGAATTGGCGGTGATCGGAATTTCCGTCCGCTGAGCCGATTTTAATTGGGCGACAGGCGTCCACTGGTGACGTAGACGTGCGACTCCGGAACGGCCGTGTAGTCGAGAGACATAGTAAAGGCCAGTCCACACTGTTCGGTACGTCTACGTTACGTCACGGCACTATCATGTAAGGCTGTACTCGCACTGTCCGCCACGTCAATTTGCTTAGCCAGAAATCCGACGTTGAAAGTGAGGTTGTGAGATACCCACCAGTTATGTAAAAAGACGTAGTTTAATATAGAAATTGAGGGAACTGAAACGTATCTCCCTAAAAATATTTCTCGTAACAATGATAACAGTAATGGTTTTTCAAAATTTAAGTGCGCCAAAAAATAAATGGCTCTGCCAATTAATTGAAATGCAACGCAAAATATGCGTAGAGCGACCGTCCCCATGGATTGAAGTTTACGTGTAATAAATTTCATAAAGATTGGAACAAAACTGTAGATTTGTGTACAATACGTACACACAAACACACGGACACTCTGCTTTATACACAAAAATGTTTATCGTCAATATAGTGTGGTGAAGTGCTGCGAAGTGAAACCACATTTTGAAACATCGGTATCTATTATCAAGCGAAAATATGAGGTTTTCAACTTAAATAGTGTTAATACTGCCGGCCGCGGTGGCCGAGGGGACTGAGGCGCTCCAGTCACGGTCTGCACGGCCACTACGGTCGGGGGTTCCAATCCCCCCTCGGGCATGGATATTTGTGCCGTCCTAGTTCGTAAGTAGTTCATAAGTATAATTTCGTAGGCTTCCGCGGCCAGAGTCAGATGACATAAAAGTTTTCTGGGTATGGTACCGCGTCATGATGTAAGGCTATTACTTAAATAACCAACGTTTCGGCCAACGTTACAGTTACCCAGATGAAGGCCACTGTAACGTTGGCCGAAACGTTGGTTATTTAAGTAATAGCCTTACATCATGACGCGGTACCATACCCAGAAAACTTTTATGTCATAGTTTGTAAGTTTAGGGACTGATAACCCCGCAGTTAAAAAAGCTTAACAAACATTTGAACATTTTTTGTTAATACTGCTATGGAGACACTACACAATGGGATCTACTATTGTCGCTTATCTCCGAGCAAATGGACTCGTCCGTCCCACGTCACCGGCGTGCGCACAATCTAGGGAAACACAGACACTTGTGAGCGAGCGGTCTAACGTAATGGTGGTACTATGTTTCAGAAACAGGAACAACGGAGTTGGACCAAGATTGAATGTGCCAGAGGTCGTACAGCAGACAGTGTCATCAAGGTCTTCAAGAGGCGTGCGGGGAATCGGCATTTCCGTGGAAACAGTGGAACGTTGGGTAAAAGCCTTCAACGAAGGTCGGCAAACTGTGGCAGACATGCATCGGACAGGTCGTCCTAGGGTCTCTGAAGATGAAGTGCGGACTGTTGCCCCGTTGGTGGGCTATTATCGACGCCAGGCGATTCGTGAGCTCGACCACGAAACCGGATTAGCGCATACGACTGTGCTTCGCATCCTGAAGGAACGCCTTGGCATGCGAACGATGGGTTCCACAGGAATTGACGGAAATGCAGAAAAGTAGGGACATTGATTTGATGTCAAAGATGAAGCAACTGCTTCGTGGAATTCGCTTCAGAACTGTTCCAGAGATTTGACAGGCAGTAGACCGCTCCATACGCACCATCAACAGAACAGGATCTGCTAACGGTATGCTATGCCTTCCACATGGCTAGTGACTACTTTGAAGGACAGTAACAGGTGCAAACATGTAATGCTTTTGTATCGGTTTGAATCAATAGTTGCCACTATTTTAATTCCAACCGTCTTATAAACATACAAACACACGAAACGTTGTTTTCTCCTTCATTAGCAGTGACTTTCTGTTATTCAATGATAATTGCTTCATCAACTGACACCCATATTCAAATGATCAAATATTTCTAAATCTATGGGCCCTAACTACTCTGGTAATTCCCTAGGCTTAAAAACTACTTGAACTAACTTACGCTAAGGACAACAAATACACCCATGCCCGAGGGAGGAGTCGGACCTCCGACGGCGAGAAGCGGCGCGTTTTGTTGCAAGACGCCTTGGAACGCTCGGCCACTCCACCGGAGCTCACACTTACTCGTGTAAACTGTTTGCTTCAGTCTCGTGTTAAGCATAAACCATATTTCGGTTCCTAATACTTGACCTCCACTTTAAAAGAACACTCAATTGGGGGAAAAAAAAAGTAAAAAAAAAAAAAAATGTGTATCTCGTCACATAACATTTGTAATTTACCGCTAAAAGATAGTACAACAATAAAATAAAGAATATGGCTTCACCCCTGTGTAGAATCCGTATAATTTCCTATCATAACTAGACGTCGGATCCTTTCCCCCAGTTCCTAGTTGCCAATTATCTTGTACTTAGGCGTTTTATGACTATTTAAAATTGAAACAGCGAATTTCATAGCAACTAAAATAACTTATTTTGAAGTTAACGCCTATTTTTGCGTATTTCAGCTTTAAAATTCTAAAAGGTACTTGTTCCTTTACGTTTAAAAACATTTCCTTCGAAAAATCAAAGGTAGAAACACTGAAGTAGATACCTGGAAAACAAAATGTTTTTGTTTTTGTTGGTATGAGCCCCAGAGTTAACGTTGTGTAAATATTATTGTTGACTCACCTGATACGAACGTACCGCGATGAAACCAATGAGGTATTTCGGAGTCTTGCATTTCGATTTTTGTAGATGAAACTATAGCATTTCCAAAAGCTTATTGTTGGTAGATTATATCCAGATACGCCACCCAGAGATTATTTGAATTGTTCAAAGCAAAGGCCAAAGACTGAAGAACACATAGCGCAACACAAAACGTAGATCCCTCAGTTTAGCGGGACTTAGCTTATAGTAGAGCAACCTGCACGCTTATGGTGACAGTTAGTTGTAAACTGTAATGCTCAAGTAGACCTATCTACGGGAACATTGTTTTTCTGAAGGAAGTGGAAAACAATATAAATGAAGCGCAGATGATTCAAATGTTTGTATAGCTTATGGGACTTAACTACGGGGTCATCAGTCCCTAAACTAACAAACTACTTATGAACTAGCTAATCTTAAGGACGGCACAAATATCCATGCCCTAGGGGGGATTCGACCCCCCGACCGTAGTGGCCGTGCAGACCGTGACTGGAGCGCCTCAGTCCCCTCGGCCACCGTGGCCGGCAAGCGCAGATGAAGTGGGAGGAAAAAAAACCGGGCAAATTAAACTGGTTTTCCAAAAAAAAAAAAAAAAAAAAAAAAAAAAAAAAAAAAAAAAAAAAAAAAAAAAAAGACATACGTTGATCTGGATCGTACGTGTCTTTTCTCCGTAAAACCAACGAAAGGTTTCAGCCATTTATTGTGAAGCCAGGTATGGTTTGAATGCTTGAAACCATTGGTTTATTTAGCGTTTGTTAAATTGTATAGTCCTATTTATATGTATTTCAATTTGTGACTTACGATCTGCATTGTATTTTTATTTTCGAAAACTATAAAGGTTTGGTGTCAGTTTGATCATTAGTGTTGTGTGATGTTTATGTTATTGTAAGCGAATGAAAACTTGCTCATAAGTCAACTCTACGTAATTTGTGATTATTTCGTCTGATGAATTTCTTGGAGTATTGAGGCGCTATGCTACGATCCGCGAGGTCGTTCCCCGTCGGGGGTTCGAAACCCACCTCGGGCATAAGGGTTGTGCTCTCTTTAATATAAGGTACTCCACAATTAGTTTGTAAGTTTAGGGACTGACGACCCCGGACTAAAGTCCCATAAGCTTAACAAATATTTTTAATGCCTCTCAGAGTCTATTCTATAGCCGGCCGCGGTAGCCGAGGGGACTGAGGCGCTCCAGTCACGGTCTGCACGGCCACTACGGTCGGGGTTTCAAATCCCCCCTCGGGCATGGATATTTGTGCCGTCCTTAGTGTAAGGTAGTTGATAAGTAGTTTGTAAGTTTAGGGACTGATGACCCCGTAGTTAAGTCCCGTAAACTTAACAAACATTTGAACATTTGTCTATTTTACATTTTATTTGTGCCAAATGAGTTAATGATAGAGCCTATTTAAGCGCCTAAAATGCTCTTTCTTTACGACCTAAAATTCCGCGATCTAGTCGTTTCCACTATCTAGGTTGCCGTAATGTTGTTATCTACACTGCATAGAACTGACAGAAAGACGTTAAACAATTTTAATTCATTCTGCCTATATCGGAACCTAGATATCTGAACTGACTAGTAGTGTAGTGTATATGTGTGTGCTTATAAGCGACGAAGGATTAAGGTTCATTTTCGTCACCGTAGACAAGGTAATAATCTCCGACCTCATACGACAATCCGAAATGGCGAGTGTAAGAGGGTATGGATGATGGGATCTCAACGTCTGTAGCGTGCGACTTGTGGTAATTTGTGACGAACCGAAGGCGAGGGCGAGCAGCCAAGTCGTAGAGGCGACCGCCGGCTCGAATCGGGAGGCCCGGGTTCGTATCTTGGCCATTTCTCACATTTTTCGCTTGCCGCCTTTCCTTGGTCTTCCTTCTTCCTTACGCTAATTGGTAAGTATAAAAAATTGCAGAAGCGAGATGCTTTATCTATCCGACGACCAGCACAGTGCAAAAACAAGTGCTTTATTCCTGTCACGGACGCAAAGGCAACAGCAGCGGGGACAAAGAGAGGCTTCCTGTTTTATAGGCAGACTGCGTTCCTCCGAGGGGACGCATTAAAAAAAGAAAAAAGAAAGAGGAAAAGGTACCGCATCACAGCTATGAAAAAAAAGGCATACACACGCATGTCGCCAAACACACAGCCGGCAGGGATTTGCGTATTCCCGTCACACATGTCCGCTGAAATGCTTAAATACTCCAAGGGAGGCTTCGTTCTGGTGGGAGGGGGAGGGAGTAAAAAAAATAAAAAAAAAGTAGCAGCAGATCTCTTTCGTCGGCTAGAGGGACGCAAAAAAAACTGAATAAAAATGCCGATCGGAAGCAGAAAGAAAAAAAAATTAAAAAAGAAAAAAAAAATTGAAGCTACGGCGAGGGATCGGACGCGTCTGCCGAAACCAATAACGCGAAACTAATCAAATTCAAATATTGGCAATCCCAATAATTTCGCCGTCCTAATACGCGCGCGCCGGGATTGGCTCCTCAATCTGTCCCTAAACTGCGCGCCCGCCAGGGCTGCCACCCTCGCGGCGGCCATCGCTCACCGCACGCATGTGCGTCGCCAGCATGCGTGTGCGTGTGTGTGCGTGGCACGCGGTCCCCGGGCCGCGGCGTGCATTACACGGCCTCCTCTCAAAATCAAATTATTTTCGGATTAATCGATTTCTCATTAGGGCGCTATTTCGGAACGGCATGCGCGCGCGCGAGCGCTCAGAAGAGGCGCTCGCGGTTGAAGGGGTTGGCGGCCCTGGGAAAAGTGGGGCTTCCCCTCCCTCTCATGCGCGCGACATATTGGCGCCGTCGCGTTGGCAATATTGCGGACGTCCTGTCCGGACGCGTCTCCCGGGATTCCCCCTTTTATCCCGTTTGTTTTTCGATACTGCACACCAGCGCCCGGTGCCTTAAACGACTGGCTGTTCGCTGTGGAGATGGGCCATCTCGTTCATTTTTGGGAACTGGTTCCTTCTTCGGCACCGTTACTTTGTACTTGTAGCGCTGTAACTTGACGTAGCGGGACCGCAGTATTTGCCTACATCAGACCTTCTTCGGTTTTTTTTTTTTTTTTTCGCAGTTGCAGTTATACAGTTTGTATAAATTAGATAGATTTCGCTTTAACACCAGAAGAACCGGATTTTACGGTAGCCCTAGAAGTACCATGTGGCCGGCCGCGGTGGCCAAGCGGTCTGCGGCGCGCCAGTCACGGTCTGCACGGCCACTACGGTCGGGGGTTCGAATCTCCCCTTGGGCATGGATATTTGTACCGTCCTTAGTAGATTAGATTAATACTTGTTCCTTACAGACCATGTTTTGTGTCCCAGCCTCTTCGCCGCTTTTGTGTCTCGTTTCCGTCGTAGGTGTCGGTGGCCGAGTAGGAAGACCGACACAGAAATAAAGGTAGCACGCTTGTGCAGGTACGGAGGTGAGCAGACAGTGGGACAGCAGAAACTAGAAACACTAGAGTAAATTAGAAGAGATATATATTGCACAGAATTTATACAATACTTAACTTTTACATAGCTCAGTACTGCAGAATGATGATACATAGTTGAGCTAGAGGCCTGCCTAGTGCTTGTCCGGTAGCCAAGTCTTCACTGGTGCCTATCTGAATCCGAAGGTCTTAACTGGTTGCTATCTCAGTCCCAAGTGAACGATGTCGTTCAGTGGTGGCCACGAGCGGAGTTGTAGCAGAGGGCGCTCGTGGCTGACGTCGTAAGAACGCCGCGCCGTGCGTGCATGGCGGCGCGCGGAGAAAGTAGGTGGCGCGCACTTTGTACTTGTGCGACACCACACCATGGACCATCTGCTGGAATGTCCGGAAGTAAATCACTCAAGAGCGTGCACAGCCCAAGACCTGATGACTTGCAGCAGTACAGCAATGGCATATATAGACTTCTGGAAGGACGAGATATGAAGTTCATACTATTCTTGTACATAATTTTCATGTATTATATGTTATTGTAAAATGTGTAGACATTATTATTTGACAATTTGTGAATTTATTGTATCCTGTTTGTAGTTCGCATACGAATATATATCGGGGTACCTTAGTCAACTGGAGGTGGGCGTGTCTCCTGGCGAGGTAAATGCTGGGTTACTGTAGTGGAGGGGGCAAGAGGGTCCCTGAGGAAATGGGAGGGGGGAGGGGGGAGGGGGGGGAGGGAGTCAGACGGCCTGTCCGTGTGACGCCAGGGTCCGTCCGTTGCCCGCCTCTCTCCGTCGTATAAATTATTCCTGGACATTAATTACTGTCGGGCCCGTAATTTAAAACAACGCGACGTGACTAATAAACTAATTAATAATGACCTAATCTCATTTCGGTGCCGTCTCTCGCTTCGATACCACTCTCTTTCCGCCGTAATTCCGTAGCTCGGCCGGGTTATAACAGGGCAGACGGGCCCCCTCCCAATCTGGGCGTCTTCCCCCACTCCAGCCTCGCTTCTTCTGCCCTGTCGAGCAACTGCTCCCGGTTTTTTTGTCCTCCTATTGTCGCAGCTGGTGCGTTTCAATTCTGGAGGGGCATTCCACTGCAGTGATGTCTTCCATCCAATTTCTAGAAATTTTCTCGCTAATATGGTGGGCTGCGAATGAATAACCACTCGATACTAGTGCAATATTTGCATGTACAAACTACATGAGGCACATATTTGTGAAGAAATCCGTCTTATGCAAGACAACTTGTTTTAGTTTTATTACCCAGACATGTTTCGGAACTTATCGTGCCATCTTCTATGGGTTTTTGCCTTTTATTTTCTGGTGCGTTTCAATTCTGGAAGGGCATTCAACGGGAGTGATGTCTTCCGTCCTATTTCTAGAAATTTTCTCGCTAATATGGTGAGCTGCGAATGAAAAATCACTCGATGGTAGTGCAATGTGTGCATGTACAAACTACATGATGCACATATTTGTGAAGAAATCCGTCTTATTATCAAGACATATTTCGGCACTTATTGTGCCATCTTTTGTAGGTTTTTAACTTTTATTTTCTAAAATAACGTGTTGTAGGTATTTGATTATACCTTCACTTGGATGAGATCTTTGATTTGACAATTCTCTAGTATATGTTACGCCTAATTATGTTTACAATCTCTGTTGTTGTTGTTGTGGTCTTCAGTCCGTAGACTGGTTTGATGCAGCTCTCCATGCTACCCTGTCCTGTGCAAGTCTCTTCATCTGAGAATACGTTCGACAAACCTACATCCTTTTGAATCTTCTTACTATATCCGTCCCTCGGTCTCCCTCTGCGATTTTTACCCAACATGCTTCCTTCTAATGCTAAGTTGACAATTCCTTTATGTCTCAGAATGTATCCTACCAATCTATCCCTTCTCTTAGTCAGGATATGCCAGAAACTCCTTTTCGCCCCGATTCGGTTAAGCAGCTCCTCGTTAGTTACGTGATCTACCCAACTAATCTTCATCATTCGTCTGTAGCACCACATTTCAAAAGCTTCTATCATCTTTTTATCTGAACCCCTTATCGTCAACGTTTCACTCCCATACAATGCTACACTCCAGACAAATGCTTTCAGAAAGGACTTCCTAACATTTAAATTAATATTGGATGTTAACAAGTTTCGCTTCTTTAGAAACGCTTTTATTCCCATAGCCATTCTGCATTTTATATCTTCTTTACTTCGGCCATCAGAAGTTATCTTGCTATCCAAATAACAAAATTCATCTACTACTTTTATTGTCTCATTACCTAATCTAATTCCTTTAGCATCGCCTGATTTTCTGACATTGCATTCCATTACCTTCGTTTTACTCTTGTTAATATAAAATGAAAATTAACAAGAGTAAAACGAAGGTAATGGATGTCATAATATTATAAATGCGAAAGTAGCTCTCTCTTCCACGCTTTCACGACTAAACCGCTTAATTAAAATGGGTATGGAGATAGCTTGAATGCTGAAGAAGATCATACGCTACTTTAGAAGGTATTTAATGAAATATATTTGTTCATTTTAAGTATATAACTCGAAATATGGAACAGCCAAGCATCAAGGTTTCTCTTATAGCTTCTGATACGCTTGAAGACTCCTTGGAAAAGCTGTTGATTCTTAGACGTTTGAAATTTATCGCATTTAAAAATACTTTCAATGGTTGATGTGTTGTACGTAATGCGATTCAACATAATGCATGCAATGCTTACACAAGACGTCAACCTCTTCAAACCGCCGAACCGATTTCAATGACATTTGAATCCTGCATTATTTATACGTTGTGCAACGTATAGCTTCTTCAGTCTGCGTTTTACTTACGAAGTGAAAAGCAGAGTTTCTTTTCGTATTTAATAATGTCTTTACATTCAGCTCGATAAAAAAGGACGGTATTTACCGTCAATCTATGCTGTTTATATGTAAACCGGAAAATTATAAAATTTTCTTTTAACCTGATGATCCTGGTCTTAATTTAAGAACAAAGTTCCGACATTATTTTCCTTCGATTGTGTTCGTCACGTATGCGAGGACATCAAAGCGAGCGAAGCCAGGGTAAAAGCTAGTACCTACATAATGTCATTCGCGGAATTTGCATCCGCGGCGGAATAGCCGTGCGCACTGAGACACCCTGTTGCGGTGCGCGCGGCCGTTCGCCGTCGGGGGTTCGAGTCCTCCCTGGGGCATGGGTGTGTGTGTGTTTGTCCTTAGGTTAGTTTACCTAGGTTTATGTAGTTTGTAAGCTACGGACTGATGATCACGCAGTTATGTCCCATAGATTTACAAACATTTCAATAGGATTTGCAAGCTGCTTTAATTCAGGAATGACAAGTTTTCACAGCTTGTGCTCTGCAAATAACAAAACGTTCTCTTTTCGAAACACTAATGGATTTATTATAGTTTCGCCCGGATGTTATGTGGGAAAGTAGTTCTATGTGGCTATTTAGTAGCTTTATTACATTCGATCTGTGGTGTTGCTGCTATTTCTGTGTGGCGTGTGATTATGTGTCGTGATGTTTCTTTCTGTTAGTGCACTATTTCGTTAGGAACTGGTAGGTTTTACATCACTATATGTCTACATCTACATCTACATGGGCTACTCTGCAAATCACGTTTAAGTGCCTGGCAGAGGGTTCGTCGAACCACCATTATACTATTTATCTCCCATTCCATTCTCGAATAGCGCGCGGGAAGAAAGAACACCTGAATCTCTCCGTTCGAACTCTGATTTCTCGTATTTTATTTTGATGATCATTTATTTCTACCTATATATTTTCGCGTTCGGAGGAGAATGTTGGCGATTGGTGTTTCGTAAGTAGTCCACGCCGCAGCGATAATCGCCGTTGTTGTAATGATTCCCGAGGGGGGATTCGAACCCCCGACCGTAGTGGCCGTGCAGACCGTGACTGGAGCGCCTCAGTCTCCTCGGCCACCGCGGCCGGCGTAATGATTCCCACCCCAGACCCTGTATCATTTCCGTAACGCTGTCTCCCCTGTATCGTGACAATACGAAACGAGCTACCCTTCTTTAGACTCTTTCAATGCCCTCCGTCAAACACACCTAATAAGAATCCCACACTGGGCAGCAATACTCCAAAAATGGACGGACAAGTGTAGTGTATGCAGTTTCTTTTGTAGTTCTGTTGCATGTTTTAAGGGTTCTGCCAATAAAACGCAGTCTGTGGTTCGCCTTTCCCACGACATTATCTACGTGTTCTTTACAATTTAAATCTGAAGTAATAGTAATTCGTAGGTATTTTGTGGAGTTTACGGCCTTCACTTATGATTGATTTAACTTGTTAACAAAGTTCAACAAATTTCTTTTCGTACTCATGTGGACGACTTCACACTTCTCACTATTTAGAGTCAATTGCCAATTTTTACACCATACTGATATCTTATTCAGATCTTTCTGCAGTTGGTTTTCAAATGATTTTACTAGACGGTAAATGACGGCGACATCTGCAAACAACTTAAGATAGCTGCTTAGATTTTCCCCTAAATAGTTTATGTAAATAAGGAACAGCAGAGGACCAATAACACTACCCTGTGGAACGCCCGATATCACCTCTGTTTTAGTCGATGCCTTTCCATCGATTACTAAGATTCCCTGACAGGAAATCCCCTGTCCAGTCGTAAATTTGGGGCGATATACCATAACCGCGCAATTTGATTAAAAGCCGTTTGTGAGTTACGTTGTCAAAAGCCATCTGGAAATCGAGAAATACGGAATCGATTTGCGAACCCTTGTAGTGGTATCGCATTGATTTGTTTGTGTGATATGTCTGTGATGTGGCCGCGCGATTTTCGAATGGTTTTGAACACTGACGATGTTTTGTGTGTGGTGGTATGTACGTGTTTTTGTTACGTATGTCGAGATATATCTATTGCGTGTAAGTGTGTGAGTGTGTGTTTGTGTGTGTGTGTGTGTGTGTGTGTGTGTGTGCGCCACATTACGGACTTGTGACATAAACAAATGAATATGATACAGGCAGCACAACAAGACAAATAGCGATGTAAACAGTACCAGTTCCTAACACCATAGTGCAGTAACAGAAAGGAACATCACGACACATAATCACACGCCACACAGAAATAGCAGCAATACCACAACTCGAGTGTAAGAAAGCCAATAAAAAGCCGCATAGAACTACTTTCCCACATAACATCCAGGCGAAACTGTAATAAATCCATTAGTTTTTCGAGAAAAGAACGTTTTGTTATTTGCAGATCAGAAGCTGTGCAAACGTGTCATTCCTGAATTAAAGCAGCATGAAAGCGTGTGAACGACATTGTGTATGTATTGTAAACGAAATTAGGCCTAATATATCCAAAGCAATTGTCAAATCAAACAACTCATCCAAATGACTGTATAATCAAAAATCTATAACAAGTTATTTTATAAAATAAAAGGCAAGAAAGCACAAAAGATGGCATGATAAGTGCCGAAACATGTGTGGGTGGATAAAAATGAAATAAGGTGTCTTGAGTAAGAAGGATTTCTTCACCAATGTAGCATAGCAAGCATGGAAGAAATAAGAGTTGTACTATCACAAGATGATCTGATCACACATGAGACATCATATGCAGCAAGGCACAAGACATAGCGTATCGCTACTGATCATTGCCTTCCTTGTTCCACTCGCAAATGGAGCCAAACAGAGCGGTACGAACATAATTGTGTATAGTTGGGGGTTTTTCTCCACCAAGGACAAACCTTAAAGATTGATCTAGGAAACAATACGGGACTAATAAGGTCTTACGAAATTCTGTCCGGAAATTCATGGTTTACATGCTAGAGAGTATTTAAGCCTTTTCTACACGGGAAGTGAGAGCTTACGAGATTACCCATGATGCACCGGTCACGCCGTCCGCGTGCAGTGTGGACGCGTGCACTTGCACAAGATGCACGCATACGATCGCTAGTAGACGGAATAGGGTGGATCCTATTCTCACGCGTATGGAAGTGCTTCGCGCATGCGCAGACGACCGAATGGGGAGCCCTGCTGACAAACGAAGCCAAGTCGCAAATTTGTTTGAGAATATGTACTTGTCTGCTGCTCAGAGGAACGCAGTTTTTCGTCTCAGTCGTAAGTATAGAGGAATTGCATTAAACATTTAATATAATCTGTGTACAATTTTTATTGAATAGTTTTAGCTGTTAATATGAAATCCAAACAAACGTAGAGCAAATGTAAATCAAGAAATTTTCAGTGATTTATTCCTCCGTTCTTGATAGTAAAACATCACACTTACTTAAAAGTAAAATTTTGTGTATCTTCTACACGTTCATTTCCACTTAGTTACTCGGTTTTCAGCTTAAGGGGCGGTTTTAGGCGCTACCCGACCAACTTTCCTTGTCGGCCGGTTGGTTGTGCCTGACCACCCGATCTCCGATTCCCCCACCACTTCACGCGACAAGTTGTACCGTGTGTAGCGCTTCCCGACCAACTTCCATGCCTGAGGTCGTCTGCACAGCGAACACGCGAAAACAAAAACAGTTCGACAGACAGGCAGACACCAGAACAGGGTGGCGCTGCGGGCAGTTGGTCGGAACGTGTGTAGGTGGACATCTTGTTGGTCGTACGATAAATCGGAGTATGTTTAGGTGCCTTTACTAGGATATATTCAGACTTTCGACTACGTCGAAATTGCTTATTTAAATAAAATAATCGGTGAACATATCCAAATCATATTGTTGTACATACCAAGAGCTGGAAACACGTTATATGACATTTTAACTGCAAATCGTCTTCATTACCATCTTCTACAATATTTGCTATTTTTCCTCAAACATGATGTAGATGAAATATTTGTTTTTGGTGAGCATTACTTGAGCTTGTTCATCATATACATAAGCTCAACAAACCGCAGGGGCTGGAAGTATGTAATCGCATTTTATAACGAGGAGGTTAATACATGTGAGCAACGTAGTAACGCATGAACTGCACGAAAACAATTAAATACAGTTTCACAGTGGCAGGCTAAACCACAAACAAATGTTTTAATCACCCCAATATTTCATAAGGTTTGGAAAAGTGATGTTAACACGGCGATTCATTTGCTGTAAGTTGACAACAAACGAAGTAGACACGTGAAGCAGACGACTCAACAAATGCGTACCGTTTGAACGCTTCTTTGTAGTTCGCCGGTCTATCGCAAGGGGCGCTGCAGCTGACAACGACTTTCTTGAAACTTCCTGGTAGATTAAAATTGCGTGCCGGAACCGGGACTCGAAACTGGGACCTTTGCCTTTCGCGGGCAAGCGCTCTACCACTGAGCTACCCCGACACGACTCACGATGCCGCCCGACAACTTCATTTCCGCCAGTACTTCGTCTCCTACTTTCCAAACTTCACAGAAGCCCTCCAGCGAAACTTGCAAGACTAGCACTCCAGGAAGAAAGGATATGGTGGAGACATATCTTAGCCACAGGAAATTTCATATCAGCGCACACTCCGTTGCAGAGTGAAAGTTTCATTCTGGAAACATCCCTTAGGCTGTGGCTAAACCATGTCTCCACCATATCCTTTCTTCCAGGAGTGCTAGTCTTGCAAGTTTCGCAGGAGAACTTCTGTGAAGTTTGGAAAGTAGGAGGCGATGTACTGGCGGAAGTGAAGTTGTGAGGCGGCATCGTGACTCGTGTCGGGGTAGCTCAGTGGTAGAGCGCTTGCCCGCGAAAGGCAAAGGTCCCAGGTTCGAGTCCCGGTTCCGGCACACAATTTTAATCTGCCAGGAAGTTTCATATCAGCGCACACTTCGCTGCAGAGTGAAAGTTTCGTTCTGGAAACGACTTTCTTGTGCGTGTTGCGCGTGTCATATAGAAAGAGCTTTATTTAATCATACTGCCGGTCGCGGTGGCCGAGGGGACTGAGGCGCTCCAGTCACGGTCCGCACGGCAACTACGGTCGGGGGTCGAATCCCTCCTCGGGCATAGATATTTGTGCCGTCCATAGTCTTCAAAAATGATCAAATGTTTGTAGAGCTTATGGGACTTAACTACGGGGTTATCAGTCCCTAAACCTACAAACCGCTTATGAACTAGCTACAACTAAGGACGGTACAAATATCCATGCCCGAGGGGGGGGGGGGGGATTCGAATCCCCGACCGTAGTGGCCGTGCATAACGTGACTGAAGCGCCGCCGGCCGCGGTGGCCGAGGTGACTGAGGCGCTCCAGTCACGGTCTGCACGGCCACTACGGTCGGGGGTTGGAATCCCCCCTCGGGCATGGATATTTGTGCCGTCCTAGTTCGTAAGTAGTTGATAAGTAGTTTGTAAGTTTAGGGACTGATGACCCCGTAGTTAAGTCCCATAAGCTTGACAAACATTTGAACATTTGAACTGAAGCGCCTCAGTCCGATAGGGCACCGCGGCCGGCTCCATAGTCTTAGCTAGTTGCTAAGTAGTTTGTAAGTTTAGAGACTGATGAAGCCGTAGTTAAGTCCCATAAGCTATACAAACATATTTTTTTTTTCAATCATACTAGGATCGGTAGGAACCGGGAAACTGTGGAGCAGATGTTGCTGCGGCGTCTGCCCGTTATAAACAGCCGGTCTGGGTGCTAATACTCCCGGAGCGTCGGCCCGCCTTAAGCACAGTAGCGGAGGCTGACCGGACGCCTGGTCCGCCGGCACCCCTGGGAGGCGGTCTTTGTCGGCGCCCCTGTCTGCGGGATGAAGATTGAGGACCCCCGCCCTCAGGGGCTCCTGCGCTGCTGACCTGTCCACCGGGAAACGCTGACCGCAGGGGGCGCTCCGTCCCACCACGCGGGGCCTCGCCGACGCTCTGATTGTCACCGGGGCTCCGGGTAGGACGTCTTCGCTCCAGTATCGACCGAAGACGTTTGCGACCCGTCACTTGTTTCCAGTTGTACAGCTAAGGCTTTTCCCAGACCAGCACAAAGGTGTCATGAACCACATGGCCAGCCTTTAGGACGGAGATAGAGGGCACAATAAAGGCCAATTCACTCTGTCAGTCACGTCAACGTCACGTCACGGCACCGTCACTTTAAGTTGTATTACCACTGCCCGTCCGTGTCCGTCACGTCAATTCGTCCATCTCAATACACGATGTTGAAAGTGAGGCTATGAGTGGCGGTCTGTTATGTAGAAAGTCGTCGTTTAATACTACAAAGGGGGAACAACAACGATAAATATTAACGGCGAAAGAAAACTTTACAAAATGTTCAAATGTTTGTATAGTCTATGGGACTTAACTACGGGGTCATCACTCCCTAAACTTACAAACTACTTATGAACTACTTACGAACTAGGACGGCACAAATATCCATGCCCGAGGGGGGATTCGAATCCCCGACCGTAGAGGCCGTGCAGACAAGGGCTAAACATGTCATCCTCAACGGAGCGAAAAGTGACATTTGGCGTGTCCCAAGGGAGAGTTACCGAGTAGATTACTTCAGAAGTACAATGAGGCTTTTTGCGGATGATGCTGTAGTTTATCGAGAAGTAGCAGTTATATCTCGCGGGAGTAGCCGTGCGTTCTAAGGCGCTTTGCTGTGAACCTTTGTCAACGTTTGTATAATCATGTAAAGAGTTAATTTTTGTTTTGTTAGATATAAATATCCATTTCTCACAGAGATGTGCAGTTTTTTTTTTTTTCGTTTCCTCTACAATCCCCGAGGGGGGATTCGAACCCCCGACCCTATTGGCCGTGCAGACCATGACTGCAGTTTTTTTTTTTCGTTTCCTCTACAATCCCCGAGGGGGGATTCGAACCCCCGACCCTATTGGCCGTGCAGACCATGACTGGAGCGCCTCAGTCTCCTCGGCTACCGCGGCCGGCGAAAACTTTAGTGTATGTTTTTGGCGAACTTATTGGAAACTGAAACAACGTTTCAAAATATCGACATCTATTTTCGAGCAAAAAAATAAACATATGAAGGCATCAAACCATACTTGTAAGAACATAAATACCGCCTGTAAACTTTACCCATTACGATTTGCTCACTGACATTGTTAATACCGTCGTAAACAACTGAATTTTTGTCTTTCATTAGAATGGACTTTTCCATTTAAAGTGTTCTTTAATGAAAGATGTGTAATCAAATTACAACCTTATTCAAATAAACACTTTGCTTCAGTCGTTTCTGTTACAATGTTACGTAACATAAACCTTTTTTTTTTTTTTTTTTTTTTTTTTTTTTTTTCAGATATCCGACGTCGATTTTAGGAGGACACTCAATTGACAAAATATTTAGGTCGTCATGAAACATTTGAGATTTACTCATAAAACGAGGTACAACAACAACACAAAGATGAATAAGACACATTTGCATATAAACAGTGCAATCGTTAACTGCAACATTTAATTCGCGTGACGAAAATAGGTTAACTTACGATGTTAGCAGACGGCCGTTCCGTCAAAACATTCTTCTGGAGAAAGCTTGACGTGGCGTTGACGTAACGTGACTGTCCGGTGACGGACAGTGTGAATGCCGCCTTTAGAAATACATTGCGGAATGTTCTGACGGACGGTGACGTGACGTGACGTGACGGACAGTGTGAATTGGCCTTAAGTCCGCAAAGACTTTTATGTTCTTTAAGTCATGTAGTTCCAATTTACCTCATATAGACGGAATTTTATATACGCAACATGCCGACAGAGGAGGCCGTTTATCCTTTACAGATACAGCAATTTGACACATTTTTCTTGTTGGTCTAAAAACTGGTCTAATGTTATATTTCTGTAAAATCTAACCATCTGATGCGTGACTTTTTTAATAAAATGCAAAGAAACTGTGTTCTTACATTGTTGTGTTCACTCGTTGTTCTTCGGCCTTATGTTGTTTAGTCGCAAATTTCTATTAACTTCTTTCCCTGAGTAGCCATTTTTCAAAAAAATGTTCAAATGTTTGTATAGCTTATGGGACTTAACATCGGGGTCATCAGTCCCTAAACTTACAAACTACTTATGAACTAACTAATACTAAGGACGGCACAAATATCCATGCCCGAGGCCGCAGTGGCCGTGCAGACCGTGACTGGAGCGCCTCAGTCCCCTCGGCCACCGCGGCCGGCCCAGACCGGCTGCACCTCGATCAAAACAGCAAGGCTCTTTACAAGGGACAGACGCCGCAGCAACATCTGCTCCACAGTTTTCCGGGTCGTACCACTTTTCAGATCCTAGCGCTTCGTCTTTTGAACACAGTATGATTGAATAAATCGTCTCTAGCATGACATTAGCTCAGAGCTACTGAAGTCTCTGGGTGAACCAGCCATGACAAAACTGTTTCACCTCGTGGAGTTTTGCCATGCGTGGGAGAGAAACATGGACGATAAACAGTGCGGACAGGAAGAGAATAGTCCTTTGAAATTTGGTGCTACAGAAGAATACTGAAGATTAGATGGGTGGATCACGTAACTAATGAGTAGGTACTGAACAGAATTGGGGAGAAAAGGAATTTCTGGCGTACCTTGACTAAAAGAAGGGATCGATTCGTAGGACACATTCGTAGACATCAAGGAATCGTCAATTAAGCATTGGACCTGAAGTGTTTAGGGTAAAAACCGCAGAGGAAGACCACGAGATGGATACAGTAAGCACATTCAGACAGATGTAGGTTGCCGTTCTTATGTGGCGTTGAAGAGGCTTGCCAGGATAGGGAATTGTGGAGAGCTGCATCAAACCAGTCTCCGGACTGAAGACCACAACAGCAACAAGTTTTTGTTACGTATATAAATTTCAAGCTCCTCAAGAATGGTCCATTTTTCTGGAAAGCCTGATTCAGATGTTGTAATCTGGGGTTCATGTGTTACGGTGTACAAATCCATTTGGCTCTATCGTCAAGACTTTTAATAACAGTTCTCTTTTGTTGTGAGTGGTGATTGGAATTATATCGCGTCATAGTAGCACCTTGGAACGGCATAAGAAAAGTTCGCATCGGCTGCCTTTGGAATCACACAGAAATATTTTGAGTTCAGCAAAAGAGTCAGACGATGAAGTCGACAGTAGCGCCACAGTAAGAGTCCACGAGGAGCCGAGCGAAGATCTGAAGTTCAAGAGAGTCCTGAGAAGCGGCTACGATTGTATTTGTTTGGAGGCGAGTCTTCTGGAGACGAACTGCCGTTGGAGACGATCGGCTGCATGTCAGGGTATAGCCGATGCGGGAGTTTCGATGCTTTGCGTAGTGCTGTCTTGCAACGCTCTCTTTTCCCTCCAATTCCACTTGCAAGAATTAGTGCACGAAAGGGATGTTGTTGTTGATGTTGTTATTCTTGGTGTATCCGAAACTGGCTGTAGTCTACTACGCTTCGTAATTGGGCGTGTGCCGATCGCGGTGACCGAGGGGACTGAGGCGCTCCTGTCGCGGTCTGCACGGCCACTACGGTCGGGGGTTCGAATCCCCCCTCGGGCATGGATATTTGTGCCGTCTTTAGTATTAGCTAGTTCATAAGTACTTTGTAAGTTTAGGGAGTGATGACCCCGTAGTTAAGTCCTATAAGCTATACAAACATTTGAACATTTTTTGATGTGAGATCGCGGTTGTATACTTAATTATTTTGTCAAGTAGGCTCAACCACAGAGATCGTGTTAAAAAAGACTAAAGTGTGACGTTTTTCAAGGGTCAAGCCCTTATCATCAGATAAACTATACAAGAATCTTAAACCCGGAGACAATAAAAGTCTAAAACGTAATAAAAGAAAACTTGGTTACGAGGTGCATTCAAGTTCTAAGGCCTCCGATTTTTTTCTCCGGACTGGAAAGAGATAGAAACATGCGCATTGTTTTAAAATGAGGCCGCGTTCATTGTCAGTACGTCCCAGAGATGGCAGCACTGTACGGCAGGTGGAATTTTACTGCCAGCGGCAAGAATGAGAACTGTTTTAGATACTTAAAATGGCGACGTTTTCCTTACTTGAACAACGTGCAATCATTCGTTTTCTGAATTTGCGTGGTGTGACACCAATTGAAATTCATCGACAGTTGAAGGAGACATGTGGTGATGGAGTTATGGATGTGTCGAAAGTGCGTTCGCGGGTGCGACAGTTTAATGAAGGCAGAACATCGTGTGACAACAAACCGAAACAACCTCGGGCTCGCACAAGCCGGTCTGACGACATGATTGAGAAAATGGAGAAAATTGTTTTGGGGGATCGCCGAATGGCTGTTGAACAGATCGCCTCCAGAGTTGGCATTTCTCTGGGTTCTGTGCACACAATCCTGCATGACGACCTGAAAATGCGAAAAGTGTCAACCTGGTTGGTGCCACGAATGCTGACGGACGACCACAAGGCTGCCCGTGTGGCATGTTGCCAAGCAATGTTGACGCGCAACGACAGCATGAATGGCACTTTCTTTTCGTCGATTGTGAAAATGGATGAGACGTGGATGCCATTTTTCAATCTAGGAACAAAGCGCCAGTCAGCACAATGGAAGCACACAAATTCACCGCGACCAAAAAAAAAAAAATAATAATAATAATAAAAATAAAAGAAAAAAAAAATTCGGGTAACCGCCAGTGCTGAAAAAATGATGGTGTCCATATTCTGGGACAGCGAAGGCGTAATCCTTAATCATTGCGTTCCAAAGGGCACTACGGTAACAGTTGCATCCTACGAAAATGTTTTGAAAAACAAATTCCTTCCTGCGCTGCAACAAAAACGTCCGGTAACGGCTGCGCGTGTGCTGTTTCAACGAGACAACGCACCCACACATCGAGCTAACGTTACGCAACAGTTTCTTCGTGATAACAACTTTGAAGTGATTCCTCATTCTCCCTACTCACCTGACCTGGCTCCTAGTGACTTTTGGCTTTTTCAATCAATGAAAGACACTCTCCGTGGCCGCACGTTCACCAGCCGTGCTGCTATTGCCTCAACGATTTTCCAGTGGTCAAAACAGACTCCTAAAGAAGACTTCGCCGCTGCCATGGAGTCATGGCGTCAGCGTTGTGAAAAATGTGTACGTCTGCAGGGCAATTACGTCGAGAAGTAACGCCAGTTTCATCGATTTCGGGTGAGTAGTTAATTAGAAAAAAATTCGGAGGCCTTAAAACTTGAATGCACCTCGTACGTCCCTTGTAACCGTGTCTCCGCAGAAAGTTCCTCAGCATACTGTGCTTCGTCAAGACTCAAAACAGACCCCAGCATTGGCGGCGCATAACACTAGTGAAATGCACGGAGTCTCGTTTTTTTTCGTCCAGCTCCACTTGCAACAAGTAGTACACTACAGGGATGTTGGTTGCGTATCCGAAACTGGCTGTAGTCTCCTACGCTTCTTAATTGGATGCGTGCATCTTGAGGTACGCCTTCGGTGTAGGCTTCCGGGAGCACTTTACGGTTAAGTGGTTTGCCGGCCCAGAGGGGCTATCCTGGAGTCGGCATAACAAAATTTCTAATCCATTTTTCCCTTTACACTGTTGTAATACTTTCAGTTGTTCTTGCGTATCGGTGCAGTTATATCAAACCTGGTACTTTTATAATCTGGCTCCGTGTAGGAAAAATTTTTGTGCACGCCCACTGGTTCAAGAACAGTATCGATGGGACTGCGAAGGCAACATCGCGAAGCACCATTTCTGCGCATCCATTGTAAATGGTGAAGTTTTACTAAAGAAGATGAAGCAAGAAGGGTTGCTGCCTATCGCCTTTCCTCTCAGACAGGAAGTTCCTCTCACCTGCTGATCTGCTGCCTGTGGACCGTAAGGCGTCGGACTTCTTCTGTTGGCAGGTGTTTCTTCGCCTGATTGAAAATTCATTAATTTAAAAGAGGACAGTGGGAAAGTTACAGAACAAGTAGACAGAAGTGTGGTGAAATCTGTATTCAAAAAAATATGACGAATGTGTGGTCCCCAAAGTCGCACTTTCCTAATACAGCGGTTACTTATTATTCAATAAGGATGTTGGAGCGTCTTATTTGGTAATGCTTTTACTCTACGGACACGTAATCACAGGAAAATAAATGAGCAAGAAAGTGTTTGTGTTTGGGTTAAAGGTGCTACAGTAAAATTTACTGGTAATGTAACACATTATTATAGAAATTGAAATAAAGAAATCTTTTTCTTTTTCCTAATATCCTTTGTTTAAAAAAAAGATTACACATTGATCTTGCCAAAAGCCGAGAAGCGATTGTTCTTGGTCCTTTACAGATACGGCAATTTGACATATTTTTCTTGTTGGTCTAAAAACTGTTTCTGTAAAATCTAATCATCTGATGCGTGACTTTTTTAATAAAATGCAGAGAAACTGTGTTCTTCCATTGTTGTGTTCAGTCCTTATTCTTAAAAAAATAAATAAAAAAAATAAAAAAATAAAAAAAAAAGTTCTCTTGGCAGGTATTTCGTCGCCTAATTGAAGATTCGTTAATTGAAAAGAGGATTGAAAATTCATTAATTTAAAAGAGGACAGTGGGAAAGTTACAGAACAAGTAGACAGAAGTGTGGTGAAATCTGTATTCAAAAAAATATGACGAATGTGTGGTCCCCAAAGTCGCACTTTCCTAATACAGCGGTAACTTATTATTCAATAAGGATGTTGGAGCGTCTTATTTGGTAATGCTTTTACTCTACGGACACGTAATCACAGGAAAATAAATGAGCAAGAAAGTGTTTGTGTTTGGGTTAAAGGTGCTACAGTAAAATTTACTGGTAATGTAACACATTATTATAGAAATTGAAATAAAGAAATGGTTTTCTTTTTCCTAATATCCTTTGTTTAAAAAAAAGATTACACATTGATCTTGCCAAAAGCCGAGAAGCGATTGTTCTTGGTCCTTTACAGATACGGCAATTTGACATATTTTTCTTGTTGGTCTAAAAACTGTTTCTGTAAAATCTAATCATCTGATGCGTGACTTTTTTAATAAAATGCAGAGAAACTGTGTTCTTCCATTGTTGTGTTCAGTCCTTATTCTTTAAAAAAAAAAAAAAAAAAAAAAAAAAAAAAAAAAAAAAAAAAAAAACTTCTCTTGGCAGGTATTTCGTCGCCTAATTGAAGATTCGTTAATTGAAAAGAGGATAGTGGGAAAGTTACAGAACAAATAGGCAGAACTGCGGTGAAATCTGTATTCATAAAGGTATGACGAAATTGAGGTAGCCCTGTTGCATGTTTAATATTATTTCACAAGACTATTTTGCCACGAAATCTCCTTGCTGTAGGACAAGGAATTACTAAGAATAGTCAAGAAATAAGCACATTTTATACAGATACATTTGCAGTCCCTAGACAGAGCGGAGAGTGGTTGAATCAGAGAGTATGTTGCTAGTCATGAAGTCGTAATACTATAACCAGAGCAGGGGCCAAACGGCCAAGCTTTGCTCACTATAAACGGAATGGTAAGTGTACCGGATACTTCCACTCGTCCATCATTGTAACAGACGCGGACGGTCCTCAAAGTCACACTTTGTAATACGGCGGTAACTTCCGCCCTAGACTGTCCGCGAGGTGGATACTTGGAAGCTCTGCAACCGAATGGCGGTGCGTGGCTGTTCGCCGGGCACGGCACCGCAGTGTGCTTCCGCTGTTCTAAAGTAGTCCCTGTAGCCAACCTTACAGGTAGGGGAGAGAAGCTTAGCCCCTGTGTCTCGGACACTCAGGTTGGGACACCTGTTTGGAGCGCGGGACAAAGCTGGTATGCCTCCGCCACGGCGTCGCTTCCGGTTGCTTTTAAATCTAACGGCTACGGGAAATTCTCCATTTTGAGCAATTTCAACATTACCCAAACGGGGAATGTAGAAATTACTCTGTCCCTTCCATTCGATTGTCTTCTAAGTAAGCAATCATTCTGTGATGCTCCTTGGTTGGTGAAAATTAAAAACCGTCCTAAATTAATTGATTTAATTTTGCTAATTTGTAATTAAGGATCCGTACGGTCTGTTATTGGTATCCAGGACTTCGTAATTTTACTAGCAACTCGAATCCATGGTCGGAATAACATGCTCTGATTTCTTTCTTATTGGCACAGCCGTTGATGCCGTGCATTGTGTGCCCTCAAAAAGTTTGTGCGTCACAGCATCGCCAGCGATTTTTTGAGGCAGGGATGACGAAACAAGGGCACGATACCAAATAATTTGGGCACGGCACCAAGTTTAAGAATCTACCTTCCTTTGTTAGACATAATTTCTAGTTGGTGCGAAGAATGGCAGCTAGCTCTCAATGTAGAAAAATGTAAGGTGGTGCGCACGAGTAGAAAAAACAATCCTAAAATGTTCGAATACAGCATTAGTAGTGAGCTTCTTGATGCTGTCGCGTCGTTCAAATATCTAGGCGTAACATTGCAGAGCGATATGAAATGGAACGAACATGTAAGGACAGTTGTGAGTAAGGCGGACAGCCGACTTTGGTTTATTGGGAGAATTCTGGGAAGATGTACTTCACCTGTAAAGGAGACCGCGTATAAAACGCTTGTACGACCACGTCTTGAGTATTGCTCAAGTGTTTGGGTCCCGCCGCAGATCAGTTTAAAGGAAAACATAGAGGCGGTTCAGAGGCGAGCAGCTAGATTTGTTACCGGTATGTTCGACCAATGCGCGAGTGTCACGGAAATGCTCCGGCAACTCAATTGGGGATCGCTGGAAGAAAGACGACGTTCTTTTCGTGAATTTCTGTTAAGTAAATGTAGAGGGCCGGAATTTGAAGCTGAGTGTAGTACGATCTTGCTGCCGCCTACTTACATTTCGCGTAAAGATCACAAAGACGAGATAAGAGAAATTAGGGCTCGTACGCAGGCATATAGGCATTATTTTTTTCCTCGTTCTATTTGGGAGTGGAATAGGAAAGGAAATGCCTACTAGTGGTACAGTTTACCCTCCGCCACGCACCTTACGGTCAATTGCGGAGTATGTATGTAGATGTATTGAAATGGTGATTTGTTCGTCTACATTTGAAGACATACATCTAAAGCCCATCGTCAAAGGGATATCAGTGTCACTTTAAGGTCGCCAATTGCACGGATGGACGGATTGGATGTTACCAGGAATGGTCCGTAGAGCGGAGAGGTCATGAAACGAACTGCAATTCGTGCGCTTCGATTGGGCCACAGTTACGGAGAATGCAGCGAACAAACAGTGTTTGTCGGTACAAGTCGCAAGTTGGAACCGACAGAAGCGGCTATAGCACTGACGTAACACTACCCAGCGTGCTTGGCGGCCAAGTACCATGTTTTCGTGGCTGTGAGGCAACTTAGAATCACTTTCGCTATGCAAAACACCGTACCGAGTCAATTGCTTACATTTTGTTTTGCTAGTCACACAAAAACAGGGTACACATCGACAAGCACGGCATTCCTCACTTACTTTACGCGATCAGCCCAATGGACCGTTCGCTGCTTTGAGAGATTGTCTCGACTTTGTAAAATACTCTCCACTCTATTATGGGCTGGCTGGAACAGCAACCAATAAAATTGCTTAGAAATGAAAGACAGTCGTGGTTGCAACTTTTTTATTTATTTCTAGCTCTCGTAGTCCACATCCCCTTCCCCCCTCTCTCTGCATCCACCTCTTTCTCTCCCATCTCTCTGTTCGTTTCCACCTTTCCCTCTTTTGGCAAAGTTTTCTGCAAGGTACCCTCTGTCATGTACCATACAAACATTTATGTAGCCAGTGATCTTTCTCTTGGTTTAAAGGTCATGTGTGCAAAAAATTCATAAAGATTTGAGCAAAACTATGCATTTCGTAAAATTATGTAAGTAATGTACCCTCCACCATGCACCGAACGAATTTTTATACTAACAATGACATTTCTCTTGTTTTCAGGGTAGAGTGTGCAAAAATTTCATCAATATCGAAACAAAACCATTGACTTCAATGCAGTGGCGTAACTATGGGGGGAGGGGATGAGGGGGATAGAACACCCCCCAGAACCCCCCTCCCCCCCCAAAAAAATCGTATAACAGCAATCTGGTAAAGGTAAAGATTGAAAACTTGGGGTGTTTTACCTAATCTTTCATTGGATGGGAGTGAATTAGTTTCTTCAATGCGAGTGGTAGATGGTAGTTTTTCTGGAAACTAATTAAAATTTTGCTCGTCAAGCATATCTATCCCCCCCCCCCCCAAAGCCAAGTCCTAGTTACGCCACTGCTTCAATGTAATAGAAACGCAGAGTCACATTGCAAAACGCACTTTGTTGTTCTCAAATATTCCAGTTTTATTTTATACAATCCTTGTTCTGAGAAGTTATGGCGCGAGCAAGGTATTTAGGGATCCATTTTTATGTTGCGAAGTACCCTCCCCCATGCACGGTATGAAACTTAAGGTAGACAGCGATCTTTGTCTTGTTTTGAAGTTCAAGCGTGCGAAACTTCGTGAAGATCGGAATGAAACTGTAGATTTCGTGAGTCTGTAAAATAAATATGCTCCGCCATGCACGTATCACAAAATCCTTTCTTAGCTGACTTTTTCTGCCTATAAACTATATTTCTGCCAAATTTCAGCTTCATAGGTGAAGTAGTTTTCGAGATTTCGTGTTCAGTCAGTGAGTGAGTGAGTGACCTTTCGCTTTTATATAGATAGAGATTAAAAAACAGATTGCTTGATTTTCGATGCTAGAGATTTCAGGGAGACTCGCAGACAAAAATAAACACTAATATGCAAATCTGTAATGCTAACTTTATCTGATACAAGGTCATGCCTGATGCGACATTTTTACAGCATCTACAGCGAAAGTGTTGTGAGCGGTAGGCTTCTTTTCGTTTCATCATTTTGTGTGTAAGTGGGTAGGGTCAGCTACAAAATGCTTCATAAACGTCCGAAATTACGCGCAAACTCTGTTGCAGGTCCCTAACTACTCCCATTTTCCAATAATTGACGCATAAATCTGGGTATTCTCACTCGGTGGCCTCTTATTGTTCATGACGTCATATCTCCAGAGCTATGTGACATGCTCGGGTCGGAAACCTTCGTGGGCGTACGTTGAACAGTTCACGAAAATTTCATTGCAATCGAATGAATGGTTTGTGAACACATAGAGGACATACAGACAAACATTAACTTTTATATACATAGCTTAACGCTTCTCACTCTTATGAGGCATCCTCAGAAATTGTTAATGTAGCACATGAGATGAGTAGCACTACAACAATTTCTAGCCACAATCTGTCAACGTCAGATCATTAAAACGAATATGGTTGAGAAACCGGGTTTTGTCAACCATATCCGTTTTAATGATTTGACGCTACCAGATTGTTGCTATAAATTGTTTTAGTGCTACTCATCTCATGTGCTATATTAAGAATTTCTGAGAA